>JAFBJZ010000001.1:0-1200000 GCA_016785225.1 Psettodes erumei | reverse complement strand
GACCAATAAAGAGGTGTGGTGTGGGAACTGTAGGCTATGCGAATTATATGTCTCCGGCAAGATGAAAAGCAGACAGTCCACCAAGGACAGCAGGACAGATTGATGTTATCACCAAAGCAGCGTGCAGTGACACACGCCTCAAAATGTTCTGCAGCAGGCAATAATAAGAAAATAAAGGCAACTGGTGTGGAGTTTTCTCTTAATAGATCACTGCGCAAGCGATCATGATATCGACCATTGAAAATATATGACTGCTCTACTTTTCTATTGAAATGTTAGCCCTGCTGAAGTGCTTTGGGTGCATGACTAACTGGTCAAACTTGCAAGCAAGATCATTAGCTCTATTGTACACAAAGAGAAGTCATGTTTTAGTCTATGGCTATATTATGTATCTTTATTATGTATCTTTCACATTAACCCCTGTACATATTTTGATATTATTATGTGATATTTTTAATGAATAACACCCACTACAAAGGCATTTTAAAATGCATTAATCACCAGCAAAACAGTAATATTTGTTTTTATAGGTGAAGACATTTTCTTTTCGTCCCTCTTTTTGTACAGCTCATTTTGTAGTAGAAGTACCCAATACTAATGCTTTACCTACATATACACTTGACATCAGACATGACAACTGATTTTTAAGTAAGGCATCAAAATAAATGAATCACAGAGACAGAGAAATGAAGCCATGCTAGTAGAGGGTATGTACCAGACAACCTGGCAACATAAATGATGCTCTGTAGCTTCTCACTGATAAATAAAGCATTTACACTATGAACTGGTCTGAATACTGTAAAGGAAAGAGTAACAACTAATAAACCTTTGTGTGTATTTGTGTATAAGTGTGCATTATTAGAATGTGGTGCCTTGCAAATGCATGCACTGAACAAAATCTTTGGACAAAAGAGAATACAATCTGAGCTGAAATCTCTCTCCACACATTTATTAATGCTCATATGCAATGCACAATCAGGACTGCCTTATTACAGCTACATGTTTATTGCCTCAAGGACAGGTGAGAGTGATCGGCTCCATCGTGATTTACCAGACCCAGATTTCACAAAGTTTATAAGGCGTAAATGAGAGAATGTGTGGATTTCCTTGTGTTTCCACCCTGGCGCCTGTCTCTGCTGTGAGTGAGTCTTTGATAGCTGTTACACCATGAGACAGACAGGCCCGCGCCAAGACGATGGCATCAAAAAAGCTGACGATTGACAGCTACTGACAGCCATCTTCCTCCTAAACACACTTCAGGTCCCCTGTGCTCCCTCACTCCCCCGCCCCTTCTCCCTCTGTCTTTTCTCTCTCTGTCGGGGGAAATTGAGGAGACTCAGAGATAAAGAGCGGGATGTCTTAAACTGGCACCTGTCATCATGTTTTGTTTTGGTCAGGGCACAGAGAACATTCGTAAAGTTTTAAAAGACATTTTGAAGGATTTAGTAGTTTCACAGCTACAATTTAAGTCTCAGGTGATCCACACAGTTGTTTCAAATTGGTTTATATCATTTTGGGCATAATCAGAAGCGTAAAGTGATGGTTAAAAAGAAATATATGTGTGCGAGAATTCATGCAAGGCAATGCAATTTTTCATACAAACAGTCAAACAGCAATTCATTTTTTAAATTAATACTTTCTGACATAACTCATTTTTGACATTTTAGCTAAATGTGCTAAGACAAACTATTTACTGGAGATATTTAGCCCCCTTGGTTTTGTTTTCCAAGACGGCATGCCTCAATGTGAAATGCTGTCACAGAGAACGAGATGCCTGACTTGAAACACAAAGAAGGTAAGATCTTTGGCAGGCAGGTATTTACATTCATGCACACACACACACACACACACACACACACAGAAATCAAGCATTGCAGTCATGTGAGCATGTGTGCAATGACACACAAGGCCTGCATCTTGCGCAAACACGTAGATAAACATGCACGCACCTCGATTTCTCAGGTTGTTACGGTGTTTCGTCAGCTTCGGTCGGAGCTGATGTCTCTCCACCGTGTTCAACCTGCAGAGCCATTATCTCCTGACACACTTATCCTCCTCTAAGTGATTTCTCTTCATCTTACGCAAGTCACCTAATCAAAGTTGAAAGCTTAATGCCATTCAGAGATCCCACAGCTTTCAACTGCATTCACTGTCATCATGAAAATGAATGGCGGCAGCTGAGAACTCAGATGTTCTTTCTCATCTTGACAGAGTGTCTCTTAATGTGTCTTATGATCTTTACCGTTGCCTTTGACTAAAGGCCTTGGTTTGGGACTCGACTAATCACATTACACATCTTGCACATTACATTTGGTTTCTATATCTGCTCTGTGTCTCCCTTTCTCAACCGCTCTCTGTCTCACTAATGCATGTGTTGCTCATCGAGATCATTAGTGTGTGTTGAAAGGAGGAAAATATAAAGTTTCACTCAACTTGAAGCCAGTGGTTTCTTCATGTAATGGCAGAACATTGGCTCCAAGGTGTCTAATAAGACAGGAACTGTCAAGTCTCTCATTGGACAGAGGTGAAGGTAGGAGAGGACTTGAGATAAACGTCTCTCTACTCAGGAAACCTGGCATGGATGTTCTCAAATGTTACGGTATGTGTGTGTGTGTCAGCACTGCAAAAACAAAAATGGCAGCAGCTGAAAGAAGTGAAAAGACTGGCTCGTATCAAGCTACAGTATTTACAAGGATTATTTTCGCAGTGTTTTTCTTTGAGAGTGTTCCATAAATAAGATGGTATTATACTGAATCAAGTAAAATGATCTCAGTAGAAGTGCAGTGTGACACATAATTAGTTTCCTAGGTCATTGTGTTTTTGTCGAGTCGAGGTGTTGACGTTCCTCGGCGCAGCTCCGTGAGTATGTCTTTGGGTTGTCACTGCAGTAGTAGTAACTCGTGCACAGTGAAAATTTATTTAGAGACTTTTTTTTATTGAAAAGACCTATCCCCAACTGTATTTTTCAGAGTTATCTTCCAGATGTGCCATTTTGAGGACGGGATGACATCTCCATCTCACCCCTAATCCACAGCCGTCTGCTTGGCGTGTTTGCTTAGGTTTTATATGCGTTTACAGAGAATGTAATTACCTCTTTTAGACATGCAGCTGTTAGAAAAACTGATTTTATGGATCATGGCCATTGCCAAAAAACGTAAGCTCCCAGGGCTTAATTTGTCAATTATTAAATCATAATTACATTTTCTTTAAAGCCATTAGCTACGGGGCTTTAACAATCCTTTTGTGTTAGGCTACTAACTTTTTCTGTGCTTTTCACAAGGAAAAAAATAATAATTTACATCTCAATGATGTATCTGGATTCTTTCCCCCAATTTAGCTAACAAAGTGCAGAGATGATTCATGGCAGATGAAGGCATACTTTATAATTAGATTACAGCTTGATGGACTAGAATTTATTAACAATGAAGCCACACACATACACACACAGTGCCTTAATGCAATATTTCTCCACACTTCCTGTTCTCCCTCCCACTTCATCTGCACATTGCTCACTCATCTGTAGTCGAGCTGCTGGGTCGAGTGACCAAGTTGTGGCATCACATTGTTACAACAAATTATGCACGAACACGGACAGGCCAGCCTCTAAGTGATGGCCACAATATGCATTTGCCTTTAAAACTTAAATGGTGAGTTTAATTTATTGAGGGTGTCACATGGCAGGAGTGAGTAATTATTCCCAACACCCCTGTGGACCACAGTGGTTAATGTATTCCAGGGCCCTAGGGGGAGCTGTCAGGAGGGAGGACATCTTTGCTGCTGCTCTGCTCACTGACCATGTTGAATGCTTTAGCACAAGATTCTCAATATACAACCAGAGATCACTCTCTGAGGGTATGTAATTGTTCTTTTTTCCCCCACCCTCTAAACCTCTTCCCTGATGCTCCCATTTCTGCAGCTCTGCATCAGCACTAAAGTCAAGATTTTATGTTGTTTGGTATATACATGTGGAAGTTTTTTTGTGAAGCCTTAACCTGCTGGAGAGGCACAACAGTTTGCTTTATGGATTCACACCCCTAAATACTAAAGAGAGAGAGGTTTTACTATGGTTTTGCTTTTGGACTCAAGCTTTTTCAGAAAGGGAAGTTCTTATAGATTTGCTGTTGTTTTTGAACTTCTGAGCCATCAAACATTTGTGTTGATCACTTGAGAAAAACATTGTTTTTTGACTTCCTGTCTACTGTCGAATACAAGGTTCTGGCAACTGGTCATTTCTTGTATGAGCAGCTGTTGACAATAACTTATTAAGCAGGAGAATACAAACTGTACAGCTGTTTGATCTCAGCATTCTTTTTGGAGACGGGTAGCAACTGGGTCAAACTGTGTTTACAAATGGGTCTGCTTTTCTTACAACCCAGTTATTGTGCCCAGTCAGTCTGGGTTATATGCCCATTTTCAGCAGTTTGTCTCTTTAGTTGTTAAACAACTAAACGCAGACAGATAGACAGAGTGAATAGTTTGACTTGCATTCATTGATTCTATGATTAGAAAGGCAACTCCACATAAATACTGTTACTTATCCTGCAGCTTTGCACAGTCCCGAATTATGCTCCTCGATCCAGATCTGCACCAGCATACATTAAACATAGTGACAGACAGATGTATAACAACACCTGTCATTTTCTTTCGGTTAAGAGATGTGCTGTAGTTCATATGAAAAAAGTAAGGAGCTCTTAAAGAAAAAAACCTACATCTGTATCAAAAGCAAGTCACTTGTATTGTCTAACCCGAAATATACAGAAATTTCTTTTAAAGGTTTTGTGAGATTTTGCAAACAAACTCAAAGCTGACATGCTTCCTTTGTGAAGGTGGTGGCTAATATTAACATGAGAAACCACATGTACAGTAAATCAAGATTCACTGTGAGCAGCCTCCAACTGCACAAGGTTCTTTTTGTTTCATTTTTTTAACCAGGCAGTAATAATAGGGTTTTGTTCATTAAGTTGCATAACAGTCAGTCAGTTTAGAACATAGTGTCAGGGGCAAAAAACCCAGTGTGGGTTCAGGAAAAGTGTAACTTTTATTTCTCGCCTTTACACTACCCACGAGTATAACTTCAAGACAAATAAGAGGCCCTGCTCTTTTAAACAGCACTGATAATAACCCTGCCTTTTGCATCCATGAGAAATCTCCCATTATCTATTGATTCAGTCTCACCCTGTGTCTTAGTGACTTACGCCTCCCTCTAATTCCCATTACCGGGAACACTGTACCCTTATCAAGGGAAACAATAAGCCACTTGTCACTTGTCAGCACAGCAAAAAATATAAGGAAGTATCTGCCTGGTCCAGAGGAACTCATGACTCTGTGGTGAAAAAGCACCCCCCTTCTTCTGTCTGCCCTCCCTCACGTTAGCTCTCCCCCTTTTGGCAGTCCTCCCTGTGACCTCCAGGAAGACATGGTGGCAGGGTGGCAGCAGTGGTGTGCAGGAAACTGAAGTGAATCTGATCGTCAGGGGATAAGTTTGAAAATGAATTCTGCTTCCTCCACTGGGGGCAGGGTCTCCATGTGCTGCAGTGTGAAGATATGTGTGGGACGCACAGGTCGGAGTTAAGGGAGGGTTGAACAAGTGGAGAGACGGGGCACCCCCGCTTCTCTCATCTTCCACCCCCCCAACAGAAGCCCTGCTCCTGAGCCGTAAACCTGTCACAGAGATGTGTCCCTGTCGATGATGCCATCCGATTTTTTTTTCTTCCCAGCTGCCCCTGTGCTGAGCTGTTATCTCCTTCCTCCCTGCTATGTCTCCCTGCTCTTTAAGACAAAGGGTAATAAAGCTATAAATTGTGTGGTCTGCGGAAGGTATGGACATTCTGTCTGTAAGAACTGCCATAAAGCACCCTCAAAGTCATAGCTAAAGATTTACAGTTATTTAACATCCTCCTCTTCCCCTAAATCACAGTGATAAGAGAATTAAGTGATGGCTATAGGTTCTTTGTCCTTAGTCTATTGATTTTCTTTGCCCCTCAGAAGGATCCTGAACATTATAATTATTGAGCCCTGCAGTTTGATGCAGGTTTACAGAGTAGGAGAGGCGCCCTCAGTTCGATTCTAACACAGTTAAAACAAAAGGCACCCATTTTTCAATTTGGTAATGGGCTTCCAATTATGCTTCATTTACCTTGTTTGGCCAGAAAATGGTTTATCCGATGCCTCTGTGGTATAAACAGCTTCTTTGTGCGATGACAAAAACCTCAGTAACAGCTCTATTTATCTCCAATCCAGGGCCCCCGCCTCCTCAGCTATTATTCAGCCGTGTGGATAGAAGGATTTTTGTAACATGTTATTTTTTATTTATTTATTTATTTACTTTTCATTTAGAACATGTCTTGTTGTTAGTCATTTTCAAAAGTGACTAATGCGTGTCACTGTTTATCTGCACATTACAAAAGCTTTAACCTCATCATTAGTTGCTGGTTCTGAGACAGAACAACTTATTCTCCTGCATGTGTGTGTTTGTCCTCCTGAAGTGTTGACTCTGTGGTGGCGAAGGTGAGTGTTATTTGTTCTCCCAGTGGAAAAGCTCTCATCTCCCATGAACAAGGCATCTGAAACAGTAGCATACTAGGCAAAATGTCCTCATACCTCGGACCAAGACAAAGCTAAAGGGAGAGAACATATTTGACTTGGAGAAACATGAATGCTAATGTTGCTCTGTACCTGGTGGGTGAATAAACATGTAACTTTGGAAAATTATAATACATATAAATGTTACAGCTTATTTAATGAAGGTTAACGTTTGGCAATGGACTTAACTTGCTTAAGGTTTTAGGGTAAGATTGTGGTTGTGGCTAAAACAAACAATGATGACTGTTGTAAGAGAGCAGATGTGTAGCCTCTGGTGTCACTGCCAGACCCTTTGTACACCCAAGGGTTTTAGTGCTACAACAGCGTCATACCACTTCTGCCTTTTCATTCTGACAGAGAACAGTCTGTTTGACTTAAAGGGGTCACTTGTTGAGAAAACATAAACACAAGCCATTTGAAGTGCTTGAAGAAGTGACAGTAGTTTTTTTTTTGTTTCTGGTGAGGACAGTCTGAAACCAGCAAATACACAGAGCCACAAGTACATCCTTTTAAGAAGGCTGCACACATATACATTCTCTAACTCTTTTCATTGTCTTTCTTTCTTATTATGTAAAAGAACACATACACACAGAATTTTAAGCATACACATACTCACCAAGACACACACACACACCCCTCAGGCATCGCACAGGGCCACAGCCCCACTTACCACTGCCTGACAGTTGGCTTCTTAACAAAGACGCTGGGAATATAATTAAATCATTTACCTTTGATACCCAGCCAGCTTTGTAATTAATTAATTCACCCGGGGTGTGCAGGAATTACATTCACCAAGAGACGAGGGCAGAAGGAAAAAAAAGTCTCTTGCTTGCATACTTCTGGGACAAAACTCAAAACTGTGCCCTGCCTTTCTTTCTCTCTCTCTCTCGTCCACCTTGCTGCAGCCATGTCCTCAGAGACGGGGAGTAAAGAAGTTAAGTGCCTCTCTAGTTGAAATAATGACCCTTTGCTGATGTTTAGGCCTCATCAGCCAGAGCGCCCGAGGCCAGTTAAGCTCAGGCTGTGGCAGGAAGGACAGGCCCTGGCTTACACATCCCTCTCATTTGGCCTGACCTTTGTGGTGGCTGTGATGTGGGAAGGCGATTGCTGTCAACATCATCAGTGTCACATGGCACCAGGAATAGCCTCTGTGGAGATCAGCAGTACCTTTTGGAAGAGCAGGGCCTAATGAACAGTTACATGGAGGCGGGTTATGATGTAAAATCCAAATATCATGTCAAATGTTGCAAAGCCTCCCTGAGCGCAAGCCACAATCATGACTCCATGTCTGTCTGGAACTGCAATCGATGGAATATGTCACTATCATTAAATTGTAATTAACACTACCATTAACGCTCTTCTATAGACAACTATTATGTCTGCAGGTAGATTGCGTAAAAAGAGCTTTGGCGGTATAACTAAGTGGAGTTTCTTTTTGTTTTTTTGGAGTGTACTTTGTGCTGTCAGTTATTTGTTTGCCTTGGGTGTGTTTTTGCCAAAATGATTATCACATTTTTTTGAACTGGATCTGAGTCACAGTTTACCTCTGTATAGCACTCTGTAAGACATTGAGAACGCTGCCTGAAGCAAATTCTTAAGTGTCATCCTTTTGACTTTCCAAGAACATCTAGCATTTGAATCACTGGGCCTTCATCAACTATCTAATTTTTTACCACTCTGTATTGCTCAGCTACTGCTCTGACAGTCAAGTAGAAAAAAATGCAGCAGTGTTGTTTTCTTTTTTTCTTTCACTCTCTCTCTCCCAGTTTGTAAATTACTGCCACGGCAAAGTTAAAAGCATCTGAAAACCACTTCTGTAAATTATTGTCGATAAATTGTAATGAATCATATGGAGCTGCGAGAAGTTTGATTTATAATTTGGAGCTGACTGTGAGAGGATATATTGCCCTGCGAGCAAGGATTTGGTGGGATCCATAGGCACATTCATCATTCCATACTGGAGCAATTTTTTAATGTGTACCACTATTAGGCCTTGTACTGTTCTACCTATAATAGGATCATATACTGCCTCCTCACTGTCAGCCTCTCAGTCAGTTATCGCCTTTACAGTGCAGGGTGGTTTCTTTGGAAATCAGTCAAAGATAAAAAGTGGTTGAAGTGTTGCTAGTTTTAATGTCTTTATATGTGAGGAAATTACACCTGGCCCCCAAAAATAGAATATTATGTATTAGTATTACTATTATTACTATTACTCATATGAGGTCATTAACCTCTCATCATTAATGAAATGATATACAGTGTTTGCCATGTACTAATATAACTAACCGTTTCATTTTCTTTTCTTGTTTGGCAAGAGGTAAAAAAAAAAAACACATAAAAAAAACCCACATTTAACCAAAGCAGAAGCAGACAAACTTATATGAAGCTGCTCATACTAACTCAGTTGCCCCCCCACACACACACACACACCAACACACACACACCCCATCTGAGGGAGGTGAGCAACTCTATATCTATTCTTTCTTCAGCTGCTTTTTTCCTAGTTGGTGTGTATACTGCATATACTGCGTAGGTCATTTTGTTTGTTATATCATCGTGATGATGATCAGTTGTTTTAAGTTATTCATTAATGTGATCTTTCCATTCAAGATTTTTACCACCAAATAAACATTTAAACAGCTTTTAGCATATTTATTATGGATGCTACCAGTTTTACATCAAATAGTGAATTCCACTGTATGCTGAATGTTGTATGCTCTGCACAGTGTTAATTTGCATTGATGGTGTATCCTGGGGTGGTGGGGCCCAATGTGATATCTTTTCATGGGGCCACAAATCCCTGGCAGTACTCTTGAATGTAGGCTCGACTTTAATCTAGTGGTTTCCAATTTAGAAGTAACAAGATAAATCTGAGTGGTTGTGAGATGATTAATGAGAGAGGAAAGAAAAAACCAATATCCTGTCTCAGAAATCTCTTTTGGTTTTTGTTGTTTTCTATATTTGTTTTTGTGAACAAAAACAAAAGATTATTTTATAATCTAATCATAGCATAACATTCTTTGACATTAAATATTCATCTACTATCACTATATCAATCGAATAAATGTTGTGGAGCAAAAAGTATATTTGAAGTATTTCTTAACAAGCTAAAAATCATTTTTAATCCACCAACCCCTGATTAATCACTGCTGACCATGAGATAAGGATAACAGGAACATCACAGAAGATGTGCCTTTAAAAATCCTAAATTTTCTTTGTTTGAGTTGAGTCTGTGATAGAAAAGTGTACACTCCAAGCCCAAGCCTCCAGGTCAAAATGTTGCATGTATCAGATGATTGAAGAACGAGGTCTTTCGAGTCCTGTGGCCATGAGCAGGCCAAGGACAGCCATGTGATGACAGTATTTACATCCCTCTGAGATCTAAAGAGCATTTACCAAAACCATATGCTGCCCTCATAATGGTTAGTGATATTTATGTGAACGCATCCAACAATTAATAAGGGAGAAATGGGGTTGGTGTTAACCTCCGGGAATTCCTTCGATGTTAACACCCCTCTCCCTGAACCTTGTCTCTCCCTCCGCCTGCCCTTCTCCCTGCTCCCCTCATCTAACTCTCTCTATCTTCTCATCCCCCCACCGCCATCCCCTCTCTTTCCCCTTGCTTGAGGTCCAGTGGAAGTGATTTATCTTAGCGTGAAAAGACTTGTGATGACGCTGAGACAGGAGGCCCTGGGCCCTTGGCATTGAATGCTTCAATGGCGTTTGCATGAAGTTCATGGCCCCGGAGCCACGATAAATGTCAAGTGCAACAAACGTCCTGTAAATAAGATAGAGCACTGCCAAAGCCAGAGTCTGTTTATTGACTGCCCGAGCAGAAGCTGGTGTGTGTGTGTGTGTGTGTTTGTGTGAATGAATGTGCAAACCTAACCTTATCCTGTCTCAGAATAAAAAGCAACAAATCTTGGATTTCACAGACAGAGACTATACTCTCAGAGCTGTTACAATCTTTCATCTGCCACAGTTTATATTTAAAAGTGCAGAAATGTTGAAGGTGAAGACCATTATAAATGTGTCATTAAAAGTTTGTGTGCGCTGCACACAGTTGTGTACGTATCATGTATCACATGTGGCAGAAAACTGCTGTGAGACATGTTGTCCCCTTCCTTGCATTGTATGGCTAGTGACTTCAAATCAAAATCTCCCTCCTTTCACATTGATTTGTGAAAGCAATACACTTCCTTTCATCAATGTTTTTATAGAAGCACCTGCAGTTTTAGGTCATGCTCAGTGCTGCCACCCAATGGATCCCAACTGGATTAAGAAATTAAGAAAAAGACCCACGCAGACCATGCATCAAAACTACAGTAATATACCATAGGGATAGACTGTTAATACATAAACCTCTGAGATGTAATATTTGTTGAAAAATGACTGCATGACATTTACAATCAAGGACACATTGCACATACAGTAGGAGCTGCATGTGCACTATATCTCCATACAGAAGAGTAGGAAGCACACATACTTATGCCATGTGCTCATCCTTTCTGCACAAGCAGGCTGTGGCCTGAGGCCAACAGACACATGTTGGCCTTGGCTATAATACATACCATGGCTGCTCTTTTGTTAAGCAGGGCTCTCAGATAATATCAGTATACACTTCCTTTTGTCTGTGTGTCTAAGGTACATTTTCATTTATAGAACTACAGCATGAAAAAGCTTTCAAAAACTGTTTCTTTGAGAAATGACACATACCAATGACAGTGGCTTTTTTCTTACTGAGATGACAAGGTGCCTTTATTTAATTCTGAGGTGCCATTTGAGGACTTGGCGAAGTTATCGAGGGACTAAATGTATACTTCAAAGTATCTTTTCATTTGATCGCCTACTTCTGGAATTTCCCTGTTGGTTGAAAACGAGGGAGCAGAGCAGGAGCAGGGCTTCATGCTATTAGAGTTATCTGGGGAAGTACAGTCATGCATATATCACCTCCACCGGTGTCATCCCCAGTTGATAAACTGCATTTCCTGTCAGCAGAGGACACTGAAGGTTACAGCCTAGATTAAAAAAAGAACAAAACAAGCTCCCAACTCCAGTGGTGACACATTCCACCTGCTGGAGTGCTCCAAATCATTTTTGATAATTCAGACAAGCAGCAGTGTATGCATGAACCCTTGATGAATCCTCCAGTGGTCCCTAAATATGGATGTAATGACAGCTTTAACATATTTAAGGCTTTCCACATGAGTGAGAGCATCCAAGCATGGGGACATGTGCTCATGCACTTACATCTGACATAAACCATGCAGCAATATGCAAACATTTGCCTACATGCACTCAGCTGATTAAACAGACGCATAAATTATTGTTCCTTGTCATTTTTTGATATAAAGGCATTGGGTTGTTCCTCCCTCTGTTGAATTGACTCACAAACATCACCAGCAGCACTCAGAGTTGGTTCTGCCCAGGGAGCGCGGCCTGCTGTATATCCACTCTCAGCGGTGACCATAAGCTGCGTTTGTTCACCAGCTCCAGACACACTGAGGCAATTTATGAGCCACTGGCTGCAGTCTGATTAGAGCAGCGCTTGTAAAATGTATTTTGGCATGTATGCAGGGTTTTACTGGAGCTCCCCCCCGTCACACATCACCCATACATCAGCACTGAAAGGGAGAGGTGCAACAAGAGCAGCAGAGGGAGGGTGGTGGTGTCAGTGTCGAGGGAGGGCATTGTTTAATTCTCAAGAGCCTCCATTTTGGAAATGGTTTTCCTCAAACTGTCAACAGCTCATATTTTTTGTGGGCTAACACCAGATGAAGCTTAATGATTATCGATTTCATTCACTATTTGTCATGCTCAGTTTTAAATACTGTAGTGTTTAGTTAGTCTAGTGTTTCATTATCATGAGTCACGTGTAGATCAGAAGATTCTGAAATCTAGCTTTTGAAATGTCCCTGATTATCTAATAGCCCTCGACAAAAAAAGTGGTTCCTATTCTCAATAAAATCTCTTTTTTGATATCCAATCCCTTCCTCATTCTCAGTTAAGATTCTGCAGCTCTTAATTGTCAACCAGACAACACAACCGCATGTGTAGCCATTTCCTGGCCTCTGTCCAAAACTTGTGTGAGCTTCTCAGGAAGTGTCCATGAGCTCTGCTACCTGTCACCCAACTTTCAGCATGATTTGTGACAGCAGCGTCTGACCACAACAATTGCATTAACAAGCGCCGGAAGGCCCTGCCTGTCAGGCTCCACTGATACCATGTGAGATCTTTATTAAATTTCAATTATGAGACGACAAATCCTCTCATTGTTCCACCTTGTGGTCTGTGCTTGGACACGTGCCACTGTCACATGAAGACAGGGTGAGTCATTTCTCAGGGACAGGTCTTTACCCTTCTGCCGTCCCATTCTCCATAGCAACAAACCTGCTGGGAAAAATATGAAGCGAGCACATGATACATCGAAGACAATTAGATTGGTAAGAGAAGAAAATTCATTTTTTTTAGACTAAACCATATTTCTCTGATGCCATTGCATTGCACATCACTTACTTTCATCAGTGATAGTTTCTCTTTCAACAAACTTCAGAGGTTAGTTAGATAAATGTGAAGGCCACAAGAGTGTTAAAAATAAACATAATTTCGCAACAGGCCTTTGGAGCAGTTGCAGGGTTCTGGTTTTAAGCTGGCTCACTGGCATGGCTTCCTGGGACATGCAATGTAACTGAGCTATCATTAATGTTATTAGTAATACCTGTGATTTTCCTGCTGACAAGTCAAAATGTCTGCTGTGAGAGTATTTATTCCACAAGCCTGCCAGCATTCTTCGATACCAGGTCTTTTTAAAGAACAAAATTTCGTGCATGGCACAAATAAAGGGAGGACAAATGTGAAGCAGCATTGTGTTGAGAACCAGTCAGATGGGATGCCTTCAACATCTCCTGCTGGTTAAATTACTGAATATTAGTGGAAATAGATGGTAACTGGCTGCCAGTATTGTTTGAAGCCAGCTAGCTAATTAGTTTCTTTGGATTGTTAAAGAAAAAAATATAAGGCAAAGTATCTCATTAAAGAAAAGTACTGCAAGCAAATATCTGACTGATCTGACATTTTTATTGTAGTACACACAAATCAGCCACATCATTGAATCTGGAAACTCTTTTAATGTTGTGGCTTATCAGTTTATAGCATTGGGTTGTCAGCACCGACACTGGGTTGTGTAACATATTAGAAACTTTGCCATCCTTTTAGCCATAAAAGAAGAGTTTACAGATGGTGACTATCCTCGTGATGTAGCCAGGCTCTTACCTCGAAGGTTAGTTAAATGGAAGTAGGCCACATTTGTAAATTTTCCACAGCTGGCTGGCATTAAAATAGCTTTCTTAAAGTAGCTATGTTCCTGACATAATATTAATTTCATAAATTCAAATTTTTACATGGACACATGTGGATACACATTTGAGATCAGTTTAAAACACGAAGTGACAGTGGAGCACCTGAATAAGTTCTCACGCATGGTCTGCTTGTCGATCTGATGAAATTCTGAGCAAGACGTTGAAGTGTTCATTAGCAATATTGTCAAGTCAAGTCCACTAGGAAGCAAATAAACAATTACTCTGACCAAACCCCCTTGGTGCATTAGTGTTATTTATGACCCTCATGTAAATATAAATTGAGGTGAATAGGAAATGAAGTCCTCTCGAGGGTGCCATTCAAGTCATGCTGGCAAGCAGTAATTCTCAGATGCAGAAAACAATACAGTCTGCATATGATAATGCCTCTGGTGGATAAAATATACCTTATACTTGGCATGTGTGGTGGCTGAAGCAATCACATATGCAGAGAAGCAGCAAGTGCTCCGGAAGGATCAATAAAATGCATTGAATTTGGGATTTATGATGACGTCCTATCGATCAATTAGGAGCTGACTGTTGGAGGCACTCAGAGATGCCAATGGGTATTATAACTAAATCAGAGGTTAGACAGAATTACTGTATAACAGAAGATAAACTACGGCATTTTACTCTTACAATTACTGTCGCACCTTTTGAGAGGCTGATGAGTGTAGACGAAGACAAAGTGAGCGTGATCTAGCACTGTCTGCTGAAAGAGAAAGTCACTTTGTTTTGTTCCCAGGAGTCATTTTTTTATTTAATTTTTTTATGCAAGTAAGTAAAATATGTTGAAGGGTGTTCAAAAGTTGGACCCAAGGACAGGTTTGACCCATCAAAGCTACACCTTATAAAACATACCCATATATAAACCATATATAACCATATCTTAAACATCAAACATGCATGTCCAGTATTTAATACTAATAATGATGTCGCATAATATTATGAATATTTTGATTTTCTCTTTGATGTATTCTACTGTGAAGCTTTTTAAATTTTTAGTCACACTGTTCCCTCTCATCTTCAAGAACATACCTACGATTGTCTGAGAGAGGGCCGGAATGAGATAGACAGAGATAAAAACCCTCCTCCTGTGACTTCTCAGGGGGAATGGAGTCATTTAGTAGATTTTTCACTGCATGCCTATCACTCAAACCAAGCTGCTTTCGCCACAGAGCTGATAATCATACATATTCTATGCGCCGGAGCACAATAAATCTCTGTCCCTGTTTCATCCCTCCTTCATTCATCAATCACACAGGGAGCAGGATGAAATGCCGCCTGCTCGAAAATATATCATATTAGTACCTGGGATGTTTACCAAGATAATGTGAGACAACAGCCGAGTGTGAAATATAGCACCAGTGCATTCCTTAAATTAAAACCACTCCTTCTCCCCTTCAGACCACCCTCTGCTGTGGGAGTCTCACATCTACAAGCAGTCCTGAGGACTGTGCCCAACTGAACTTTCCCTTCTCTCACCTTGAGAGGAAACAAGCTAGTCAAATGAAACCTGAAGCACCTACTGTTCCCTATGGATCAACATAATTTATGTGTTGTGTTGAATATATAACCTGCCATATTCTGTCCAAAAATACAAGCTGATATGAAATCAAAACTAGATTTATGTACGTATGCACAGGAGCATTTTAAGATTAAAAATCTTTATTAATGTAATATTTTTGACTAGTTTTACCGTCAAATGCAGTGTGACCATGCCAGGCACCCATAACATGCAAAACAATAATATAACAAGTTTCAAAAACAAATTTTAATTTTTAAGTCAGGTCAGTGTTGACCTACAAAAGTGCAACCTCTACAAGTAGCGCCCGTGCTCACATTAAGTATGTTACAATCATCAGTGTATTAAGAGAGATGGATGATGCCCAGTGTTTCCAACATTTGCATACACCAGGGGGATGTAATAGTACATCATTTGCTGGGGTTGTCTTTGTTAAACCTGACAAGCACTGGTTGTATATTTACAGTCCTTCACATTCTTACAAAAATTGGTTGTACTAGCAGGAGTGCTTACTTTCAGTACACTCACATGAAATGAAGTTTGATGTCTCCAATGCCATTAACAGCATTCAGTGCATACTGGTACTGTAAACGCAGATTAGGCACTGCTGTACTTTGTCAGTCAATATGAAGTGTAATAATGTGATTATAGTTGGACAACAGAGATGGACAGACTGAATACCCTTGCTTTTTACTATGTGAGCACCATGTTAGCAGGACTTTTCTATCCATTTCAGTTGGCAAATAATCCTTTGAAACATTACACAGTATCTTATCTATCATTAACAACACTATTATACTATTGAATGTCCACTGGCATATATCATTCTGAAAATCATAAGCAGCAATTACATTAGGCTAACAGCTCTTATGGGCTGTTCACCCATGTGAAAAAAGATGGAAGCCCGCTGTATCATCTCAGTGACAAACTGGTCACATAGAGTATTTAAAAGTGTATGTGTTGGCAATCTTTTATCATGTAATATCTTTTTTTAATCCTTGTTTCACTGGTTCTTTGGCTTTTTAGAATACAGGTTCTTTAGATATTTCGTTTTTCTGCACTAAAGCATTACCAGGACAGTAAGCTACAGGCTGTGTATAATACTCCACTCACACTGGAGGACCTCTCTCCCTCCAGTTTATCCCCCTTTTAAATTAGAAATGTAATTTGGGAAGATGAATGCATTCTATTCCAGTTTGCTGTGATCAGGAGTACTGCTGTGTGGAAAACAGCATTGCTTCCCGATTATTGAATTTTTATGGCCAGGTAATTAATTGCAGATTCCCTGTTTTGTTCTATTTCTTCCTCTGTGACATTTTAATTTCGACAAAAAGCCACGGTCTCCACACGGCCCTTCTCTGGAGATCCTAATGGCCTATAAAACATGATGACTTATAGATATGGCAGAGACTTCACTTCGCCAATGATTGTTTGAAACCTTGCTGATCACACAGAATTTAGTCCCCTCTTGCTCCCTCCCCCCCTCTAGCCATCTCATCCCTGCCTTTCCTTCCCTACCTCCTGAATTCATTTCTTGTCAATTAAACTGCTGCTACAGTGTCCCATCTGAAGAATAGGAATCTATCAATGTGTCATCGACTGGGAATTCATTATTGGATGCGGCCTGGTAACTTTTCAAAAGCAGCGTTCGGGCCATTATTCCTTAAAGACGATTGTCATTATTTGACCAGGCAGGCGAGTGTCCTTGGCTTGCATTGCAAGCACTGCATTTAAGGGCAAGGGGGAATCAATCGTAGCGGAGGGTGACAGACACCATATCTCAAGGAAGACAGGTTTGAATGCTTATATCATATCAGAATCCTTTGCTGGCGCAGGGAACATTACTTACCCTGGTGTCAGGAGCACATGTAGGCCACAGCCAGCCATGCAGGAAGAAAGAGGGGGAAGGTGGTTTGTTATTTTATGCAGTTCTGCTAAAATGTCCTGAGATATTGATGAGCTACTATAAAACATCATTCTCCCTCTTGCATAATAAAAGCATATTTAATGCCTTGGCTTTAGCAATTTGAGTTTTACTTTATTCTTCAATAACAAATACATTGTTTTATTTTTACATACTGTATATGGTAACTAGAACTGCCTTTCAAATAAATAAATAAGACTCGTTCACAACAAATTGGTAAAATACTGCATGTTATAATGCAAATTCAGCAAGATTATGTGAAGACTATGGCTCATTACCTTGGGTACTGAAGAGACTTTTAGCATTTCACAATAGAGTCCCTATTACAGTAAGATACAGATGAAACGCTAATGTGAATAAGTAGTCCTTGGTTGAAACACTAATTCAGTTGTGTTCCCCGCTACTCTAATATATGTCCACAGGATATCTATCCAGGAGTGTTTATTTATCATCCCTCCTTCTGCCTCTTTCTCCTGTCCCCTCGTCATGGCGCTCTTTTCTGCTGTGTAAGCACAAGTCTGCACAACATATCACTTGCGAGGCATACCCCCTCCTAACCTTCAGGAGTTCTCCCCCACACAATCTCTACAGCTCTGTAATGGCTGATGCAGTTACCATATTTCAGCCCTAATTGGGTCGAAGGTACAGAGCCAATTTGGGAGGGTAGTTTGGAGAAGAGTTCCTCTGCGACATTGTTAGGCATTGGGGTGTCTTCTGTGTTGCCAGGTGTGGAGTGTAATTGCTACTGAATGGCAAGAGCACCTCCAAAGTGGAGGGCCGTTGTGGTTTGTTGTTGGGGAGGGGGTGTATGAGGGTACTTCATCCACAACAGTGTTTTCCTCTGTTTCTGCTCAATAAGTCAATACAGACAAGATGAGATTGGGTGACTTGTCTTGTTTACATCTTTTAGGTTTGTTTTTTGGGGGAGTTCTCTTACCCTGAGAGAACAGCATTTGTTTTATGCAACCAAGTTGCATGCTCATCAGAATGACATATTACTTACCTGGCACCCACTGTATTGTATTTTCTGCCTTTATCCTATTTTCCTCTGTGTGGCAAATGCGCTATCTCATCCATGAAGCATTGCTAAGAGATGAAGATGCGTCTCACTGCCTGACCTTACATGCTGCTCCTCAGAGTCAGGATCTATGGCAGCCATTTTCTCTCTAGCCAGTCATGAAGAAGCAAGAGATGTAAATGTCAGTCTGTGTCTCCTTAACACTCAATAAAGGGCTGGGATTGGGCCCTCCGCTCTGCCAGTCGATTGGCCATCTAATGAGGAGAGGCCTTACCATAACTCTACAAGATTCACTAGTGTTTGTGTTTCACCAGAGGCCCTAGCACAGTAATAATTCCAAGTGGATAAATGTTTTCCCGATAACAAGCTGAAATAACCTGTCGGGCTGAAGTTGACGTAGACAAGAAGAATCACACAATTAGCGATCAGCAGGGATTTATCCTGGTAGCAGGAGACAGAAGGCAGGAGGAGCT
The DNA here is from genome assembly GCA_016785225.1 of Psettodes erumei. Lineage (NCBI taxonomy): Eukaryota > Metazoa > Chordata > Actinopteri > Pleuronectiformes > Psettodidae > Psettodes > Psettodes erumei. Next base: position 1,181,123 of record JAFBJZ010000001.1, on the reverse strand, counting down.
TAGTCCTTTTCACTGTCTGGCAAATATCAAAGCTGCCTCACTCAGATTTGCTCTTTTTCCTATATTCCCTCAACCCTCGTTTCATCAGTCACTGGCTTTACCTTTGCAGCAGCAGCCCTCTGTGTTTTTACCTCTAAATGCCCCCTCACACTAGCATTTAGCTTGTTAATGTAATTGAAGTCACTCTGAAGGAAGGTGTTATGGATGGCGTCTTGCAATGAGACAATGCTTTCTAATCTCTGTTTATCTAGAGGCTACTTCCCACCTTGAAAAGCAGAGGTAGCACAGGAATCCATTTAGATTTGTTGAAAAAATAGTAAAAAAGATTGTTTTAAATTGAATCATCAGTTATTTCAAATTATGTTAATGATGTGAACCTATACAATCACTTTTTAACTACAAGGATTTTTTGTCTTCTTATATGAATTTTTGATTGCGTTTTTTTAATTGACACTTTCTCAGCAATAATTTTCAAATAAAGATCTTATTTAAGTATCCCAAAAAGACAGAGATTACATTGTGTCAGACCATTATGCCTTTCCACATCTTATAATGTTACAACACACTCTAAAGTTGATTAATAACAACCAATTTCGTCATAAAGAGGTAGGACTACTGTAGCTATTGTAATTAACCTTTAAGTGTGATGGACCTTACCGTATATTGCCCATTTCTATTACTGACCCACATATATCACACTGGAATATGCAGCCGTTCCTTGCATTCAAAGGCCTCCCAGGAGCCTCAGCGTACACTGTGTGTCCGATGACATCATATCCCCGCGGGAGCGTGAATTATCTTGTTTTCACCAGATCTCTCATATGTATTTTCTCTGCTGTTCTTGCACAAATGTATCATTTAAACCATTAGCAGAACCAAGCTCTTTCATTAGAATGAACTATATCATCCCCTCCCCAGAGGCACCCACAAGCCACCAGACTGTGAGAATACATTTCACTGAGAAGGAATATTGAAGGCGGCAACATGCCTAGGTAAAGTATTACTTAATTTATACTGCTAATGTATAACATTGATTCTCTGTGGGGAAAATAAAGGACAACATATTTTCAGGGCCCACATCATTAAGGTTTAATAATTTAGACCCAGTTAGTGTGATAATAAATATACTGGGGGAACTTAAGTGAGGGTTTTGGTGATGAATGCAATTAGAAAACGTTGCACTTACATAGAAGAGTAATATGAATGGGGTGTATAAATTAATTGGAGTTGGAGCAATGGTGTGGCCTGCGGTGCTTCACAGGGAGGGATAAAAAACAGCCTATTTTTCCAAGAGCCCTATCCAGAATACTAACTGTCCTCCACATGCTGAGTTTCCTTATCGACATCTAAATAACTAATAAAATGGCTGGCCTAAGAAATGGGCTCTGGCTTCTGTTCTCAAAATGCAGGTTTCTTCTCTGAAATTAAAATATGGTGATGCTGTGCATTTAGAACTGTGAAGCGTTTCATTTTACTGCTGTTTGAAGGCATGGCTCCATACATTACTCATCATAGTTCCAGTATATCATTTGCTGGGGAATGATGGGATTACAGTCACTACTGCATATGCATATAAGACCTTAAGATTCATCCACTCAGTATCAGCAGGACTGTGATAGGCCTTCAGATCCTCTGCTGCATCATGTGAACTCCTTATAATGAAGGTCTTTAGAAAATGTGATGCAGTGATTAAAGTCAAACTCAGTCCTTTTTGAAAAGTTGTCAGTAATATTCTTGTCTGTTTTAAACAAGTCATTGAAGTTCTGTCTACTTCCATTTATTTTTTCATTATTTATTAGACATTTGTAGAACAAATGACATATGTTATATTAAATTAAACCACTGTTTTCAAAATAATGTGACAAGGAATTCAGTTACCATTCAAAAATTCACATTGCAAAAATAAAATGTTGTCTAACACGTAGCATTTAAGGCCCTGTCTCAATTATTTGTAGGAAATACCATTGCTATTTGATCAAAACCCTTGATGTTACTGCCAGAAACATTAAAAGGCATTATATTCAAAGGTTTCTTAAGCTTCTTTTAAGTTTTGTCTGTTTGCCAGCCCAGCAGAACATTATTGTAACCCTATTTGTGAAGTAGATAGGGTATAAATCCAAAGCAAGAATTATCGAGCTGTGATAAAGCAATTGTTCTAACTCAAACTAGTTGTAGTTGGTGCCACCAGATAGCCATGCTAATGAACAAAGTTTCTGGTACCACTTTATAATAAGGAAAAGTTTAAAGTTTGATCAAATGATCTTACTGATGGTACTAAATTATTAGTCAGTGCTTTACAGATCAGTACCAAGCCCTTAAAAATTGCCAGGTTATGAGTAATCTCTTTGGCTGCTATATATTCCTCTCTACTGTAACCACTTTTGAATTTTTACTCACGTAATAACAAGGCAGTCAGCCCAAGGACCATCATGGAGCACAATTACACTGCCCTGGAAGAAAAACATTAAAGGCACAGCCCAGAATCAAGTGAAATGTAGCATCAGCTCCTTAGTGGCTTTAATGTCCTAGTGTTTACAAAAAGGCTGAATTTCCTTTATGTTATCCAAGTCATCGCTGTGAATGTAGCAGTGCTGGCATTTAAGAAAATGTTGCAGATTATTACTGAATATAAGTATAGTCATCAGTTGCATGAAACTGCATTTCTGAAATTATTTGTTTACTTTCTGACTCGTTCACACCAAATAGGCCCTTCCAAGGAGACTAAAGTATGAGTGGTAATACAGTATGCATGTTGTAACACTGATAATGTTCCAGTCAAAGACCTTGCTGCTCTGAAAAAAAGGTGGAGAGCTGGTTGGTTTTTGAGAGCTTTCCCAGAGCTGGTTTTTACACCCTTACCAAAAGATTAATAGTACGCCGCCCTTGAAAAATGAAAATCAAAGGTATCAAAAAGCTCCTAGGGATTAGAGCCATGGAGTCTGATATGAAGCCCAGTTTACTCTTTATGATGTCATTTTCTTTTTATGGAGGAGGCAGGGGGTTAGAGCTCAAGGCAGATATGGGATCCAGGTTTTGGGGTAATCTCCCATATACTACAGTGCATAAATCTGCCCCATTGATCTCCAGAATCACGCTTCTATTGACAAGAGCGAGTCTCTCTTTTCTGAAAAGTGCGCAGGGCAGTCCCACTAAACATTTATGGATGTCATTCCTGCCTTGGTCCGGGCCCCTGCGCTGTAATAGCTTTTAGTGTCGTGTAACACTTCTACGTGTGAGTGAATGCACAAATGTGTCTGAGGCCCTGCTGAGTAAGTTTACGCTCGCCGTTAATCATTGTCCGGGCCAGCTGGCTGTAGCCACTGGGCAGGTGGGCCTGTCAGGTTGGCAGCCTCAATCATGCAGCACTGAAACCAGAGCCCTCAGGGACGACCATGCCCCTGGTGTGTCTCAAGTCCCACATCAACTGGTGCTTACCAAGTGCTATTTTGACTGATACTTTAGATAACAGCCCAGTGTGTTGAACTTGCCCAAGAGCGGTAATTAAATCCCAATAAACAGACACATAAAGTTGAACAGGAAGACATCATGTTTTCATTTTGTCTCTGGTTTCGTAACAGTGTAACATTAGTTGGATTAATGCCCTAGACTGTGGAATTGGATATATTTCCCCTGTAACTAACTGTAAATATTGTTTTGACAGAGCCCTGTACTTTAAAGGGAAATTCCGATATTTCTCCACCTGGCTATTACTCTCATATTTATCCTCCATTATGATCACAGTTCATGATAATTTTTTATTCTACTCTCAAAATTTTTAAATCATGGACCAGGCAGTTTTCATTGGCTGCTACTCAACAATAAAGCTGCAGCTACTCTCCTTTACTGGGCAACTATTGTGCTGTTTTTTACAGAGCTTAAGAGCTACAGGGATATCAGGAGGGCAGTCTGTTTTTACATTCAGTCAGACTCAGAAACAATGGTCTGAGATTATTTCTGATAAAATAAAGTCTTTTGTCAAGCTAATTATGCTACTTCATTATCATTGTTGGTGCCAACGCCAATGCAATGCAAATAAAGTACGTAAATTCTAAGCTCTTCACTCTCATGCTCCACCTCGGCCTTCGCCTGCAACCTTGTCATAGTCTCACCTAATGCAGGAATCGGAAGTTTGTTAGCATGAGACTCAGCCATAGTTGACGTCTTCCTGTAGCTAAAGATCCCACATGTTCCTCGTATGAAGCCCCTGTTCTCAAACCACCCTGACATTTAACTAGCTTATTGATGGACAGAGGGTCAGGAGTGTTTTGCATTTTCCACTGTAAATTAACACTGAAGGGAGAGCACTGTGCAGACCTGTTCTTCCATCCATCGCCCTGAAGTGGCTCTGACAGGCAAGCATCTGTGCCCCCAGGAGCTGACAAGTGTCCTATGAACCATGGAGGAATGCTGGGACCTCAGATTAGCACTGTGGCCCATGATGAGGATATTCTTTGGGCTGTGAGGTTTGGGATGGTGTGGAGCATTGAGGGTTAAAAATGCTAATGGAAGGGGGGGGCTTGGTTCAGTGACTGGGTACTGTCAGTTAGATGTCATTAGAGATTGAAAATAATACTTATTCACATTGTTAATTCAAATAAAAATGATTTTTACAAAACTCAAAGTCTTGTTACTTAAAGGTCAGTTTTTCCATCTTGTACTGTAGTTAGTTTAGTAGCAGGCTGTTACTCCTGTCTATTCCATCACTCATTAGAGGGTCTTCAGAATTAAGTCAAAGAGAAGAAGATGGATGTTTTATGTTTGGTTTTTTGTCTTTTTTACCATACCAAAAAAGGCAAAGTGTGAGAAAAAAACTTTTTTCACATGCTTTCTGGAGTTCAATAAACATCTTGTCTGTAGCTTTCTTCTTGACAGACAGATATGATAGTACAAATTTTTCACCCAACTCTTGGCAAAGCAGCAAAATGTTTCCAAAATTGTTGAACTGTTCCTTTAAGCCAACCAAGTAAATCCTCTGTAGAATTTCTTTGCCACGTTAACTGTCAGTATGCATGAATGCAATAAGTACACAAACAGTACTTTGTAACTCACTGTTGTGTTGTGAACGATCCCAAGATGAGTGATTAAAGTCAGCAATGAATTAGCAGCTCCACTGTGTTGGTATGGTTTATAAAGGGCTTGAAAACAAACCAGCGTGGCCTTTCTTGAGTTTCACACGGCCATCAAACTGTCAGGTCCAGGAACAGACATCTACCCTTTAGTGTCTCCTCATCCCTTGCTGTGCCAGTAAATTCTCGAAAAGAGCATAGACTTCTTTACTGCAGTCTTTTAGCTTTACACTGACAGCTATCGCAGCCCTCCCTCTTTTTTTTTTTCCTCAGCTTGCATGCATACATTGGCTGCTCTTGTAAATCTTTAAGAGACGTATTAATTAAACAGTCAGAGATAATGCGACACTAGCTTCCAGTTCTCAGTGTAATTTCAGTTGCTAAAAGAGCCCTTGGTAAAAAAAATCAAGGGTTTGGACACATCATGGTACATTTTCCCCTGCTTGGACCTTGTTCCTTTGCCCTCATTTCAGCATGAATTCTTTGCAACTTGCAGCAGTTATAACTCACCCTGGGCTTGATATTATCTCCTGAGTCCAGTTTCTCTGCCAAACTTACGCTGAAAATTGTGATCCCACGTAATAAGAGTTGAGGGTGCCACAAGAAATCACAGTCATAAAGTTTAGGTGTCGTAGATTATATTGACAGCATACATGCACACACGTTGCACACATATTCACATCACTCACAGCTCTGTTTCCAGTCTCCTGTTTAGAGCTGCGTTCCCGCAGGCGAGATTTATAAAAATGTCAGTGACAACACGTCCTGCTTGGCCTTTAAGACCTACATAAGTGGTGCTGTGCTGAGGCCAGCTGGGTATTAATAGTTGGCATGGGAAACATAAATTATTGCTTCTTACCAAAAATATCATTCAATCCCAACCTCTACTTGTCAGACTTGTCCTCTTGAACTGCTCAGTAAATCAAACCATATGTTCTACCCTAAGAAATACACAGGCTCAGCAATTGCCAAATTAACTTATCAATCAAAATCTGTGCCTATCAATTTGACTAGCGGAGTAACTGTTCCTCTAAAGGGGTCTGTGTCCTCCATACTGTCCTCGTTTCTGTTCTGGCTATCTCCAACTATTTAATAAAGACTCTTTATGACTTTAAGGCATTCATTAGCTGCCACGGCCTGTTGTCCAGTCTGTCACAACACCAGTGTTAAAAAGAGATACCCAGAAGCCTATTTTGAGCTGGAATGACCTGGGGGACAAGTTGAGGATGAGGGCAAAGTGTGAAGGAAAGGACTGGCATTGTGTGAACATGAGATCACCACGCGACCAGCGTGGGCCTCAGCTGTGGTTCACACACTTGGTTCGCCCTCCGGTGACTACAGAGGCGTAGCCTGATATATGAAAAAGGTGAACACTGGAAGCATATTCAACTAAACCATATGTTTTTATTGAGCACAAACATTCAAGCATTCAGATGTTGCGTGAAAAGACAACACTTTCTATACAGTAGGAGAAAGTCATTATTTTAACTATCAAGTTACTTGCGTAAACACTGTTGCTATTGAAAGTTATAGCCCATTAGTCACATTTACTCTTGTCATTTTGGGATACATACAACTGAAACCACTGTTTTTCAAATTCACTGGTTTCAAGATCTTTGTGAAAGGCTGTTTTAACCCGAATTGCTAAAAGATATATTTTCCCACTTACCTCTAGTCGTAGCATGCAAGTCCAACTTTCATGTCAAACAAAGTATAATTTAACAGTTTTATTTATTAATTATTGAAGGTGACATGTTCTTTAGAGATTATTTCAATGCAAAGATTCAGGTGACAGTTATTTAAAAACAAAAAGACAAAATAATCTATAATCTATAATTGGACAGACTAAGAAACAAAGCAAAAACAGCATTTTCCAAAACTAGGACTATGTTTGAATTTTGGCATAAAACATTTCTGTAAAGGTATGCTAAATTTTTGCTTTAAAATAAAAGGAAAGCATAGTCTACCCCATTATGATCACGCTGTAGTTTGTATGAACTCCTAAAATCATTACTTTGTCAAGTACAGAGAGATCAAAAAGGTTAATATCCGTATCCCACAAGAGATTCTGCTCCCTTCAACTGTTTTCAAAGAGACAAGCATGATCTAGTCCATGGGAAATGAGGTTTCATTTTAAATGCAGTTAGCACTGATGACGCCCCGGGGAATTCTTTACCTAAATATGATTTAGTGATAAATGAACTCAAATGTGTCGTTGTCCCCCGCTCCGTGTGTAAATCCTCTAGGCATCACTGCCGATGCGGTCACGAGGACAGGAGCGGATTCCCTCGCTGGCCTGTGAACATCTGCTGAGCCATTTAGCCAGCTAATAGATCAGCCTGGAAAGAGAGAGAGAGAGTGAGAGAGAGAGCAGAGGTGCAGGTGTTCCTGGCCAGAGCCAGAAGACATCAAACCAAAAGCCCAGGCCAAATCCACCAGAGCACAAGCTGAATGACTCACTGCCTCTCACAGATAATAAAACAAGCATAAAGTTTGCTTAAGGTACAGGTGGGGGTATTTTGCACCGTACTCAAGAGAGACCGGGCACAGGCCCAGTACAGGGAGAAAGGTAATTGGATGCATATGGGAGGAGGTAAATGAAAGAATTTTGAGAACATCTCTGTGGAATACCTAATGGGGACAGGACAGAAAAGGAAATTAAAAATTATTTGAAGCAGATGGACTGTTCTTTGAGTTTTTCAGGGAAATTTATTAGTGCTGTGAAAGAAATGTGTCTGTTTATTTTGTATTGCCATTGAGTGAATGGCCTGCTGAGTTTTGCTTGTGTTAGTTTATGACTGCCTGGTCATTATTCATAATTTAGAAGGCTTTTGTTATCGATTTGTGATTTAGTGTGATTTATTGGTGCTTGTCAGGTTTCATTCAAAACTCCACCCATTTTATTTCAGCAGCAGGCCCAGAGTTTATGAAAAATATAAACAAAGTTGGGCGATATGCGGATACAGTTTCATTTGTACCTTATTGCATAACCACCTTGGCTGGATTCAAATGGTGCCTCACTGTAATTCATTTGTTCCTGTTATTTCCTTATTGCCAACAACAATAAAATGAAATGTCCCTGAATACAATATCAGTCAAGAAACACTTTGTAATAGAAATGTTGATGGGAAAATGTCAAAATCCCTTGAAGTTCAGACACTGTTTAAAGTTCAGTGTGGTCAGGTAGAAACATAATATTAACAACTGATCAGGAACAGCAGTTATGTATTACAAGCCAATCCCAAGAGGATTTGTTAAGAAGCTGGTTTGTCCCTACAACAAGCATCGTTAAATCTACAGACTCTGGATGTCTGGGAACATAAAGGTTAGCACTGATATTAACCCAACATATGGTTCAGATTTGAAAGAAATATCTCAAGATTAAAAGTCTTACAATATAAAGGGGTCAGCTCAGTCTGTTACAATGGTATCCATTCTGTTGTAAATTTAGCCCTACTCATGCATTAACCTTTAATTTCCCCATGTTGGGGAAATGGCTGAATGGCTGAATCATATTCACTGTCACCTCAGTTCTGCTTTGTTCCGCCCGAAACAAGACCAAACACTGTCACTGATGCAAAGCAGACGCCAGATTGCAGGGCCAGTAGTTTCACACTTATAGTTCAACTTAGACATGAGCAGCTATTGATAGGAAAGGTTAAAGTAGGAGCCATGTAAAACTGTAGATGTAGATCAGCCCCCTTCAGGAAAGGAAAGTTACTTCAACTTCAGCACTTGCACCACCTGCAGGCAGAGTGTTACAAGTGAGCAACTATTGGAACGTCTTTTTTACAGTAGACATTTGGACTCGAGGAAAAGCACAGGTGTCTACAATAACTACAGAAGCGACTCCGTTCACTGTCCCCAGTAAGCTATGACAGTGAATCAGTATGCACAATACCAGGACCCTGAAACTGAATCAGCCAAATGGAATCCAGTCAGCATTCATTTACTCATGCCTTTGTATTTCCTACTGTGACATGTCAGAATGTCTTCATAAAAAAGGTGTGCGAGTGAGTTAGAAACTGTAACTGTAAACACACTTGAACTGTACATTGTGTTTCAAGTTATGATAGAGTTTGTGCTGCGCCACTCTTCACTGACTTGTTAGATAGCAAAGACTTTGTTACTCTTAGCTAACTCATACTCTAAGATACAGATGATGCCTAGAATTTGAAGGAAGCGGTGAATCAAAAACACACTATACATGTTTCTTAGGACCAGATGTACTGTTGGCAGTACAAGACCTTAGAAGACTTTTCATTTCTTCACAGAGAAAAAGAAGTGCTCACGCAAAAAATAAGAGACAACCAGCAATGTCTCAGTCTGAATCATTCGCCTCCTCTTCATATATGCCCCGCAGTGCTGCAGGCCAAGTAGGGAGATATGTTGTGAGAATTGTGAGAACAAACACAATTCTCACCTTGAGATAAACAAGAGGGATCACCACGGCCTGCTCCCTTCCCGCTGCGTTCAGTGAACAGCTCCATCCATGACAACCAGGAATTAAACCAACAGTGGAGTTCACCCACTGTCAGTGTAAATAAAAAAGATATAATAAAAAAAACTAGATCGAGTGAGTTCTGAAAAAGCAGTGAGTAATGGGATTTGATGTCAGTGGGCATAGATGAGAAGATAGAGTTAGATTCATTAGAACAAATAAAACATATCTGAAGCAAAAATCAAAGAAAGAAAGAAACCATGAACTTGTTTGCATACTTGAAGAATAGCTTTGTTCTCCAGCAGAACACCAAAATCATCCAGACATTTTGTTTGTTTGTTTGTTGGTAAAGCCCTAAATGTCACACCGCCTGAAATAGTTATGCTCTTAGGAACAATTAGCACTTCACTTATCAGGCCGAAATTAAGTTGGGTAAATGCAAGGACAGGTACAGCACGATGCGATTGTGCTTACTATTTGTAACCACCTTCACATCATTGGACCGTGCTTGTTTCATCGGGTTCTAAACCCGAGCTGTACCTTTCAAGCTACCACAGATTGGCGCAATCTGACGGAAACAAACAAAACCCTTCCTGGCAGCTCAAAAGCATTTCTGTGTTTGTCTGAGGTTAGTGACGTTCAGGAAGCTGACACATGGAAGAGGAAACAATGGCTTCATTAGCAAGAGGTGAAATAGTTTCAAAAAGACCTTGTTTGCTGTGCTGAGAGGGAATTAATAGACTCCACATTGCTGCTCCAACTGAAGTAAATTAAGTTCATGGCTGGTCTTTGACATCACTGACCAAAAGGGCAATGACTGTTATGTGTGGATTGACCCCATTAGAATGTAAAATAATGAAAATCTGTTTAATTGAGGGTAAAGCACTGAGGAGGTGTCAAATCAAAAAGTATAAATCTGATCAGAAAAAATGCAAGTTACTATAGTGACACTTACTGTGGAACAATTATAGCAATGTTGTATTTACAATAATTCTTTAGAGGCAGGTTCAAATGTAGAAGTGAAATAATATACAGATATAATTTAAAAAGGTGTATATACCAGTAAATTAAAGATATTATCCTTAACCACAGTTGAGTTGTTTCAGTCATGTTGCTTTCATTAGCATTTGTTCTCATCAGTGGTTTTAGCCAAAAAGAAGAGAAGCCTATTGACCCAATCTTTGCAACCTGCCAGGCATCAAATGGCAGACAATGTAAGGAACTCACTGGTGAACAGAGTGGAACATTTAGCTGCTAATTATCCAGATGTTTCCCTCTGGAGTGGTTGGAGACCAAAACAGAGCTAAAAGGAGGGTGACTACTACTCACACTCAAAGTAGCCAGGAGAAGGACTTCACATTAATGCAAATGTGGCTTTACATGAACTGGATGTGAAACACATTCACCTGAACATGAATTGAAGGATTATAACTTTAATGTCATTTGGCAACTACAGACAACTTTTATAACAGTACTGTATGTATTCTCGTTCTATAATTCCATAGGCTGTTTGACAATAACAGGACACCTTTCATTCACATTTTGAAACTTGCAATTTTCCAAATTTGAGCCAATGCAGAACAAAGTGGCGTCCTACCAAGAGGAAACCAAGCATCAAGTTAAGAATTAAAGTTTAATCAGTAAGGTTGCAATCAGTTACATTATGTGCCAAACCCCATACCCAAACACAACTATCACTACCCAACCCTCCAAGTATCCCATAATGAATGAGGGGTTTGCTTAAACTGAAGAGGAATGTCAGTGGGAGAGCGGGGCTTTGTCAGTGTAAATGATGCCAACATACTTAACCCTACGATTTTAGACATTAGCTTCCACCAGTGGAACTGCAGAGAGGGCTGCTTCTGGAAACACTTTTCGTACCCGGCCTGCTTATCGCACCCCCTTCCAAAAAATAAGGGCTTGGCAGAGAGGAAGATCTTATGATTATAGCAGCTTTTGTTTTTATCTTCACCATGCTCCGATGGGTTTGAAATGCTAAGAAGTTCAAGATGTGGCAGGCAGACAGGGAGACATCGAGACAGAGTTAAGGTGAAAGGGAAAAGAAAGCAGAGTGGAGAACAAGACTGTTTGAACTGAAGAGTGTGTGTAATGTAGTCGGGGTGGAATCTGTCACTCAGCTTATTGCATGTTGATGACTCAGGGTAGTTTCAGCTGTAAGCAGCTCCTGATTTATGGACAGCCGGTGAACTCCTGCGGGCAGCGAGGTAGGGAGGAGAGGGAGATCACAGCCCCGCAACTGCAACAGGACCTTCTTTTTTTCAACAGAGCAAAGAGAGAGAGAGAGAGAGAGAGAGAGAGGCTGGGCTTGTATTTTTTCCCCATCATGCCAGACTGCTTTGCACGGCAATTAGCTGTGTCCTCATTTAGTTTGCCCCGTCCCAAAGGGTAATGAAAGTCATACATCATCTTCAGGGCCTGCTAATTATCCAGCTTGGTTGCAGGTAAGCTTTGTAACCATGAGAAGGCCCTGTCGCCCAGATATTTATTGCTCTTCCAATAAGCGGGTAAAAAAATACTCTCTTGAAAGGTTGCCTGTACCAGGCACCTCACATCCTTGACATACCTTTTCGCAAATGTGCTAGTCAAAGGGGAAATGTCTTCATTCCACATAAATCATCTCTTCTGGTGCGGCAACAAAATGTTCGGCCAGAGCAATGCGCAAGTGTTGGAAACCAGAGAGCATAAACATTTCGGGGGTCAGCTTGTCTGTGTTGATTTACATGTGGATTGCTAATGGAGGAAACACAAGTGAAATACTGTACTCAGTAACAGTATGGCTGGGGGACTTTGCCTGCTCCTGCTGTTTCAGTACCTATTATTGAGAGACATGCGTGTTTGGATTGTGCAGCTCAGCCCTGAAGTGTATTGCAGTTTCCTTGTCCCACTAAATATTATTATTTGGATAACAAAACCAAATATTTGCAGTTAATCTTGACTTAATACTAATGAAGATGAAATACTGCAGAAGGTATATGATCCACATGCACCTTAAGTAAGTTTGAATAAATGGGAAGAAACACATCCACACATTTGTGGAAAATGTACTGCTTGTTTCCAATTTTGTTCAAAAGCAATGAGCAAAGAGGAATTTTCTCATTGTATGTACAGTATGTATTAGCTTCAAAATGGCTATATAGTTAGTATTATATAGTTAGTAGTCACTGACATTCAAAAAGCATCAGAAAGACTTTTTACTCATTTTATATAATGCTGAACTTCCAATGCATTTTGACAGATCGCACATGTATGTTGCACAGTCTCACAGTGTGGTAATATTTATGCAAATTAGAACTGCTATGACTAAAACAGACAGGCAGCAAAGTGAATGAAAAGGTAGCAGGAGGCAGAGCGTTCACTGCCATCCTGGCAAAGATGACACCATAAAATCCAATGCGATGCCCCGACATGTTAGGATGTTTGGGCCCCACATCCGCTGTCACCTACATATACAGATGGGGAATCTGTCTTGGTCCACTGATTGTGGCCATCATTCCTTTTTTCCCCCTCCTCCCCTGCTGTCATCTTCACCCCACCACATCCTATCCACCTTGAGCCTGGCAGCCAGTGCAGTCTGGGTATTGGAGTCTAGAGAGAGTGCAGGGTGAGAGCTCCAGGCAGAGAGGAGACTAATTGTCAAGGTTATGCCTCGGAAGATGATTGATGCCAGGCTGGGCTTTCCTGTCAGCCTGTCAGGAGGCAGGAATGTTTAATGTTCTCATTATTGGTTACGCTGTTGTGTATATTTCTCTGTCAGCGCCGCCGAGCCATCTGAACTGCCAAAGCACTTCAAAGGCCTGCAGGTCATTTATCTTCCCCTGACGCTCCCAATGCTCAGCCTCAGCTGAGTGCCAGTGATTTGTTATGACTTGAGAGCTGGCTGACAGACAGGTCCTCTGTACGGAGGGGGGAAAAAAAGGAATCCTTTTTGTCACACTGTGAAAACATCAATGTTCCCGTAATGGGCTACAACTGTCAGTGGAGGCCAGCACCTGACAGTCGTGTGGCCTCACTAATTTGCAGTCCCGGTGACTTGCACTCTTCCCAGTTTAGATTCGGTTGTGGTGTCACATACAAACAGACCGCCATCTGTTGTTCACCGCCACAGGGAGGGCGGAGGAGAAGAGGGAAGGCTATGCTAATTGAAGACACCTCGTCATTTTGTATTAATCATCGAGCCTACCCATCCTTTCTTTTGAAGTCGGGGCCGAGCAACGAAGAGAAAAATAGCTCCTTCTCACAAGGAGACAGGGAGGAAGATATGGCTCAGGAAGCCTGTCCGAAACATGGGTGAATATAGAGAGAAGGGAAGGCAGAGGATAAGAGATAGAGGAAGGAGATGGGGAAGAGGGAGGTCTTCCAGAACCAGAAGGGTTGAGAGGAGGCTATACAAGGGAAGAAAAGGAAGAGGTAAGGAAAGGGGAGGGGTGTGGGTGCAGCGAGAGAGCGAGAGAGAGAGAGAAAGAGAGAGAGAGAGAGGGAGGGAAGAGAAGAAAATCAGATCTTTGTTTCCTTTCCCAGGCCATGACATGATTAATCGTTTTCTTCTGATCTAATTTTGGAACATGAAAAACAGCACATTTGTCTTGAAGAAAAATGATGTGCCGCACTGTGCAGATGGAAATTTCAAGCCCTGAAAAAGATTAAAGTGAAATTCCACTCCTTAGACCTAATCATGAGTTGTACATTATACTGTCGTCTTAACCAGATGGTGAGTTTGATTCCCGGGACCCTTCCTCATATTAATGAATGCTAGACTGTTATATTTGACTTTGGTAAGTGAAATGTCTATCAGGCCTTAATGGACTGCCAGCCAAACTAACACGAGCTGCATCTCTTTCTGCTCGTCCTGCATTTTTCATGGCGTGGACTGGTGTGCTATGTAGAACATTGTGCTTCCCTTTCCATTTCTCACGGCGTTGTCGCCCTGCTGTGCCAGCTAAATATTTTCACACAGAGGGGTGGAGAACAAGAGCAAACTTGTGTCCACAGCTAATTTCCTCCCATAGGTTAGGGCCATAACTCTGGACTTACAAGCGTCACCTGGGGCAGGCCGGGACGGGAACTCAATAGTAATGTGATTAAGCTCTCCAGTCAATATGACTGCATACACGGCAGTATGTTAACCAACCCAATTATGAGAAGGGGTGATAAAAGGAGAGGAGTGGGTGGCCAGGGCATTTCATCTCAGCACACACATACGGTTGCCCTGTGGCACTGTCCTCTTGCCACCAGAGATCCTCACACACACAAGTGCACGTACACACACACACAAAGAGTCCTGTATTTCATTTCACGAGGAGCCCATTTCTCACTTGCCACAGACAAACTGGGTTGCATGGTTAGTTGTAGCAAACTACCCACTGCAAAATTGGCTTCTGTTTCAAATGGCCAATTCTTTTAGAGAAGAAATGAATACATCTGTTGCATAACATTGTGTTATGACATTATGTTCCCCATCAGGATAGCATGATGACAGCGTGCGGTATTTATTAAGTAACACTGATACTAATTTCAGTATCTTGCGGGACTCTCTAAGCTCAACTGCAAAACAACTGACATCAGCTTTACTTAATGTTGCTATCTGTTATTCTTTTGCTCCATCTGTTTACCTTAGGGGAATAGTCCCACCTCATGAAAATACAGAAACAAGACTTTGGTTGAGTTTGTGTGGGTCATTTTGGCTGCTGGTAGAGCATTTGGAGGCCTTTTCATGCTGAAGCTCACACTTACGCTGTCTCATAAGGTAAATCCAGTGTAATACTGTCCACTTTCTAGTCCTGCTACACTGTCGGTTTTCTGTCTGTTTTGGGGCAGCCAGAACTGTGAAATCTGCTAGTTGACAAACTCTCGTGGCAGGCTGCCACTCTCTTTGTTCACTAATATAGAAAATGCAAATGTTTGGAGGGAAATCTACAAGCAGGGAAAAGACCAGTGGGAGCAAAAGGGAGGGAGCCAGCACAAAACTTTATTCATGAATATACCAGGCGCACATTCAAAACAACAGCCCCCTGAAACTTGGACGGCATCGCTAAACCACGAACATGAACGGAGGGAGACAGAGGGAGCACAATGCCAATATGTCACACGCTAAATAGTTTTAAATTAGAGCCTGTATATGCCTGTTGGAGACTACATTCATCATACTCAAAGTTGGTCTGTTTCTTGCAAACCTGGCAGTAAGAGCTTCCACATGCCAGTGTCGGCGCTGGGGAGAAACAGAATCGGGTTATCAGCAGAAGTTTACTTGTCTTTAATCAGCCTGTAGCTAATTACCAGGCTTCCACACAGCATGGCCATAAGTCATTAATCATGCAGGGCGTCTGGGAGCTCTCAGCTTTGTCCCGGACCAGTGCTGCAGACAGGAGCTCCCTTTTCCATGATGGAGCTCTTTCCCTCTCTCTCTCCTTCTCTCCCTGTCTCCTTCAGAACACCGATGCCTCTAGCAGCAATGGAGTCGCCCATTAGGGTGTAAATTACAGGCCTCTTCATAGATACTCAAACAAAGGCCATCTGTTGTACTTCCTGTTTCTCTTCCCAGTGGCCTTCTGTATACCTTCCTTACAAAGATGAGTTCAGCATTACTTAAACAAAACTCAAAATGAACTGCGCGTGGGCTCGCCAATATGTGCTGTGTGTGTGTGTGTCTGTGCTCGTTGACATGCGTTGTCAATCAGCAAATCAATGCAACAGGATGATGTCAGTGTTTTTGTGGTAAACTTGGTTGCAAGTTGGTTTGACTTGACGTTAGGTTTCAATCAAAAGCTGCCATGGAGAAAACTGCGGCTGTAATATTTAGCAGTGAAACTTGAGGTGAGAAATAAAATTGTCATTTAGCCAGACCAGGTGATACATCATTCTGTCCACACTGCAACACCCTCGCTCACCAGTGACTAAATGGGCCAGGGCTGTTTTCAAATTACAACGCAGAAGTGCTGAGGTCTCCACAAGGATCCATCCATGGTGCTTCTGACGGCAACATTTTTAATCTGCCGTCTGCACAACTGAAAGTTCATCTATGTGACAGTCAGAGACAAATTACTCTGTTGAAATGTTTCCAATGATTACATCTAACCGGCCAACACTATGTGTAAAATAACAGGACTACAAAAATGAGAGGGACAAGGAGATGAAGGACATTGACACAGAGAGAGACAGAGAGAGAGGAGAGGAGAGGATTTCCATCATTCTGATTCATTGGACAGCTCCGTTCACTGTCCTCCATCACCCTTTTATAAGGGGGCATTACCTGCGACCCGACTCTTTTTCCATGCTACTGACATTCCAAGCTCAAATGTACACATACAAGCATCATTCCAAAGAAAAAATATCTCAAAGGTGCTGGCAGCTGCAAAGTGAAGCTTTCAGCTGCTTTTCATGCTACTGCATGACAAACTCCTGTGGTCCGCTGAACGTCTCCATGGACTGGGTGGAACAAAACATCCCGTTGTGCACCTTGGAGGTCACCTGTTTGGTATCATGAATACACACACAAAATACGTAGTGCTAAGTGAAGGTTTTTTGAATGCACTCTTGTCAGAAAGCAAAAAAGCCTGTGATTTCTTCCTTGCTCCTCAACTATTTGAGCACAAGGTTGTGAAGACAGATGGTGCGTCATGTAAAAAGCAAAAGACTGGCATCAAATGAAAGATTGTTTAAAGTCAGAACTGCCAAAGCTTTATGCCCATCATTTATCTTGTTACCAATAGATCAAATTCACTTCATGGCAGAGTCATAAAAATGTATGAGAATGTAAATGGCTGAGTGACCCATTCATCTTGCTTAAAGTGGCAAATGTAACATGCTTCTCATCCTGGGTGATAAACTCATACTTCAGTCTTTTATGAAGGATTCATTGTTGATGGCGAAACGTCCTGAATTTCATTACAGCAGCAGGTAGAGCGGTTCTGTCAAGGTACTCCTGTTGCAGTGCAGTATGTGTAAATCAGTGGCTGTGTTATGTTGAAGACAGACCAGGATGCAGGATTGTTGTTATTGGGGTTTTTTTGTTTGGGTTTTTGTTTTTTTCTTTTGGGGGGGGGGTGTCTAAAATTGGACCTGCACATTGTCTTGTACCATTTTTTAAAGTTCCCCACATTGCCAAGCAGATTCCATTTAAAATACTAAGTTAGTATGTGTATATGCAATAGTATAAATATAGATAGTATATGCATTTTTCTTGGATGTTGTTCCCTTAAAAAAACTGATCGTCTGATTTCGTGTCAAGAAGAAAAAGTACATGTGAGTGACTCCTATTCGGCTTCCCTGGCCCTAAAAGTTGTATTTTAAAAAACCTCAGAGGACAAAAAATTGCAACCTTGCCACTAAAACTCAATGTTTCTACTGGACAGAGTGAGAACCAGTGAAAAAGGACAAATTTTTACCTCACACCAACCCTACCACATACAGACACACACACACACACATTAAAAGTGCTTGCATACACACAAATACGGATACACACATGCTCCTAGACTGAAACATGCACACATTAGTCGACAGGGCAGTACACTGAGGTGGTTTATGCTTCTTGTCAGTTGGAGGGCATGATGAAGTAATGATTAATATGGGGGATGTTTGGAAATGTAAATCTGTGCTGCAGCACAAATAAACCAGGGGGGTTTCTGGGGATGATTAAATGGACATTTCACAGTTGATTGAGCATGCAAAAAGTCATCCATTTCCCCCCTAACTCTGTAAACAGCAATGGCTACCCCCTTTCCTGTGAAGTATATGATGGTCGTTGTGGTTTTATATGCACACACAGGCCATTGAAGACGAATGAGTGGCTCAATTTATATAACCACTGGGATCTCCTGATTAGGTAATTTATATGGAGGACAGGTTTATAACTGCTAACTCACCGTCATGTCCCGCAACAATTATTCCTGAAATCCGGCTGTAAAAGCAGACAGTAAATTCTGCATTTTTCTTTTGCTGTCATCGAGACCCATAACCTGAGATCTGATTTTCAATAAATCTTTTTTTATGAAATGGAGAGCAATTACATCAAAAGAGGAAGACTTTCAAAATTGATCCAAGCAATGATGAGTGGCATGTATAGTGTCTATCTAAGATTGCCCTCAGTGGCCTTGGTGAATCTAAAAAGCTTCCAATTTATAGTGTCTCACATATTTGAGAAAATTGAGTATCATCTCTTAATGGGTTAAGAACTCATCTGCTGAAGGTGATGGTATAAATTCATATAAAACATATTGCATGAAGACTAAAACATCAGTAATCTGATCAATATGTGACAAATAGAGTAAAAAAATGACAGAGAACTCAACAAAAGGAGTAAAGTGAATGGGGTCCGACTTGCCATCATAAGTCATATAAACTCCTGCTACCTCAGTTTGCATATACCAATAAACATACATGATGGCTAAGCTAGAAGACTGTGATCACAAAGCCAAATGTAATCACTGAATGTATACATGGCTGTCAGGTAGTTTATTTTGCTGCTGTGAAGCCACAGAGATTCAAGAGAGCTTTACTGTCATCATTTGCATTAAGAGAATTGCAGCTGCAACTCTAATCAGCTGAGTCATCAAGAGATGTAAAAAAAAAGATAGCTAATAGTATAAAAGTAAAAAGTATGCCTTATTAAATTTAACAAAAAGATGGTCATTCATTGAAAAATGTTAAACTATTAACATATAAATGTCAGTATGGTGGAAGGGTAATATAGTGAATTATGAAAATTAAATAAGGCAATAAATTACATATGGAAGTGTGAAATACTGTATATGCAAATGACATGGTACGTCAGCAGTTGATGACAGTCATATTTCATCCATGACCTAACTCATTTTATAGTTGACAGGAAAACACTTTGAACATTGGACTGTGAGTTAACAGTGATATAAGCTCCTCTTGGGCCAAGTTCTTTTGAACCTAGGGTTGTTTGGCTGAAGCACAAAATAAGATTTCCTCACCATCAAATTTAATGTTTTTGGCAAGGCAGAGTAAATGCAGAGACAAGCAATTCCATTGGTCTGTGCAGGCCAGAAGAGAATGTGGAATATATTCAAAAGCTACTGTGTGCTTTTGATTATTTTTGTATTAGTTATTATATTGTCAATGTGGAGTTATAATTGGCCAATTAAAAAATATCTAAAATGTAAACATAATTCTGGATAAAGGCATTATTTTTATCGAAGATGTTATTTGCTGTCGTAAGTGATAAGAAATCTTGGTTAGCTTATTTTTGATCTACACTAAATGAACAAAGTTTCAAACAAAGGCATTCTGCCTTCCACATTACTTATTTACAATAAGGTAATAGCATGGTGTAATTTCATAGTTTGTCTTTTAAACATAAAATAGTTATGAGTTTCCAATATTATATAGCACTTCTAGCTACACAGCCACTTATAGCTACTTTCTAGTTTTTGCTGTATGATGATACCAAAAAATAAAAAGGAAAATAAAACAAGGAGGTTGCATTAAAACTCCTTGTGTCGAAGGAGAAGTTTCACACTGTGGTTGAGCATTCGTAAAAAATTGATTTGGACATCTCTCTCAGTATATGTTAGTCTGTTCTGGACAGCATCTAGTGAGAAGTGGATGTGTACTATTAACAAGTCCTCTGGTTGGGGTCCCACCCCAGCATGGCTGCTTGTAAATGGCACTCTCTTATGGAGATAAATCGCCCACTGGTTAGGGTTTCAATGAAAGGGGATACAGTTAGAGTACATAAATATAGCCGTAGGAAGCAGCACTAACCACGTGATACTCAAACGATAGACTTTTTGTGGCCAAGAGCCAGGTTTTGCTCCGAAGAGACTCAGCTACCAGAACAGCTAAAAGCTCACATTATACAGTGTGTTTGGAAATTAAATCTGCAGTACAGCCTGGGCTCAGATAGTTTTTCAACAAGCACATTTGGCCAAACAGATGAGATGGGTGAACCATTAAACAACACACAGAAAAAATACAGGGACAGCTTGTATGTTGGCCTGGCAATTTGTTGAAAGGTCGCAGTTTTCTCTCAGATTTTCATGTGCGTTTGTCTGTGGAGGAACTACAAAGAAAGTAATTAGGAAGGACAGGACAAGAAAGATCTATCCTTGTGAGTGCTTATTTAAAATTTGACACACAGAAGAATGTGTGTGTGTTTGTGAGAAGAGTGTCAAGTGTGAACATGCGTATTATATAGAATTAACTGGTACAGAAAAGCACAAAATAAAATGAAGACAACTGGAAGTTGTGTCTCTTTCTCCTGCACAATAGGGCACAGAGGAATTTAACTATCTGTAATCACAGTTAACTATAAAACTTTACATAAACAATTACTGTTTGTTGACATTAAAGTTATGGGTAAAAATAAAGAGGCTGTTTCCCGCATTAGTGACTGTGGCCATGCAGAAGTGATGTGTGAATGGTTGAATGGATGATTGGGTATCGTAATGATAATTGTTATGAATTAAAAGTAGTTTTCTGGTTCATTCTACATATCTTAGAGTTAACATGATGCACTCTCCGTCTTTGAACATGATCATCTACGACTCCAAACCAACACGCTCACAGGCAGCAGGGCACTTTACCATGAGACAGTGTATCACACAACTCAAACTATCATTTACAGGTTTGAAGTTCATGAGTTTTTCTTTTTCTTTTTTTTTTTTTTTGGGGGGGCATTTTGCATTTCAGATGGTTGACTGACCCATCATGTTCATATCTGTTCACAGCTGTCACATTGACGCTCTTTCTTTTTCACCAGGAACAAGGGGATATCGTTCTATCGTTTCAGAGTGAGAGCAAGCAGGCACTCAACCTGTCGAAACCACGCTGATCTGCGTTGAGCTCTGAACTGGAAAATGCCGGCTGCCTCCCTGCAGTGTTGGACTGTCTAAAGCAGCGGTTCTCAAACATTTTCTTGTCACAGAACCCCCCTGATAGACACATATTAGGCCGCTTAGGACGCTTGATTTCTTCCCCTTGACTCTCATAACATAAAATCTTTGCCATTGATTTACTGCTGAATTATTTAACTGTCTGGAGCCTGTGTGCTCCAGCCATTGTTCTGATGGACCCTCTACAAGAGATTACAAGAGATACTATAATAAATTTATAAGTTTAGTAAAATTTAACTTGAATAGATGTCCAAAAATCCATACAACTTTACACACTTTACACTCTACAACTCTTTACCGAACCACTGGTCTAAAGGTAAATGAAGTTAATGCTATGAGCAGCTGTGAGAGGAGCAATCATCAAAAGAATGGGCGGCTTGTCAGAGAGGACAATCAACAGGTGCTCTGAAGTAAAGACTCTCATGATTAATTGTTTTGATGTCAAGTCTCATTTTCCACAAGAACATGCACAAAATTAAGTTAACTTCCAGGATCGTTAAACATTAACGGAAAATAATATTTAATAAAACGATGCCTTTTGATTGGTGGCGTACATGAAATGAAGTCTAAATAACACTGCAATGAACAATACTCTTTGGCTTTGTTTGCAGACCAATACAATTAGTCATTCACAAAGAACTGACGGTGTGTTCCTTTGAATTGGCTTTTACATTGACAAACACAAGTTTGACAAATAAAATCCTATTCATATTTCATAATAGGGCTCCCATGTGAATGCTGAGGACAAATCACACATCAAAATTTAAAACGCAGCTTTTTTTGAATATGCGCTCCATCAGATCATGTGCATTACCTGTGGAGTCCTGGTCTGAGGCCGACACACAAACACGTTCAGTGCACGCAACACATGCTGAACTGCACCTTGGCTGCTTCTGGTTATGCAGTGTTTCATGGTGCCCTGTTTGCAGTGAAGTACTGAGCGGCTTATTCATCAGCGCTGAGAGGTCTCCCATCCATCCAAGCATATGGCCACTTGCCTGTGGAACATTTTAAAGGGAAGCAGGTCTATACAACAACCATTAAAAGCACAGAGAGCCATATCCTGTAAATTATTTAGCTGGGAGAGGGTGGTAAATCAGTGTGAGTGTCATATACTGAGCATGGCACATGCTGGAGTGAAAAATGCATACAGAGCGACCATTCACACGTGGTGCTGAGCGCGGCATTTAAAAGTCCCATGTGTTGTCCGCCATCTCTCCACAGCCCTGTCAACTTCAGTCACAACTAATAAATTGAAGTTGATTATAAATGATCCATTTTGGGAATTTGAACAATTGCACTCTGCTGACTATTGAGCTTATGTACACTGGAAGCAGTGGATTATGTTATGCTTCAAATCAATGTTTTTCCGCATTGTTATTTCAAAGACCGAGGCAAGCAGAAAAGCTCTCCGGTGCATCGTAAATGTAGAACTATGTTCGTTCTCACACATATGATGAAGAGCATACTGACTTGAAGCATTTTGTGGAATTAATGGTTATGTGAGGAAAAGCCTTGCTGAAATTTATATTTTCATATATTCTACTGCCTCAACACCCCAAACTAGACATTTTGTAGTTTAACCATAATAAGTCTTCCTTCACGCAGCTATTCAGATATTCCATTTGTAATTTTTGAGGCAAAAGTTATTCCTGAACGTCAGTGCTTGAGATCCAGGCTTGTAGACAGGCTTCACTGTGACTGACACACTCATCAAAATGAGAATCCTTCTTGCCTGGGGGAACTGTGATACCTGTCAAATGGTGGATATCTTTTAATGTTCCTGTCTCAAATGCATGTCAGAGCAAATGCCAAGTCATAACATCAGTTATTACCTGGATGTTCGACGCCTGATTCCTCTTATTTACCTAAGGTTTCAAAAGATCCCTTCGCTTGTCTTTCCTGCTTTCTTTGTGGTGAGAATCATCCCTGTGACAGTTTTTCTATCTTCAAATTTTCAGTAGATTTCATCTGTTTATTTTTTGATTGACTCCTTGGGTGTGCAGCATTTATATGTTATGTGCGCTTCATCTCTCACATTGTTTAAAGCCCTAAAGGTTGATAATTTGCATTTGCCAGCCTCCATCTTAAAGAAAATTAACTACTACAGACATTCGTATCCAAAACACTCAAAGCTCCTGTGTGTGTTGTGTGACTTCCAGCTCACTCATACAGTGCCTGTCTACAGGGGGAGCAGTTCAGCAATTGACTGTCACAACACTTTGGGCTCTCAAAAAGCTCTGTAACTTCAAGTCACTTGGTAGGGGTAGAGTTTCCTGTCACATTAAAAAGTTGCAATGCAAACTCTGGGGGGTGTCAAGCATCACACATAAATTTATACTGTTTAAATACTGCGCATTCTACAGTGCATATGTGTGTATATGCTTTTACCTTGTTATCATGATTGCCTTCTCTGCAGTCAGTTACAGCCACATAAAGAAAAAAAATCATTAGAAATAACAATGAGGAGTTTTTCTAGCATGTTGCTGCTTTGCTCCCACCAAATTCACTACACAGTGTGTTACTGTGTACACTGCTTCAGATAGCACCAGTAACATATTACAGATCATCCTCTAACATCCCAAACAGACTCTGCACCATGTGGTCTGCAGCTGAGATGGGCTGTCTTTCTAACTCTCTGAATATCTGCTTGACTTGCCACAGGAAATGAAGACAGACAGCACAAGTCTTCTTTATCTGACATAGGACATAGCACGTTTGGACAGATGTAGATGGTGAGATATTTTTCACATGCAATTCTATTACCATGCATGGGGCTCAGTTGTGTAAGCATGACTGCATGACTAAACTTGTACAGTGCAGCACTGTAAAAGTTTGTAAAAAGTTGTACAATAATGTGTTTTAATGACAAGAACAGTTTGCCCCATCTACATAAAACATGAGCTCACTAACTGCAACTCAAAGTGACTCTTAAACATGATATATAGCTATAGTGCATTATTTTCTTCCTTTTTGTTGTTTTCTTTCTTGTAAATTTAATCACTTATAAAATATGTGGTAGTTATGTTTGATCTGCTATTTTTTGTCCTTTTTGCAGTGGCAGTGTCCCTACAACCATAGGAAATACAAAAGAGCCTTTCTTGATTTTCCTAGACTTTCCTTTTTACACAATAATATGGCTTACCATTTAAAATAAAAAGAATTATTTCAAAAGGGAAACAGGGAAACTTGCTTGTTCAGCATATTGCCAGCCCACAGTATAATGTTTTCACTATACTTTTTGCATAGCAGAGGACAACAAAAGAGGGGAAAAAACAAATGGATTGTAGGTAATTTGAGGTTCAATTTTACAGTTAACACTAAAATGCATTAAAGCAATAAAAGTGATGTGAGCCACCATATTTCCTGCGGCTGTGTTGCTGTGTGTCTAGCCCAATTTGTCTCCCAGTCAGGCCCATTAGTCTACAGCGCTCCCTTCTTAATACGCTCGGCTCCCCCAAATGCCTCAGATCAATGTGTGATACATCGCAGCATCATCACTTACTGCATGTGGATGAGCTGAGAAATGCCCCCCTCTCACATTATTTCCTTAGAGAAGTCTATATTGAAAGTCATATGGGCACAGGCAGGGAGACGTAGTTTGGTTTGGGGTTGCTTGTGTAGAGGGAAGGGAATTGTTTGGTCCACTGACATGAATGAATTGCTGGAGTAATGTGGAGGCTGGTAATAGTTGAATAGTTTATATCAACATGATAAATATAGCTTTCATAAATCACATAAGTGTTATATATTGCTGTTTTCACACTTGGCTCTGACCAGGAATCTCTGGAGAATATCACAATGGAGTGTGCACCTCCTTTTTTATATATCCTGTATACAGAACGTTCTGGGTCTTCAGTGATTTCTTAAATTAGATAATAGTCCTAGAGAGTACCACCACTATGCAAAACACTATTAATGCCCCCATATGACGCTTTATAGGTTTGCTACTTATTCTGTCTCTCCAAAAATGGAGGCAAAACACAACAATGTTTACTCAGTCTGTGTTCCTCAATGAAGTAGGCTGGGCTAGTTACCTGTTAGCGCAGAACAGGTTCGATAAAAGAAGCATTTAATGTTAGTATTGTTATATTACCCACATTATGTTTTGTGGTTTCAAATGTAGTTAATATGTAAGGATGTAAACAACGCCATCTAGCATAATCAAGCACTCTCTGTGATGTGTCTGGGTGTGTGCTAATCTAAGATGACTTAGTTTTTCATTTAATTGTGACAACAGGCCTTTTTCACAGCGGCGAGCTAGTTTCAGGGTCCAGGTATTGTGCATGCTAGCTCACTTTCATGGCCTGACCCTTCCTGCAAATGACATCATTATGATGATTATTTGGCTAACACATGTTGTGGCCATACAGCACTGTATGTGGGCACTCAAATGGCATCTCCAATGTGTTAAAAACAATTCTCCATCAAAACACACTCTGGACAATACATGATATACCGAAAATAATCAATTTAATTGGAGATTTTTCCTTTAACCGTTATGTGATAGCATATAGACTATTAACTGTGGGTTTATGTTTTAAAAATATCACTTGGTGGCCTTGAGGGTGCTGTGAACTGTTTTAGTATTTGCGGAGAAATCATGAAGTTCAGTGTAGCAAGTGTCTTACAGCAAAACACACACACAAATCTGGATTTCAGTATGATGAAACCTCCACAGAGTAACTTCAACCAGCTTTCCCGTAGATGCTTGTCTTGTCCTCAGTTTAACTAGTGTTATCTAGCATACAAAGATCTTGAGATTTTAACATGACTGATCTGGGTATTCTTCATGTGTTTGTGTGGCTTCTGATTGACTATAGCCCTGCGTTTCTGTATACATCTGATGACATGATCATTCATTCTCGATCATTTTAACTCAACATTAAGTAATCTATCACTTTCTTTTTCGGGAGTACAAGTTGTGGACATTCCCTGGAAGAGACTTTGAATGCAGTGAGTATTGACTAATCATTATATCTGCATCCAAACCTGGGTTTATGTGGTTAGTAAGCATGTGAGTCATGGTAATTGGTGGCCCACACCCATGGAAATGACATCATGTGCTCATACTGTCATGTTGGGCCGGTGACACACCATCAGGATTTACTCATAGAATGGAGAGAACAGCAGAAGACAGCAATTATGTGGTAGACTGAAACCTCAACCTGTCAGGAAAACTTGGAAAGCAAATGCCTTTATCTCAAATTAAGTTGGATGAGTCTGACTTTGATAGTCCACCGGGTGGCTGCACACAGAGACGTGTGCTGTAAGATGTCTAATACTGTATTCATGCAGCTTCAAACAATTAGAATATCCTTGTGATTGTGTGCTGCAACACCCTGAAGATACGGCGCTTGGGCATTGCTGATTTTATATGAAAGCAAAGAGTCCTTTGGAGCCGAGCCCATCCCTGACATTTTCTCCGCTTTTTACATTTATCAGTGACAGACAACAACCTCATCAGCTCGCACGGTACTCCAACACACTCCATTAAGGTGCCTGGAATAAGGGTGCATTTCCATAAAATATTCTTTGTCGGGATCAGAAAATGGGCAAATTATCTGAACACTAAAACACCCCAGCGCACCGTAGATCCCAAAGCAGACAGAAATGACCTCAATTAGGCTGTCTAAGCACAAGAAAGTGTCTCACTGGTTCGAGATCTGAGTGGCACAGATAGATCAACACTGCCACTTCGCTCGCATCACCTGGATGAGCACTTTACATTTGTAAATCAATGAGGAGGGTAACCACATGTAGAAGAGCTGGGAGGGATTCCTGTCTGCCTTGGCACAGATTTTGAGAACCAAATTACCTCTATTACAGCTCTCAGTTGGGGACTGCGTTCCAGGATCAATTTGTCAGAAAAGGGTGCTTTAGCATTGATGGATATGACACGTGACCGACGACAATGTTGATTTCTTTTAATCTCCTGGATAATAGGCAGATTTAGTGCAGATTTGCCTGAAGCGGTGGATCTGTTTATGACCACTGAGTCCCTGCTTTGTTTCACGCTGCTCACTTTATGGCTTCATTACTACAATCACAAAGCTGTGGGCACCTCAACAGCCCATATCACCATAAATCATACGCTGAGATAATGACAGCTCCGGCTAAGATGACACCTTTTTACTACAACCAGAGTGCGAAGGCATATTTGAGGTGTAGCTGCATGTAATGCATGGTCATAGAGACACTGAGACGTGGTCACAGACAGAGGCCATTCTCTGTGGTAGCTGAGAAGTAGATGTTTGTTCCAAATATATTTGTGAAACTAGAAATCTATACTTGTAAAACATAATTGCAAGAGAGAAATATCAAGTGCCCATAAAGTAAACATTGCAAACAAAGCCACTATGGATAGCTCCCTTTTTCCCTGAGCTTTTATATTGTAATCGCAGCCTGATAAAACAACCACACATACATAAAAGATAATAATCGCTCTTTGACTTATGTCTGGCATGGGGTTGAACATTATAGCGGCTTCCCCTTATTGACACAGCTGTTACCCAAACTATAGACTTGCCACTGCAGACGACGGCGTGTCTTTATATTGTGCCACACACCCACTAATGACAGCTTTAGTGGTGGTAATTCAGCAGGGTTGAATATGGGGTTAGGTGTGTGAGTCACGTCCTGGGCCCCCCCTCTTTGCCAGATGTCCTGCCAGGTTTCCTGCAGTGTCTCTCTCTCTCTCTCTTTGAGGATGCAAGTATGTCACAAGAATCCAAAATGGCTGCGTTGGGGTCTTGACCAGAAATCCGTAGAAGCACAGCGTATTCAAAAGAAATGTGTTTTTTTCTTCCTGCCTTTTACGATTTTAAAAATAATATAATGACTTGTGTTTTGAGTTGTTTGCATGCTGGTTAAAAGCACTGTACAATCCATTCTGGAAAACAGGCCACAGCAAAACTGTGAGGCAGACGAATGAAAAGTTGTCTACATGTAAGGACCGGAAAATTTCTCTTTATGATTGTGAGAATGTATGTAATTTTATATCCTCTTCAGAAGAACATCTCTTACAGCTTCTTTCATTTCTCGTTAAAGTGCAGTACAAGGCAATGTTTGCAATTTTCCTGTGGAAAGGTCCTGGACCCATGCAAAAATCCTTGACTGAAATGTTTACTTTGTCAGACTAGGCACTACACCTCCCTCAGACTTTACTGTCTCTCCAGCGTGACTCCTTTAGACCCTAACCACACTCTACTTCATATGGGTAATAAGATCCCTGATAAATCTGTAAAATTGTATCAAAATTATATCATAA
This sequence comes from Psettodes erumei, assembly GCA_016785225.1. Lineage (NCBI taxonomy): Eukaryota > Metazoa > Chordata > Actinopteri > Pleuronectiformes > Psettodidae > Psettodes > Psettodes erumei. The sequence goes on along the minus strand of JAFBJZ010000001.1, from coordinate 1,152,470 downwards.
CTCAAGATTCATAAGTAAAGTCCACTTAAATACACAGTTTTTTAAAATGATATCTAAATTATTAAATCACTAAATTTAACATTATGATGTGGTTTGATGAATGCTTCCGTTCCGTGGAACTTCACGCACCACCCAAGGACTTTTCGGCCTTGATCGACAAAGTGAATATGCACTTTAATTCCCTTGCATACTCTAATCCCCCATGTTCTCTCTCTCTCTCTCTCCCTTGTGTCAAATCTCCTCGGTGAGAGGGAGGGCCGGGTAGGTGGGAGGGTTAGTAATTCATGCACACATGTGCCTGCCTGTTCCTCCAGTGACAGGGCCAGGGGGAGGGGCACATGATAAATTGCCTTCCACCGGGGACCTCCGAGCACCGCCACCATGATGTGGGTAAAAATGGAAATTGCTCCCTTTCACCGTCATTACATCAGTTTAGGACGCGTGTGGGCCTTGTACCCACTATGAAAGGAGTTTGTTTCTCTTGACTAACCGCTGCGCGATAGACATGGGGCAGCGTAGCCGAGGAGGTATTCTGGGTATAAAAATATCTGTGAAACAGCTGGGCGGGTCAGCAGTATGCCCAAAAGGACTGAAAGACAAAGTTAATGTTTAAAATCGCTGATAACAGGGATATATGCAAAGGATTTGTGCTGTTTCTATTGTTGTATTGACGTAAAGCCATACAGTATGAGTAAGTCGTTCTGGCTGCGCGAACTGAATTGTCTATCCACGCACCAATTCTGATTTGTGAAGTTTTCTATATATAAAAAGTCGATAAAGCTCATACGTGCAGCTGATTTCTATTCAGTCTCATAAGCAAAATCAGCTGTGACAATACGTGTCCATTGCCTTATCTGTGCAAGATTTTTTTTTAATGCATAGGTTAATAGAAAATTAAAAATTGCTTATATGGGATGTAATTACTAATTTTAAAAGAAATATATATTATATATTTCAATATGAGCCTGGTATTTACTAATTCCAACCACGAGTTGTGAGTGTTTGTATCCGCATGAAAACCCCACAACTTTGCACAAGTCTGATCTTTTTTAATAACAAATTGAGTGCTCTGTACATTAGATTTACAGGTGGATGAGATTATCAAATGCAAATTAAATAATGGCATCCAGGTTAATGATCATCCAATCAAAAATAGACCATACTAATTTTACATGTAAACCCAGTTGGCCTCCACGTCGAAATTCCACACTGGAGGAGCAGCAGTCTTGTTCTGTCAATCCTCATAAATAAATTAAAAATAAAAAAAACAAGAAACGACAGACCAGTCGAAAACGCTTGTGAAAAATTATAGTGCATTACACCTGGAAGTCACCAAATTATTCAGGTCAACGTCCGTCTTTCTCTTACGGTTGTAAAATAGTTTTTGAATATATATTTAATGTAGTAATGTAAAATACGTAACTTTGATTTTTAAAACCAAAGGAAAAAACAACTATTGTTATCAAACATTTTTTCTGACATACTTCACAAATTTACTTTTAACGCAGGTAACGCTTGTCAAAAAAAATGATCCATCTAAAACAACAAACAATTCACCCACCAGCAGACTTAGTCCTCTCACACAGAGTCACTTTATAAAGCCCCATTTAACTCTGTACAGGCACACACTCTCTCTCACGCACTCTCACACACAGCCACCTCCCTCATTCAAGATGCCTTTCATTTCAACTTTATAGCGTGCTCTGATTAAAGTAAACTTTTAAAGCTTCTTGATCATTTGGCACATGGAGAAATATAAGAGAGAGGGAGATAGAAGGAAAAGAACGATCATTCGAACAAATAGCCAAAATCTGTCCTCGCGTGACAGCAATTACTTGGAAAATCTATAGGCCTATGTCGCGCAAATGATCAAGAGATTTTCTTAACCCCATTAATTTAACAGGGCATTTTTAAACGTCAATTTTAAAATAAATGTGTAACTTCAAAGTGAATAACGTCAACACTGCAGAAAATGAGGCACACGGAGATATGGAACAGAATTGTTTCTTATTTTTTCCAGAATACATACAAAAAAATACCAATTCTCTTTCCAAGGTGTACACCTGAAAAATAACGGCAATTTAAAATGTGGACAGTTTTTTTTGTTGTTGAAATTTAAGAAACAAACATGCATGTAAATTATTCCTCTTCGCAATGAGACATTAAATAAGAACAAATACAATCATAGCAATTCTCAAATGAACATCGAAATGAAGACCCCTACTTTAATTAGTACTCTAACGTCTGTGTGTGTGAGTGTGTGTGTGTGTGTGTGTGTGTGTGTGTGTGTTTTCACTTTACCTATAGAGTTCAGTTTTTAACATAATGCACTTTTGAGTTGCTCAAATATTTTTTTCCCATTTGCAGCTATTATCGCCTGCTTTTAAGCCGACATATAAATAAATACAGTTGAAGTCCACGGATCCCGCCCATAAGTTTTAGCGCTGTTAATATAAAAGTCTTTATATTTGCATTCTTAGTACTATAAACTTTTCAAAGTCAGTTTTTCCTCACTGGTATCCAAGCGCTGACGCTGTGGTGAGTCTCTGGCCGTACAGTGCATAGGGGGAGTAGTAAGGGCCGGTGGCTGCGGGGACGGGAACGGGGGCGCCAGGAGTTGGCAGGGGGCTTTTGGAGTACGGATGGTAGCGGCTACTGAGTCCTAACGCATGGTGCGGGCTCCTTAGAGCCAAAGTCCCGGGGCTCCCGGGGGCTCCTGACGGTGGCATGTGCATATGGCAGGCCATGGCCGCTGCTGCGGCGCTGGCCAGTGACGAAGACCCGGGATAACCAGATATCAACTTCTCCGCCCCGGTAAAAGCCGTGTGTGTCCTCAGGTGATTCAGCAGCTCTTCTGAGGTGGAGAAACGCTTGTCGCACGGTCCATTTGCCGACACCCAATTACAAACATGGGGGAGAGGGTCATTGGGGAGCATGAAACCATATGGGTACAGAGGGTGTCCGCTAAACGATGGCGCCGAGGAATGAACGCCGTGTATGGGGTGTGTCGGGTACATTAGTGGGTAGCTGGACTTGAGGGCGTTTGCGGCCGCCGCAGCTGCAGAGTCGTGCGTGCAGGAAGCACTGGCAGCGCCCGCTAAGTGGCTGGCACAATGGTAACTGAGGCAGTAAGGGTCTCTGCACAGGCTGGCTGACATGATGGACGGTGGAGAAGCCCCAGCCAAAGGACTGGATCCAGCTTTACTGCAGCCCAGCGAACTAGCCAGCTGTGCGTTTACCAAGCTCCCTCCGTGGGGCAGGAAGTGTTGAGGGTAGCCAGCATAGGCCCCAGCCAGGCTACCTGGGTAGGTCATACCAGCGGGAGGCAAAGGGAAAACTGTCTGCCCCGGTTTGTATGGAGAAACGGGCGCCACAAGTCCTGACCCGAGAACGGATGCTGAGGATACAGAAGTTACAGATGAGGACTCTGAGGAGGAGGTTTTAGTGCCAGGCGTCGTCTCCTGGTGTTGGTTCACCTCCACGTTAATTCCACCGCAACTCACGCTTATCCTGCTGTGGCTCGTGGTGCCAGACCCGTCCGTAGTGCCGTTTTTAGTACAATCAGACTCTTTCTTTTCATCCCTATCCCCACATTTCCCCTCCGATGGCATAGGGGAAGCTGAAGTGCTGGAGTTGGGGCTGCCTGTCCGCGGCGTAAACGGCTGGCAGGTGGCGCTCGGCACTCGGAAACCAGACTTCTCTCCGCCCGAGACGCTCGAAGACGAGTCCTTTTTATCTGAAGGTTTAGAATAAGGTTTGAAACTAGATTTGTCGTCCACGCCGATGTCGCTCAGTTTCAAAGGGCCGGATTTAGATTCCTTCTCACTCGATCCGTTTGACGTTACGGAAGATAATTTGGAGGAGGGTGGTGGGTCCGGTTTGCCGATTTGAGAGCAAGTCTGCGCCAGTAGAGCCAACGGACTTTTCTTGGCATCTAGCTGCAAAAAGAGATTAAACAAATGTTGATCAATGTTTTCGAAACGCACATCGACCGCATTACTTTTTTAGTTGCAAATAACCTGAGATGATGCCGTTTCCTGGCATTTCCAGGCGTAAGTGTATAGAATTACGCACGGCTCTTCCGTGTTCAAAACTACAACAGTGATAAGTATACAAACAAACTCCGAAGCTTCACACTACACACTGGAATTTCAGTTGGACAGGATATCATACGGGATAAAAACGATAGGCTCCAAAAACACACGAAACACCGAGAGCCACAAAAACACAACATTGTAATTTCGCTGACATTACGCATTTAAATGTTCTCCTTACCTCTATCGGACTAACCGGGGTAGAAGGCAAAGGCTGCAGATACTCCGGGTGCAAAATGTGTCCCGACCGTGCCGTAAGCATTTTCAAAACCTTGATGGGAAGTCGGTTCGCTTGTCGTAGTGGATCAGACGGAGGTGCGGAGTGGAGAAAAGGCTTGTTGATGCTCGCTGAGCTGCTATTCCGAGAACTGCTTCTGCTGCTTTCCCAGGCTACGCAGATATCACTATTTTTCGGGGCAGACGCCGGGGGCGACGTGATCATGTCCCAATTGTCAGGAAATGAAACGGCGTTGCTTTCGTCAGATTCATTTAAGAAGAATTTTAAAAAGTGTTGAGTTTCTCTGACGGAGAAAAAAGAAAAAATATCGTAAAACGGGTCAATAATAGGTAATCCTGGTAGTAAAAGGGAGCAAGGCGCGGCAGCTGGAAGGAGAGAGACCGTGCGAGGTTATCGCAGATCCGTAGCTGCGTCTTGCACCATGAGCGCTGCGCTTCGTGTGCGTCTGCCTGCACCTCCTCGCTCTGTACTCCCGAAGTACGAACTGGTAGAAATTTTCACTTCAAAAGCAGCTGAATTAGTCCGAGATTAAAGCCTTTGCCGCCTTCCAATCAAATGGGACCCTGAGGTGATTGGAGGGTCAAGGGGATGTGACGTTCTCCTCTTTGTAAGCGCCTCTATTTTGACAGCTCGGGGGAGGAGACAGGCTTTAATATGTTGGTTCCTGTGAACGCTTTCGCTATTTTAGATATGGGGCAATACGGGCTCTAATTTAATGTATCGAATAATAGAATTTAATAATCATTATATAATAGGTTTACAGTTGGTAATATAATAGACAGAGTATGTACCTGAAATCTTGCAATTACAAGAGGTACTTTAGTCACTTCAACACTTTTATTTCGTAATCTACTTTTTATCTATTGTGAAAGATATCATCCAGTTGTGTTTATGGGCGCTAATTCAAACCCACCTGGTGCATGTTTTATCGTTAACAGCACATTGCCTCTCACCTGAGTCTAGTATTAAACAATGTAAGTTATGATGGCACGGTCCTTTATTGATCTCGGCGCTCACTTCTCGTTGCTTCAATGCCATTAAATCGCAATGATACCTGTCTCTCGAGTTTGTGGTTGAACGTACGTTATTCAGAACTCTGCTGTTAGATTTAGGCGTTTTGTTTGGTTTTCACCAGCGGTGTGTAAACCAGGAGGCGCACAAAGTGCACGCAAATTACGCACATCCACCGCTGGGACGTTTTCTTTCCACAGGCAAACATAAAACCAACCACTTCAGTTTGAATTCCCTTAACAGACAAGCGTTGACAGGAATAGACCAATGTAGTGATGGAGGGATGTGAATGTCACATGTTTTCAGTATAATATACACCGCCCTTCTATTTCTATCTCCACCCCTCCGTCAAGTGTCAATTCTGCTCCACCGCAATCAATCAGTTATTTGTCAGACGATGTCAATCCACCGCTTGATTTATGTCAGCTATTGTGGCTGATTACATGCCAGTGTGACTGTGGGGAAGAGAACAAATGGGGAGAGAGACATTTTGCGACGGGACGCCAAGTTTTCAGAGGAATAAATGAGATTCTCAAGTTAAAGTTGATTTTTTAGATGCACGGACAGCAGCCTCAACATCTCCAGTCCAGACAATATGAAGGGCGAGGAGGGGTGGTGGTAGTGGTGGTAGATTAAATTGAACATTCACTCCCTTGGTTATTAAACAAAGTCTGTAACTTTTGGAGGTCCTCCTCAAACACCTCGGAGGTGGTAGACTTTAATAACTTGCAGACAGTCCGGCTCACATGTTCCACGGAGGAGCTGTGAGTGCTTAAAGGTGCTCTTCTTGTAATCGGCCGATAATTGCGTTAACAAGAAGCCTTGGGAAACACTCCGGTGCGAAAAAGCATGTAGTTAACAAAGTTGAAAAATCATTTAAGAAAACCTAACCCTTGATTTAAAAAAAAGAAAATTCATAATTTATATTTTCATTATACTATTTGTTGTAGTAATATATAATTCCAAATAAGTTGACTTAATAAATTTGTAAGGTAAACAGTAATTTAAAAAAAAATAAAAGTGGAATGTGTAACAACCGCGTGAAACATTACGGTCTTTTCATAACAGAACCCTGGCCGTTCTGGCTAAACGCATCTGCTATTGTGCTGTTAAAACCTGTCATCTGCCTCGGGCACACTGTCATCTGCAACAGGAATAACAAAGACAGGGAAGAACAAAAAAGAAAGAAATCCGGACATTTTATATTGATGTCAGCTCGATTTTATTTACATACAATGGAAATGATTTATTTTCTTGAAGAGGTAGAAAGCCGGACTGGGGGAGAGAGAAAAGAAGAGGAATGGTCCTGTCAGGCCTCTGAGAAAAGAAGTTTAAAATGCCTTGAACTATTCACCGCTGAGATGGCTAATCAGTATTGAGGCTCCGGGGGCAATCGGGCAGCTTTTCAATGCGGGTTTTTCCTTTCATCTCAATCGGGATGGAGGCGCTCAATTAAAAGCCTATCAGTTTGTAAGTAAATCAACGCCTATCAAAGTTGTCACATCAAACAAAACGATTATTATTGCAACCCGCCTCTGCCATTAATCTCCTTCTGTGGTAATCTGCCTGACAGGTCAACTTGGAGAGCAAGAAAACCCGGAGTGGACAGTTGTGTTTGTGGTGGTGGGGGGCAGTAATATAAGGACTAAAAAAAAAAACACATTGCATAATTTGCAGCAAATACAATTTTGGATGAAGGCTATCGTGAATAAAATAACACAAACTTTTATACATGAAAAAGAAGAATGCACGGAAACTACAAATCTAAACACAAGAGCAAAAACACACTTTTGTAAGCAGCACACAGTTTACAGCTTTGTAAACTCTGTATGAATAAATAAAAACAAGCAATACTTGTCTCCTTTACGAAGACATGAATCATAATTTTGAGATTATGTGTGACATAAATAAACGGTTTGCACTACATAGGCCAACCGTTTCTTTCCAGTTAAATTGAAGAGTTTATAAGAAAGGTCCAAACGAGCTTTGAGATCTATTCCTCCAAATGTTCTCAGTGTTTTTTCCGTGGCAAAAAAGGGAGGTGTGTGGGGGGGACGTTTCACAATATGCAAAGATGTGTGATTGATAACAGGCTTGCTGTTTTCTGCAAGGGCTGTCAGTCCGTGACACAATATGTGAGTTATTAGGGCAAAGAAGGGCAACCATAAATTTTCACTGTCAGGCGAAAACCCTCTTTATTGTCCGTATGACGAATGGGGCTCCTGCACCAGACACCAAAATACTCGGCATTCCCCTTAAATGGGAACACATTTTTGCGACCATAATTCATGATATTCAAATAGAAAGTTTTAATATCCCCATATATTTCATAACTCTGTCATGTTTATGAATAACTCTCGCGTGCGATTACAACTATTTACATATCGCCAGGAAATGCATGTATGATAAACTTGCGGGATTACTTTTGAGTTTATGCTGGGCCGAATTCTTGGTTTGCCACGAGGATGAACACATTTCAGTCTTATGGCTAATTTACATAAAATACGAAATGTACAATTAAACAACTTTTGTATTTGGAGATCTCAAATGTTTTACCCCAGATCTATAATTTTTAGAAACTACACATTTCTTACACCCAGTCTGTTCTTCTTAGCTTAGGCTATTCTCAATGATCACTTGAAGTTATGCATTTTTAGTTTTTGTCCATTTCTATTTGTTATTTACTTTGAAATGATATTCAGTAATGATCCTAAAGTCTGTGCTATTTAAAAAAATAGACGCACATAATCTCCAAGTCGCAGAAACAGATTAAAAAGAAGAAAAGAAGATAATGCTGCACAGTAAAGTATTTAACCCATTCAGACGCATGCACGTAAAAAAAAAAAATCCCTGCGTCTCCGAAGGGGAAGGACAGGTTTACAGGAAAAAGTCCCGTGTCACGGCATTACCTGGATGCACTGCCTACTAAGCTCCGATGTAAAACGTCAGAGAAGTAAAAGGATTAAAAACAAAATAATACTGTAACAACATTAAGACGTAGTCCTTCTGTCTAAAGACAACCTATTCTGCATTACTCAAACACAACCACACATTGAATTCAGCCAAAATGTGAAGCGCCGCCAGGAGTGCGCACAGCAGAGACTCCTCTCTCGTGCTCTCCCTCTCTCCGGGCGCGCGCAGCAGGGAGAAACAGAGCTTTTCCGCGTATGGGAGGTCCCTCGTGACGTCACCTGACAGACAGCGGAAAGAGGAGGCAGTGTAGCGCTCTCAAAACTTTTCGGATCGTGTCGAATAAGTGCCTCTGTCACCCAGCCCAAATAGTGCGCACGTTTGCCCCATACTCTGTCAAAAGTATAAAGCACATCAAGTTTGTATACTGCTGCTTTTATAATGTTTGGCTGCGATGTCTGCCTGTCTGCGCGTATTCAGGGAACCGTGACACATAGAAAAATGAATCTAATTGAGACTTTAAATACTACAATGTCACGTCACATGAGTACTTAATGGTTAAATGTATGTTCTGTGTATAAACTGAAAAAACCCCAATTTTTTAAAGGAAGTTGGAGTCTGTGATTCTTACTTGAATTATAGTCCTACAGTCCATATGTTATGATAACTTTGTTGAAAATAGAAAAAAATGTTATCTAAGTTTAAGTATCAAAGTTATCTAAACCATGGTTCTCCTTTCCGGAGGTCTTATGAGTCCTTCAGTACATCTTTCCTCAGCCTCATGATGTTTTCATTTGAGTTCAACAAAAAGTGAATTGGAAAGGATAAAGTAAATATATATAAAAAAGTAAATATATAATATTTCCTTTTTGACTGAACTGATGCTTTAAACCGAATTTATGCAGGAGTTGTTATTGGACAAAACTTAAAATGTTCCTTAGGTTTAACTGGAAAAGTCAAATCACTGCTAAATGTGTGAGTTGTGTTTGCAAACATAATAGCCTATTATGTGTGTTTGGCAAGTAACCTACATCCCAGGTAAACCCCCAATAAAGAGCAGCAGCCTATGTCTCCTAAGTAGGCCAAGGTAGCTACATTTACTAAGATAAGATTGTCAATTCATCTTAACTGACTCTTGATTATTCTTATAATCTGTGAAAGGTGCTATTTTTTGTCACCCACTTGTGCTTAAACACGTCAATTCAGACTTCTGAAATATAGAGGTAGGTTTCCGTAATCAGTTAATGAAGGCAAGGAAATGTGAAGCTGTCCCTACATCAGGAGACAGTCAGCAGCACTGAGATTACATCCGTTAACAACCGTGACTGCGTGCTTCCGCACACCAGCTGGTCAGCTGATCCGAACGGCACGCGGAAACTGTAAAGTCAATTGGAGAGCGCCAGTGGAACTCTCAAAGTGGCCGGGCTGAGGTTACGTCCACTGACATCGACCTTTTCATGCCGACAACAGCGGGTTTCTTTCGTGAGCAGATCGCTTATCCGGGAAAAAACACACGCACGGACACACACACAGTGGGCTGACACCCTGAGGAGAAAGTTATGGCGCACAGCGAGTCGTTGGTCGCTTTGAATGGGACTCAGGTAAGTGTGTTTTGGAAACTCTTTTGGTAGGACTCTGCCGTCCTCCACCGTCTCCCCTCCCTCCCCTGCACGTTTTGGTGACACAGAAAGTCAGTGACTGTTGTACACAGGTTTTGTTTCTTCGACATATCACCGGTTTCATGTAACACTGGAGCTAACGTTACAGTCGTGACTTGCAGTTCCTCCTACAACTTCCCTGGAGGAAAATAATGGAGTTATGTCATGTCATAACGTGGATTCGGTGCAGGGCGAGCGGTTGTAAGTATAGTATTATGCAGTATGTACTATACTGATGGCTGGAAAACACATAGAAAAATAATCATCTCCTTGCAAAATGAACAACATGGGTTAGGATGCTATATATGATGGTGCCAAATCAATGTTCTAGTAAGTAATGGTATCTTGAATCGGTGTATTATTTTTGCTGTGCACATGTCAGGGCTGCTATTGTATCATTGCTACTCATCTCTGTTTTTTCCTTTTTTAATTATTGAAGATTTCCTACATCGGACATGACTGTAATGACATTCCAGACTTCCTTGGAGACACATACGGCCAGTTTGCAAGAAGGCTGGATCTGAGCTTCAATCAGCTCAGGTAGGTTGACATGTCAGCATCACCTGGATGAATATGTTTTCTTTCTCTCCCTCCCCCTCAGTCTGTTGCTGGGAGGCATGCGTCTTTATATTGGGTGCAATTGAATCTCTGCCCTCGGTTCCATTGGTGGTCAAGAGTGTCACCAGAGCATCAAAGAGCTGAATGAGCATTAGCGCGGGGCTGGTGTCACACTGGGGCAGGATAAAAGGGCGCGATCGATAAATGTGACATGCTAATTCGGGGCAAATAGAAGAAAAGATTCCCTCTGTCAGCACATGAAGGAACACCTCATGGCAGCTGCTTCAGAGGGGGCTGCCATTTCAACAGCAGGCCTAGCATAGTTGATCTGGCACGTAAAAGAAGGAGGTGATGGTTATAAGGTGCTTTTGTCTCTGAACCTTTTTCATGAATGTCAGCCCATGAAGCTGTATCAGTCAAGGCATTTTTTTTGTTGAGAATTGTCGTCTTGAGGCAGTTGTCTGCTCTGGAGATGTGAAGTCCTCAAATTAACTGATTTACATTGTGTCACACTGCAAAAAATACCCCCAAAATTTAATTCGCACAGTATTCAGGGTGTCTGGGGAAATATATTTGGGTTAATGGATAAATGAATGAATGCATGAACCCACTGGTTAAGTGCCTGTGCAACTGTGAGAATGTAAAACAGATGTTGCTGAAGAATGACATGAATCCTCATCTACTGCCCTAATATTTACCTCAATTTATTTGTGCAGAGAGTTTTACTCAGTATGGGGCTCAGCTTTACACAATATGTCTTTTCATATGGTACAATGGTATTTTAGAACATTATTTTTTTCTAATTGATGATGTTGTTAATTTGTTCATATTTGACTTGTGTCCTTGCTTATGTCCAGTATCAGCAGTGGATTTGTTTTCATGCTGTGTCTAGTTGTATCCCCTCAGTCACAATCAGCACAGAGGCCATTGAGAAAGATGTCATTGTAAGTAACACACTGGTGAGATGCCTCCCACCCTGCAAGAAAGTAATATTTTATTTTTAAACATTATCACTGAAGCATTATATGTATATAAATGAGAAAAGCATAGTATATATTCTGTTATTTCAATATTTTGGTCAGTGTACATATGAACACTGGACCACATAAAAAAGTCATTGCATAACTGAATAATTTACCCCACATCTGTTTGTAAGGAACTGTTTTGATACTTTTTCATATACTGTACTGTTTTTCATATACTGTATGTCATGCAGACTGATGGTGTTTAACCATCATTTTAGTGTAACAGGGTTCAAATCAAACAGCTAACAGTAAGCAAGATGTCATTGTTGACTTGCTCTGACTCAAAAAAATAATTTTAAAATCTGAATCTTTACACAGGATGATTGCCATGAGATCATAGCTGCTTTATACATGGTACAATACAGCTGGACAGCTGAACAGAAGATGTCTTGGAGTTACCTCAGACACAGAGGAAGCCTGTTATGTCTGGCAAAGCAGCTTTATGGGATCTGACTGGAACAACCCTTATGTGTGTTGGTTTCAGGGGGATCAAGGCTGGCATTATGTTTCTCGCCCTTGAACCTGTCACATTAAGGACTTGATGTTTAAAATAAAATATTTATGACTCAGATATTACTAATTCATTATTAATTTTCAGTTCAGCTAATCTCAGATGTCAGATATCATTACCAAACTTCAAAGGTTGGTATGGGCAGAGAAGCGGCGCAAAAGTAATGAGGTGGTACTCGGACCATTTGGGACTCATATCAGTGGACTATTGATTGATGGTTTGCTAGTGGGCAGAGTGATCTGTAACATAGTGCTTCATCCCTTTTCTCTTCTATAGATGGTGTGCTTAAATTTAAATGGCTCACATTGAAAACCTGTATGCTGATTTAACATGAAACATACCTTGAGGTAGTTTTCAGTCGGGCTAATCGTAAACGTTTCATAAGGACATCTCCTGCTGACTTTTTCAACCTTGCGCAGATTGCGAAGGTACAGACGCAGACCTTCATAAAATGTGTTATATCTGATCCCCAAGAGCAAGTCTTCTTGGTGACATTAACTCCCAGTGTCAGATGTCTGGGCACTGTATCTCTATCCATAGCTATAAACTGTACATTACTGACCTGCTAGTGTGGTTATTGCAAGCTTTTCCACTGTGCACATACTCGCCCTCCAGACCTATACAGTCTTATCCATTAAACTCTTTCTCTGTTGTATATGGTTTCTATAGGCACTCACTTGACAAGATTGGAAAGTCATGGGTGGGTGGAGCTATGAAACTCAATGAAAAGCTCAACATGTGATAATGTTATATGCTAACTAAACCATAGCAACCCCCCTCTGAGTAGTTTTGATCCCCATAAGAATGCACCTAATAGACAGAGGCCCCTGACCCCCTAGCTGCCTTAATGGTGGAAAGTTTTTCCTGTAAAGATTCTGCCCCTGCTGTACTTGTGTGTGGCTCAACATAAAAGTTACATAAGGACAAAATCAAATTTAACAGTTTAACAGACACAACATCTTGATAGAAAAAACACCAATATTTTCTTCAAGAGTACTGATACTTCTGGGATGTATAATTTGAGGGAATTATACAGTTTGAGAAAATATGAAATGAAAATATAAAAATGATTGTGACTTTTTTTTACCAATATCCACTAGCCAGTAAGTTTTGCTAACTTGTGTTTTACTGGTTTTTAAAGTTCTTCTGCAAGTTGTCTCCATGAAAACAGATTATGAAAAAAAATGATTGAAAACGAACGAAAAAAAGATTTTTTAGTAATGCACAGAAAAATAGATAGCTAACCATTCCATATTTAAAGAGCCATGGCTTTTTAAGGCTAAACTTAATATAAATGGACATGTTTGCCATTTGATACTTTTGGTATTTTGACATGGTAATTTACTGACAACATAGTTTATTTTTGAGCAGTTGTTGCCCCAAATCTAGAAACGGAATTGATGTATTTCTAATTAATAATTCTTCTGTATTGAATTGTACTCAAAATATGTGCAATTTTGCAGTGTTACCATCTCATAGTATTATATTCATATATTTTTCTGCACCAGCATTTGTGAATTTAGAAGTTTTCTTCACCATCATTCCCCATTACCTGTCAGGTAGCAGAAGCATTTGTGTATCGACACTCATTTCAGTGTCATCTCAAGTGAACCAGTTGTAAACAGATGTACATGTGAGTGAAACTCAGCGGACTGCCCTGAGCATTGTGCACTTCTCCATGATGCTCCACTCAAATCGAGAGGGAGACATTGCCAGAGTCTGTTGTAGCTAATGTGCTCATTTCTGTCAGCTCAATTGACAACACTCATCCAGCAAGCTGACAATGAGTCGCAATGAGAAGCAAGGTACTGGCATCCCCTTTAACTGAGTCCTGTGTGTTGCACATGTGTGTGTTGCTTGTGCATGTTTGCTTGAGCACAGTGTTTGTGCATCTGTCTCTGTGAGCATAACTGTGAGTGGCTGGGCAGGTAATGGCAGGATGAAATTATGGTAGCAGGCTGTCACACCCACACCTCTCCCTCCTGTGTGCTGCTGTGTCAGCCCGTCTCATCAATGTGTTGAGACGCATGGCTCACAGTGAGTTTCCTGTCTCAGCACAGAGCTTGGATAACATTGTGTTGTCCACTTTGTTGCAGGTCAGGTGTGTACACAGTTCAGGCAGTGGGGCGTGTGCTGTGTTGACACGATTCTCCTGTGTGACTGGGGTGCACTTTGGGTGCCGGCATCTGTTACGTGCAGCGCTATCACTATGGGCGGCCAGGGTTTGAGCGGGACAAATGTCTGTGAGTCACAGGAAGGATCCTTAACGTAGCTCGAACAGCGATACCTTTCTGCCGAGATCTGACACGGCATCTTGATAAACAAATCACATCTGTGCAGTGTTGGCGACTGAGAAACCTTAGACATAAGCCCAAAAGTTCAGCCTGCACTTCACAAAATTTTAAGTTGATCTGTTTTCGCTCGTCAGATGTGCCCCTCATATGTCCTCTTAGCACATCTGATGGTGTAATCTGCACGTGATGTAAAAATGCTTGCAAAATATGTTCAAACAACTGTGAAATTCTTGTTATAGTTGATAATCATAGTCATTCTACTTGATTGGTATTTTTACAGCTCATATCTCATGTTTACATAAATGCCATCTTCAAAATCTACACATAGAACAGACAACAGAAACTGTTATTTACTATTATACAATTGTGTTGCAATAATTCCCATCTAACATGTTTTATGTTTTTAATGGCAAGCTTTAATTAGTTTGTGTATCATTCTGCAGGTTTTTCCTCCAGTGTCAAACTGGAGTTGCTCCACTTTTGCAGTTACACATGGAAGTGATTAACTGACCTAACTGGGGTCATATACAGTACTGCTCATGATCTAAGGACTGATGAGCAGTGACTTTGGGATATCAGAATTTTAAGAAACGGATTCATTCCTGACTTTAGACCCCAGTTGAAATTCAGCCTGCAGCTGTAAAGAGGGGTCCATAGTGGACATTAGCATTGCAGATGAACCTCAGCTACCTGTCATACTTGTGTGTGTGTGTGTGTACAGTATGTGTGTGCCTTTGTGCATCTGAGGGGGGTATGTGCTCACCCAGGCTATGTTGGTGATGGCAGGCGTTTTGCATTTTAATGACAAATCAAGTATGCTAACTCGCGCTTTAAAACGAAAGTGCTCCGAATGTCGCCCGGCTGTCAAAATGAGATGTAAGTAGTCTGATGAAAAGAGAACAAAGAAGACAAAGTAGGGAGGCCCAGTACACTGAGAAATGAAATAAAACCTTGTACGGCCTGTCAGCTATGTCGTTTTATATTCATATCTAAAGAACATTATAGTATTACTCCGCCGCTCATGCCTCACTCATCTGTCTCTCTTAATTCGTCACGGGCACCGCTCTGTCTTTCAAGTTGCTGTATGTCAACACGGGAAGGGGCCTGCTAATTGACAAATGAGTGTCACGGACATCAAGTGCTCCTTTTTTAATCCAAGATAGGTAGACTGTGGTTGTTTGATGGTGAGGGGGTGGGGGGTGGCTCTGTTATTGGCAGAAGCCCAGTAAGAGGCATTAGACTGGTCCTAGAATGAGAAGTGACAACGGGAAGAGAGCCTGTCATTGTCTTTCCTAAGTGTTCAATCTGCAGAGATGCCGGTATGCAGATAAAGTGTCAGTTAGGAGGAGAGGATATGAAACATTGGCAGTATGAAGTCCTCAAATCGCTTAACTGGTAGCATGGTGTGTGTGTGTGTCTGGTAATAGTGGTGGCGTACTCTGTTCTGCTGAGGAAATATATTCCATATCCGATCTATCAGGCCTGTTTAGGCTGATATACTCGGATAACCTGATCTGTGTCTCATAAATTAAGGAGGATGCAGAGCTCTCCCAACCCTAAGAGATTTAAACCAGAGGGATGAGAGGGACAAGGTCTGGCAGGAAATAACTTACTCATCTCAAGGACATTGATATTTTGTATCGTTCTGTGGTATTGGGGGGGGGGGCAACCTTTTAATTTTCACTGGGATGTTGTTTTTTTAGGATGTACTACTCCTGGGAAAGTGATGAAATGACATAGAACTAAGGATGTTATGCTTAATGGATGGCTTGTCTTGTTCCTCCATCTCTCCAATTTGAGGTTATATCAGAATATTCTTTTATGTGATTGCAGCAAATTCTTTTCTCACTGCTGCGGACAGTTAAGACGGTGCATAGAGAGAGATAGAGTCACTGAGTCCTATAGCTACGATGAAGTTATCCTACTTATCAAAGTCATATATGTCGTCTGTGATGGCCCCTGGTCAAGACA
The DNA here is from genome assembly GCA_016785225.1 of Psettodes erumei. Taxonomy (NCBI): domain Eukaryota; kingdom Metazoa; phylum Chordata; class Actinopteri; order Pleuronectiformes; family Psettodidae; genus Psettodes; species Psettodes erumei. Next base: position 1,136,200 of record JAFBJZ010000001.1, on the reverse strand, counting down.
ACCATCTTGGAACTAAACGCAGCCTAAATCTGTTTTATCAGTTTTTTTATTAGCGATGACTAACTTGTCTATGACTATATTATTGAAAGTTCTCCTACAAAGTACAACCAAACCACAATAATGTGGCCTTCATTACATCGTGAATCTGTGGATGGTCCATTGGCATTGTGTTATTTGTTTCCAGCAGTGAATCATCTTTTCAGCAAAACTTCTTCAATATAAATTTGCCTGAAGGCCAGATGATGTTTTTAGATGAACTGCATATTTTATCCGCATATCCACTATCCGGATCTCATCAATGTGGTACATGTGCTCTAGCACTGTCAGCATTTGCCAAGAATAACGTTTGATTATTCCCTCTAAAAAAGGATTGAACCGTTTGAAAGGATATTTTTGCACATTAATGTTCATAAGAGTGCAAATTGATACATGAGCGACAGAACTTCTAGTTCAGGTATATGCATTTCAACATTTCTTTTTAAATGATTTACATGTGACAGGTGCATGTGTTTTGAGATGTGCCATCAGGTTGTTAGTGCTGGAATGTAAAGCTAACACTAAATTCGATCTCTCAAAGTTTTGTCAACAACTCACCAAAATCCGAGAGTTTTTCCTAATGTTTTTTTTAATTGGTCAGAGTGTAGTCACCGTGTGGCTGAGTTGGATATTTAACTTTCTGCCATCATTACCACACAGTTAAATAACAGTATGTCAGTAATATCACTTGTTTCAGGTTGACCTACAGTGGTTTCAGTGCAGTGGCCCAGGCCCTCATTAGAACTCACAGGTCAGACAGTGATTATATCATATATCAGTTTTATAATCGAATTGAGAATATTTCTGTGATGGTTTTTGTTTTATAGTTTGTTTTGTTTCTATGCATCTGGCATTATCTTTATATTGACTGGCATTTGGACTACAAGTAAAACAACATATACTGTATGCTAAACTATATGCATAAACTGGATAGATTGAATTTGATCTCCTGTTGCTTTAAGCATGTTCTTCTCAGGGGAATTTATAGTATAGGGGTGGGTTTTAAAGGGGAAAACCCCAGTGGTGTTTAACAATGTGTTATATTCTGATTCACAGCTGAAAGCTCTACATTCACATGAAACTCATTTGGATGTAATATTGTGAAGCACTGTCAAGAAGCCCACAGATTCAGTCGCTAATTTAATAAGGACCAGAAAGAATCATCTGATGTTATCAGTGCCAGTCTTGACCCTCTGATTCAGGCGGGACAAGCGCATCACATCACATCACACACAGCATTACATAATTTACTGATGGTTAGCTCACACTGTAGATAGCCAAACAAATAGGTTAGAGCAGACAATCACACAATCAAGCTTTTCCACGCTGCTGTTTTCTTCCATGTTGCTGTTGTTTTGCTCATTGATGTGTTAGTGAAAATATATTCTTATTACTTCTGCCAGCCTTGTTTAAGGAAGTTGTGGGTATTTCTGGTGTAGTTGCACTGAGACTGTGCAACAGTCCATGATGTCGCCCACAGGTTTGCAGAAGTATACATATATGCAACACCGAGTTATGTCGAAAGAGACAGCTGCCGAGTATCAAGCAACAAAGAATAAAGATGAACTTGGTAGACTCTTGTCTGTGTTGTGTATCCTGGCTATAATGAATTTGTGGTGTCTTATAAGCCCACACGGGCTGGGCATAATTATACGCATGACATAATAATACAGATTTAATTCATTCATTCTGTTTTGGATTGTAAACCAATTCAGGACAGAAAAACAACAATGGCTTAATCAAGCTGTACCTTCCAACTTCCCTCCCCTGTCTGTGGCCCATCAGCCCCAAGACAACTGAAGATGTAAATCTTTATTAAGAATAAGTTGCAAATATGTAGATTTATCTGAAAACAAGGCTGCAGAATTTCCTAAAACAGCTGCACACTTTTGTTGCAGGCAAATGGTGCAAAACAGAAATAGTGCATTTGTTGGGGACTATTTTCTGCAGTGGATTAATACATTTGGTGCTGTAGTGAGTAACAGCAGAACAATGTCGGTGGAGCTGACTCAAAGTAAATGTAAAAGTTTTTGGCAACAGTGGAGGTCTATTGCACGGAGGAGATACTTTAGATACTGTATATCAGGCTTCGTCTGCAGAGGCAAAAATTGTTAGTTGGATCAATATATTGCTGGTTTTAAATTCCTGTGTTGGGTTTTTTATGGCATTATTTGACAGTAAGAAAAAAATAGAATATCACAAGCCTTATCTTCTAAGACAGCCGAGCAGCCAGTCAGTTCCTTTACACTGAGTATAACATACACAGTGTAAATCTTTATCTCTCCCTTAAAACACAACAAAAAACCCACTGAACCATCTGTTAATCACTGTCAGGAGCTGCCGTCAGCTTTCCAGAGCATCCCACAATCTCCTCTCTTCTTCAGTCTCAGCCCATATTGTGGTTTAGGATTCTGAATGGAATGGAACATCTTTATGTTCCTTTTGTTCACATTATATATACTGGGCAGTGATGCCATTCCTTTTATGACTGCGTCACATTTTTTTATTGTATATCCCAAGACGGATGGCGTGCCACTGACACGGAGATTTACAGGCCTTCAGCTTGCAGTGGCAGAGCTTTAGAAGGGCCCGCTGACATCTAGCCAACACTTTGGAGGAGGAGAATAAAAGCTGACATTTTATTGGCTTTGAGAGAGGGGGTGAGAGAGAGAGAGATGGAGAGAGTTGGGGAGGGGGCAGAGAGGAGGGGAGAGAGGAAAGAAGGAAAAGAGATCCTGTTTCTCTACTTTATATTTTTCTGCACTGCCAGCTGTCATGGGGACCTTGCTAAAAAGAGTGGATTTATTGGGTATTATTTAGAAACTTGTCAGTGGTAATGGCTACAGCTATGATTTCAATTATCACCCACTAAATATAGCTTAATTCACTGCCTCGCTGGCCATAATGAGCTGCCCTGACATCATTTTTCAAAAATTCGATACCATACTATTTTAATATTTTATGTTGACCACCGATTTAATTTTCCTCCCCGGTGCTTGGCATGTGGCAAGGTCCCACTCCCTCATGCGCAGTTGGACAGTCAGAGCTATTGAGTTCAACGCTGTACCAGGGATATATTTTTTCCATTGACAGAAATCCAATTAGTTTTAGTACACAGTCTGGCTGAATAAAAAGGGTCTTAAAATCTACAATATGTTTCCTTAGCATTTTAGCAGAGTGCAAAGCCAGTGATGGATCTTTATGATTTGACCTGATGGGGCCCAAGTGGACATACTCCCTTCTCTGTTTTGGCAAGTGAAAAACAAACTGTCCATATGTCTTACTCATTTTGATAGGCAGAGCAGAACCTTTTGATATTGCCTAAACATCAACTGTGCAGTGCACGCACTGGCTAAGATCTTGACTCTGGTACATGTTTGAAAACTTATTAAATACTTTACAACTGCCGCACAAATTGTGCTGAAACACCATGTAAATATGAGAGAGAGAGAGAGAAAGTCTGATGTATAATTCATTAGTGACATGTTTAGTAAGTAGACGATTTGGGGAGAGTTAATGTGTACTCAGGTTTTGACATGAGGGTGTGCATTTTTAAGCGAGCATTAAAAGGCAGATGATTAGGACTGGCACTTGGCTGTCAATAACAAGCTTGCCGCTCGAAGTAGACGATGCAGGGGAATTTCGATATTGGAAAGACGCATCCTTGTCTTCAGTCTTCTCCTCTTGCTGCTATGGTTTTTAAAATACATATTGCAAAGTCATTTAGGATACCTGTCAATGATGAGGACCTTTTCTGTATGAGTTTTTTTTCATTTAAAGGGGAAAAAAACAGGGAAGAGGGTGAAAATGTGTGTTTGAAACACAGCCCATTCCTCTTTAAACCCATAACTCAAGCCCTGTTTATGTTCACCCCATCACACTTACCCATCTCCCAGATTGATGATGTAAGCAACTGGAAGGCATGGAACATATTAGGACGGAGCATGGAGAGGGGCAGCCATACTTCTACTTCCCTTGGCTTAGTCCCAAATGGGAAAAAAAGGAGAAAAAAAGGGTTTGGAGCCTGTTTTGGAAGAGGAACAAAGGAGCTTCCTTTGGTATGGTCTCGGCAGTTTTGGTCGCTTCATGGCTTTCAATCTCCCACAGTCTTTCCTAGAGGGCCCAGGGGTGAAAAGTGAAGACAGATACATGGGTGTATTCATGCCAAGATGTTGGAGGATGATTGCAGTTTTTTGCCATGTTTCAAGTCTTAGGGGATGAGTTTTTAAGAGGGCTGCAATGATAAATGTTGTCAGTAGATGAATAAATCCTATGACCATAAAATGCAGTTGGAAGCTGTTATTAGAGGTAGCGGCTCTTGAAGGCCTCGTGACTGCTAAAAGAATTTGCTGTTACAGTTTGGTGAAGGCGGGGGTGTAATATAATTATCATTTAACCTCTGCGATTTGAGTCAGGTTTAATCATAGTTTGCCACTCTTGAAGTGATAAACTACAGTACACGCAGGCCATCTTATTTGCTTGCTCTGCAATTTCAAGCCTGTAACAGCCTTTGTGGGTGAATCCTCTTTTTTTCCCCCTTTGCACTCCTGTAGAATGCTTAAACCATCCCTGGCCCTGGACAGCTGTGCCACATTCTCAGCACAGCTGTAACTCATTTCCTGTTTCCATTTCGGATAAACTTACTCAAATCTTTCACAGCTTTCGCTTATAAAAAAACCCACTGACTGTCCTTCCAAGCCGCCATCCCACAAACTTGATATTGATCAAACAGGCAGATTTGTGGGCGATAACAGCTCCATGTGCTCTCACCTGGCTGCACTCTTGTTCTCCTCTTTCCTCTATTATTTTAACTTGTTTATAGTCTCTATTTACTCGTTCCATTTGCAAAGCATGGAGAGTAAGTTTAGAAAACTGTATTTGGGAACGTGTTCAGAAATCAAGGGCAAGCTATTTTTTTCCCCAGCTACATCTGACATCCATCAGCATGGAAATATGTTTTAATGGTCAGGCAGGCTGCAAGACATCAGAAAGCTGTTGCCTCACTTTTCTACTCAGGGACATATTGAGATAAGAAACAGTGACGGCATGTTTCATGTTCGTGCCGCTGACACGTCTGAGCTGGAAAACTACAAGGAACAACCCTTCCATTTTGGGGCCAGCAGTCTGTGTAGTACAGTATTGTTATGCTCTGTTTTCCCCCATAAAACACTGTCTATCCATTAGGATAAATGCGTTGACTCCCATCATAGTGGTTCCACTGTGAGCTGCTGACTGCACCATTAGCTGACAGGATGATTATGTGAACAACAGACCAAACAGTCTTCTGATCTTCTCTGTCTGTCCAGACGTTTTGGTGATGCTTAAGAATTTCTCCCCAGTGATGATGGTGAGATAGCTTTTGTACCGGGGGGCACTGCAGAGATTCTTTATTTTCTCCCTCTGTCTGGATCTCGCGCCCTTGGGTCCTCCAAAGCTCAGAGCATGTCTGTACTCAGATGTTAAAAAAAAACACCAAACAGCAGAGGAAGAGGAGGAGAAGGAGGAGGCAGAGGAGGAAGGAGAGGGGATAAAGGAGAGACGAAGGGAAACGGGAGGAGGGTAAGGAATCCTCATAGGGACAGAGTGTACATGTACACTCAGACCAGGCAGTGAGGCCCAACAGGGTCTGTAGACTTGTGATCTGAGGGCCGTTTGTGTGTCAGTCAGATCAAAGTCTTTTGGAAAGAAGGAGAAATCCCTTTACCTTCCCTGACTCTGGTGAACCTTATTGGCAGCTAAGTAAAAGGAGGGGGATGATAACAGAGGGCTACAACTTGTGATGGTTTTCATTGTTTTTCTAACATTTTAGATAAAACACACTGATCCTAGACAGTTTTATTCAAACAGCTTTAGGTGTGTTGTCTTGGATATGAATGTATATATTTGGCACTTTATTGTCAATAAATATTATCATACTGATTTTAAGGCAGTTGGATTCATAAATAAATAAACTAACTGTAAATGAACAAAGTCATCACCAGGGAATCTATGCTGCATTTCATGCAAAACTGCTGAGATGCTTTATGACAAAAATGGATGTGTGCTATGCTTTGCTCTATTAATGTGTAAATGTATATGTAGTATGACAAAGATACAATAATGTTATTTGTTTTTGTATTTGTATTTGTAATTTTTTTTTTTACTAATGCTGTTTTTTCCCCACCTGGTCTCCTCCTGCAAGAAAGCACAGAATATGAAAGTATGACGAGATATAAATATATAAATATAGTAAAAGAAGCACATTTCTCTTAAAACAACAGAAATGCAAATGATCCTGATCATGCTGTTGATTTTTTTCTTCATATTTCAGATAAATAAAACCCCTAACTTGGTAGCTATAAGGTATTTTCATTCTAATTTCTTTCTCCGGTGTGATGGAGAAAGTTCAACAAAGCTGTTTTGTTCTTTTGAGTTTTTCTTCTCTGCAGACTGTGGCTTCATAATACAGTTTAATTCATATGTGACAGTGCTGATGTGCAATCACTTTGGAGTCTGGGCGGTTTTCTTAATGGCCAAGCGACAACTGCTACCTTTGTTTGCAATTAGATTATCCATCCTGATTTCCTCATGCAGCCTGACCAGGAACAACGTGGTTGCTATCTTTTGCAGACGTTTATGGCTATTCTTGAGTACACGCTGTATCTTTATGACCTTATGTTATGGTTTCAGCATCACGGTTTGAGCATTGCACATGCCAGTTTGAGCTTATCAGATAAACACTTCCCTGTCAATCTTAATTGCCTGCTGATTAGGCTATATGACAATTTGAGTGATTAAATCAAGCTGTATGGTTAATCACTTCTAATTAGCACCATATAGAAATCTGTAGCATGATCATTTTTACAGATGTGCAGTGGTGGCTGTCTGCAAGGCATGAACACTGAATCATCACAACCAAGGTGAACATACAGTAGGCCTATATTTACACACAGCTATTCCTTACTCAGAGTGCCAGACAGTCCGTCACTCATACTCACCCCCTCACGCTGGGAGCATGCAGTGAGTGTATCCTTCCATGGGCCCGGCTGTTTAAATTAATTATTAGTTTTATAGCGAACCCCGAGGCCTTGCACAGGCAGCTAATCCCTGCAGACGGCTAATCCGACCCCGCGTTACACAAAATCAATGCCGGTCTTTGGTGTTGGCATGCCATCAGGGCACGGGGACACATGTCAGACAGGGCCTCCTGATTCTTTCATGAGGTGTGTTTTTTGAAGTAGTGGAGCCGGTGGAGGATGCTCGAGGTACCCAGAATTGTAAAAGAAATATCCGGAAGCGAACAAACGCTTGTATGACCAAATCTCTCATGGGGGGCTGGTGTGATGCAAACATGTGGCTTTTGTGCCTTAGTTTAACTGAAAATAGATGAGATCAAAGAATGTGAGTTGTGTAAGTCCATGTAGAAGGCTTAGAATTATAATGTTTGTTATAGTTTGTGATCAAAGTAGTCATAATAAAAGACCTAATAAAAAGTCCTGTCACTGCTGTGTTGTGTATTTTTTAGAGCATAACGCCACCACAAGATACTGCAGTGCTAACCCACTGTTGATAATCATCTTCTGGATGTTGGATAGGTAGTGACTGTTATATTAGAACCATCAAATGACCTTCTGGAAACCTCTGTGGTGATGGATGCATGTGGTGGATGAGTGTCCTGCAGTCATCAAGGATTTGAAGGGATTTTGTTGACTGCAGATCAAGTAGTCTGAGTTATGTCATGCCTTGCTATTTTCACTGGTTTGGTGGCTGGGGATCAGCGCCAGTTGAGTCTTGCCATAAACATTGGGCCATGGACGTTCGCCTGATAATTTGATGAAAGGAAAGGGTTGGAGCACTCCATTTGAAAATGTCAATTTGTGTCTTTATAGTAATAAATCTTTTCTTTTTTTGTTTTTCTATGATCCAAGATGAGAACATCCCATCCTGTCTTGGTAATGATACAGACAGTCTGTGTTTTGAGATTGGTTTAAAACCTTGTCAGATTTGATACACTGTCAAAACTGATACCGCCATCCATTTTCTTTGTCAGGGTTTAATACCATTCAGAGGAAAATCTGAATATTTCTCATTCCTCAGTCTCATTTCATATTCTCAACTGTCTGTCAGTAATTGGAGGGGGGGGAGAGAGAGAGTGTGAGAGAGATGATCTGACCTAGTCCCCTACTTTTTTTGCACCTCTCATTCTGTCTATTAGTTTTGGATTACCAGCTTTTCTCTCTCTCTCTGTCTCTCTCACTGAGACTGGCAGCTGAAGATAATAGCTTTCATAATGTGTGGAGTTTCATTCCAAGCTCTTATGTGTTTCTCTTTATGAGAGAACAAAAAAATGTCAAGCCCAGTCAGTCTATTCATTTCCTCTATTGGGAGATTAATGAGAGGAACAGTGCTGTCTCAAGCCTTTTTGTGACAGGCATCAAAGCACCCCCCCATCCCTGTACAGGAGGACCGTGTGTGTGTTCGTCTGCGGAGTTCACACGGGGCCGTGTTCATTTGCATTTGCAGCGTGGCGGTTGATTAGGGAGGCTAGCGCATGATCAAAATTAGATGCTACAATTATCCCCACATTTGTTGCCCATGTGGTTTAACACAACTCAGAGTTATCAGATGCGATGGATAAGAGCTCGTTTGGGCTTCTGAGGGATTTAAATGTTTACTACATCAGACCTTAACGCCAAATGTTGTTGAATGCAACTTCAACCTCATGAAGTGAAACCTTTGTGGGCTGACTGCCACTAATGAGGAAATGACGTAGATAGAAAATCTTGTGTCTAGTCATGAGACTAGTGGGTTAGACTGTTCCCTTTCTTATCGAGAACACAGGGACACATTGATTGTTAGGATAATTTAATACTTTGACTCCTGTCTATCATTCAGACACTGGATATACTTTCAGTCTATCCAGACCATTTCTAAACTGCTCATCATTCATCTATAATTAATATTTTATACAGACCTTACCATATAGAGACCAGATATATTGTCACCTGTAGATTGGTCAGTTACATACATCTATCCTGAACAATGACAGAAGGGCTGTGAGGCTGTCCTCTGGGAGAGAAAAAGTGATTTGTAATATGTGTCCTCAAATAAAAAATGGAAATGGAGTGAAGATGAACAGTGCAGCCTCAGCAGGACCTCTATATACAGTACTGTATGTATAATGAAGCCCTGTAACTATAAATTTAACTCCATATGAAATCTTGAAATTGAACAGAATCCGGAGTTTTGCAGCTGCTCTTGTTTTGCACCAACCCCATGCAGGCTATGAAGCACCAGTAAAAACTCTTGTGACAGTCCGAGCTGTGCCAGTTTCTCATCATGTTACTGACACTGCAAACAGTCGTTGCAGCTGTTGTAGCTTTTTGATTTAGAGCTCTTTTACTGTACGGTTGACCACATTCATGCACCAGCTTCACCTTTTATCTTGTATCTTAAGCCAAACTGGCTTTTGCCTCAAGATATGCTGTAGGCTACTTATTTGGGTCATAAGTCCCTGTTTGTAATCTGTGAAGAGGTGTTTAAATCGGCAATAGAAATTAATTGCACATAAAAGCAAGCTTAGCTAACTTTGTTTTAAAAAATCAGGTGAAAGCGGACAGTAAACTGGTTGCTTTAGTGCACATAAATGCAGTGATTGTTACATCATGTTCTCTCATTGTGTCGATTTAAAACTGTTGGCTTGGGGAAAACTTTGTATCCAAATATCTGCATTGTATATTCTGCCATTCATTCTCATAATTCATTTGCTCATTCTTGGCTGTAACTTTTCAGACTGGGTGTAAGGGACTTTCTGACCTCGACAGATTTTGACGTGAACCAAACATCTCTTGTTTGTTTCCCTTTGGTGAGCAAAAAAACCCCACATACCAGCATTTCTAAACATTCATGTTGCATCACTATGCAAAGTTAGGAGAAAGTAAAAGAAGAACTTTTGGAAAACTTTTTTTTCTTCTTTTTACTGTGCACAGCCGGCAGAGTGGTGTGTTTGCTTTACATGGCTTTGATTAAAGGTTTTGAGAGAGAGGAGACATTTCTTTTGCTTTATGGCTCTCTTTGCCAGCTTGGCAGCAGCACTAGCATTTAAATGCCCATTAACAACCTTTTAACTGTCAAGATCTTTTGACATATGGATATTTGCTTTCCTCGCTGCCTCAGAGCCACCAAAATTAGTTTTAATAGCGCAAGTGTTGTTATTAATATGTTCCGTCTTGAGCAGTAGCCTCGCCACATGTCATTCTAGTGCAAAGGAGTTGGCCAATGATGTCTGATTAGGAGTGCAAGGGGAGATTAATAGATGTTTCTTCCCCTCATTTGTTATCACTCTTTTAGTACATTGACTGACTACAGCATGTGATAAATAGAGGGAAGCCTCTGCATTTCCTGAGTGTGACACTATCTATCTACTCGTCAGCCCAACTCCGTGTTGATGCGATGTCTTCTCTGACAGCACATCCAAAGTCAGCTGCCTAGTCCTGTGCAATTTCGGCAGCAGAGGGGAAGGTGTTTGGGATCTGCATTTTAATCCCGGCCTGTTTAATGTTTGCCCCCCCTGACAATCTGGGCCAGACATCATTTTAATAGTATGTACAGTGATAAAGCCAATAAAATGTCAGGATGATTGATAATCTGAGCATTATAGCAATATGACTTTCCAGTTCTCCTCTGCGCTTCAATGATGGTTTCCAAATTGAATTCTTTATGTGTGCATTGCATGCACGTTCACATCGTGTGCATGTGTGCGTCACTGCTAAACCTATAGGTGAGAAGAAAAACAGGAGAAATCGTGTTAGTTTCTAGTGAATCGGTTTTTAGTGCTTATGCAATACATTATTTCCAAAATAACAAAACCATATCGGCTGACTAGATTAGCTGAGAATTTTTGGCCCGCTTACTGTATTTGTCTGGGAAATATGGATTGGAGTGGGAGCAATTATAAAGAAGATTACCATATTTCTTCTGTTAAATAAATGATACGAAATCTTGCTTTCCTCTGTGTGTCAGAAGCTGTGAATGTATGAACCCGGGCCTCTGAGGCCGGTGTGTGTTTCATATCAAGGCTTGCTTATTTTTGTCCACCGGGGACGGATGGGAGGCGGGGGTGGGGGTTGCCGTTCATATCTCTTTGACTTATGAGCTTGTCCAAACACAGGTGGACATTGACACGCCACAGACACTGTTGAAGCAGTTAAATGTTACAGTTGTATTTTGTCATTAAGGCTCGGATTTGATGGCTATTACTGACATGGCATTCTCTCATTAAGGAATTTTTTATTATTTTTATAATTAATATTATTATGAGTTGTTTTCCCATTGGTGCTGTTCCTCCATTTAAAAAAAAATAACCCCTCTATTTATTTAAAACTCACCTCCATCCTTGTGGATGAGATCAAATAGCTCTGGTTTATTGATTTATCACTTGCCATTTGCAAACCAATAGCAATTGGCTTGAGATTGACAACACATGTAGGCCTGTAGCGCAGTCTGTGTCTCTGTGGACCTATGAAACAGCTCCTTTTATCTTCAGCAAAGTCAGAGCAGTCCTCCCTCTGACTGGCAGTCATAGAAAGCTCTTTGTTTTATGTAAATGGTGATTGATGACATGTCTGGCACAGCCTGCAGTTTTTGACAAAAAGTATTGATGGCTGCTCTCAGTAAAGTGTTAGTCCAGGTGACAGAGCAATCCATTTTAAGATGAATGAGAGAGAGTGAGAGAGTGAAAGAGAGGGGGAGAGCCAGAAAGAGAGAGAGAGAGACTGAAACTTGAAAGTCATCAGCACTTTCAGGAGAGACTTACATATTTGTAATTCTAGCTCCATGATCGCAGGTTTTCAAGACAAATACAAACACAATCACAAATACAATCTGCCATCCTGCTTTAGTTAATGTGGGTCACGTGACAGTTTTAGTCACCGATGCCGTGCACCACGGTGCGTGTTGCTTTTCTTAGCTGGCTATTCGTTTCCGATGAGAACACAATGTGCATTATCATTTCCTTCAGCCGTCTCTTGAGGACCCAACCCTTATTGCTTTCCAATAATAGGACTGGAGATCTCACACATATTTCTCACAGTCTGTCTGTCCACATTTAGTGCAGCGCCTACCGCAGAAGATCAGAGAAGAAGGTGGCCAATCACTGATTAAGGAAGAAGCTGAGATACAGTAACTGGAATCTACACTGACCCAAAATAAATAGATAAACAGGAAGTTGATTTTTGTGACCTGACACATGCATGTGTAAAATGTCCATGTCGTAAAAATTGATTTATTACAATGTGCACAGAAAGGTCACAAAGTAACAGATAATAGCGGACAGCATTAGCTGCATTGAGTCACATGACGACCGGCTTTCTGCAAATACCAGACAGATAAAACACAACATGCAGGAGCAGATAAATTAGTGGAAATGTACACTGTTTCTGCTGAAGCTGATTGTTAAATGGATGTCCATGCTGTATTTAAATGAAACACCCAGTGATGACGACGTGGGATAACTTTGTTTTTTCAAACTTTGCATAATGATAACCTCCATCTTGCAGTTGGTGCAAGTCTTTTGATTATAACTTCTCAACTGTCACGCGCATACATGTCCTAAAAATACATATGTTTCAATCATGTCTTTATCTTCCTGCGTGTGTCTTCCTGCCGCATAACACAGCATTTTGCAAAATTTTAGTTTTTTCTTTAAAGTTTAAAGAATATAGATTGAATTGGATGTTTATATTCTGAAAAGGTAAATCACCACTCGCATGGCTCTGCTTTCCATGTACCGATGCTTTTATCTTGATGGCCACTGAAAATGTTCCCCGTGAATGTGAGCACTAAATGAAAAAGCTCTCATACCTTGTCAAAATATACCTGTCTGTCACTTAAGGCTCTTTTGGAGCCTGTGGGACTTGGAGCATTGGCAGCCACTGGGTTTGTTTGAGTTAGATAATGGGTTCATGATCCACAGGGGCAACTCCATCCCCTGTGCTCCATCTCCTCTCTGGCTTTGGGATAATAAATGTGAATTTACATGTGCACTATCCGCTTTTACACTCTACAGTAATATAATTTCACTAATGGAGTCACTATCAACGAAGAAGTTTACTTTTGGATCTATGGAAGTGAAGAATGTTCAGAGGAAGAGCCAGCCAGAAACTGTGGCTAGCGTACAAGGCTGCTAAAAACAAGTCTGCGTATGTGAGGAAAATCTATAACAAAAACTACTCCAAAATGGACCTGGTGCTGACGTGTGTCTGACAGAACCAGATTTAACAGATGCTTCAAGGGGACCTTAACCCATGAAATCATGCTGTCCTGCATCCAGAGCCCCACCCTCTAACTGCTGTATAAATAGATTCTCGTGACAGGGTAATTCATCTCTGGCCATGAAAACATCAGCTTTAAAAGACAGCTCGCTGAGACCCTGTGCTTGTTAGGGGCCAGATCAGCAGCCCAGATGCCTGGGATGTAAACTCATGAAGAGAAGATTAATTTATCTGTCATCCCTGACTTTGACAGTTGTTGTAAATTTGACTCTGGCCTCTGCACACGGAAGGGAAGGGAGGGGGAGAGAAAGGAGAGACGAGCGAAGATATGGAGAGGAGTGTGAAGAGCGAGGATGGCATTAACGAGGGAGGGGTAAGATAGGGGGTGAGCGTGTGTCAAAAATTTCAGACATACAATATTGACAAGAGAACTCACTCGCTCTCTGCTGGTGTGCACCTGGATTAGATCTGCAGCCTGCCTCCCTGGTTAATGTGTTTGGAAACCTATCGTTAGGAGAGCGTTTGCCAGGGATTTTAGCCAAACTTCACTGGCCTTTCTCCTCCTGAAAGCACCCTTCCACTTCACCAGTATTTCCTCCCTTGCTCTTTTCAAGATGGTGGCCAAATATAAGGCACGCTGGAAAATGAGTAGTGGTGGTGTCAGGGAAGCCATTTGGGGTCTGATTGATGGTAGCAGGCGAACCCACAGCGGCCATGTTCTGTGATCTCCCTGTGTGCGAGCCGTGCCTGGCGCTCTCTGCGAAACAGGAGAAGTTTTTTTTTTTTTTTAAGTTAATGCTGCTGCCAGACACATTGCATTACATTTCTCGTCATATCTGTGTCAGTGTTTCAGAAAATAGATGATGAATTGGGGATGCGTGAAGTGTTTATCATTTCAGAGGATGATGAGCTGGCCATGGGAGAAAAATGGAAAAACCAACAGATTCTTGGTTACTGTGGCACAGATAATGTATTATTTACATTTGACTTGAATTAATAATTGTAATTATGATTCAGTTGGCATACAGGGGTTAATAAGTACTGGGTTTTATTTTCATGTCAAGGTTTGTAGATGTAAGATGAATGAGTTACAGGATACAGCCCAAATCACATAATTGCAGGTTCTGCACTTCATGCAGTCCTACAGAATGGCAACTGACTGTTTTTAAGGTTTTGTGTCCAACCCGCTTTTTTTTCCCACAGATTTTGATGCCAGTAAAGCTGACCTTTTTTTCAGGATTTCTGAAGCTACAGATGTGGATGTAGTTACGGCCTTCAGTGCAGATACAGGACTGGTGCTGTCAATAAAGAGCCCCCCTCAGGGCTTTGGGGCTGCATAAGAATTATGATTTCTCCTCCTGGTTTCATTTGACCCTTCTCTCTTTCTGCAGGCCTGACATGAATGTCACTGTATTTGCAGGAACCACCTTTCAGCTGACACCCACAGCACATGACAAATTTATTTTCTCTGAGCATTTTAATGTAAACACTCCAACCCCTGATTGGATTTGTTGTGTGTCTGATCACCACAAGTTTATGCATAAAGTCTAACGTTCAAGCGAATCAGTTAAATTTGGTTATAACTTATCAACACCTCCTCATACGCCTGATTGGACCTAGGGGAAGTGACAAATATAACCCAGGAGATCTTGGGCTTTTATTGTGGATTAGCATGGTAATAGGCTTTCGACTTGATTTGACAGAGCTTGCTTTCCTCTGGAGAGAGGGACAGCCTCGAGCCAGGGAGAGGGGGGTTCTGTATGGGGTTAAGCAGGAAAAGGGTGGCGGGGGTGAGAGGAGAGAAAAGGGAAAGTGGGTTAAAAAAAAGGGCCCGTCTTGGTGGGTGGATTGGGTGGTGGGGGGGTTGTAGGAGGTTTTGGAGAGTGTGGAAGATATTGCCAATTAGCATGTGGAGGAAAAAAGGTTCTGACAAGAGTAGTAACCCAGTCATGATAAATATGGTGACTTAACAGTCTCCCCTCCTCCCCCTTTGTCTGTCAGACCCCACAGCTGTGGACTTAGGAACTTCTTTCACCTAAAAGGAAATCAAAAGATAATCCCAAGTTTGATGTTAGGAGAAACTTTTGAGTCAGAGGGGAAAAGGGGTCACCGGTGTATAGGGCAACGGGTTTAAGCTGTAAACCCTTCACAAAGGGTTCTGACACACAGAGTTCCTCCCAATCTCTCTGAGTGCGCTTGGAAACTTCTGAGCACCTTCTCCGTGCATGACTTAACCTGCCGAAGAATAGACAGATAAGGGAACTCACTGGCTTAAAAGCAGGAGTTTAATTTCCCTTACGAAAACAAAATATCTGGCACCCATCAACGAGGCAATATTGAATCCTCTCACCGCCGCCATGTTAGTCAAAATTCCCCTGGATGATTTTAAATAGCTACCTGAGTTTGAGTGACATTCCTTTCTCATAGTTTTGTCAACATCAATTGTTGGTATTGTTGGGGTTTTTGGCATCCTATTCCAAGAGGATAATGAAATTAACTGAAGATTTGTCTGGGTATATAGTAGAAAGACTTGACTCAGCTCATTTTAGATTTACAATACAGAGATGTTCTAGAGACTGGGTAAGGCTGGAGACTGTAGTAAGTGAAGTGGAGCATATCACTTTGCTGTGCGGTACATTTTGATTTTCTCCCACTGACAACAATGAAGGAGACAATGGAGCTGATCCGCCAGTTAACCTTTTAAGCATTGTGCATGGTTTTCTATTCGTATTTTCCCCATCTCAAAGGCTGGCAACATATTAACATTTATCCAACTCCCAAAAATTCTTGTCCGATGCTTCCAAAGTTCTGTCTGGGTTAACTTAGCACATAGATGTAATTCAAGTTTTTTTCCTTTAAAATACCAAACTATGTAACATACATATGTAAAAGCCATCAGTACAACTCCGTCTAAGCAAAGCACATAAAAAAAAGACTGGATCATGTCTTGACCGGCTATCATTTCAAGGACAAAGCTGCAGTACATTAGCTGTCTGTGTGAGGAGATAATACCTGTGCTGATGATGGCAGCTGACCTTGAAGAGCTTAGATGACAGTAACCTTGCTATCATCCATTGAACCCCAGTTCTCCCAGCTAGGTGCACGTGTATATACTTAGACACACACACACACACACACACACACACACACACACTGTACGTGCCCATATTTTACTTGCTGAAACCAACCCAGCAAATGACCTTTCCTCCTTTCCCTGACAGTTTCATGCAACTGGCAATGGCTTTAGAGCACATTTGCTTACCATAAGAATGTAATTTTCAGTGATAAGGTCCTGGAACTTGGCAGGGGCTGTGTGTGTGTTGGGGGGGGGTCTGTCGTTTTGTGCCAAAGCTCTGGTCCTGGATGATCCAGGGGCTTGCCCTGAGGGACAGCTCAGGGCTGAGTGGGCCAAAGTAATGTCATCCTGCAGAAAAATGATTAATCTATCCCTGTCTCTCCTTTATTCCACAAGGAGGGAAGGATGCACAACAAAACACAGTCGAATAAGTGACTCAGTGGTGCATATGTAAATTTAATTTATATCACATTAGGCTATTGCTAAATTGCCTCATCATTATGATTTAGGTGTAATTGAAAATTGAGACACAGGAAATAAACATTTTATCTATTTAGTTTTGTGAAATAATGACAAATAACTACAGTTTTGGTCAGAGTACCACTTCGAATGGACGTGTTCAGCAGGGCGTGGGGCTCCCAGGGCGTTCTGTATATCTGAGCTGAGAGCTTCACCATAAATACCCAGGTCAAAGCTGTCATCCAGAACACTTCTCCTCATAGTCTGTCCTCTCTTTTAAGAATTAATTCACTCATCATGGGGTGAGAAAGGGGGGGCAGATACAGGCAGGCATGGTATAGCAGAGTAACAGATTGGAAAGAGCAAGAGAAGTAGGAGAAAAATACTCTGAAGTGTGTGTCTGTGTGTGTGTGAATCCATAATAGCGCCACTTAATGACACAAACTATCTTCCCTTGCTGTCGGAGAGAGGCTCGGCTTCCTCCGAAGCCTCAGACGGCCCTCTGTTACAAAACAGAAGACAGTAGGGCTTTGACAGCTCCAAGTGTCTAGGGCCAGGGAAATAATTGATAGCAGGCTGCCTGCATCCAAGGTCCTTTAGCAGTAATTGCAAGCAGAATCTGACTCTCTGATCTCACCAGTGGTATTGGCTATGCCAGAACAGCCTGGCTTTGACAGATTGCCTTCCTGCAGTAATAACTTAGGCATGTTCCCTGTTTTCTCACACAAGGCCATACAGCTCTCTCTCCACCACAGAACTCGCCCAGAATCATCGGCGATTATTTTAGATGTGAATTTTTCTTTTTAGCTCTTGGCAGATTTTTTCTGACAGGATGCCCCTCAAGTTATAGTTTTGCAAGCAACCAACCTCCCTGTACATTGTTTTTATTTTTCCACTGATTTTTTTTCAGAATGAAATTATTTCTAATAAAATAAGTGTTCTGCACATGTTGACATGCATAGGCCCAACAGAAAGCATTCAGCAGTGCTTGTGGAAAAACAAATAGATGCAACACAGTTCTCTTTATATTTAATTGCCTCTTGAAATCAGACATTTATTAGCCTTAAAAGGAATGTAATAACTGTGACCAATTCACTGTGTTCCAAAAATCTTTTACTTAAAAAAAAGAGGAATTTCCAAACACTTTCCGTTGCCATGGTTTTGGCCCTGAATGACAGCCTGAAGGCTTTATAGCCTTTTGAGGGATAGTCCTTTCCCCCCTTCCCTTCCCTCATCTCCTTGTCTCCTCCCCCTCCTCCCCTCTCTCGCTCTCAGTGGCACTCTTCCATGCTCACTGTCTGCACTGTAAAGCACTCTGGGATTTATTGTCAGCTGGAGTTTCCTTGATGGGGTGTAATAATACTGTGCCTTTCTCACCCGCTAAGGTGGTAGAATCCCCTCCCTCTGCCGATGAGAGGACCCCTGCGGGCTGCCCTGTGTGCGCCTGTGTTCTGTGGCAGACTTATAAGCCTGGCAGCTCCACCCCATGGCTGTCCAAACAAGGTTTCTCAACAGGCGCCCACATCAAAAAGAGCAGTGCATGGGGGCTGCAGGAAAGTGAAACGGCAGGATGTTGCCTTTAGTTATTTATTTATCTGGCTTTTCACAAACAGAAGAAAAGAGTTAAAAGCATGTGAGCTCTTTTGGCATGGTACGATTTTTTTTGTTTTGTTTAATGTTTTGGCAGTAAAACAGTGAATTCTTGCTACTGCTAATTACAGTTGAGTAGTTTTGTGTTCAAAGTTGCCAGAAATCATTCCAGGCAGGACTGATGAGCATAAACACTCAAGTGATTTCTGAATGAAAATCATTAAAGGAAGTGAAGACTAAATAGACATGATCCCCATGACACCCTGCAGTAGGAAATGTGATACTGCGGTTAGTACTTTACTGCCAATCTCTGCCAGTTAATCTAACTTAATCTTTAAATAAAGGCTTAAATCAATGCAGATAAACATTAGTAAATGAGCCTGGGAGTAACATGTGGGGAAGATATCAAACACCATGTGAAGAAAGTCCTGAAATACCTCAAAGCATGCTCACAGCACAGCAGGTGAGCTGCAAAGGTGGCTACCGGATAATATAAATAGAAAACTCCCTTCACAAGCTTGCAATTAATAAAAGATCCTTTGAGCGATCCTTGAACAGGGAGGATATGAGCGAGCAGTCAGTCAGGTCAGGGCGGGATAAACTGCTCCCAGCTCCCTGTTTTCTGTGAGAGCTCGGTTGCAAGATAGATGGGAGCGTCATGCTGCTTCGAAATGTCTAAACATAGACGTTTTAGAGGCCGACGCTATGTGAAAATGTAAATAAACTTTATAGGAACTCGGGGTCAGGCCGAGGTGGGATTTATGGTTTTGGCATTCACCCCTAGGCCCATCCGTCATCCCTTTTGCCCCTCCGACCCCCTCGGCCTCAACTCCTCCTTCTTGAGCCAAGTCCCTCCCTCTGCCCCCCCCCCCCACACACACACACACTGATCACAAGACCCTCAGCTGAACTACAGCCGACCTGCAGGATTCAAGGCCAGCTGGGCTTCAGATGCCATAATAAGAACCATTCAGTGCATTTTAATGATTGTGTGACTATTTCGGCAGGCTGTTCTATCACCCTTTCTTATTATCTCCCCAGTAATATTTCTTTTTTTTAATCAAGCTTTTTTAATCTTATTTGCTCTTAATATATTTGTTGCTCTCTCCTTCTTCCTCACACCCTTCATTTCTCTGATGTTTCGGGGCTGCTGATGAAAGTGATTTTTTTTTGGCAGCAATGTTATTTGGGAGGTCTTGAGGGAAATGTGGAGTTTAGGCTGTCTTCCTGCTGAAGCGATGTCACACCAGAGTCTGTATTCACTTATTTACAGCACCAATGCTTGTCATGCCAATGTTCCCAAATTATCAAGACATAACAGGACTCTTGTCATCAACTGTGATCTTACAGTCAAAGCATCTGACTAATGCTCTGTTGCTGTTTTATTTTGGGTAAATAAGAACAATTAGAAACATAGTACAGCATTTCTTTCAGTACAAGCTGAAGTGAGTTAGACATATTTGGTGTCCGTTCAAAGGTGTGCCAACAGTTATTTCACAGTAAATTACACTTCTGCATATTTGTAAAATAAAGCATGCAGTCAAATGAGCTATTTAATAGGATTCTTCTTTATTATTGTCATAAAATGAACTGTATGTTAAATGTGATCATGTTGTCAAAATTTTATGTATGCATCTAGATTTTCATTTTGCAATGCAAATAATTAAAATTTCTGGTTTGAGTAAAATATATAAATAAATGAAATAAATGAATGAATAAGATATAAATTTGACAAAATCACACACTATTAGAGACAGATCCTCGGCTGATGTTCGGCAGTGACAGGCAGGCAAACAATCCCAGCGGTGCCTTTTTCAATAGCTGAGTTCATGCACTTGTCCCGGCATTAGAATATGAGAGGACACCTGCCTTTAAAGAACTGAGGGTCAGCTGGGAACCACTTTGATCTACGTGACAGTTTGACTACGTCGAAGGGAGTGGCACTGATAATCCCTTTCCTTAACTCGTGCTTTTTGGCCCAGCCGGGGTCCTATCGAGGGATAAAGCAGCGGGCTAAGTCTTAATCAAACAGCAGGGTCGGTGGCTGCATGAAGGGAAGGGTCTTTGAGGGTTAGAGTGCGGAAGGGCACATTTAGGACAGGGATGAATACACACAAATGGAGGATTAGAGTGTTTTGCCTACTTGCAAATAGAAAAGGTTTAGCAGGCAGTTCTCCAATATTGAAAGAGTAAATCGGTGAGTTGTTCTCTTCCCTGCAGACCTGAGTTCATAAAGCCACTCTGCGAGCCAGTCATGATCCACGGTGCCAATGAAAATGTGCATCTACTCAGTGGCGTTCTACACTGACTTTCTGGTAATTGTGGCAGTCAATCTTAGCTTAATGACCCATGCCCGTCCGCAAAAACACATATTACCAACTGTCACATTGCATGCAAACAGTGCAGTTTCACGTAAAACAGCTTGCTCTGCAGATTCACTCCGGTCCCGGTCGCCGCCCATAGCGATCTGATGCTGATCGCAACCCAGTGGTAAACAAGCACAAGAAAGTGTCATCGGTCAGTTATGGGATTCCTGTTTAACAGTGGGAGCATGCCGAGCCCAGCATGGATGAGTGGTAATGCAAAGGCCGGAGGACATTTTGGCTGTTATCACCTGATCTGCTTGTCATTGTTTCTTAAAGTGGAGTCAAACACATTAACAATGAGAAGAGTGGTTGTCTCTCATGTTAGATCACTGTGTTTTATCTTAATACATTGTTTACAGACAGCATGGAGCTTTGGCAGCCATATACGTCACCTGCATGTCTTTTTTCAATGTAAAGATGAAACAGGTGAATTCACAGAAGAGCAATCATTGCCGTTGTGTTGAGATTTATGAAGAATCGGTCATGCCTTTACCAGTCGTGACAGAGAAGCCATTGTGACTTTTAAAAATGAGACAGACAACTCATTTAGAATTATAAACCCTTTTCTCTGTTTGTCACTTCTATTGATTTTCTTCTGCCCCCGTCTCTCATAGTTTATATCTCGCTATAAGATATACTCCTGAAGAGGATTTATTGCAGCTATAGGCCTTGCCCGCCAGGTCTGCCATTACCAACAGATGAAAGGTGGGGGGTGGCGCGGAGGTGGGGGTACTACAGCAGTGTGGTATTGGATATTGTTTAAATACCGTAAAAAGAGCCAGCTCATTTACCCAGCGAGAGCCTTGAGAAGCAGGCTGATGTGATAATCCTGTGAGTAGCAGGTGGCGCTGCTTTAATGTAGGTGTAAAACAAAATTGCACTTTTCCATTTTCAGTCCACTGTCTATAATCTCTAAATGAGAGGATGGATCGCCCATTGGCAAGAAAATGGTATCACCAGTTTTTATTCAAAGTGGACCTGAGGAGAGGATGATGGTATACTGGCAGGAATGGAAAAAAGAGCCATATTGTCTTTTTTTTTACTTTCTATTCCCCATCTTTTTCTCTCTCCCTCTCAGACTGGGCTGTCAGGAGTGAGGAAGAGGAGGAGGAGGAAGCAGACCTTTTTTCTTCTTCCCCCACCACTTCCGAATTACCTGCTGGGTCCGAGCTCTTTTATGCTCTTGTTGTGACAGGTAGATTTATAAGGCTTGAAATTTGTACAAATCAGTTGTCATTCAGCGGCAGCTGTCAATGTGTCAAGCTGTCAGGGCCTGCTGTGAGGGAGATGCCTTAGGGGGCTGAGCGAGGGGGCAACCGCCCAGAAAAGAAAATGAGTTCAAACAGACCTGAGAAGCTCCTCTATTCCACAGGCCTCCCTGCCCCTGTGGAGACGCCATCGATTTCTCTTGATGTTGAGCAACAGCGCGCCCAAAAATGACACGCCACACCGCGCTCAACCTAGTCAGGCTGCGACACGCCAGTGCGTGCTGTGCCGATCCCCTCAATCTGCAGACGCCTCTCATTCTCTACTAAATGGCTGGAAATCTGTAATCTCTCTGTGGAGGGAGAACACCAGAGTCGTGTTAAGAGATTTTTGGCAATGGCTGTCTTGTTTTTGTATGTGCTGCTTAAGTAGCTGAAATGGAAATCTCTCAGAGGAGAATGACAAGCGTGTTTAAAGATTGTTGTCGATTGTTGTCTTGTTTGCTTGTTTTCTGTGGCCTCGTCTCAGCGTGGGCCCGCCCGTGTGTGTGTGATTGGCGGGCCTGCTGGGGCAGTGATGGGCATGACAGCCTCTCTCAGTCAGGAGGACCCCAGGTGACACGCACACCTTCTCCATCCTCTATCTATCCACGCAGTCTTCACAGAGGAATGGGAAAGACAGGTGCTGCAACCAGTGTGAGGTGTGTGGAAACAAAAGACAACAGCTGACAGAGAAGCTGTGCCATGTGGCGGTGTACACGCAGAGGTGTGGGATGACACAAATATGCTCATATTTCTCCCATACACGTCTTTGTGGTATTATTCGTGCTGTTGTCACATTCAGTCTGTGGGAGCAGATGGAGGTGAACGTGTTGCAATTGATAACACATTATTAGCACACTGTCAAGTGTGGGATTTGAAGTCCATATTCATTATCTTGGATTTTTAGTGGCGATATAAAATTATAATAATTCATTATTAAAGTATAGGTTAAACTTTTTTCAGCTTTCCTGTGTTTATTTATGCAAGTGGTCATAAATTAGCTAAATTGTGTTTGTGTGATGTGTTTATCTTAATGTAACTTCTTTTTTTATTTTATTTTGACATATTCCTTGTGAAATATTCCAAGATGTGTCACGTGTCTCCTTATTGTGTAAACCTGTTCTATTATTCTTAATTAAATGCTGAAACCATCATATGCACAGGCCGGTGCTTCGACTTAATGATGTTGTCACGTTTCTTGTCAGCATTTTGCAGTTGTGAAACAGTACATGATGTTGATATTCATGGTTTTTGTCACCTTACCCCTCCATTTTCACAACAACATAAAAAATAACAACAAAAAACGCTCCCAGCGGCAGAACAGAACTGTTTACGTCCAGGTGTGTCAGCCAAGTTTGTTTTCACACCCTACGTGCCTGTGTTTGTTATGTACCACAGCCAAATCCCCCTCCCCCGAGATGGACCGAGCACAGCCCTGCAGAATCCGATTTAAAGGCTTGACCGAAGCTTGAGGTTTCACAGCACGTGGAGCTCGAAAATGAACATGAGGGGAGTGATCCGAATTCTGCTCCAGAGCTGGTTAATTTGAACGCTGAGGACTCAATTTCTTTACATAACATCCAGCACTGCTGACCTGGCTTCAGTCCAAAACCTTCACCTAAACATGTGTGTGCACTGGCACAGACAGAGACATGCATCAGGGTTGCATGACTACACTGTAATTAGCCTGATGAGGTTTCGGGGTTGGGGGGGGGCATAATCCTAACAGATTTATCATCTCCACCTGGCAAAGCGAGGTCCCTGAAAGTAAAGGTTTCATGGGACGCTATTTGGAAGGTGACACTCGCTCAACAACCCTGCCACAAGGGGTGAAATATTAATCAAAGTTTTCCATGCAGTTATTAACAGCTGCTGGCCTTGGCCTCTGTGTGAGTCTGTGTGTGTGCATGTGTGTGTGTTTACTGTGTGGCAACGAGCAGCAAGTTAGTCCACAGAGAGATGAGTGTGACGTGTCTGAGTTTGTCTTGTAAAAATGCAGCTGTCCAGGACATGACAGCTACAGCGTTCGAGGGGCCATTACGGGGTGTAGAACATTTCCTGGGAAATGGCTTGAAAAATGACAATGCAGCCTGTGCAATATTAATTGCTACACAGTCGCCATAAATAAGTTAAAAGCTTTAAGAGAGGAACAAAGTAGAACGGTGCTGGTGATCCATTGATCATAAAACAAGAGAACAACATTAAATCTTATGCATCAATTATTTTTATTATTTTCTTTTCTTAGTAATTAGATTTTAGATAAAATTTTATGATTGTGCAGTGCCATTATATTTCACTCGCCCTACTGTGGGTTACTGTTTTACTATGAAAACTGGCAGCCGCCTGAGAATCCTAGTAGCATATTGACACTGATTCCGTGACCCTTGTGACTCGAGCTTGTTATTCGTACTTCAAACGGCCAGCTTTGGTTTGCAAATGAAATCTTAAAAGTGCTCTGGACTCCCATTTAGTTGCAAATTAACAATTCATTGTTGGGAAGCTGTTGGCACATGTTTGGCAAACCGTTTCCATGTAATGAATAGCTTACACATGTCACTGGTTTATAAGACAAGGATGGTGAAAAGAAAGCTGTTTAGTCTTTATATTTGAAATCACTTGCTAATAAAAAATAATACCCACTATATAAGTTCCAGCACATATCTATTTCATCACCCTGGTGTGGTTAGTAATGTAACAGTGTCAGTACTCAATTTGTTCGTAGTATCTTCCCTAACAAGTTTAAACAAGTTTAAAGTAAATCATCATTTTATGATAGTATATTATATCTGTTACAGACTTGCTTTAATGGGTGCACCCAAAACATTTCCACGACGTAAAGATATAAACTAATATATAATTATACACTAAATAAAGTTAGATCAGAGCAGAAGAGCCAAATTTATGGTGTACATGTTGCCCCGTCTTCTTTATTTCTTAATTTCGGCACATAAAAACAGAGAGCTGAGAGGTAAACACTGCAGCAGAGCGGTCTGTTCTGCAGTTACTGTTTTCATGTCTTGTTTCTCGGCAAGCTTTTGTCTGATTTAGTAACAGGCATATGTTGTTTAATAGGAAATTAATTCTCACCCCCACCACCTACCCCCCCAGTAAATCAGGCATGTAAACCAAAAACCTGAACACAGTGACTAATTAGAATCAAAAGGGCTGGAATCCATAATGGGCCTCCTTCACTCAAAACACTACTCTATAATTGGCCATAAATAAACCCTTGCTGTTTTTGTGTGAGCTGTAAACAGCTAAATGCTTCAATTAAGCAGAAATATACCCACACCATGTTAAATGCAGGGTGCTTGGGAGCTGCTGACATATGGATATGATCTGTGCCCCCCCCCCAGCTCCAATTCAGGCCTTATTTTGTCGAGTGCGTGAGAAGCACAGATAATTTCTTTTTGCCGGTGTAATATTATAGTGACTCATAAATAGATGGTTACCCTTTCGGTACTAAAAGTTTTCATTAAAGACGCCTGAGTTTTGTTATTGACACCACGGGTTGCCTATGCAGGGAAACAGAGTAAAATTTATCATTGCTCTTTTCCTCACCTAATAAATCATCTAAACAGGGCAGACCATATGGCAGATAAGACCTTGGAAATGTGGCTTCGGCATGCGAAGAGTCAAGTTGCTTGAAATCAGGAACGATCACAGACTGCCGCCCCCTCCTCCCCTCTCTCTCTTCCTCTCTCACAGAATATCTCCCAGTTATTTTACACGCCATTTTCTTGTTCACCTTATCACCTTTTTGTCACTTGTTTTTTTCACTTTCCCTCAAGAAGAAAGAGAGAGGCAATTCCTGTGTGTAAAGGACTGGGAGTAGATAACTCTCTCCTCCTTCTCTCTGTTTCTTCCTCTCTCTCACTCTCCGACCCCCCCCCCTCCAAGAGGGTCCTGGGAGGTGCACAGACTGATGGGAGAGGATGATATATGTAGCGTCTGTGTCCCGGCTCTCCTCTGGCCCTTTGTCATTAATCATAGCCATTAGCTTTTCTCACTGCAGCCTTGTCTGTGCACTGCTATGAAAAAAACAGCCTTTTCTCTCATATCGCACACCAAGAGAGCCTGCTAATACTTCTGCCTCACTGTCACACGGCTGCATTTTCAGCAAACAGCAGACAACCATTGTAATGTAGAAAATGGATATTATATCCAAAACCTGTGATATTTCACCAAGTGGGACAGGAAGAATTATTGAGGAGCTGTAAGGTAGAATTGATCGTCAATATTGATTTTTGCTTATATACTTTCTCTTGTTCTGCTCTGTTTACCTTTGGTGGTATTTGCTCTGCCTTTACAGTGTATTTCCCCCCAATATACCGACTGTTAAAATATGCATTGACTAAACAATAAAAAACAGCACACTTCAAATGTGAGTACATCTGTTTTGGACTGGTTTGAACTGGACCGCAACGTTCTTGGCTTCGTGTAAAGCTGTAGAGGGCCTGTGTGGACGGCCAATGTGAGAGCTAATGAGAATAAACAGCTGGCCACTATGGTGGTGACCATCTAGTGTAATAGAGATGTATGGCCACTGGCTCCTGCACGCCTACTCCTCCAATCCCCAAACTGTGCCTGACAGATATACTAAAGCCTCATCAGTCTAGTCCCACTCAGACGCACACACACACACACACACACACACACACAGCACAGGCACATGCACACACACATTTACCATGCACACATGCTTGTGTGTCATACAGGAACCTACACACCCTCACTGGCCTAAACTCACAGGCAAAGCAGTACAGACCCACAGCATTCGCAGTCCACATATCCACTTGCTCTCTCTCGCTTTCTCGCTATCTCTCATGCGCACACACACACACACACATTCACTCACTCACACACAAAGGGGCACAGAGCCAGCACTTTCCACATTAGAGACTCGATCCTCTTTTTCTCATTTCCCTAACTGTATCATCCATACTGTACCTAATGAAATGATTGCAAGTAGTTATTGCTGACTTATTATCTAGACACACAGCTTTATCAAAGTGCTGCATTGATTTAGTGGACCGTGTCACAGAGAAAACTCCAGGGATATTTCATTTGCCTGGCTACGCCATAATAATGGGACCCATCCCAGTATGCATTATGCATAGATAGACCATAGATAATTCAAACAGGAGGAACACATGCATTACCTCAGTGCTCTAAACTCCCAGTCTCATACTGTCTATTATATTAGGTTGTGGTGTTGTTTATTTTGCGCTGCACTGGGATCCCATTTACAGCGAAATGATAAGAACCTACAGTGCAGCCGGCTACATGTACAAATTTGTGTCATAGTTTTCAGCTTTGATAAATCCCAAACACCTTATTCAGCAGGTATTTGTGCTTCCTCTCATTTGACAGTGTTTTGTCCTCGCAACGAGAGAGCTAGCTCCAGGTGGCTCTGTGCCTCCCCCCAGGGTTTGCAGAGTGAGATAAGCGTTTGTCTTTCCCATTCTAAAGTGGCTCCTGTTAAGCCCCGTACCTGGAAGATGACTGATTTTGACAATGCAATTTACATCTCTGTATAAAACAATCTCACACTGCGCCTGCCGATTTACACCGGATTAAACTGTTTGTCTCCGTCACGGAGTAACCACACAATCTATCAGGGCCTCTGTACCTTTTCCAATACCACATTCCCTCTCTAGTCCCTCGAGAGCAGAAAATTGATCCAGAAAGCAGAGCGGGGCCTCCCCCTTTAAAATTGCTACAACGGCTTTGCAGGACCTACAATTATTGAAACATGCAGATGTCAGTAATTTCAATAAAAATGATATGGTAGTAATGAAAACATCTGAGTGAGAGGGCGACGGCTGCAGGATTTATGGCTGCATTAGAGGAAAAAGGCTGAGATGACAGTTCTACAGCGTTGCTCGACTCCCTTGTTTCACACGCATTAAAGGCGCAGATCAATTAGCGTCCGACGCAGTTAGCTTTGCCACAGACAATCCTTTTACGGCGACATGAAAAATGCATGGGTTTCTCGGAGAGATTTTGGAGCCATTAGCTGTCCTCACCCTTGCACGTTTTCATGTAAGTGTGCATTTGCAGTGATGTATGACTACACAGTGGCCAAAGCTGAAGTCTGTCTTGATAATCACCAGAACCATGACATTCTTTTCCTATCTTTTTGTCCCGGTGCAGCATTCTAAATGAGTGTAAATGTTGTCAAACTAAAATTTAATGGCAGGGAGAGGCCTTCTTCTGAATCAAGGGTGTCGCAATATAACTACAGCCACCAACCAACCTGCGTGGCAGACTGTAACCATAGTATATTATAGCCCTTTTAGGTACTTTAGTATTAAAAATATTACTGCAAACCTGTTATTATACAGAAATATATAATAATTCAAACCATGTAGCTGGAGTTAACCCACTAAGAACAAATACCTCCGTCCATCCATTATTGTACTCCTATGATCTCATGGTGTCTGAGTGCTGCCTCTCCATTCCCCTCAGGTGAGTCATTGCAGGGTCTGTCACCCTCTCTGCTCCATATGCCATATGTCTAATTCTAATTAAATGAACATTAAGGCCCCCCCCCCACCAAAACCCCCTTCCATCCCTTTCTCTTTCTCACCCTCCCGGATGCTATCAGAGCTGGGAGAGCTCGAATGTTAAAGTAATGAATGTGTTAGCACCGTGACAGGAGTAAGAGGAGAAGGAGGAGGAGAGGAGTCTGAGGAGTGACTGTGCAGTGCAGCAGCTAGGTTTCCATCTTGGCGGCCACGGTGGCAGCGACAGGGCTTGGTCACATCCGATTTGCATAACCTGCTAAAAAGCTATCAGAGGCCCTGCAATTGATTGAATTTCACCTCAGAGAAGTGCTAATTAATAACGCCATGGATCTGACAGGCCTTTATTATGTGCGTGGGACAGGAGATGATGTCTGTATTAGCAGGGTCTCTGGAAGCTGTGGAGGAGAATATAGAATGATGAATTAATGGAAGTATGTCCCAGCTCTAAAATCATATCATTAGAAGGCCTTTGATGGTTTCACACTACAGGTAGAAATCAATAACAGTGTTATGGTGCGGTAATATTTAGGCTGCAGCATCTTATCTTCACTGTATCATGAATTCAGTGTGTGGTTCATATTCTCCATTAGCCTGGATTTTAAGAATAGTGAGCTAAGCAGAGCCGGGTTTTAACATTTTTCCTGGCACACAAACATGGCTACAGACTGTGCCCTTATTTTCATCATGAATAATATGTGTGTATTTTTTTTTTTTTTATCAATGTCTATGTATGTGTTTTAAGGAGATAAACTATACATACACTATATTATACCACCAGGGCAATGGTTAGAGGAAAGAAGCTCTGGATGAGGAAATGTGGCAGGAAGGTTTTCAAACCAAATATAGTTCAGCCCTCTGTTTTAGTTGCACTAGTTGTGCAAGCCCATTTCCTCCGCAGGTTATCATTAGTAATGGGAAATGAGAACCGACCTCGGTTGAGAACTGGTTCCAAATTGTTCAAACCATCGGAACCGTACGCCTCCGAGCTCATCAATGCCTTTTATGGATGCTGGCATTTTTTCTGACAGTTTGCACATTGCAAAACAAAGACTCTCTGTGCCGCTGCAACCAGCCGCAACCAGAAGGTCCGAAAGCGTGACTTCATTTAATGAAGATGGTGCTTAATGCAATGTCTGTAAAATGGTAATCTTTTTATGTAACATTTAACATACAACATTGAATGCCATATATCTGGCCACATACGCATTAGTGTGACGACCTCCCAACCGAACAAGGAGGTCCATTATATCAATAACATTAGTACCGTGCATGCAGACTCAGCAGATTATTTTTCTTTGAGAAAAGCTAAATAAAAACATTGGAACTTTTGCACACCTGTGTGTGTCAAAATGCCTTTGTTTTTTCCTACACTGTTTAGACACAGATGAAAAAAAAAAGTTGCGTTGATGCTGAAAAACAATGTAGGCCTGCTTTTATCCATGCAGAGTATAGATCAGGAATCATTAAAGGAATTGATAAAGAATCAGACCAATGAGCAGAATAGATAATGGCATTGCTATCGATGGAACCGTATCAATTCTCATTCACAGTTATCGTAGTATTAGGCACAACATTCGGTACACTCACGACTCCCCTTTTTTGCTGTTCTCTCTCATTCTGCTTGCCCCTTGTTGGATCATCACCCAAGCCTTGTGATGGAAAGGACCACAACATCCCAGATCATGTTGTTGCTATGTCTACCCTCTTTTTCCCCAATCCACAAATAAGTATTTCCGCTCATGAAATCGAAATAATGCACTGAAAATTGGCTGTGCCCAGTTTGGCAGAGGAGCGATCCATAGTTAAAGAGATTTATTTTTCCGAGTCTTGTTCTGGCTTCTGCTCTGTATCACTCAGTGAGGTCTTCATGGAAAACCATCGACTGGAATCTGCCAAGGGCTCTGCTCTCTTTTTGGCCAAAATGCTCCCCCTAGCCTGGATGATAGCGCTGCAAAATCTCTCTTTAGACGCCATCATAAACTGCCCAAGCGGTGAGCTTTGTTGTTGCCAACAGCAATTACCCTGGTAGAAACAACTTAACTACGCGTAAATGACCACTGCTGCTTGGTGGATATCATATTTCCTGAATAACTTATTAGATTAAGAAGCTGCGCTGCGGAAGAGATTGAAAATGACAGATAAAGAAATCAAGCTCAGATTGCGCAGTATATCTGACCAGAAAGTTGTTTCATAACTGTAACATTTCACTAATAAGATGAACTCCCCTTTGTTTACAACCGCAAACTCTGTTGCGATAAAAAAGGGTCTTTATTGTGAAACCTGAGAGTGGTTTTCTGTTATGAATTGCAGTTCAGCAGTAAAGCAGATACAATAATGTACACATCTCCCTTTTTATGTCTTTTATTAAGGCACTATATAAGCACACATATTAGATACAGTGCTACTGTGGGAAAGAAAGATTAGAGTATTCTTCAGATAAAGAACCCTATTATGTTGGTTTACTACTTATTCAAGGTCATACTGTATACTAGTAGCACAGTGATGCTTTCATGGTGTTCAATGCTTATTGCTCTAAATTAGCTCCCCTAAATCATAGCCGCCTTTCGGATAGGACGCCTGAGAGTCCTGCATGTGTTAATGTTGTATATAACCCCACTATTCTACTTGAAGCAAGAATGCTCTTCATCATTCCATGAAACAGGGAAAATGCCTGTGGGTAATGAGACTGACTGCAATTGAGAATAACTTATGGAGCTAATATTCTATATCTGCACATAACCAGGGCTCTACAGAATGTCATAAACACACACTTGGGTGTGTTTCCCCAAACATCATTCTGCCGTGCATATTATTTCCCTGTCTGTCTTCACTGTGGTGTTGTAATTGTTGGGTGAGTGGATGAATTGTATTTGATATGTCAGAGCCCATTCTCTGAGGATTTCCTTTCTTCGGGCAGTGTGAGCAGTTTTCTATGGTTTTGTCTGTGTGTGCGACATGCATTAGTGCAATCCTGGGATCTGGATCCAGGCTGTTACACAAGCATGTGAAATGAGAAGTGGAGAGAGTGCTGCAAAGGGGAGCGTGTTGCCTCCTTGTAAAGGCTCTGGTATCATATCAGGTTTAAATCCTCGCTCAGGACCTCCCAGAGAGTCATTTGTCCAAATGAGCATTAGTCATTATTCTTTAAGCGCTTACTGGAGCTCATGGATCTCACAACAAATAGGTGGCCTGTGACAGAAATAAGGTGTAAGCATTCAATATCCCACCCCCCTTGCTCTGGTCTCCACTCCCTCCCTCTTTGGTCACTAGTTTTTTTTCCTCTGTGTAACACGAAGACATGCATAATGTGGACTGCAATCTGATAAGTGTTCCTGCATGGTAGCCCTCCCCTGCTCTATACATCACAACAGTTAGAGAGGGTGTGTATGTGTGTGTGTGAGAGAGAAAGAGAGAGAGAGAGTGAGCAGATCAGAGCAGGGGGAGCTGTGGCTGGGATTGAACTGGGCTGTCTGAAGTTGATTAATCGGCCTGTGAGGGTGAGAGACTCCCGGGCCAGGCAGCAGGGTCCATCCCCGTGGCATGTGATGCTGATTGGCTTTGTCCTGTGCGTCTGCGCTGGAGGAGCGGACATTAAGATTAAGTGATGCTGTCGTGTCGGGGAGCACTGCACTGCATCATTCTGGGAAGAGACAGCTGTGCTGCTTAATCCTTCATCACCAGGGGAGAGCTGCCAGGGCCCAGATATACAGCCAAAGATAACCCTCCATAACTTCTGCTAAAGATCAGGAAACTTTGAATTCGCATCCATCTACTTGGCTCTGTTCAATCCCCCCCCCACCCCCGTCTGCGAGCGCTAGAAATGAGCAGTCACTAAGAACTCTAAATAAGGGGGGTGAAGAATGGCTGATGTGGGGAGTAATCTAAGACCAGCAGCGTGCATTAGTCGTGTATGGATAACCTCCGGCACCGAGGACTGGCTTTTGTCTTGGTGAACGATACATTCATAATGCAGATGAATCACAGATACAGTAACCACGTTTGTATCCCTGATCATTAATGGCAAGATCAGTTGGAGTACACATCACCATCTTTTAATTTTGTATTCTCCTCCAGCAGTGCTTGCACTTTAAACAGTTAGTGATGGGTTTTTTTGTATTTTTTCATGTCTGTCAACATGTACCTTGATCTAAATATCAATAGCTCCCACTGAGAACCAGGATGTCTGAGTTGTTGTGGTTGACAGTGAGCGTACAATCTCCCAAGAGCTGCAGGTATGTGTTGTGACACTAGTGTTAAAGCCTGCCAATGTCGCTTTCTGATAAAGCAAAGGCCCCGGCCAGTCAGCTCCAGTCCACATTCATGCCGTGTCCAGTCAGTCATTGGTCAAATATATCTTGACTTCACATAAAACAAAAGCAAAACACACAAACTTCATCTTTGCTGCACGCAACTAAATATTTGTTACCTACAATAAATAGACAAAATGATTTTTAAACTTGTGACTGATAGTCCCGTACACTAAATAATAATAAAAAAAAAAAATAATTAAAAAGGATATTAATTAAAACCTTTGCTGATTGTTTGCTAGATGAAAGTCAGCCCACACCTCACTTCTCAAACCCAAGCGAGGTATATTTGTTAAAATGGATTGTATTTACTCTAGGTCTGCCAGAGAGAAAAGCAAGCTGGTGTGTTGTGCGAGCAGATAAATCCTGGGCGGAGGCCGAGTGGCTGACTGATTCCTCCTGTATGCAGCGATGGGTGGCGTCAGCAGGTTTCACACTGCTGGCCTTTGCATGTTTGCAGCTGGCTTGATGCAGCTGTCAGCCAGTGATTGATGAGTATCATCATTTAAAGTGTAAAAGAAAACGTCTCTGTGAAGGGAGACATGATGAACTGCCGCCTGCTGGCGCTCTCAGAGACACGCTCGGCACTTCCTCCTCCCTCTCCCTTTTTTCCCCTCTCCTCGTTTCTACTTCACTGCTCCCCTGTCCATCCCTCTGTCCTTTTCTCCTTTTGTGCATCTTTTTTCCTTCTTTTCTTCCTTCCAATTTCTCTGAATCTTTAAGTGCACCCTCCCTTGCCGTCTCCTCTTCTTCTGCGTTCTGCTCATTTTTCTCCTCCTGTCCTCTCTTCCTGTCTCTCTACTGCCCCCATGATTTCCACTTCTGTCCTCCCTCTTTTTCTCAGGTTTATTTAACTCACTTTTGTTGTGTCACTCTTCTGTCTGCATGTCTGCGTCTGTCTCTTTCACTCCCTTGCACTCTTCTGCCCTTCCTGCCCTCCATATGTCTATTTGCTCAGTCGAGAGACAAAGAAGTCCTCAGAAGCAGCCGGAGCTCCAGTCTGTATTGTCCATTCTGTCTCTGATACTCCTCACATCGCATGAAACATCAAAATTCATGTGGACCTCGGTAGGTGATATATTTAGTCCCTGCCTGCTGCATACCTCCACTGCAACCCTGACAGTGACATATTAGTTATGCTGTCTTTTGCAATGTGATATCTTTAAATTTGCCACCTTGTTAAGTTTTGATTAATGCGATTCCATTTCAGCAAAGTAATTGGCTTGGCCCTGTTGTGAGCGATACACAGGCGCCGCGCCGGAACAAACGCTGCAACATGGTAATGAGGCAATGAGTTTGTTCTATGGATGCTGGCAAGTGACAGTTATTAATGATTGTTATGATAAACAGACGAGTGCAGATCGTCAGAGCGGAGATGTGTGGGGGTGGGGGGGTGAGTCAGACCAGACTGACAGTTTAAAAATAACGCGCACTGGAAAGTACTAACGAAGTAATACAGTGTTAGGAAAACAATCATGCAGGTTGTCAGAGGAAGAGGTGTAATTACAGAGCTACACTGGCCTGCCAGGGAGGAGCTGGCTTCTAATAGAGCCAGAGGAATATGCACTGACAGAGGAGAGCAGAATGATATACAACTTTAATTGGATCATCTTTTTACCCCCCTTTTCTTTTCTCAGAATACAAAGGAGGTCTGTGCTCACAGCTGTGTTATGATAGGTTTGGTCTCCTGTGAAGACTAGTGACCCTGTGTAAATGGCTGCATAGTACAGGGAACTGCTGTGTTTGTGTGATCTGAACATGGACTGTATTACTGTTGCCATCCTTGTGTCTGCTCAGTATCAAAGCCTGGAAAATGTGTATACAGTCTGTTTAAATGGTGTGAAGTGGTGTAAACGCAGACCCATTTTAGCGTAGCTTTTTATTTCCATAGTGTATATGTAGCAAAGGTATTTTTTAAAAGGAAAAAAATAAACTACAATTTCTCAATTGCTGTCATGCTCTTATTGTCCAGGTTTTAATGTAAAAGTTTCTGAACAAAGTTTAGTATGATATTCAGTGTCATTAATTAACCAATAACATATCTTCACTAACCTATTAACTGCGGGGCATTTGGGCACATTAAATTTGTCCATCTTCCTCCCTTATGCTTGAACTTTTGGTGACATTTAACCTGTAGCAGTGCATAGCTGTTATGAAATACTCGGTTTTTGGAATGTGACGATCAGATGACTTTGCCGACCTTTGCGTGAACCTTGTCTGGTGTTGATTTAGTGAGGCGAAGAGATCAAAGTGATGCCTCTCGGCTTTTGTCAGTGGGCGGTTGGTGTATGGGCCTCAAGTGTGAACAAAACCAATCCTACACACCACCGGTGAACTAACAGCATGTTAGCTGTACAGAGGTCAGCAGATAATTTTACATTAAATAACTTCACTTTTTAAAAACATTTTTGTGCAAAATAATTCAACACTACCAAACGGGAACCATTCTAAGTCTTTTACTTGACTTTCATTGTTATGTTAAACTGTGGAAATTTATCTCCCCTTAATTACCTTGATGATGCCACTGAGCAAGTTGGCCAAAGACAGCATTAATCTCTAATTGTGGACACCACTGTTTCCCTTTTAAGGTTGATTACCTATGGAAATAGCTTGGAATGGCCTCATGAATCAAATTATTAAATCAGCGACAGTGCAACCCTAAATATGGGGCCACTATCTCTTGAGTCGCACTCTACCGCATGCTACCATCTGAACTGTATATATGGAGAAATAGTTAAGCGTGCTGAATGGAGTTTTTATGGTGTTGTCAACAATGGAAGGAGATAAAACCCTACCAAACAAGTCAATATTTCATTTTCCCTCTCTTATTCGTATCTGGGTCTAGCTGTGGAAATTGATTGTGGTTAGATGGCCAGGGAGGCAGTGGTGATTCAGTGCAATTTTCAAATAAACTGAAAAAGAATTGTCATTCTGTAATGGTTTTAGTTGGCAGTAAGTGGCCTGGTTGGAATTTCAGGGCCTTACACTATCCATTATCCAAGTTTTCCAACACCCTGTCATTGTTGACAGGTGGATTATAATTTTTCTGTAGCAGAACAATTGAAATGACAGCGGTTTAACAAACTTGGATGGGACAAAGGGGACGCAGGGTTCCAACAGGAAATCTGCTGCCAACATTTGTGTGCACTTTGTGTTAGGAAGTGAAAAGTCCTGCTTTCTATCTTACTCAGGAATAAGAGTTTTCCAGATTGTCCAAATATGCACTAAACAGGACTGCTCTTGATGAATGAGTGGTTAAAACTGTTTCTACATGAATTCAACCCCACAACCATAATGGAAACCTGCAAAACCTTGACCTAAAAAGTATGATAACACACGCACGCTCAAAATACTGCAAACACAAAATACACTAAAAATTGATTGCCCTACATTTTAAAGATAGAATTATTCAAGCAGTTTGATCTTCCCTGCACTCTTTATATTACAAACAGCTTTAGCACCAAATCAGTGTTGTATTGGCCGGGATCCCATTTCCATGCTGCTTGATTCTTGGCGCTGTCATGTGGATTCTCTTCACGGTTCCATTCTTTTTTCTTTTTGAAGGCTTGTGATTCCTGGCCATATGGAGCCCATCCCGTTGTCTTCTGTGGTGCTATCACATCGCAGGGCCTCCGGTAGAGGCTGGGTTAGCGTGTGGAGCTGCTTGGTGACTGTCAGCCCTGGTAGTCTTCTGTTTGTTGACGTGTGAAGCCGGGCAGCATACTGTAGGCCTGATGTTGGAACTCACTTACAATTAACTTGAGGAGACACTGACACGGGGCCTTCTGTCTCGACAAGTATCGGGGGCGGGGGGGGGGACAGCTGTATGCTATCCCATAGAGCATAAATCAGTTATTACTGTGCCTATTTAAGAGGACATCATACAGACATTGACCTAACTTTACAAGAATGCGTGCAACTTAAAAATATTTCCTTTTGTATGTGTGAGCAGAGTACAGATGAGTAACAGGAAGTGAAGGGCACCGAGAGGCGATGTACGAACAGTGCGGAGAATGGTAGTGTCTCGCCCAGCTGCACGCTTGCTGTCTCACTGGGCATGTATCAACACTCCCCTCCACATGGCTCTGCTTCTCCTCAGCGTCCCCGCTTCCCCACACTCTGCTCCAACTTCTCAACAACTACAGCCCCCAAGCCCCCATGCCTTCATAATGAGTTTAGTCAGAGTGATTATAGCTGTTCTATTCTACTGTCAGTGGTTATTAGGTAAGAGCCAAAGCTAAAGACCTTTGTCAGCTATTATTTTAATAGCGCTATTAGTATGAGTCCTTGGTGACCATCACCTTCATCAGTCATGATAAACCTAATTGTCTAGAGCAGATAAATAGTGTACTATTACCAGTGCAGTATATTTTAGCTGTTATAACATCATTGTGAATGGTGTAACTTTCAATTACACACAAAGAGTGACACTTGCCTGGTATGGTGCACCAGGATGTTTCTTAGTAAACCAAACCTAAGATCAAACACTTGTCTGTCTGACACCCCCTGCAGGAAGTCGGCGGCCTACAGATTGGGGACTTGCAAATCAAACATGGAGACATGAGATAGCAGAATAAGGAGTTAGCTTTGCTTAGTTGGGTGACACCTGTCTCCCAAACTGGCCTAACTTCATGTGCAGTGTGAAGTTAATCCGTTTGGAAGCCTGTCACATGACAGAGGACCACAGGGTGAGAGAGGCCTGAGTGGGGGCTTCAGTTTTTGAAGCTACAATATCATTTGTTATTAAAAGCCTGGATGATAATTTAAGATAAAGATCCTTTTTTGTTTGAGCTGTCACTCTATCTGCAGTTATCATCCATCAGGATATTTGGGCGATAATTATCACTGCAGCAACCTGATGTGTTGCGCGAGTGCATGCTATATGATACATGAAAGCTTGTGTAACATGAGTAAAAGCTCGTTACTGGATGTGCTGATGTGTTCTATCTTGGTGGAGACTGTGGTGTGAACATATTAATGTTGATTGATTTTTGTCCAGCAATGGGTCATCGTAGGTTGGCTCGTCTTCATTTTCAAGTGCTACTCTGGACTGGTGTAGTCATATAATGCAGGCTAAGCCTATCCCTTGCATCAAATACATAGGAAACATGTATCATATTGAAATGCATGTTAAAATATATGCAAACAAGCTATTAACTTGTGTAACTTAAGTTTGTATGCAGTATGTTTCAGTGGATATTAATACTAAATAATCGGGTTTTTTTTTCATGTCTGTCTGTCTTGCCGGGTCTTTACTGACTGGATTGGGTGATTTCTTCAAAGTAGGTAAGCTGTTAACAAATCTCTTGAATTAAAGTCCAACATGAAAATGAAATACAAAACACACACACAGTCATGGATATCTTACCGTCCTCACAGAAATAGAATATGAAGTCCATATTTCAACCATCTGTTTGCCTGGTTTACCGTGCACAGCGTCAGTGTGTGTGTATTAATCATGCTTACACAAGTGTCTTAATTACTCCCAATGTAGCTGCTCCCTCTAGAACCCAGGAGATGACCTTTCTTTCCCTGTTCCTTTATGCCATTAATCATCCATAATCAACACTGTCAGAGTCAAGGAGAGGGCCACTCAGAGCTGCCCAACACTGCCCACAGACCTCAGTCACATGCACACTCAGATCTTTATTAATGGCCCACACATGGACTAGAGGAAAAACATAATTGCACACATAAACACTAACTTTAACTCTGCCATTTAAAGGGGTATGTCGGATTTGCCCGTCGGAAAAGTATCATGACAATGGACCCGATCACGTATTCTTTCTAAGTGAAGGTCACTTTTCCATTAATATGCAGGAGTCAATTGACTGTCATTTTGATGTTCTCTCATATCCTGCATGAAACTGGAGGAGCATGCCCACGGGCCTAACAAATGGTATTTCACTTATAAATGTGATACTCTGACATTCATGGCAGATGCTGATTCATAGCCGTCAAATGGCTGATATGTCTAAGTGCCTGGGACGCACGAAGAAGTGAAAAACTACGGTGTGCAGGGCTTTTAACATTTCAGATCTTGTTTAGCCCTGCCAATGGCAGATTGACAAGTGGAGTTTCTGCTGTAGCAGGTAACTGACATGCCTGGCTTCTCCCCCTGCTGACTGAAAGCTTAATATATCATTTGTCAGTCAAGGATGTGCTTTCATTCAATCATGGCTTGGCATCCACTCAAATGCCAGCTGGGGCTTCGATTTCATGCAAAAGAGAAGTTGAATACACGCTTAGCAGGCATGCTCTGGCTGCGGTGATGTGTTGATTTCTAAAACACTGTTGCTCATTAGAGTTCATTAAAACTGTCTGTCAGTTAACATCCCAACTTTGATACACATTGTTAACACAACTAGTAATCAGTGGTGATTTTTTTTCTTTTCAAATAAGAGTAGTTATGATATTTCTGTAACACTGGATCATCTTGCATCACTTACATGCTAAAGGACAAAACACCACTTCAAAGTTCTATAATAGTTTTATGACTGCCCACAAATTGCTGTCATAAATTTTTCATTCTTTTTAATTTACTGTCATAAATCAAGGCTGCTGTGGGCTCTCTCTGCTGTAAATGGGATTGCTCCATAGTTTTGGCATGCGGCAATCTGGCTTTGGATCTCTGAAAAACAGACAGCACACTGAAGGTAGTGCATTAATTTAGACCCATAAATTATGCACTTACTTTTATAATGTCAAACCATAAATAATGTTGATGCATTGGGAACTGCAACACATCACCCATAGAAATTATGCATTTGAGATGAATGGGGATGCTGTGATGGATAATGGATCTCAACAATGTGATCTATTTAAGTTTATTCCCCTGAGGAAATGATGGTGCAGAATTAAGGATACAAGTTCCGGAGGAGCTGTTTGATATTCATGAATTGCTTCGCTTAACTTTGGTGAGGTTTATTGTTGATGTTAACATTGTGTAATATCTGTCACATAACACTTCCTTGGCTTTTATTGTCCTTTAAGTTAAAAAGGATTTTGCTAATGCAGAATACTCAACACGTTTTCTCAGTTTGTGATCTTGAAACTTTTGCAGCAAGAGAAACTTCAGCTCTATTCCTACCTACTCATTCTGAATACATGCGGTTCAATTGTAGCTTGGCCTCAGTGCCAACAGAAACGTTGCTCCTGGTTTTTCCAACCTACTCCCAAGTGCACCAGTTGGATGATTAAGTAACAGACTTTGCAAGGCTTTTGCAAATGCTTAGTACACTGAACTCCCAAATATTGTGTATTATCTGCCATTAAGCAGCCATGATATTAGCCATTCTCCCTGTAATGGGTTAGGAGACAAATAATTGAATGTACTCATGGGCTCTGGTTCAGTGGAATTGTGCGAATGGGAATGCATCAACACTCGTCTGGTTTTAATATTACGCCACTGTAACTCCTCTTCAAGCCGAGCATCATAGAAGTGTCTGCCGTAGCTCTGTTAACGCACCCAGTTCAGGTCCGAGATTTTATGATCTTCTGGATGTATTAATTATCTGCAGAGAAGCTTGTTTGGACAGCTCATTCATTTTTGCTTGATGATATTGACAAGCCTTTCTTAAGCAGTCAAGGTAAATGCCATGATCAATACTGTGGTATTGGCTTGCATTATCACGATAATCCATGTATGTGAAAATGTCAAGAGAGACTAAAGGGGAGCAGGATCATAGTCACTTTGTAACATTGAAAAATCATTAGAAGATTTAATTGGTCAAAATAAATGCATAGATTAAATTAAAAACTATTTTGATCAGGTGCTGTTTGGTAATCTCATAGATTATCCTCTGTTATAAACGGAGAAGTCAACATTTGAGTGTATTTTTTATCTGCAACTTGTGGTTAGTGTTTACAACTATCTGCTGTCCTTGACAAAGTTACAGCTGATGATCAGTGGCTGTCTGAAACTAAACAAGGCTACAATGATGTTTTAGTAGATTGTTTTTATAAAGTGATCCCATTGTGCAATTTGGGGAAGAAGTGAGCCTGTACAACACAGACATGTGTTTGGTCAAATAGGAGCACTATCTCAGCCATGAAATCACTCTCATTCTAATAAATGTTGTGTCTCTGAATTTGAAACCAGACAGTGATAGTGCATCAGACAAAGCCCCTACTTCTGTATAGTGAGTATAAATCATCTTGATGTTCACATGGTGGTCTTGTGTACACTTTAAATAGAGGGAGATGCCACATCAGCTGCACAGTGAAAGTTATGGTCCATGGCGAAGTAATTAAACAGTGCACCATGTGCAAAATGCTGCGGTACAATAATGGGAACATCAGACGCTCTCAGTGAATTGCTCATTTATTTCTGCCTTGTTGATGCTTGATGCCTCAACACTGACCTCACTGTTTGAGATCTTAGACCTCCGGTGACACAGAGGGAAGACTGTTTTTCCCCCCCTTTCAGAGAAGAGACAACACCCAGTTTTCAGCAAGTATTTCCAGTTGACCCCATTTTCCTCCCTGCGATAATAAGCTCTGACACTGACAGTAAATATCTCTCTGGGTTTCATTACCCTCTGTTTGCCATCATAAATCCTTCCAGAGGAGAAAACATTTCCCAAACTAGCATTGTAGGTAGTGTGTGTTTACATGCGTGTGTGT
The DNA here is from genome assembly GCA_016785225.1 of Psettodes erumei. Taxonomy (NCBI): domain Eukaryota; kingdom Metazoa; phylum Chordata; class Actinopteri; order Pleuronectiformes; family Psettodidae; genus Psettodes; species Psettodes erumei. Next base: position 1,094,714 of record JAFBJZ010000001.1, on the reverse strand, counting down.
GCACATACATTTGTGTGTTAGGTCTGGTTGTCTCTTCTAGTCTCCCTGTGTGGTGCCAGTTAGGGCCTGAAGGGCTTGGAGTCTTGGCACATACATGCAGGTATACAAGCCTCAATAAACTGAGTATCTTAGAATTATAGGAAAGCCTTCTATATGTTTATACAAGAGGTTCCTGCAGTGGATAGATTGCATAGTTTTTAAGATATGAACTGCTGGACAAGTATCTTGGACTAGTATAGTATGCAGACTTTATTGCTGCTATGGAAGGCAGTTTATTGTAGTGGGCTCTGCAAGAGTACAGTATATCCATGTCTTCAGTCCTTTGCTGCCCTTGCCACAAAGTCAACAGACTGCTGGGCTGTAGTCAGTGTCCCTGCCCCCTCGGTTTAAGACTGCACTTACCAGAACCCAGCAAGGCTGTTGGTCCTTCTCTCTTTCTCTGAGAGCTGTCACTCTTGTGTGTAATTTACCCTGCCGAAGAAAGAAAAAAAAAAAACTCAAACCGTGAATAATGAGTGGTTGTTAGCTTTTGAGACAGAACAAGCAAAGCGAAACACAAAACACTCCAGCAAAAGAACTGTAATTACCCACAAGCCTGTGAGTGCACTCTTAGAGGGATTGTTATTGTGTGTGAATGACCTTTCATGTCTTTGGCATGCTGTTCTGTGGCTCTGAGTCAGACTGTTGCAGCTCCATGTAATCTGGTAGCGTGAAGCAATGGGAAATAAATATGTAGTTTATGGATCCTTTCACAAGAGGTGGCTTTCAAAAATAACTTTATTTTCTTTTCCCAAACAATCATATTGTTCTTTAGAATGATCTCTCTTTGAAACCATTCTCTCAAAAGCAGACAGTTACACTGTTGTCTGACTCTCTCTTGCTCATGACTTCAATGAAGACAGTTGTGTCATTTGCATTTCAGCGTGTCAACCTGCTGATCCTGACCTGGGTTTCACATTAGCTTTGCCTTCTGAAATGTACCCTCGGAGACCACCCATAGGAAGATGGATTACTGGAAGATGTCTGTGTCACAAACGGCCAGCCCTCCCTCAACCCGTCCACATCTTCAAAAGTCCCGCTCAGACAGCAACAAATGGACAGATTACACAGTGACTACGGGATGACAGATAGCGCAGAGCAAGCAGAACTGTGGTGCAGGAACCTCCTGTTCCAAGCCTCTCTGCCACAAGACTGACTTTTTAAAAAAGATTTATTCCATCAGTCACATAATTAACATGATTTATGGTGCTGGGGGTGACTGTTAGTGAGACAACAAAGGGGTCGGGTGGTTCCTCCCCCAAGGAGATGCTATCAGGTGTTTTCTGCTGTGCTTGCAGTGCAGTCAGCATGCAGCTGTAAATCCAGCCATTCTGCATTGAAGAGAGATGACCCCCCCTCTTCTTTTCTTCCTTCTCCCCCCTTCCTACTCACTTCAGGAGGTCACAAGTTCACAGCTCAGCCTTAACTGTTAAAACCTGGGGAATGAACTTCTGACCTCACCTCGTGTAGGGAGCACAGTGAATAGTGTATGTAAGGGTTGCCATTCGGAGAGGCCAGAGGAGTTTAGTAAAGGGTCGCATGATGCAGTGGCTGGGGAAAGGCCCACTCTTTGGGAAGCTTACCCGAGATACAGAGGCCTTTTAATGGAAGGGAAGTAAGTAAAGACTGCCCCTTAAGGCCAAAGGGGAGTACGGCACTGGCAGAGATCTGGAAGTGGTTTGAGTGATGCCTTCATCAGCACATTTCTTTTTTTTGTAACACAGATGAAACTATCTGCAAGATGAGGTCACTCACTCAGAGATTTGGCCTTTTTTTAGTACCCCAGGGAGGGTTAAGTGTGAGGGTTAAACTCATGTGTAATTTCCAGTGTGGCGCCTCGATGCCAGTATAGATATTGCCTTGAAGCATTAGCATAGTGACTGTCTGAAAGCAAACATTCATTTGCAATCATTCCTCCTTCATCTGTCAAGTAAAATCTGTAGAACACTTTTACCTGCTTTCACAAGAGTGGCAGTTCCCTGTGTCGTTGTCGCTCGCAGGCAAAAACAAATCTATAAGAAGTGCTCGGCTTAGCACTGTTTACACGCACTCTGCTTTTCCTGTAACCTCTATAAAATACAAAACATGGTTTCTCCAGGCTGTCTGTTTCCCTGTTAAAACAAGAGAGGGGAAAATTAAATGCCCACAAGCAGATTTTATGATCTGATAAAAGATGGCATTTACTGTTGACTGATTTACTGCCTGCCAAAGTTTGTGAGTGTATTGTAATACAGCGTCAGCTTTACGGTCGCACGGGAGACTTGTTGAGAGGGCTGTCATTGCCATGTATTTTTGTGAATCTTGTGTTTTTGTACAAGCCAAACCGCTGTTCGTTTCATTTTTGAAAAAAAAAAAGCTGTAAACAAAGAAGAAGCATTATTTCAATTTGAAAGGAGGCAGAATGGTGTAAAAGAAAGACCTTGATGAATACCTTGATTTGAGAAAGATATTCAAATGTATCACAAAGTCTCTCCTTTTTCCAAAACATATATTTCTGGGATAGTATCTAAACAGATCTCGTTAAACTGCTTTGGTGCCTGTGCTCATTACTTTGTACATCATGTAGTATTCTTTGTCAGAGGGGACATTAGGCCTGGCAGGCGGAGAGGCAGAGCTGTGTCTATTACTACTAAGTGACTAGCATGTGGTAAAACAAAGCTTGAGTGATTTATCTTGGTCGTACAAATATTAGTTCAGTGAAGCCAGTATTACTCCGGTTCTAATCAGAGGGGCGATCTCTCCTGTAAGTGACAGCTCCGAGATCTCATAGAATGGTGTTTACATTCGCTCCTAGGCTCCTAACATATACTCACGTTAACAAAATAAGCCTGGCTGACTGGTGAGGAATTTGGTTGCTTGCTTGGAACCACAGCACTGTGTGACAGGATTGTTTGTTAATGAAGAAGTTATGGCTTCTTGGACCTTTGTTAATTGTCCATTGTACTCCTTTAATTAATAATGGTGAGAAGATATGGATTTTCTTCTTTCCTTGTCCCGTTCCAGTGGATATACTTAGCTTGTTAAGTTGCACTTTTAATTACAAGGCAGATGATGGACTATTAATTGCATTACAGACAAGTGGGTCCTAAATCTGCAAATGGCCCATGGTGTTTACTTCACATTCTGCTCTTGTGAACCTTTGAAATATCTTTCTTTCTTTATATATATATATACAGAGACTCATTTATTTTTTGTTGTAAACTGACACATTCTTGCTATTATTTTATTGTAGTTACTATGCTTACAGGTTTTCAGGTTTGGCATTGGTTTGTTGCCTCAGTGCCCTCACTGATTGTCACGAGTAAATAGCCCCCCCCTTTTATTTAATTAATTAATTTATTGATTAATTTAAGCTTAAGAGATGGTAAGAATCCCGCAAAAACTGTCACTTTATTCTGCTGTATTTTTCCACCTGGTCAGTAATGGTTGTGCATTTAGATAATGTTTTCTCAGAGAGCAGAAGGTTTTGCTTTGTTGAAACAACATTACATTTGGTCTGGGAATATGTGCTCAAGCTTCCTTGGGTTGTATTCCCTTTTTCCTGTTCTTGATTCCTGTTCTGAATTCTTTTTTAACTTGAAATCCATTGTGTTAAATTTCTGTCTGTGTTTGAGGTTGCCTTTGGTCAGTTTTGTTGAAAGAAGTGTTGAAAGGCTATTTTGAATATGCTGGGTCTCTGGAGAAAACAGGCTGTTGTTTTAAGCTGCAGCAGAGATGCCTGGTCTTGGAGTTTGGTTTTTCCACATGTTGTTAGCGATGGTCAGCATGGTCTTAACAACAGGATCCCTCTCTGTGCAGATCAAAGAGCAGAGGTGGCAGGGGGGCGAAAACTTCCACCTTTTTCCTTTTAATCTTATCCGCACCTCCTCCCGTCCCACTATCCCTAATTGCAGGAAAACTAAGGTGAAGGAAGTCTTCCCTGTCAGTTTAGCATTCTTTGTTGTTTCTCCTTTGTGCCTGTTTCACTCCTCCCCTCTGTGCCCTTTGTTGGCCCAGTGAACTCTGTGCGCACTTTGACCCCCCAGTGGCTACTTCTCAGGCATTCTGACCTTTATTTTTATATGGAACCTGTCCCTCACCTCTTGCCTCAACCATGAAGCAGTTGTTTGACCCATTATTCACCCACTCACCATCCTTTTCCCTCCCAGGTCATGGAGTTTTACAACCCAGAGCAAAAGCTAAACTTGTGGAGCTGTCAACTCCAAGTTCTTGGAGTCCAGAAGTCCTGTCCACATGTGACCTAACTGATAAACATGAATAATCACTAGAATAATCATTACAGCATCCCACTAGTGCTGTTTTCTAATCATTGTTAAAAAAGGAAGCTTTCTTAGCCCTAAGTATGAGACATTTTTTCAGTCAGTCAAAAAAGGCACTGAATGAAACACTGCAGTATTCATTAAAAATAGTGTGCATTCATTAAACTCCACAACATATTCCCAAATGCCTGAATACAGTACACAGGGACAAGAGGAACATGTCATGTTCTGGCAGTCTTGAATAATAGCCTACTTTATGCACTATTAAATAGATCTGAACAGACTTAATGTCATTGGAAGCCTTTACAGTGAGATACTATCTATTTTGCTGGTACTGGAAACATATAAACAAATGATGTATTTCTGCAAAATATTCAAATGTCTTTATTCTACCTAGTGTATAGTGAGGATAATTTCCTGTAATCACACCCCATTATGTTTTGTTTCTTTGCCTGTGTGCTTCTCTCTAATATGTTCACTTATGCATGTGTTTTGGTGCATTCATGCGTGGGTATACATGCATGCACAGATCTGTGCATGTAGTGTGTGGGTTGTTATGAGAGGGGGTGCTGTTAATGGGTGTGTGTGTGTGCATGCAAGCATCCCTCTCTGTGTGTCTGTTGGATTAGCGGTGCTTAAATGACAGTGTTTGATCAATGGTGCCAGGCTCTGCCCTTGGTTCGTTTGCTTTTTGCTCATCATTGCTAACATGGGTTGAAATATCTGGGTAACAAAAATTGATATAATGACGGAGTGTGCCTTATTATCTTCAAGCTACATCAGATTGGCAAACTTCTGAGGGAAAGCAAAATGTCTGGGAAATATTACGAGTCATTTATCAAGTCCCCCTCATTAGCATATTGCCTACAGAAGCACTAGCAGAAATCTAAATAAAAGTGGCCGATTGGGAGTTGGTTCCATTTTTCTTTTAGCTGAAAAAGCCTATCCAGAAGCTTTTGCGACCTTGACTTTAGTGTGGCCTCCTGCTATTAACAGTGCAAACGCTACTATTTGTAAGCCAGAGATCTTGGTGTCACTGCAGGTGATAAGCAAAAAATATTGCTTGTAGGCAGCTAATAGAATGATTCTTCATATGTCAGTCACGCTGCTTCAGCCCTGGCCGATGCTGATGCGCCCATGTGTGATTTGTTGAGTACCTTTATAATAAGCCGTGAATGTCCTTAGTGGTAGAACAATAGTGGCAGAGCTATATTAATTAGAAGGTGACTCCATACTCCATTTTTCCTTGTCACATTGAGCTTGGTCCCAGGTGTACTGTGACAGAGAGGGAGAGGTGGTGGAGTCCAGATGAGGTGCACCCAGCCCTGCATCCAGCAAACCGAAATAATGAGTTTCCTTCCCCCTTTAGCCACTGTATGCACCATGATATACAACTCGCAATTAAGCATGGCTTGGTGATCCAGTGATTAATGTCTCTTGTGGCGGCTGTGAAGGGACTGGGACTTCGTCTGAGACTGGGGGATAGCTAAGACTCTGTTTATATTCCTATCATGGTCGCACCTCTCTCTCTCTCCCACCTCTCTTCCTCTCTCTAACACTCCCTTGCTCTCTTTCTCCCTCTTAACCATTCTCCATTACAGGGAAGATGGAGAGGACCATTTGCAATTCAGTAACCTTTATGACAGTGCACTCTTTAATCAGAGGCCCCCTATTTCCTTTGTAGAGTAACACACAGTACGCACACTGCCCCACATGCATACACATCCAGAGGGGTGTAGAGGCCCATGAAATACCCAAGATGGGTGAGCTGGTGAAAGTGACATATCTGATTTACAATACCCCACTGCTGTTTCATTTGTTGTTGTTGAAGGCTTTTAATTTTTATGGCGGGACAGCACTAAGTAAATTGTGTCTCGTTTAAGAGCGAAGACTTCTTTTTAAAAGGCTAGTGGAGGGAGGTACTGAGCAGTCAAGACTATTCTACTCTGACTCTTCCAACTCTTTTTAAGAAAGCACCACTTCATATAAAAAAATATTGCACTTGTTCAGTCCTTTTCTAGCCTGGTGTACAGTTAACCACTTTGTCATTAAATGTCTAGGACCATGCCTATGAGGAAAAAAGGTACAATTTCTGTGCATAATGAAACAGGAAACTACAGTAGCTCTAACCTGATTACATAAATGCATTTGTACTCATAGAATTTTAACATACTCAGCACTCAGGCATTCAGACTCTAAAAGTCATTTGCTGACTTGCCTGTACCTATGTGTATGGTTCCGTGTTGTTTTCTTCCTTGTCAACACGTACTTTTTTAATTAAACTCACATCTAAATTGTAAGTCGCGGTAATAGCAGTAAGGGTATTGCTCTTCGCCAGCTGGTGAGGATTGTAATGTTATGGTAAACTGCTCCAGCCCCAAATGTGAAATGCTGTTTTGCGGCCACTTCCCTGGTCCTGTTTAGTGATGAAGGCTTTTGATTTGCTCTATCCTCCAGAGCCCTATTCAACTGAATGAGCGACACTCATCCTGTAGCGCGCAAGGGCGCTCTCTCTCTCTTTCTCTCTCTCTCTCTCTTACTCTCCCCCTACTCCCACTTTCTCTCTCCCTCTTTACTGGATCATTTCCCTTCACACCCAGAAAGGCTTTGTAGTGGCAGCATCATTCTCCTAGCCTGGCATTTTCTCTCTCTTCATTTTTGTCTCCCTTTCCTTTTTTCCCCTCTCTCTCTCTCTCCAACTTTCATAAGCTCAGTAAAGCATGGCCTTCAATTCCCTTGTTCTAGTGTTTTCACTTAAGATCAGGAGTGATGAGCAAAAGGTTTCTGGCTCAATCCTTGAGCAAAGGCCTGGCGTGACAGGGATTATTATTTATTTGTCATCTTGGATGTAATAAGCTGTAGGTACAGACTGGAGAGCTGGTGATTTATTGCTCTGTCGAGCGCCAGTAGCAGTCCGGCCGCTGGGGCGTGCAGGATGAATACCGGCCTGTCACTCCCGTCCATCCGTCTCCTCGCGCTTGCCGCCCTCACAACACCGCCCCATTTCATGCCAGAATACATAAACAATCTTTCATTACTCCTAAGCCTTTTTTCATATTTGCTCTTCACAGGACACAAAGTTTGAATATATTCATGGATTGCTCCCTTTTTCCCTCTCTCTTATCTCCCTCCCTCTGTTTAAAATTAGGTGTTTTCTTTTGTTTTCCACACACAGGGATTTTTTCTGAATGTAGAGTCTTTTAACAGTTAAGAAATCCCACGCCCATGCAGTTTTTTTTCCCCCCTCCTCCTCCGGTTTCATTGTCATTTCCGATCCTTTTGGCCATGACTTCATTTTTCTCCTCAAAACCTCTTATGAGAAGAACAGCTGAACACGCCCACTTCCACTTCAACTTTTTAGAATGGATTATTTCTAAGTCCGGAAGATTCTTGAGCCAGGGGTGATCGGACATGAATATGTTGGTGTGCTGTCAGCACCACGTCCTTCCAATGCATTAGTGTCAGTCTGTCTCCTTGCTGCACTAAAGCATGAAATGAGTGATGAAATATCAAATCCCCGAACTTCACCCTCCCCCCTGTTCTCCAGAGCAGAAGACATAATATCGACCCCCAGTCCATTTAGACAGGAATTTAATATTTTTCAGCTAAACCAATCACGCATGGTTAGCGCTCAGTGTAATCCAATCACATTCCATCATAAATGCCCCTCTTGTGAGGCTATTCACAGACCTGATAAACTGGTAGAAATCAAGACGTTGAAAAACATGGCCTTAATAGATTGTCTTGGCTGCCTTAGAGGAGCTTGTCCCACTCCTTTCTGTCGATACACATTTTCATTTCTCCAGCCCTAACTTCTCTCTCCAGGCACAGATTGGCTAAAGCGGAGCTGACTTTGTAAATAGGGCTCTCATTTATTAGGGCCTTTATCTGCAAACTGAGCTGGGTGAGGTCTCGAAGAGGATGCTTAGCCCGCATCACCCAGACAGAGGAAGAAGGACGATAATTATGAGACATTTATTTTGGTGGGCTGATTAATAGACCTTTTTTTCAGTGTCTGTAAAGCTGAGTATGATGGCTTTGCTTTCTGTCCTCTGAAAGACTCTGGACACAGCATTCACAATGACTCTGCATTCAGACATGGCCATAGAGTGAGAGTGGGAGAGGGAAAGACTGTGCAGGGCCAGCACTGTTAACAGTACAGTGAATAGTGAACATTTGTTAGAGGACATGGTCGGTGGTGATGCCTCACATAGGCAGTGAACTGAGAATACTCATTTGGTTACTGAATAAAGCCTTGACAGCCACCATTTATACTTGGCTCGTTGTATGCTGTCCAGCCGATTAATAACAGTTTATTGCTGTCTAATTAGTGTCGGCTGATTGGAAACTGCATCAGAAGTGAGAGAGGGAGAGATTTGCTTGCTTTGTTATAGCGTGTGCAGCCTAAGGAGGCAAATTTGCAAAGGCTAAAATCAGCAGAATTGGGAGTTTATGAAAGTGAGTAATGTTCTCTGCAGTAAAAAAGGGTATGTGAATTAATGTATAAAAACATGAGGCTAAATCCCCAAATATCAGTAATATTTCATTCCATATGACCTTTTTGTTTTATTCATATAATTATTCATATTTGCAGATGCATCAACTACATTCAACAGATTCCATTATCTGTATGTTATTGATAATCTTAACATGAACTTGTGTTGTGATTCCCCTTTGATCAGCTATAACAGCATTGCATTGCAACACTTTCTCTTTTCAAGATGCACAGATTTGAGATTGATCATTTTTACAGTGCTCGGTCTGTGGCAATGCAGTTTTTATCAGTAGGAACAACCTGTTCACCAAAATCAGACTTGGATGTTAGTATGAATTACAACCACATGTACTGAAATTGCTGTCTTCAGAAAAAGTTCTATTTCGCTACACACTTTAAAAAAATAGATGGTTTGATAGTGTCATTTCACAGCGTTGCAGTTAAATATAATATCATTGTGGAACTTTCTTACAGTGATGCCCCCAAACTCTAGGATCGGGATCTGGATGTATCCAAGCATGCAGATTGTGATAGATTGGTATTAGCTGTACAAAGATTAGTTTCCAGCCATTTGTATGTATTGTGTACTGCGGCTACAAAATATGCTCACTGGGCTTCTGATACAACACTTGAACAATAACAGCAGAGACCTGCATGCTCTGGTTTGTGTAAAATGCTGTTGTCCAATTCCATTTGCATTCAAACTTTACAATATTTAATGTTTGTGTTGATCAAGTCCTGTCGAAAAACTTCCTGCCATATTATAGATTCACTGCACTGATAGTGGGCAAAACATTGTATGCTGCATACACATTATAGGAAGCCATTAAGGAAAGCTGTGGCTGTACTTTTCTGTTTTGACTATTCTGTTAATGCAGAGCTGTTTCAGTTATTTAATAATATTAATGTAGGTAAATTTCACTGTGCAGTTGATATTGGCATGTAATCAGTATTACAAGACTTAGATTGTGCTGGTACTGCCTCTTCTCAATTGGTGCCTCAGGTAACTGAGGGGTTAGGTCAGTGAGGCCCCACAGCTCAGCTTGGCCTCCAAACCACCACTGACATGCAGCTGATCAAGCCTTAATTAAGGAGACATTTTCTCCCCGTGATTTCTATCGATGCACAGCAAAGAAAACCCCCCACAACAAACACAGCTACTTTCCTAGTGGACTGCAGGACATTTAAATGTAAGAATCCTTCCAGCTATATCTACCTCAAAATCTGCTCTATAGATTACCACATATCTTCCCATACTGACGACTTTCTCCTATATTTCCCTAAGCTCTGCTTACTTACTCTGCTCCTGTACTTTTTCCTGTTTATCTTCTCCAATCTTCACCATCCTTCTCAAGTTCTCCTTTGTTCTTCCTCTTGCTACTTGTCCTCCCCCCGTCACTCATTCAGCACCTCCTGCCTCCTTCCAGCTCCTCTTTGCCAGCTGCCTGTCTTGGCTGTCTTGGCTGAGGTGAGTGGTCTAGGTAGGGTTGGGGCGCGGCATTAGTGTTTCTGCTTGCCTGTGCAATAGGAGGCGACGTACATCAGGGCCTCTGTCAGTGGATCAGCGCCGATGCAGATGGGAGGTGAAAAGCTCCCCTGTGACGAGGCTCAGAGTCGGGGGCTGACGGTGGAGGCAGAGCTGCCCTCTGCTCTTTCCTCCCCCGTCCCTTTCCGAATCTGTCTCTTGCTTTATTGCATACACACACTCCCTCCCTCTTTCTCTCGTTCCTTAGCACTTTCTCCTTTCTTATAGCAGCAGTAAGGATGGAGTGGGCTCTGACAAAGTGCTGGGATTGATAGATGGACAGAGCTGGAGACTGGATGAGAGGATGGATGAGGGCAGGGGAGGGAGTTTAACACAGGCAAACACAGAGAGACAGAGAGGAACGACCCGTTCGGCTATGCAGCCACTCACGGCCCCACAGCAATTTAGCCCTCCACTAACCCAGTACCAGTGGACTCTCAGACCTGCTACCTGTTCAGTCACAGTGCATATGAAAACAACCGTGACAGCAAGCACAGGCTAAAGGAATTTAGCACCCACCAAGAAAAATGTACAAACATGAAAAATTCTCTGCTCACTCAAGAACACATTTTTGTTACCTTAATCAAGACTCAATGCAAACTTGATTTACTTGACCTATTGTTTCTGAAAACACCTAAAATTGAACTATATAGATATATAAATATATCTATATATAAATATAGATATAAGATATTTGTACTACAGGTTTTTTTTATTATTGGAAAACAACAAGCTCAAATTTGAATCGGCTTTCTCTTGCCCAAGGACTCACCCAGATCTCCCTGCAGCAGTGTGTGTACGAGTGGTGTGCAGGAGGCTTCAGCCATTTTTCACAGCCCCTGCATACCTAACCAGCCCTGGAGGAGAAAGATGGGAGAGAGCTTTGAGTAACTGTGTTCTTATTACAAAAACCTTCCTCTGCATCTTGGGTGGGGGCAACCTGTGTCTGTGCATCCGTGTGTGTGTGCATGCGTCCTCTCATTATGCCCCTACCTGCTCTGCATTACTTGTCAGTGGTGCTGGAGCGCCCTGCTCAGATTAAGACTAATGCCGATGGCCCCAGGAACTGCGATTAGAATCACACTCATTACTCAGGACCCAGTGACGGAAGCAATTTAAAGCCCTCGTCTTTACAGTACAAGAGGCAGGGCAAGCCCCCACTGTCAGAGGAGGGGAGACACTACCCTCCGTGCACATGCATGCGTGCACACACATCGGCACATGGTAATGCAACTGCACTGCTCCCGCTTCCTGTCCTCCAAGGACACCTGAAGGCCAGGCCCTCGGTGACTCAATCGACTGACTCTCTTTCCTCATAGCTTTAATTTATTTAACCTGTGAAGAAAAGAGAATTGGTCACAATGCTTGTGTTTGTATGTCAGTTAATGTCTATATTGGTAGGTCTATGTGAGATGTGTGATACAGACGCCCGTACAAAAATGGTGAGTAGGGAGAAGTTTCTGTGTGTGTTTGTGTTTGTGTGTGTGGGGTGCTTTCATGCCACCACAAACGCTGACAAAGATTAGATGGTCAATATGTGTCAGTTGCATGTCAGTGAGACAGACCAAGCGAGTTTGCTCTGTGTGCACGTGTGAGTGTATGTGTTTGTGGCTTGGGTGTATGTAGCTTTTTCTATGAAAGTCCTGTTGCCTTTACATGGGCACATCTGTGCAAGTGTTGTGAGAGCCTGCACAAGTCTCTACATGCTTGTCTTTGTTCATCTGTATATGCTTGTGTGTGTGTGTGTGTGTGTGTGTGTGTGTGTGTGTGTGAATAGATTCCTGTGCATGTGCGATTGTGTTTGTGACTCACCTCCATAGTAGGGTTACAGCTGCTTTGAGTCCCTCTGTGACAGTTGTCCAGAAAGATTGCCAATCAGGGGCAGCTCCAGGGTTTCTGTCTCTCAATAATGAATGATAGGCCCATCAATTAGCACATGTCACCATGGCAACTCTATCACAGTAATGACAGCACTGCGAGGCTGGATGCTGGAGGAGAGAGGTGAGAGTTTCACCCTTGTTCTGGCCTAGGAGGAGGAAATCTGCTGCAGGGTATATCAGCAAAGTGGGAAATCTGTTACAGTTTGGTTGTAATATAATTATTCTCTTTATCGAGGGCATTCTTGCTGACCTGCTTCTCTCATTTTTATTGTAGATGAAACAGGCTAGAAGCTACTACTTCTGGTTTCATCCTCCTGTTGACAAAAATAAGATGACATGAAATGGGAACATAATTAAACACAAGTCACTGATGTTTGTATTATATCAAAGAGGCTCATCTGTAACAAAACACATGATTGTATACTGGTTTCTGTGGTTGCATAATCAGGGCTCCTAAATACTTTTTAAAGTGAATGATTATAAAAGATAAGCACTTAAGTAGCACTTTAAGTCTCATGAGAATCATAGTGATTGTCAGTTATTAGTGTTAATCATCCATTCATAAATAACAGTAACTCATTTTTAAAGTAATACAATGTTTATAAACCCCTCAGAGAGGTGGACATGCAAACAACAACAACAAGAGAACAACCAGACTGGCATTTAAGAACTTAGGTCCAGGTAAATGTAAAATGTACCTGGATGATGTTTTCTGGCTGATTTTGCATTATCTTTTAAACAATAGTATTATATAGCTCAGGTTAACATAAAGATTAGACATTAGTCACCATTATTACTTGCCATAGTGTTTTATAACCAGAGTAAGACTTTCCCTCCACCCAGCATACTGAACACAAATGACACCTACTGTCCCTGTTTGAATAGAGAGTGGCATTGACTGATTGATATTGTAATTCTCATCGGGAAGTAATGTTTTACAGCATGCGTAAAGACAGATCTGTATGGCCCTCCCTGCCGAGAGCCTTTCTTCTGTATGGATCTGCCGAGTGCTGAGGACTGGTTAAATGCTGTCAATCATTGATTTTTCCCACTGACAGCAGAGTGATGGCTATGGTGATTGAAGGAGTCAGGGTTTTGTCTTTCTCCCCTGTGCTGCAAGGAGTCGAGCGAAAAATCCTCACACCTCCTAAGCCAGCTCATCACGTCCCTCCTCCTCTTTTTCCTACTTTCCCACTCCCCCTTTCTCTCTCTCTCTCTCTCTCTCTCTCTTTTTTAACAAATGGCATCAACAGGCCATGAAATAATCAATGCTGATGATCCATCTTGGAGCCTGTCGATATGTTAATGAGCACGCCTCATCGTTATTGCTGCCGGGTCATAAATCACTGCCTCTTACCAGAATGCACAGCAGCTGGTGCAGCAAACCCCAGGCCAGGAATAAAACACTGTCTTTTAACGATTAATGTCCAAACATTCTGCTGCCCTGTGCCTTGATTGTTTTCAGATGCCAAAAAAGTAGGACGGATTGTAAATCAATAAAACAATAAGACAAAGTGTTTTAATAAAAGGAGAGGTTGCGAGTAAATCATTGCAGTGCTCCATTTAGCACTGCTTCCTGGGTAAGGAATAATTGGATACCTGGTACCCAGAAGTCATTTTTAAGGTTATAAATGCCTGTGTTGGCTGGTAGTGAGAAGCAGGCTAGCTTGCAGCCGTACATTTTTCAAATCCGCTTTTTTTAAGGGACCCGAGCAAAGCAGAGGGAGGGTTTAGTGGCTATTTGTTTCACGATGAGAAATGAAAAGATAACGTGTTTGCATTGAGTACACTGTAAATCATGATGATGAGATGGTGGGAAGAGAAGCTTTATTATTTTCTTATTTCCTCTGCTTGAGGTCTTATAATTCATTCCTATATCTTGAGTACAGCTACCACATATAACCTCAATGTCCATTGTATGTAATATGTACATTGTTGTGGAGCACTTAATTCAAAAGTCTTTCACTTGTAAAGTAAAGACTTTACTTGTACTAAAACATCCAAGTTATTATTTATTATATGCAATAATATGTAATGTACTCCTGGATTGGATGGTGTATGTGGGTAAACTATATCTTTAATGTTTGCTATATCGGACTGACTGTAAGTAAGTATATAAAATCCATCTAAATACACAACGTTCTCAATGTTAGATTTTGCATAGGGTGTACAGGTACATGCTACTTGGATTAGATAGGATAGCTAGCGGCAGTGAAAGTTGTTAAGGTGGTCTGTGGCAGTATGCTTTGTTCGAACCTTAAATGGTACCATAGCTTTTAGCAATGCTGCGTCGAAGCAGCTCAAATCTCGCTTATAATGTGAGATAGTTTCATGGTATAAGTGGAGTTTGGCATCCCCCAGAGAAGTACTGTATCTTGATATTTTTTGGTTATGTATGGTGTCCTTAACAGGTTTCATGCATAATTATCAGCAAACCTTTAACATGATGATCATAAGAAAATATTAACCCATCAGCTTTATATCTCACATCATGCTGTGGGGCATGTAGGCTCTGTCTGTTTAAATAAAAGGGTATCACTTTGGATTAGCACCCTTGTTTGGTTTTAATATTGCCATTAAGTGTGGTAGCAGTCTTGTGACCTTGCGCTTGATGATTCAGTCAAGCTTGTAGATTGCCGTGTAACCTCTATGTATGTCTCTACCGGACCTCTTGGAGCTGAACAGTTTTATATTCTAGCCCTTGGACTTCCTGCGGATGATGAATCATAAAACTGAGCATTTATAGCAATGTTAGCAAGTGGAATACCAAATGCTTTCTCATACCCATAGCCTCACGGTGCCAATATTGGTAGTTTGCCATTGTTTCACCACAGTTATGGAAACACTGTATTTAATGAAACCTCACCACCATTTGTTGTGTGTTGCAGAGTAACAAGGTAGTCAGTGTGTCAATATTTGTCTATTTAGATGTGTCTAAGTCAGTTGATGTCATTGTGGCAGCTAGAAAACTTGTTTCAAGAGTACTGGATTCATGTGGAGCATGATAGGTATTTTGTTTTGCCTTCTTGCAAATTTGTCATAGCCTCTCTTGTCACATTTCCCCTTATTGTAATCTGGCATGGAGGGAAAACATTGACATATTTGCTCACTCCATTTTTATTCTGCCTCACACACTCACTAATAAACCAGAACACAGTTATAGTCAAGGATCCTGTCTTTGGTTTATAGACCCAGATAGCATGTGTTCGCATTGGACATCCCAATTTATTTACAGGGAACTGAATTTACTTCAGACTCTGACAGCCTGAATTCCTGTGGCCTCTGTAGGGCCTAAATCATGTTTGCGATATGGTGCAGCTCTGCATTTTTTTTCCTCCCTCAGTGCTAAGTATTATAATGATGAATCTGCTACTCTGGCTTATGCCAGCTCCAGGCGGACATAACAGCAGTTGTTTAAGTTTTCTAAAATAAATAGAGAATATTTCAATGGAGACAGATAGCAGAGAGGAGCCTGGGAAATGGCATAGTTTGACTTGTGGAAGTTGCTTTTCTAAATTGTTTTTGTTGCCAAGATAAGGAACATTAACTCCAGATGTCAAAGAAAGTAAATAATATATCAGTCGGCAGCAATAAATGCCATGTGCTGAAGAGCCAAATGGAGATTTTTATTCCTTATAACTGTCATCTATCAAATATCTGCATTCTTCCACCAATCTTCATTGTCCATATCCACACACATGAAACCAACCATGCATATCAAATATTATCTGTATCCCCCCTTGGTTTACACATCACATCTGTGTATCTTACCATTTCAGAACAGATGGGCCCTGTGCATCTGGTTATTAGTGTAAATTTATGGCCTTACAACATACAGTTTCTTTAGACAGCCTTGCCATTTAACATAGGTTAAAGGGAAAAAGGTTTACCGTTAGCCTATTTTTGATAGCCATTATTGGTCAGGGATTTGTATGTAACAGGTTTTGTTGGAAGATGTGTATCATGCAGCAGATACACTTTTGTCAGTGCTGATTTAGGTATTGTTGTGAAATTCTTAGTGAGATCCCTTGTGGTAAAAATGTTTCCTGAGGTGAAAAATAGGAATGCAGGGGGAAAAGGATTCAAGTAATAATCAAATCTAAAAATGTAGTCTTGTTGAGTAAAATTAGACTTTTTTTTAAAAATGATCTTTTTCTCCAGTAACTTCTTTCAAAACTCAAGATCTGCTTGCTTGTTCTCATTGCAGTGTGCTAAATGCTAATATAGGATGGCTTCGGTTCTGCTTTTGGTCCACTGCACTATGAAACTTGGATGGTAGTTACACTAGCACATGTTTGCAGTGTCGAAGACAAGTATGACAAATAAAGCCATGAAGAGCTTATGGAAGTGTGTACTTTTAAATTTGGAAAGGTAAGGGTATTTATAACTTTGGTCATTCTTCTACTATAAGGCGAGTGATGCTGATGTCTCTTTAAACATTAAAAAAAACACAGATCTCATTACAGCTTCACTGAATGAAGAATTTAAATCTAATTTGAAAGTAAAATCCTGATTCCTGTTCCCATTATGAAGATGCTGAGTGTGACAAAATTAACACATAAGAGAACACACTGTCCCTGTTTGGAATAATTCCACACCAGTATACCTGAGGTCAGTGGCCTAATAATGTGCCAAAGCATGTTTTGAAATTGCAGCTCATTTAGGCTTTAAAATATTAATGGGGATACATGACTATTAGGGTTCTCGGGAATAGTTGTTGATAGGAACAATCTGGAAGGAGTGAAAAATGATTTAACACGCTCAGCAGGAGTGCAGGCTTGGCCCATTGCGGTGTGCTGCGATTACTTCTTATTGTACAGCAAAGCAGCTTGATGGTATAACACGGAGGCCGTTTATTGCGGAATTAGTGTGATTTTTGCGGCATTTGTTGTGGTGTTATACTAAATGCTAATTAGACTCTACAACCATAATTAGAACCTTTCGCTCGACAGACCAATTTAACTAGTACCACAGTAAGAGCATCGAAAAGATTAACACACCCTCACACACAATCATGCGCTCACATACACATGTGATATCACACATGCATACACAAACATCTCACCTTATAATTACATTCTTGCTAACTCTCAGATGAGACAAATGTGGGGGTTGCAGGAGCTCTTTCTCCCTAATACCTTTAATAATTTCTTTGTTCTTGCGAGCTTTTAGAAGGTGAGTGTAGTCCTAATGGGAATTTTGTATGGTGTATGGAAGTATGCTGAGTTTAAAAAGTGTCTTAAACACAGATAAATGTGGGTAGGAGTCGCTATGACATGGAACATTTTGTTCGGATTACGATCGGCAAGCTGGTCATACAAGAAATGCTTTTCCTCAACAAACTCTGGCATGCAAATTTGGAAACATGCACACAGAAGCTTGTGAAAGAACTATCACTTTCAGCCAATGTAATTGCCTTGTATTCATCACCGTCGCTGTCACCCGTGATACCGAGGATCACGGTGACAGCATGCACAGCCTCGCCTGCCAGTCAGGCCTGCGTGTTGCCGTGGTGTCAGTGGCATGGCATCCTCCTTTGGCTTGCACATTAAACCAGCTGCTTTGGGCAGCGTTTTTACCTCTCACGGCACACACACTTCTCAATCATCCATTGACATGGAGTTGGACAATGTTTAAACACATAGCTGAGTGCTGAGGCTCCAGTGGCATGTTCCTGGGCCTGCTCACTTCAAAGATTACGTTTTACAGTTTGATTTACTTTTCATCATAAAAAAAATAGTAATTGTATTTTTTGTTGAAGAAATGACATATGAAGTTATACTGTATCTGAAATGGCTGAGAAAGGAGAAGGTTTTCATGCAGGGTCATTGACATGATACTCATCAATGAAGCAAGTAATGGAGAATTGGAAAAAAAACAGTAAAAATAAAAGTTGCACATTCAAAGCTTTATTTAAGTGACTATATTGAAGCATCATTGCCAAAATGTACTTATTTATCTCAAGGATGAGTAATCACTTTACAGAACAGCTGCTTTCAGTGAGTAACATTATTAGATTAATATTATTTAAACGTCTATGTGTGAGCAGCTATTGAATCAAGTGGAATCTAATTCACATGCTGTTGGTCAACTTCCAGTGTGCAGTGTGCAGAGAGTCTTTTTTCAGTCATAGATGTGATCTGTTGATTCACTTTTAGATATGCACAGTTAACTAACCATTGCTTAAACTATGGTGGGCCTTGTTGACTTTAAAACTATTCACTTCACAGTTTACGGGACTGTTCTGACTCAAAGTGGCTAAAATAACCAGCTCGCATCTACATTACTTTTTAAATTAAAATAGCCTTTGTGTTCATTTGTGCACACAATGTTTTAGATGCCCTCCATGCAGCCCTAACTGAACCACTTAAAACAAGTAGCCATGACCTGATTGATGTTGGGATTTTAAGAATCAACATTAGATCATAGAAATAATTATTATTTTTCTAATCCAGTCCGAGTTGCTGGTTGGTGGCTGTGCAGACACGTGACACTGTGTGACTGGCAGTGAACATAGTTTGCTGGGTGAATGAACAAATATTTACAAAAAGAAAATATTTATTGCAATATTAATGTTGCTGATCATGTTTGATGATGATTGCTGCATTCATCAAAATCAGGTCCGACGAATCATCACACTCATTGTTCACTCTTCTTCTTGAGCCACGAGACAAAAAGAGAAATAGAGAGAGGGTGGGGGTCGACATAAGATGCACTAAGATACATGTAAATACATTTATTATTTATAAAGGCATCAGGGACTGCTATTGTTGTCTCAGAACACATTGAGCTTTTGGCCGCAGCCTTGGGGCCCTCTGTAGAACACTTTGTCATGTTTTTAGTCCTCATGAATAATTAAAAACTTAAATTACTTGCCATGTACAAAATTCATATGCTGGAGGTTGGGGGAAAAGATACATGAAAATTAATTTTCTTTTCTCTAAGAGTGTGACGGGAAATCAATTAATCTTGATGTATTATTTCATGCAGGGCAGGGTAGCGGCAGCAGCAGAGAGAGTGGCTACAGCTGTTCTCATTGGAGAGGCCATATATTATACTTGGCGGCTTTGACAGCTTCTGAAGGAAAGGGCTGAAGGATATCAGGCAGGTGAAGCAACTGTAAAAAAAAAAGTATTAGGGAATACAAACTGTTTCCAGGGACTATACGGCCTCAGAGGAAAGCATTATTGAATTTACTTTTTTAAACTATTGCTTCTATTCCCAAAAAACTGCTGCCAATCCAAGCTGTCATCATTAATGATATTCCCTTTCAGAACATCATGTTCATTTGATTAACTAGTCACGTGTTTTGTCCCTCTATCTGCAATTTATTTTCTTGTGTCTCCTCTTGCCATTTTGGAGGGGGGGGGTAAGGGGAATTGAGATTTACCACCCGTCAGATAAATGTGTTCAGGTAATATAACACTTGGGATAGAGTGACAGAGCTATTTACTGCCTGCTTTAAAGTTTTATAACTTGTCACAGTTTGCAACTTGTTGTCTGTGCCTCCCCAATTTCTCGACAGTGTCTGTAAATAGAAAACCGCACACAGAAATGATTACTCCTTTAAGAGGAGAGGCAGAGAAATCAGAAAGCAGCAACAGCAAAGCACAGTTAATGGAGGAATAATCCACTCATTGATTGACTCTAAACTTGAGCCGCTATCATTTCCTAAGAAAAACTTGTTTACAAAAGAATTATGCTACAGTGTGACCTATGAAAATACGTGAACATTATTGACCATCCATTTGTGCCACCTTTCCCTTGGTGACATTTAATCATACTTTTATGGGAACTTTTCTCCAAAGTGATGTGCAAACTGTTAGAAGTCGGTCATGTCATCTACTTAATGAAAGAGAGATTACCAGCCTGTCAGCTGTGATTGCTGATGACTGACAAGTGAAATGTGTCATGTCGCTTTCCAGCGATGTGTTTGTCAGGAGGATGTTTTTGCCAAACACTTTCTACCTGAACTGCAATAAGAAGTAAAAGGAAGGAGCCCTTAGTACATCAGCATGTCTTAAATCCTCTTTTGCAACAGTCATTTAAATGAACCTCGTAGAATTCATTAGCTCTTAATTTGAGCACATACAATTTAGCTGAGTTTGTTCTTTGGCAGATTTTGAAGAAGAATTACAAGGAGAGATGAGAAACACAGCTCGTTGTCTCTTAGTTAAAAGCTTGGCACCGTTTCTCCATTTTCCATGGGAGAGGTGCATATTCTGCTCTGCTATAAATTCCTTTCCATTTATGAACAGATTTCACTGGTCAACAAGACCGGTAATCAACAATCAGTAAACATCTGTTACTATCTATTAATAACCTGGCATTACAGATTTATGGCCAGGCCAACGGCTGGTGAAAATGTATTTCTGCCACTGACGAGGGGCAGCTTGGAAGGGGCGGCCAATGCCATTTGTAAATGTGAGACAAATTAGAGAGCAGGAGACAACTAAATTAAAAAGCCAAATGACCGAGGCCAGATGGAGCTCAATATAACAAATGGAACAAGTTGCGGAGTTGCCAGTTGTACAGACGCTGAGGGACACTGAGGGGGAATTGATTCAGGGAGAGCCACTGGGTGAGCAGATGAAAAGGTTATTTTAGCACTTACAGGAGGCAGAAAGTGGGCCTCTGTGCCCTCCAGCTTTATGTTGCAGTCATTCACACATATGGACGCTGCTGTCCACATCATCTTTTAAATGGTGCTGTGTGAATGTCAGTGTGGGAAACAAACACTGTCAGTGTGGCACTTGGTGTCGCTGACATAGGGCACATTGACAGCACATGGCTAGAAAGGCACTGTCACAGAACATATCTTTATTCAGATGTTGTCTGACATTGTTTTGAGATTTCTTTTTTCTGTGTACACGGTAAGTAGCACAGAATATAGCATAACTTATTCTGTATCAATAGACTTGTCGTATGAAACCAGAAAGAAAGTGGATTATTTAATGTTGAGCAGAACAGTGCACAATATAGCAAATGTGCGTCATTCTGGTTGTTTGCCTGTGATGCATCACACCTGCTTCTCTCCAGGTTAAGACACATGACGCACATTTGTATCTCGTAAATGGGTATGCAACACTAGGGTGAGGAACACATTTGTTTGGGTTAAAGACTGCATGTTAATGAAATAGATCATGAACATTGCCATTATGATAATGGATTACAGCACTTTCCTTGTGGTGTAATATTTTATTTATGACCTTTTTGGATTACTTGGATGGAAAAAGGAAAGAAAATGCAGACAGTGTTCTGCTCTATGGCCCCTTTTCCAAATACACGAAGAAAAACATTATTTACGGAACACATTTTTTCCCTGTGGCATGTGAAGATCAGAGAGTTTGAGTGGGAGATTAGCTTTGGGTTAATGAAGTCTGGAGTCAGGAGAGAAATGGTTATTACTCTGTAATGTAGAGTCTTTTAATTTCCACTGTGGCAGTCAGACCTAATGTGTTATTTTACATTCAGTTTTAGATTGCACAAAGTGGTCACTGCTATTTGTCTTACTCATTTAAATCGCCATTATTCAGATGAATTAGAAGATGATATATTAGGCTGCACTCAATGCCGCTTGCCTTCCTAGTTACTGAATAATAAAATATTCGTTGCCAGGGACAGTAACATAGCAGTGCTGCTCTCCTGAAAGTCTATCAGTCTTTTTCTTCCTCCATGACATACATAAGCTGTTAACACATAATATGCCACCATTTGTTTCTTTAATCTCTGCCTTTTGTCCTTTTTTCTGCTCTCGAGGCATCATTATAGGAATCTTTGTTCTCATCACTCACTTGAAATCCCATTTTTGTTTTTCTGTTGGAGATTTCCTCCTGTGCACTTACAGTCTCCCTCTCCTTACATCTTGCCTCTGATAAAGGAAGCAGGAACTGACAGGGGCTATTTGTTATGGGGATGAGACAGGGGTGACACGCACTAGATAATAAAATGCAGAGACGTGCAGAGGTCAGATAAACAATTTGCCACCAAACTTGGCTACCCATGATGCTCTCTGCGTCCTGTCTGCCGAATATCAGAAGGGAGGGAAGAGGAGGGGATCAGCGACTCTGAGGGAAGGAAGGTGGGAAGGATCATGTGAGGGAAGGGGGGGGGGGCAGAGCAGCACAAAGGAACAGTGAGAGGGCCCCCCTGGCTGATGGCAGTCAGGTTTGCATTTTTTTTCCCTCCCTCCCTCTCTGGGTTAATTCACAGGATGAAAAGCTGCTCTGTGTGATGTGTCATATATCAAAGACAGGGCATCAGTAATCTTTGCTCAAGGGCACCGATAACAGACAGATAGACATGTGAATGAGATGAAAAAAAAGCAACTCATCCTTTTCTGCTACCACCACGGAGGAGATAAAACAAGATTTATGACTCATCTCAGACCACATACCAGCTGCACGGACCATTTTTCACATGCTCCAAAAATTGGTACTGGAAAGCAATCTGCTTGTCAGTGTGTCCATCAGGTGCTTCAGGAGGAAATTGGGTCCTTCGGGCTTTTTGCTCTGCAGTCAGCTATTTTCTTTATAGCAGTTTTGTTTTTAATGGTATCCATAAATATATGTAGGGTTATAAGTACCTTTATCACCCTAGGAGCTTTTCCACATGATGTGCCCTGCTATGCTCCGGTGGGTGTTTCAGAACCGAGAGCTTCCTCCTTGTGGATACCATGATCCAAAGAGCTGCAGAGTTGTCACTCTGTTGATGGACAGTGATGAGATAGTGTGACACCTCCCTTGTTAAGTTTGATTAAAATTTGCTTTGATAAGGCAACCAGATCCGTTTTGTCAAATCAATCAGTCAGATTAAGCAGAGCAAAATTAGAGGAGGAGAGTGAATGGAGTGATGGTATAGTTAAAAGGTTCATTAGTGGCTTCTGGCCAGTGTATAGAAACATAGTGGATCGAGACATTTAAATAGACCACACTGATATCTATCAGCTGTTCTGCATGGTGAGAATGACTTTACGTTGTTGTCTGTATCTGTAAACTCATGCTATGCACCTATATCAATAATTTGCACCTTAGATAAACCAGATGTTTATCCTCAAAATGCCTCACCGGACAATATTGAAACAGTGAGAAATGCTCTCGATACACAACAACAGTCAGCAGTTTCAGTGATGATATCCACACTGACAGTTAGCATCAGGATAAGGAGAAGCTGTCCAAAGCCTTCTTTCCAAACAAAAGACTGACACTCCTCTCACCACAAAATACTATAGGAAACCATTAAAGAAAAAGCTGTTCCACAGGCTATAGTATATTCCCTAGATCGACAAATTTTAATGTGGCCCTGCTTTAGAAATGGTTGGTCTTTTTGGAAAATATCAATGTTGATTATCCAGACAACTCTGGCATACACCTTAAAGTTCATATAAAATGCAACAGTTAAAGCCTTACTACTTTCACTACACAGAATTGGGAGACATTTTTTGAAAATACTGTAGGAAACACTATCAGTATCAGACCCCCATCACATACACACTGAGACACCAGAGAACAAACCAAAATACATTATACGTAAGAACATCACCAATCTACATAGCTAATTGTATATCTGGGGGACTGAATCATTTCAACAGAAAAGGGTTCAGAGAATATATTGAAATTCTTCATTACCAGTAACTGGTTAGCTTTCACCTGAAAGTAGATAAAAATAAGTTGGTCCTTAAAACTCACCTACTATGAAAACATAAATAAAACATTTAAAATATTTTTCAAAAGTCCTACAAACTTTTTTCCCCCATTAACTAACATTAACATTAACATCTTAACATTATTTTCATCACACTAGAAGTTGCCTTTAAATATTCAGGGTACTTGCAGGACTTTTACATAAAAAAGAGTCAGTTACATTCCAGCCCTTACCATACACAATTCTGATCTGATTATCACCACCAGGTAAATCTCTTTGTATTATTATGAGTTTTAAATGGGGAATATTGGGTAACATTCCCATGCTTGTGCACAGGTAGCTATGTGTTTTACGTCAAACAGCAATGATTGGTTTAGCAACAGCTGAGGAGTGTGGCAGCCATAGCAACGGAGTAGGTGGCCACTAGGAGAATGGCGGAGCCTATCACGAAATATCCTTGAAAGCAGCCAAAAAGTTTCTGATGCTCCAGATTAAAAAAGAAACCCTGCATTCAGACGATGGATTACAGTCTATAAAAAGAAAGTGATTGACGGCAAGGCCATGCATCAGAAGCACACGTCGACTGTGTTTGCGACATTACTCTCAATGCCAGAGGGGGGAGACAAAAGTTCCACACTACAGGTTGAACTGTAATTCAAGAGGTGGTAATAAATTATGACTGCTATATTCAGCAGATGTGTGGCATAGGCCTCTACTGCTTGGCTGTATGATTTTTCAAGTGCTTCCTGACTGCCAGCCTGGAATGGGGGTATTAGAGTGACCCTTCTGTGCACTGAGTGTTGATAGCACAGGGAGCTGCATGACTCTGTCTGTTATGGATCAGGTTGCACTTGGGGATACATTTGAAGACTCCTCTGGGCTTTCACAGTGCAGCAGTTTTCCAGGGGACAGAAGGATCAGCTTAAAGCAACAGGCTTGTTGACTTTGATATCCTATCTGATACCAGCACTTCCACAAGTTTACACCCCTGCAAACAGGCCTGACATCAGAATATCCTCATTTGTGCTAGCAAGGGGATTTGGCCCACCACAGGGGTTTGAGGTTTGTGTTGCTGTCTGTTGTAGATTAGTGAGGGTTTCCATAATTTGGCTGGTGTTCCCTCTCACACTAGACCAGCCTGTGAGAATGAGAAACAGGCCAAGGAGAGGGGAGGGCACAAATACCTGCCCAGCACAGCAGGCAGATGTTCTATGAGGGTCATTGTGAGTTGCAGCAAGGAAAAGAGGACAGGCTGATGTAAAACATACACTTGTTTTGCACGTTGTCACGTTCGCCTCTTGTCTCTCGTTGCCCCTTGAGCGCTGTCCTACCTGCTGTTCCTGTCTAGACTACTTGCCAACTGTGACATCTGTTCTAAGATGAAAGCATAGACAAAATCTGAATGTCAATATCCTCGCCGTGGACAGACAAAATGAACAAACGGAGGAGTGGCTGTCACTGTGCAGCAATCATCCTTCAAATGAAAGGTTACCATGCCACATTGTGTGCTGGAGAAATGACCATTTTTAATCAGACAGCAGGGGACACATCTGTCAGAAGCTCAGTAAAGCTGCAGTTTGGAGCCAAGGAGAGCAGAGACTGATCAGTACAAATCATTCCCCCCTTTGCTCCACTGACAAAACAGGCCTATATGTGAAAAGGCCACAAGGGGATTAAATATGACTTTCTAACCTTCTAAGGTTATCCTCAGGATGCTGAGATGATAAAGTGAGAATGTTTACTCAAGGCTGATATGAGATTACATTACGTATGGGTGGATGTTATTATGAATAGGCCTTCTTTTGTTGGATAAGGCACATCACCTGCACTGAACCACAGGTTATGGTAAAGTGATTGGATTTAAGGAGCACATATTGATGAAAAGTGCGTAACTTAACAAATTAAACTCTTTAGCCTTTTTGTGGTTTTCTGTGTACCTTTGTGGGTATAATGAAAAAAGTTAATCCCCTGTCTTGACAAAAGGAATAAAGAATAAAGTAACAGAACAGAATAACAGCAGAATAATGATTTATCAAGCTAACATCATAGCCATGCTTGCCAATGTCTTTATCATAACATTCGAGCTTGGTTTGTAGTGCCTTTGCTATTAGATACGGCTCCACTTTTTCATCTCACATAACATTGGCTAGCTGTAGAGGGAACATGATAGGTTTAGACAGCAAAATCTAACATGGAATTGGCCCCTAAACGGGTGAACTATTATCTCTGTACATTTCCTGCATTCTCCATGTTTTGTCTGATCCTGGCCCCAGTAAATGTGTAAGTTCAGACCTTGGGGTTTGCCCTATCCAGGGGCCTTAACCTTAAGATTACATCTACAGAGGGGTTGAAAATGTTCAGAGCTGGAAAAGTAATTGCAAAGCTAAGGTTAGTAATTTTGTGGTATTAAATTGCCTGTCAGAGCTAAATGAAGTAGGGCTTCTGCACTGCCAAAAGCCATACGAGCCTGTGCGGAGAGTAGTGTAGCTTTACCCCAAGAAGGTAGTATTTTCCTCCACCACATCATTTTATCATTCAGCTGAGTTCATGGTGTTGTTTTAAGAGATTTAAGTCTCATTACCCCAACGTAGGCCCTTTGTGATTTATACCATTATTACAGCACTCTCTCTCACAATAGAAATGATGCATGAATCACATTTGTACTGTAAGACAAATGTTTCTCCAAGGGAAAGAGAGACATTGTAGCTAGTTAAAGGGACCCTCATTAAGCTCTCGTTATTGGATAAGTGGCTCTCATTTTCTCTGTGAGATTCCAGGCCTGACTAACTGGTCTTTATACCCCTCTGAAGATTACAGCATTGCATCGCTGCAGTGTTAATCTGTTCTTTGTGATGTGACTAGCAGTTGTACATTTATTTTCAGTGTCCAAATCCCTGCCATTGACCTTCAGTTCCTGCTGAGTCCCAACACCTGCCGACCCCAGTCCTAAATTTGTTGAGGATGGAGCCCAGCATTCAGAAATGTTTTACATCTCATTTTATGTTCTCTGCCAGTAATATTCCCTGACCTTTCCTTTTTAAATCAGCCTTTCAACAACAATATTGACAACGCTACGACTGCAAATAAAGATTTATTTTATCATTGACTGATTTGCCGATTATTCCCTGGATTAACAGATTAATAGTTTTGTCCATTAAATGTCAGAAAGTACTGAACATTTCCGTTATAATTTCTCAAAGCCCAAGGTGATATTTTTGCATTGCTTCTTTTGTCACACCAATAGTCGTTCCAAAAACGTTAAGTTAACTAATGTGTGACAAAGAGCAGCAGTAGAACCTCACAGTTGAGCTGCTACAACCAATGAATGTTTGGTATATTTTTTTGAAAATATAAGGAAAGCAATTCCTTGACTATCACAATAGTTACAAATTAATTTCTATGGGCAAATATTATTGATACTATGGTTGAATTAGTAGTAGTCAGCCAAAGATATTTTAGTTTTACTGCGAGTGCAGATTTAATTTTAATTTATTTTTTCAATGAAAGTTTTTTTTTTTAAAGGTGAGAACAATTTGGCTTAAAGAAACACTATTACACCAAGTTAAATAATGAGCAGTAATGAAATTTTAAAATGAAAGATGAAATAAGATAGTAAGATGGTTCTTAAATTTCTCACATTTGGTCTCCTGCAGTTTATTTGAAAGCTATAATTTTTGTGAATTAATACCTGAAAATTGTTATTGATTTGCAGGATGACAGATTGAAAGAGCTCCTGTATTGATGTTGCCATTGACAGTTTCAGTAAATTCCGCATCTAATTATCATTCCTGGCCAAATGATACTCCTTTGTATTCTGTGAGAGGATGTCGATGGCGCAGGGTGCATTGTTCTAGGAGGACTTATTGAGCCAGGTGTCACTGCACTGTGATTTAGGACATAACCGAGAACATTCCTTTTTGTGTGGCATAATTAAACCTGGTATGGACTACCCTCAGACTGCTAAAGACATCACTAAAAAAGATCTCAATTGTTGATGGCTTTTGTGCTGAGCGATGTTTTACTCCTCCTTCAACTCAATAGCCCACTACCCTTTTCTCGTTCTCTCATTCTTTCCATCTCCCCCTCTCCTTCCTTCTTTTCCACCGTGCTCATGAATGCAAACATGTTCTTGCTACAGAGTAATTTTATCAAAGGCAGATTGAGATAATTCAGTGTCATGGTATTGACCTCTTGCTTAAGTGATTTATAATATCAATAAATCTCCTGTTCCACTATTAATAGGGACCTGGGTGAAGAATTTATCAGAAATAAATCATTCCTTTAACCTTTTTCCTTCAAGAAAAGTGTTTACTTGTTTTAGTTGTATGTCATTTTGTCAGAACATTCATTTTAATATCCATTATTACTATGTCATAATCATGTACGCATTACATTGAACCTCTAAAGTTTTAAAAAATATTTTCCAGTCAAGGGTACTGCCTCCAATGGTACAAGCAAACTGCAAGTCACTCCTGTTGACCAGTAAGACACTGATGGGCTCTTTGCGAGAATGACATCTGAAGCTGCCAGGGGCATGAACCTGCCAGGGCCTCCGGCAGGTGCCAGTACCTGACACCTTCTGCAGGCACTGGGAGCAAAGTGGTGGGTGGTGATGCTGATGGTTGGGGCTTTCGGGCTTTATGTTGGGGGAATAGTAACATAATGCTGGAGTCCCCTGCCTTTTCCCACAGTGGCCTTGAACACCACTCCAAGGCTCCACTGGCTAAGTAACGGCTCACTTGACTGTGGTTACAGGAAGCCCATTGTTGCTAAGGACAGAAGAGAAAGTGGTATAATCCTGGCTCTGCCCTGGATCAGTCAGTTTGGATTTCACACGGGCCCCGCGATCAGGCCCAATGCAGCCAAGGGCCCCTGGACATTGTCTTCCCTAGGAAACAGGCAAACACCTCTTTCCTTACAGCAAGATATAAAATGTAAAACTCGCCACATCTTCAGAAGACTATTACTATAGCTGTCATCCTTATAATGAATAATTGAAATAATGAAATAATGAATTTTTAATAAATCAGTCTACACCTTTGCCACTAAAGGTGTGTTTACATGTTGTCCAAATACTTATTCAAATAATTTTCTTGGAAAACTTCTTGTACAGTTATGATGTTTCGTTGATACTTGTATTATCCCCCCATGTGGGATGGTGAATCCCAACATGACATTGCATGTACTGTGAGCAGTGTCGATGTCCAGATCAGTTATTTTATGTCCACCAGGGGTCTTTCTGAGTGCCCAAGTCTTTGAACTTAATTCCACTTTTCCAAGGAAGAACTTGTCAATATTACTTTTCACACACCGTCCAATCACAGCAACAGAGTTGATATCATTTACATTGGTAGAAACTGTAAAGAAGACAAAGCGAACATATCAACTACACACACATAATTCAAATAATTTTTTCAATCTTTATATTTACTGTAAATAAGTCCACCAGAGTATGAATGTGAATGTGATGACAGCACCTCAATACAGCAAAGTACAAGCACCATGGCACTATCGTCCCTTTTTTTATCACAGTATTTCAAAACTGGACACAACCTATCATAAAGAAGTCCAAAAGCACAGCCCAACGAACAGCACTGTGAGGGTTGTCACATTTCCTCTCTACTACACCTGTATGTCCTGTTGAGGTCAGTTTGGTGAGGTATAGAAAGGTTAACTGCCGCTTGTGACAAACTGGAAGCACTCTTTCTTTTTGCAAGTCTAACCTTTTGAGGTTCTCTCAGCAGTGTATGACAAATTGTTGTTTGCCTGAGTCCTTCAATCTTCCAAATGATTTCAGCCTTCATATTATCTGTGAAGAGAAGTAGCTGAGTGCTTAAGACTGTGCTATTTTTTCATCTGTACTTTAGGTGGCTTGGAAAGGGCAATAAAGTCATGTCCAATGTGAGTCATGTTGTCTTTCATTCAATCAGACAAACTGTAGCCCACACAAATGACATTGAAATAAATTGATGTAATGACAAGAATTCATGCCTTGCAACAGTGAGAGGTGAAAATCCACCCCTGCGATTTAAGGCTTTGCACTTGGCATGGCATGTAATGTGATCTTGGTTGAGACTGAGGAAAACAAATCCTTTTTTCCCTCTATTTTACATACAAGTGAGTATGTAAGTCATTTGTAGTTATTTCAGGAGACACACACACACACACAGAGCTGCAGGGGTTTCTGGTTCACTCGCCACGTATGCTATGGAGAGCAGATAATTGCTCCATGGCCAGAAGGCTTTGATTGGCTCGCTAGTTAGTGATCAGAGGAGAGAGATGTGTGGCTCTCTGTGGACACCGGGAACTTTGTAACATATGGCAGAGAGAAGTGGGCGGAAGTTGTTTTTTTTAAGTTGCTCCAATCCTCATTTTCTTCATGACCTCTTACATGGGTTATGGTGTCATGTGATGGCATACAATTTTGTTAGCCATGGGTATTTCTAACACTTGTGAGAATTGAAAATGCAAGTATAGATTTGACCACGAGCATGCACTGCGTGTCAGACATCCAACTTAAAACTGCTTCAGATAGATTCAAGTTCTGAAAAACTCAAAAACATGCAAACTTCAAAGAAGATATTATGTGCTTCAAGGTATTATCCATTCTTTTTCAGTGGAAAGTTTTTCCAGAACACTTGTCAAGATTGTTTGAGAAGTCAGTGGCCTTAAAACCTGGCATTATAATTACAATTTTTAAACTTCATTCTATCTGCCAATTTTCATGCCATTTTAAAAGATCATAATCATATCTTTGCTCAGCTCATTCACAGCTTTGCTTTATATATATATACACACATATATAAACATTACTCAAATTAATAAATATATATGTAATGATAATAAATCTAAATGTATCCTGTATATACACAATGCACAAAAAGTATAGACATTAAGGGAGCATGAGTTGGGTAGGACGGCTGTGGTGATATCACAGGCCTTTTAGACACCAGTCAAAGTAGTTGATGAAAATGGAAGAGTGAATGAGAGGGCCAACTTGCTTTTCTAAATAGTAAAATAATGTTGTTGATCCAGGAGGTGCAGAATGTCAAGGCAAATACATGGCACCACAAATACTCAATCCATAAAGGCTCCTCTGGCAGAGGAGCCTTTATGGATTGAGTTTTATGTTTGCAGAGACAAGTCTGATTCTTTTTCACTTGCAGTTACTGCAGTCCAGTTAAATTTGACAAAGCAACGATCAAACAACTGCAGCTCAACAGAACTGGAATGAACACAATAATGTTTGCTCTTTGTTCTGCTAAAGTTTACATTCTTTTAGATTTGGTGGGCGTTTCTATGCCAAAAGTCTTTCTGTGGAAATGGTTTATTTACTTAGTTATATAAACTAACAATTTCTCATTTGGCCTCTTAACAGTCCATAAAGAAGTGTGTTTCTTGATTGAATCCCACAAATGTAACTAACATTATGAGTCATCTTTTATTATGTTTTATCACATTGCAATTTAAAAAAGCAAAAGCATTTGTTTTAAAATTTGCAAAATGCATGCAACATTTGCCAGATTAGTTGAAACAAAGACAAAAATACACTTAGCTGCTGCCGCTATTATGGCAGTGGTTTACCAACATTTAACCTCACACTACTTGAATAGGAAAGGCAATTTCAAATCACTGCAGTCCTCATACCACCAGAAAAGTGAAGCCCTTAGCCTTGATTAGACAAGTCCCTAAATGTTTGGACAAGGTGTGACATCGTAGTTACTCTACATAACATGTACCTTACAAAGCTGAGCTGCCAGGATGATCTGAAACATTTATTTTGTTCTTGACTGAAGCTTATCAGGGTCAAATGCCTTCTCTGCACTGGGTTGTTAAAAGGTGTTTGCGTCCCTCTATGGGGATCCAGCTCTTTGACAGAAAGAAAATCCTTCAAAAAACCCCAGGGGGTTCCTCAGTGGTTATGAAGCTTGAGGCAGCAAAGAAGACCTCTTTAACACACACACACACAGACACCACAATTTCATATTTTTGTGGACCCCTCTTTGTCCTGTTTGTAAAGAAATTTGGGTTGATGTTTGTGATGGCAAGGATCCCTCTCAACAAACAATGTTGAGAGTGAAAAGAGGAATCTTCCTCTTTTCACTCTGGAGCCTTCGAGTCAGCTGCAAGTTTACATGACCCTTCAACTCTTCTCCACACAAGCTGTTGAGTTTTATTCAACGGCTCCTGTTTGGGCATATAAGGAGGCATTGTTTCCTGGGTCACGGCAGTGGGATGCTAAGTTCAGGAGTTTACGTAAGAAGGCCCTTGTAACTGGCTCAGCCTCAGTCTCTTGACACATCATGTGAAAGACACCAGGCCACAACAACAACAACAACACTTTGTGTGGCAACATGCACAAATATATTTTTTGCCTGCCATTTTAACAAACACAAAAATCCATTTGAGGAACCTTGATACTGCTGTACACTGGCCCGTCATAAATGGGGAAAAAAGTATTTTTTTTCATCCAAACTTGTTTTGGCATCTTTGTAGGTAATTTATATCTCAAAATTGTCTGCACACCCTGTCCTGTCTGTCATTTACTTTGCTAGAGTGATGTTGAGTTGTTTACTCATGCACATCAACTCACTTTTCACTCTCACTTAAACTGAATGAGCTTTCTGCATCTGCAGTATTTCACGGAGCCCGTTTGGCAATGTTGGATGTGTCCATCACTGCATTTCTTGTTCAAGGAAGACAAGACAATGGATTTATTAGGGAGACAGATGAACTTCTTTTCAAATCCCATCATTCTGTTGAGTGTCTAAAACCCAGACAGTTGACGTGCATATGACAGCTGTCAAATTCATCACAGCGTAGTCACAAACAAGCAGGCGCACCTAGGCTGTTGTGTCTGAAAATTCACAGAGCGGCATGGCTTTCTGTAAAGTGTAGCCTGCCATCAGGGCTCTGTGTAGGATCATAAAACACTTGGCATTTTGACTTGTGCCTTGTGATTTATCTTGCCTTGAGACATAATTTGGTCTGAGCCCGCAGCGAAATATATACTTGGATAAATGCTATGGCTTTGAGTTGAAATAAACAAATCCCTAATGCCCTATCAATGTCCTTCCTGTTGGAAACAGAATAACTGCTTTCACTTACCAAAAGGAATATATATCATCAGATAAATGCTCCCTAGAAATGGGAAAGCAGGGACAGGCTTAACCACTTCTAAGCCCTGCATCCCCATAGACTTGTGTTTATGATAAAGAGTAATGAATGGAAAGTGGATTTTATCAGTGAAAGATGGAGAAATGGTTAGCTTGAGTGATGCTTTTTGTCCCACATGGCGCAATCAAGGCGTATTTTTTAAGTATAGTCTCTTGTGTCTTTGTGGACAAATTTTTATGGATATTTGCTGTGGGACTTTGCAGGCCCAGCTTGACGGTACAGTAAGAAGGGCAGTCTGTTATCTGAAGTTGCAGTAGCATTGCTTGTCATGCAAATTGCAAAGACAACTACTTCTATATAGTTTAAACTTTAAATGTGCTGTTACAGGTAGCCTAGCAATTATATGCTTCACTTCAGTTTGCTTGGTTTGGTTGCACAGAATTAAATCTTGTGTGTCAACAACTTGGCTGTCTGTTAGACTGAGGTATGTCTCTGTCTCTTTCATGATATCTGTTCATAAATACTGTATGTTCAGGTTTTTAAGAGGTCACTTAACAAGTATTTGTGTTCTGTATTTGGTGTGTTTGCACAACAGCGCCATCTCATCACATGCTTCTGTCTACTTGATTGCTCCTCCAACTTGTCTACTTGCCTGTCTTTTCCTTTTAACCTGGCCCTGGTCTCCATGCTCCCGATGAGACCTGGCATTGAGTAGGTTCAAATAAGGCCGCTCAGTGGGCACAGACACTCCCATCATCTAGATTGGATCACCGTCAGGAGAGAGTTTCCCTAATCGCCTGACAAATTGATGTGCAGGCTCAAGCTTCTCTGCAATGATTTTCTTCTACATGAGCATCAGTGAAAACACTGGGTCTTATAGAGTAGGGAAGAGTGCCCCCTAATACCAGGCG
Organism: Psettodes erumei; assembly: GCA_016785225.1. Taxonomy (NCBI): domain Eukaryota; kingdom Metazoa; phylum Chordata; class Actinopteri; order Pleuronectiformes; family Psettodidae; genus Psettodes; species Psettodes erumei. Next base: position 1,060,845 of record JAFBJZ010000001.1, on the reverse strand, counting down.
TTAGTGAGTTAAACAACTCTCATCTGTTTTAATCTGTGCCTCTAATGGAGAAAACAATAATAAAAGGTTACTGCTGATCAGTAGCCTCCACAAACATAACCCATCTGTCTGAAAGATTAATAAATCATGGTTTCGTTCAAAGAGAAGGGGTAGACTTGCCAGATTTATTTTGCTCTTGCTTATTAACACCTTGTGTTGTCCCTGCACTAGACAGTTTTTTCATCAAGCCCTAATTGACTGTAGGATTTTGCTGAAGAGTATTATCAATCTCTATCTGTTTCATGTGGACGGACATTGATCAATGGAAATAGCTCTCCTTTGTTGACTGTATTGGACAGTGCTCCCGGCCACTGCTCGGGCCATGTAATGGAGCTTATGAGTACCAAGCCACTAGATCAATAAAGCATTGAAATAAGAAGATGAAATTCCCCTTTTCTCAGTGATTACAGGCTCAATGGCTGAATTCATTAGATTTCCAAAACTTTTTTTTTATTTTCCTTTTGGTGTAGGAGTGATATACTGAAAAAAAGGGCCAAACAACCATCTCAAACCATCCCTTCTCAGCCCCAAGCCCATTAAAATTCCTCTGAAGTTTTTTACATATCACTACATCAAATGCACATAAATTATGAATGTCTCATATAGCAGTCTTGCACTTGTAGCCCCCGGGTTCCCTTGAAACTGATTTGGTGTCTATGAACTTTGTTGTTACAAGGGCCAGAGAAAATTGGAGTAATATGCTCTCTCTGAGATTGATCATTCACAGCTCGTAATGCTGAACATGCCATAATAAACATCTCCACCTTCATGTATTACTTTGAGATTGTGTTTGTTTCACCATTAATGAATTTACTGTCATAAGATTGGTTTTAATATGTATGCATGAGAATGACTCCGTCATAAAGGGGGTTATACATTTAGACGCCAAGCTGGGACGACGCATGCTTCTTTCATACATCACAGACTGACTGGGGTTTTTCTTCAAGTTGCAAAGGATTTTGGGGGAGGTCAGATGAGTGCATATGTTCTGGTTAATTTTTTGCAACAGTAATACTTTTCAGCATCATTACTTTAAGTAGAGTGAAACCTCTAATCGGCTTCGATGTATCTGGGGGAACTGCGCCAACCAGTGTCTGCAATCTTTGTTAACACAGTGGCTTATATTCATAACATTCCGCGATTTTAACCAGCAGTTAAAGTTGATATTTTAGGAGGGAAAAGTAGGGGATGTAAAAAAAAAATCAGATTTAACTAAAAAAAACAAAACAGAACATACCAATAGCATGACACAAAAAGGAACATTACTGTGAGCAATAGGCGATTGCACCTGTAATATCACACATGTGCTTCTGATGGGGCAATTAAAAGCTTGGGATTAGGTTTATCTCCTGTGGTTATTTTTGTCAACTACTTTACCTATAAAACCCAAATTTGAGAAACAATGGAAACTTAAATATAGATGTACAGTTTGTACATTAACTACCACAGCTTAGATAGTCCAAAAAAGACCCGTTAGCTATGGCCAACCTGTCCCAAAATATTATTCGTTTTGAGAAGAGTGATGTTAAGCATGTCTTTACAGTTATTGACACTAGCTACAGACAAACCTGACAGTTGACTTGCTCCATTTTTAATGATGGAGGTAGGATGGGATGGAGAAAGTGGGTTCCTGGGGTAACTGGTGGCAGCAGCTGACGATTACAAGCTTGTCTGCATTTACTATACATTAGTCCAGAGTTTTAGCCTTGGATTCACCATCCAGCTGGGTCTGTTTTGGTCTTGTGGACATGATTTATCCCCGTCAGTCCAGCTGTGGTTCTCCAGCTGTTTGCGTGACAGATACTTTTACACTAGCTCTTTCTGGATATGCTTTGCTTTTCCAGAGCATCCATCTCCACTGCTGCACAACCCTTTGGCTTCTCCTGATCCCCAAAACATGCAGGCACACATGCATTTGTTTTTAGGCTCAAGCCTCTGCAACACTCTTCACCCCTGCCCCCTTTAGGGAAATGAATGCAGCATAGTGAGATACGCCAACTTATGAACATTCATACTTTGTCTCCATTTTTGTAAATGCTAAAAGCCTAGAGCATTTGATAGTGTTTTTGGTATTGTTGGTCTGAATGAATTATGCTAACAAGGCAGAATACAACACCCAGTGGTGTCTAAATCTTTTCAGATCAAATTCATGTTGTGTTGGTCAAGACTCTGAATGTAAGCCATCATTGTATTCAGTGCTAGGTTTGTGGTGTGCAACATTTTCATTTGTGCTGTTTTGAGTCACATGCGTCTAACTTTGTCAGCACATTAGCTACTCAAGCATTGTTTTTTTCTCATCGACTACAACTGGATCCAAGGACATCTGACAGTCTGTTTTCACTCACGACCTTATTTATAACTTATTTACTACCCTCACATGTCCCTAGAGCTTCACTAAACTTGGATTCCCAGGCTTTGAGAAAAGCAGGCGGTGTGTCCTGGTGCCTGACTCAAGTCTGTTCTAACCACCCCCCACCCCCCCTTCTAAACTTGTAACCAGCTGCACATCAAAAGGAATATGATTTATTAGGGGTGCAACTCCCCAGGACTTTGAACGACCATCGACTTGTTTATCTAAGTTAACATTCTTGGCCGTATCCATATATTTTTTTCTGTTTGCCCTTTCATGTGGTTCTGCAGTGCTGCATCCACTGGTTGTTGGGGTTTTAGTCCACCTACAGTAAAAGTATGTCAGCTGCAAATGTCACTCATAAAGGATTTGGTTTTGGGCCACAGCATTGACATGGATCAGTTCTGTAACTGTTCCTTGAAGGCATTACATAATTGATGTTTTTTCATGATACTGCGGTAAGTTGCTGGCACGTGGGGGTGGGGTGGGGTAGGGATTCTCAAAAGAGCAGGCATCATTGACTCTTTTCCCTTGTAGCTGCCCATCTTTTAGCCCTCACAATCCCTCAACCCTTTCTTTCCTGCCTCTCTGCGCATCTCCCAAATAGAAAACATGTGGCAGGAGTTGTCATTTGTTAACGTATGGTAGAAAGAGTGAAACAGGCCAGGGGATGGCTCATCAGGAACACTCATTCAGGATGATGAATGTGACCAAATACACATTTGTCCGTAAAACTTGCAGAGTGGATCAGCATCATTAGGCATGAGGAATAGGTGGAGCCCGCTGAGAAGTGAATGCAGCAAACAGATGTTGCAGATTTTCACCAGCATCTTTCATCCAGAGTACCATCATTAATAAAGTTGAAGGTGATCCTCGTGTTTTCATTTAATAAGACCAAATAAAGTATGGTGGCACTCTCAGGAAATTGCTGAATAAACTGAATATTGCCATGGCTTCTTAAACAAGGACCCATGGTGCTCTATCTGGGTTCTAAGTAAGTCTTGGCTACATGACACTGTAGTTAGGATCCTGAGTGTAGTGTATTAGTCAGCGCATTCTTACGAAAGGTGTAGATTTCACGAGAAAAAGCTCAGATCTATATAGTCTATAGTCTGAAAAACCTAAAAGGAAAAGTTATGTGCAAGGCTACACAACACTGAGAGTATGGAGCTGGTTCTGTGATAGAAACTGACATTCGAGCTTGGTGTCTTACAATACTGTCGGTCTTTAGCTGGCCAGTGTGTGTTGCTGTGAATGGTTGCAGCTGATGCCATGGGTATGTCAGGTGACTGAGCCCCATGTTCAAGCAGCTTGGCCCTGTTGTAGAGGGCCTCCATCTTTGTCAGCCTTGTCTCATCTTATAAACAGGCCCAGACAGAGAAGCTTTACCATGAATAATGCCTCAGGTCTGTAGAACCCCAACACCTATAAATCTTAATAGAGGTTTCCAGATTCCAACGGGCAAACACGTCTCTCTGCTGCCCTGCCCAGCTCTATTCCACCTCCCATGCCGAGTCTCCAATTTTCTCTCCCCAAACTAAACCCACAGTGACTTGAATTTGCCCATGCCATGATTTACCTACAAACAGGATTACATGCATATAGCTCATGCAAATCAATAAAAACCTGTCAAGAATGCTTAGCCTCCTGTGGTTTGCTAAATGCAATTTATCACTCAGGGAATCAGGGGAAGGGAATGGGCTAACAAATGGAGTCTGATCACTTGTGTTGGACGTGTTGTCAAATACCTGAAGAGTGCATTTTTCATTTTCTGTACAGTAAATTGCACTTGGTTGTGTGCATGTTGCAAAGGGACTAGCACTCTGCTTATTGCATCTCATATGGAAACCTGTGCTTTTATGAACTGCTGTGTGGCATTTACTGCAATTCCCAAATCATATCATACAACAGATTGCCATACATTAGGGTATTTAGAGAATTCTAATTTATAATACTACATTGTGTGAGATTAAAACCATTTTATGTGTTAGTTTGCGTTAGTATGAGTTAGAGTATACCTTGATCTTAGCATGTTCTGTTGTACTAAAGTATGGTCCCTAAAAGTAAACACAGAAACATAAAAGAGGTCATACCTTTAAAGTATTCCCTCTGTGTAGTTGCTTGACCCTCAAGCTTGAGCTCCATCAGCCAGCCTGATGCGAATTACATGTTGCATTTTTCATGCCTGCCTACTGAATTATATTAACTGGCTTTGAAGTGAAGGAAAATATGCTTATAAATCAACTGATCTCATGTATATCAAGTTTCTCAGTCTGCGGACAGTCATCAAAAATGCTGTGCACAGATATTGACACTTTGAGAGACGTCTTGCTTTGATAAGTCCATCTATGCCCCTGGGCTGCTGGGCTGGTCAACATGATGCCTACCGATTCCCCAAATTGAACCTGCTTTCAGATTCATCATCCATAAATTGGTTATATGTCACCTTTGAAGTGCAATTACAGTTCGTGCAGAGGAGGTGGATTTGGTGAATTCACTATTCCACCCCAAATCGAGTATGTAGACAAGTCAAGCTTAATAGATAACCAACAGATTTACCTGCTGTTGTACTGAGGCAAAGGTTGGCTCATGGTTGATAGCAGGCCAGGTTCTCTTTTATGTGGTGCTGTTAACACCCACTTCTGACAATGTTATTGCTAAGTTAATGTATTTTAAAAAACACAGTGTGTCATTTACTGAACTTAATGAATAGGGTGTCTTAAAAATATTAGCGCCGCTCAAGATTCACATGCAATATGCTTTAACTTCATCCCTGTGTCTTTTTTTAAAATCTGTACCAGGACTCTTGTTTTTGCATTCAAATACCATAAACTCATATCATGAGCCATTTCCTCTGATTCAGTCAATTTGGCATTGTTCCAGGAAACCCTACTCAAACAGCTCTGGACAGTATTCCCATATGGTCGTGAACACATTCATTTGCAGTGCAATGATTACTGAATGTGTCTTTAGAATCACTATAGTGTATTGCAGTGAGTGCTCCCGCAACTATTCCTCTTGCCTGGTTCAAAGATAAATTAGCAGCTTCTAAATAATGCAGTGAACCCTAATTCTCTTTGATTAGTGGCAAGTTAGATGATAGCGACCCGTTGAAATTGGTCATCAGCATAAATAATGACTGAATGAACTGATAAAATACAAAGTTGCCGACCATCATAAATCAAATGAAAACCACTTGGTGTGGAAGTCACTGGAATTAGAAGTCCATGCTCCTATTAATTATGTTGCCTTGCCAAGGCGACAGTGTTATAAATCAGTTGTGAAAGGTACTCCAGCCGGCTGGCCTGCCCAGCAAGGCCTGCTGCCTGCAAATGGCTCTGTATACCCCCCTAATTGTTTCTTAAACAAGCCACCTCTAGAGGCTGAAGCTGAGGCTGATGGACAGAGTTGAAGAGCAGAATTGAAAATGTGGGAGAAGGTTGCACTGTATATAATTTGCATAATTGGATTAGCGTCATAATGTCATAAGTTTGAATACACAACCAAGAAGTCATTTGTTTCACTGTTTGTTCAAGATGTTCAAAAATACACAATGTTTCTCTGTCACAGCTTAAAAAATGAAATCCAGCGTTTGTCAGTACTTTTATGAAACCTCCCCATGTGAAGCTCAGGTGGCTCTTCGGTTGCACCTTTGGTTCCAACTCTGACTCATTTGTAAAATCCGCCATCCATTCTTCACAAGTGACCTTATCATCGTTTGGCCTATGCTAAACTTTCATGACCAAACAGCTGAAAAAAATGGGAAAACTGGAGCAGAACAAACCTTACTTTGTAGGTTTTGGCCAACAAGTCCATTTTCACCTTAACACATTTGAAGTGACAGGTACTACAAGTAAAAGACTATATTATTGGAGTCAGTTGTTGGATTTAGTTAGTTTAGACTATCAGTACCACATAATAGTCTCTTGCATATGAGTCATCTACAAAAATAAAAAATCATATATGATTTTGATAAAACAGTTGAAACAGTTGTGCATCGGGTCCAGATCACTGCATGTAAAAAAATATAAACTGTACCACATTCAAAGAGAAATACAATTGATTTTATAATACATCAGATCAATTCTTTCCTGTCTACATCTCTGATCTGACGTTAACCTTATTGATGCGATTCATTCCTTGACATCTTTACCACAGTGTACCCATCAACATCTAGCCAGTTCTTCAGAAAATCACATTTCTTTTGTTTGTGAGTACAGAGCACTAATCTTTCCCAGTGGAAAAGGCACTTCCTCTATAAAGGCTCCATGATCCCACCATCCATCACACATTCCTTATTAGGTTGTCTATAACTGACTGGGCTTATTTTGCTGGGGTATGCTATTAGAATAATTGCATTCCTATGCAGTTCCCTGTTCTGCTAGATTTATTTCTTTTTACAACACAGAGCTCTTATGAGGTCAAAACAACAACTTGTGATGCTGCCTGTGAATGTCTGTAATGTCATGGACCAGTGCGACCACAGGACAAGACTGTATAGTCTTTCTGAGATCCCAGATGTTTTTGCTTTGGTGTCACCAGACTGAGCTGCGGGGTGTTACTTATGCTCCCTGTGGACTTGTGAAGTTTGGAAACTGAAGCGTATGCCGGGGTAAATAATAGTGTTATTTAGTTTGAAGTAACTCTCACCAGGTATAATGGGTCTGTAACCCCTGTGCCTCTATGAATACACCTCTCTTAGCTTGTTGGTTATCTGAAATAGGCTTGTAATCTCAATCATCTCATTTTCCCCTGGATTTTCCCACTCTCTTTACATCACGAGTGAATTAGTTCCTGCACCAGTGACACTGGGCAACTCTGTACGCACAATCTATTACCTGGCTGGGACAAAATAGCTCTCTCTTTTTAAATGAGGCCGGCTCTGTCAATCCATTACCCATCTCTGTCCCCCACCCCATCCTCCACCCCCACCATCCCTCTCAGGTCTCTGCTCTGTGGCAGAAAGTGCATGTGTGGTTGTGTGTGCACATGTGTAGGAAAGTCCCCAAGAAACCATTTAGGCAGTAGAAATTGAGCGGGCCCAGGCCTCAGGTGTCCGTGTCACGGTGATGAATCACACAGTACACATATTAAACCTTCCTCATGTGAGAGGGACCTGTGTTGAGCTGCACCCTTTCCCTGGCTGCCCTCTCCCCAAAAAATGAGAACCATTGATGCCAAAAAAAAAGAATTATAAATATGATGGTGTGTTCTGCACATAAAGGCCGGCCTGTCCCTGAGAAATTGATTTATTGGATTCCCTGACATTTTAGTTGTGGTCGTTATGTTATATTTATGGGGGAATTGCTGGAGCCTCTCATTATGCTCTCCTAATTTATTTTACATACTTTTATGGCCGCTTGTGCTCAGCAGGCCTTTACGGCAGCTGTTATTGAAAAAGAAAAAAAAAGGCAAGTACATATCGATCAAGATTTACATGTTTATTGCCCAGATTGTGATTTATTTTGCTGAATTTTCTTGTTTGGGTCGAGCTGCTTTTCAGTCAGATGTCAAAAGCACAAGAGGGAACCAGATGCAAATATTTTCACAGCCCTTGCATTTTACTCCATCTTACACCATCTTTTCATGATGTGTATTTGTTAATGTATTGTATAAGCAAAAATTTTAATTTATGGTGTACAAGAACTGACACAGATATATAAGCTTTACATAATATTTTTAAGGCACAGTCCACATCCATATGTACACAAGATGCTCACCTTACCAAAAACATAAGCCCAACATTAGTTTTGCTGTATGCATTGTATTGGAGGTAAAAGATCTTTGACGCTAAAGCATGATCACTTAGCTTTTATTGTTTCAATGATTCCTTTTTCATTTAGTTTGAAGGGCAAAATTATTTAACAGGAGTCATTTTTTTCTCCTTTCAGTGTGACACTCTGCAATACCTTGCTCAGGTTGTTCTCTGTCAAGTTATGTGGCCTTGGACATGATTAAGCAATAAAAACAATTAAATTAAATTACTTAAACTTTTGATGCATTAAATAGTGTCCCAAGATCATTCCTCAGCATAAAGGATGTGTAATTAACAGCTGAGATGAAGCGGTTATGAGCTGGTTCTTATTAAATTAAAGTCTAAAAAAAGGGTCTTTCAGTAAAGCCCAAGAACTTGATATATGCTTATGCGGCTCTGAGCATCACCTACCATGAAATTTAGTGTTTCCAGGGTATTTAACATTAAGACGTAGTTAAAATTAATTCTACGTGCAATTTCTCAAAAAGAAAGCTGACAACTAATGTCAATAAATCGTGCTCGGCCTGAGATGGGGGGATCGTAAATCTGTTGCACTGTGCCGCCCCTCAATGTGGTAGTCAGGGGTCGAATGGGGGTGTGAAGCAGGGTACAGGAATGAGGAAGATGGATTTGTCGGCAAGGGAAGGAGAAAGGGTGATTTGAAACCCCGGACACTGATTGGTGGAGATGAGGCCTTGGTGTCCTTGTGGTGACATTCAGTCCCTGATATTTGTTTGGCTTTAAATAATACCCCGGATAGGGCCAGAGACTGATGGCCACCGGGTCGGCTGACATTGCAGCCTGTGCCAAGGTGAGCGACTTCGAGACACTTCCTCTCTCACTCTCTCTGTCTTCCCTTTCATCGCACCATGTCTCTCTCTCTCTCGCTGTCCCGGGCCTGTCAATAAGCATCCACTTGTCTGATGGGTTCTTCTGAGGAGCTTACAGCTGACGTGCTGGTGTCTTTATTTCCACCAGCAATCCTTTTAGAGTTGGCCTTGGTGATCAGTCATGCCACTGACAAGCAGCTCAGGCCTCAGCACCTCAGCAACCCTCCATCCACTCCTCCTCATGACTCTCTGTCATTACAAAGGAGGAGGAAAGAGAGGCTCTGGTCCAAACTAAGAATTTAGGTTGACTCCATTTCTCAGATATTGCAAGACATGCTATTTATCTCTGTGCCCCTAAGGTTTGATGCCCAGGCAAAAACTATAATATACAGCAACTTAAAGGAAACAGCTATTCTGTAGACACTTCTAAAAAAGGCCTGTTTGGGAGACAGCACGTCCTAAATTTATGTCCATATACACTTGTTTAGTTGTCAGGGAGTATTGACTTTGGAAATAGCACCTTGGTGAAAGAATTCCCAACCCAAGATATAACTTACTTGTTGTTTCTAAAGCTTTCAACCACATTTTGTGGCCTTCTTCGGTGTAGTTGGAGTTCACATGAACAAGAAGTTAGGTTAAAAGGAAGAGGAACAAGACAGAGCAATGTTATATAAAATTGTACAATATAACTTTGCATGAGTTCAAAGGTGGATTTGTCTCTTAAGCCAAGTCCAGACCAATCAATCTCTCTGCCATCAGTGTCAGCAAAGTTACTGAAATACTTAGCTCTGAAATAAGCACATTAATATATTTACACACATACACACACAATGGGTGGCTGTGTCCTTAGTCATCAGAGACAGTGTTATGTTGCAGGGTGGAGTAAGTGTGAGTAGTTTTCCAGCTCGTAGCAGATGATGTGCTGTTGATTATGCTGGACCGCAGTAATTATGGGTGAGGGCTGGCCCTGGGTTATGGCCTCTGTGATTACTGACTCACTGTAAATGACTTATTTACAGTGTTGTTGATGCCCCTTTAGAGAAATGACTAACTCTGCACACAAACAGGTTCTTTTACAGCCATGGTCATCTTTAATTAGGACGACTTTGGTGACACTCAAATTTACAGTGGGCTTGTGTGGAATTCGGATTTAGACACCCAGACAGCAAAGATGACAGATTAGCTTGACAACATACCATATGGTCCGTGAGCGTGCATGGCTTTACAGTGCGGAGGTTGTGTTACTGTTAGCTTGCATTCCACTGCTTTCTTTCAGTCTGGATTCTGTACTCTGCAGCTTGGTAAACAGATTTTACAGTCATAGTCGTGGTGTTGGTAAAGAGAACCACGGTGCCATGTCAACAGTTTATCATGCATAATACAGAACTGAGCAGGCCAAGACTCTATCTTATCATCACTCATGTGAAATTTACCCAGGTAGCTTATAATTAACACCCCTGTTGCAAGGTAAATGGTTAGTTAGTGGTGACAGACCGTTACAGGCATGGACATCTATGACCAGATCTTCATATGTTGTCTCTATCTTAGAAACATGAAACATTTAAAACCAATAATGTTTTCATAGAAATATTTGAGATAATAATAAACATACTATCATTAGTGTTATTATTACATTTGTGTTATTATTCTCTAATCTGTCTTATATCTTCTCATGATTCCACCTAGCATTTTTTACTCTGTACCTGACGTGCTGCAAAAGCACATATATCAATCCCAATGTGAGTCTCCGGAGAAAAGCAATTATCCCCCCATCTGAGGAGAAAAAAAAGTGAAAAGTGAAAACCCATTCCCCTATCAGGCAAATAATAACAGGAATGTCATATCCTGTCTTCATAAAGGATTTTATCTGATATTGAATTACATGGCGATGTCCAAAAGTATCATGGCAGTGTTTGTCTCCCACTGTTTCTGTCATCAGTTCAGTGTTGATGACTGATGTGGTCATATTGGTGCTCTCACTTGTGCTGGTTTTGATGATGCTGCCACACACATCCTTAATAAATGAAGGCTGAACAAAATTGCTTGTTGTTTTTGTTTTCTCTGATTATTTCTCTTTTTTATTCCCCTTTCTTACAAGTTTTTTGTGTGTGTGGCTCCTCCTCTTCAAGCTGTATCTCTTCTCTGATCTCCAGTAAGCAAATTTACAGCTTTATTTCAAGCCCCCCTCCCTTCAATTCTGGGTGTGTACGACCAGCGGTGGTGCTGGGACCCATGGTGAGGGGTCGGGGGGGTCCCTCTGATTAACAGCCGTCACCTCCCAGGGAATGACAAACTTCGCCGGTGCTGTCACTAAGAAGTATGATGTTCCCTTTGTTCCTCCCCTTGGGCAGCTGTGACAGGCTGGCCAGTCAGAGGGCTGTGGCTTTAAATCTGCCAAATTTTTAGACAAAACCAAAGTCTCTTCAGTCTAGCAAACAGGCACAGCCCTGCTGCTCAACTTGGCTGTCTGTTCACCACCAGCGGAGATTATGCTGAAGTGCTTAGTGAATATAATTACAAGTAATTGGCAAATAGTAGGCTCTGACCAAACAGAAATTGTTTCATTATGTCTAATTAACACCTACTTGATTATGGTTAATTACTGTTGTTTGATAATGGAGGAGCAAAGTTGTCAGTCTGGAGACAAGCGGGAGCCATCTGGATCACTGATAACCATATGCTGGGGCCTTGCTTCACTTTGCTGGGACCGGAGCTGTCAGGGCCACCGACAGTGGCAGGTGTCTGCCGTGCAGAGATTTCAGTGTCTGCACGGAGGTGTAAACACAACACAGCTCAAACAAACATGCAAGTGCACACAGAAACATAAAATGCACGCACAATCAAATACACGCCCACACTGTTGCAAACCTGTAATTAACTGTTGTCAGACCTAAAATAAGCCATTTAAAAGATTGCTCACTTAATTTATTCACCTCTACAAGACAATCTCTGTATATTAATATCAGACTTGGATAACTTAATGGATCTGAAAAGCAGACTCTTTTTATTGAACTGCAATGTACAGTTTAAATGCTGCACATAATTATTAGAGTAAATTGACAGAAAAGGAAATTGTCAGTGTAAAACTTCAGGGAATGCTGAAATAGATGCTAAGGAGCACAACGGAGTTCCAAAGAGCCTGGAAAATTATTCGAAACAGAAGGCTCCCTGCTGTAAACAAAAGAAATTACCCTGCACTAAAATTGTCTGTCTGTCCCTGTTAATTAGCTGCACACACAATGTGAAATTAGCTATGACGCACAAGGAAAATGGAAAGATAAATAGTCCCTTATTGGGAAAGAAAAAAGTCAAGACTTGCCATACGTAGCATTTGTCATGTTTAATTGTGGGATCAATTAAAATTTGGGGGGATAATGATGATTTATAAGTGTTTGTGTATAATTTGATATTCATTAAATCAGTGCGACACATGCTGGTATCAGCTTGTTAATTGTGTTTCCTTTTTGTTGAAGGCTGGCTTTTGAATGCAATTGGCTTAAAGTTTACAGACTCACTTGGCTGAGTGATTCTGTAGTACGGCAGCCAAGCTCCATTGTGCTGCTATAGCAATTTTGTCACTTCTTATTTGCTTGTCTTCAATATTCTTTATGAACTACTGCTGAAATTGCACAGTCCTTTGGCCCAGACCCATTTTACTTTTGTTTGGGGTGGACAACCTGCAATATGTCACTATCAAGTGTTCAACTCACTGACATCATAGACTTTTTGTCCCCTTCTTTTTGTTGTCATGTGTGCCCATTCTGTCTAATGAGCCTCACCAGAACAGACTGCTAAATGAGCTGCACTGAATATCAGTTACCATTTTCAAGTTTGCCACAGTAGTGCTTCTGCAAGTTGAAGTACACTCATCAACTGGTGTTTTTGTATGAGTAATGTAAAGAAACTGTATTTGAGCCATAAACTCTTCCTCATGACACATGACACTGCTGACAGTGTATTTAATTGTATGTTTGGGGCCTCAGCAGCCGTATTCATCATCGACTCACAGCATCATTTTATTCAAACTGCAGCATTGGTCAGATGAAGAGAACAGTCATTTGAGCTCTGCATAATGCAGCCAATTCATCATGCACACGTAATGTGTGCTGTTTGAGCGCACCAGACAGCAGTGATGGGAGAGCACTTTGTTGTCATGCCCCCCCATTTTTCCACTGCAAGGCTAAGATGTAGGCCAAGTGGAAGAGTGCCAAATGATTCAACATAGGACAAGATTCCCATTCAAATGGCACAGAGCTTTTCCTCCTTATTCATTTTCTTAGATTACCATCAAATTTGTGTCACCAGCAAGGCAGCATTATTGACTCACAGCGATACACTCCCTTTGCTTTCGTTGTTATTAGTTGACATGCTGACATTTTCATATGTGTCTTTGCTAATGCCTGCAAATTGCTCTGACCGAAGAACGTGAGAATTGAACAGATAATTTTAATAAGATTCAACCGCAGATGGTGCGATGCGCCTGCCTTATACATATAGAATACCAATTGTAACCTGTTTTCAGAGGCGACTACAGGAGCAAACTCTAATGGGTTTTGACAACATTGTATTAGGCACAACAACTACGCATAATGTACCGAAAAATTGGACGTGAAATTGGAAACATAGCCGAGAACAAAGTAAATTTACATGGTTTGGTAGGTTTGGTGATGTCTGATATCATACTCTCTCATGCAAGCTCTATCTGGAGGGAGAAGGCAGGAACTGCAAAGGGGGGCTTAACAATGGATATCAGTGGAGAGTGCTTTTAAAGTTAAGGCTGATGGATGGCTTGTCAAAAAAATAATTGCACTGGTATGGAAGTGGGCTCGCACGAGCTTACCGAGGAGGGGTTGGGTGGGTATGGGGGGGTGTCAGAGCGGCAGTGGAGGGGAGGCGCGATCAGCAGAGAGCATGATGGGAAGTGACAGTGGTCTGTCAAGAGGCAGTGGCTGCCCAGAGAAGTGTGAAGCCAGAGCTATGAGGTGGCAGGAGAGAGCAGGCTGTCAGAGCAAGAAAGTGGCTTTAATATGGCGAAAAGCAAAGGAATCCGCCTGTCAGGCCTGCTCAGCCAAGCCAAGGCGCGGCAGCGGCGGGAGAGAGGAGAGGAGATGGGGAACGGATGCAGGTGAAAACAAAGGTAGAGACAGAGAGAGAGAGAGAGAGAGAGAGAGACAGAGAAAGAGTGAAGGATATACTCACTGTGGAGGGAGGTGGAGAACCAAGGTACAACTAGTGAGAGCTGTGTGGCAGCAGGAGAGGCATGATGGGAAATTGTGTGGGACAGAGGAACAGGCCCAGCTGTCAATTAGAAGTTCCTGAGGAAGGCTTTGGCGAGGTGATAAAACTCATCAGCTCTTCTACTCACTCTCCAGGTGGCACTGGACTAGCTCCGTCTGCCTTTAACAGTCTGCAGAGGTACTTCTGTCTATAGTTGGTATGACTCTATACCACATCTCCCACCGTGTCCTAGACTCCCTTTATCACTGCATCTCCATCAACCATTTACATCTCTGTACATCCACCAATTACATATGCAAACTCAGTGACACACAATAAGAAAAGTTGCTTTTGTATTATCATGAGCCCACTGATGCAACTGGAACAAAGACAAAGGCAGACTGATAATTATTGTGGTGGATCGTCCCTTGCCATTTACTTGAAGTGCTGGAATATATTTAATAAGGCTTGTCTGCTCTGTCTTGACCTTGTGTGAAAGGCACTTTAATTCTGTGACCCATGAGGAGAAGCTGAGAGGCGTGTGTTGATTGCTCACATGAATGGATGCTCAATGGCTTTTCACACCGGGGCAATTGCTCTTGTTTTGCGGGGGCTCCTGTGATAGCGCCCTGTGTATGTTATGCTGATACGGCGCATGATTGATGCCGCATGTCAAGATTCAATAATGACAGTGTCACTTTTCTAACATTGTTTTGGTGTTACGTTGTGATTTTGGCCTCATTTTATGAAGACCAATTTTCATGACATTTTCATGGTGTGCATTTATTTATACAAGCAATGGGTGTTGTATTTTATAGCCATACCTAATGGTTAGGAAATGCACACCAAGCAACAAAGCGTTGTGTACGCATGATCGAGAAACTGCGTAGGAAATTCAGCCACTTGTTTTGCCTTTGCTGCAGTATGTTTGGTGCAGTGAGAGTCATGATCTGTGTCTTCACATTCATAAGCAATTAGTCTTGCCATAATTTATTCCTCATTAAGGCCACATAATTAAAGTTCTCTGTAGCTTCTTTGAACATTAAATTACACTCTCATTTTCTACAAATATAAGACGTGATATTTAAAGGGCCACTAACCACTGACTCGCATAATCAAAAAAGAGTTATTCTGAGAACTTATCATTACAGATCATGATATAATGATATGTTCACTTGTGAACTTTATACTCTGTCAGGTCCATTCAGCACACAGAAGCAGCAATTTTGCATATGGATTTTAATGAGGGAATTAGAGGCTCATTTTATTTGCACTGGTTAAAAAAATCTTCCAAAGAGTTTGAAGTTATTACCCAAGGCATGTGACATTCATGCAATCTTTGACTCAAGTTCTGGCACAAGGGCAAGTTTTATGAGAAAAGATTAAACCTGGGCTTCTGGCTTCAATATGTGTTTCACTGCAAAGGCTGTTTGTCCAACTCATGAAGAAGTTAAGGTGAATGAGTGGTTTAGTAAGGGGGGTAAAGGTTGCAACCATAGTAATACCCATTAACCCACCCCACGTTGACATTTTGAGAAATTTGCATTTTGCTTTCTTGCCGAGTTTTGGGTGAAAAGATCAATACCACTTTCATGCATGTACACTTTCAACCTGGAGGTTGTTACCTTACCATTAAGACTGGGAACAGGGGAAACAGTTTTGGTGTTAAAGGGGGTCATATGATGGACTATTTCTTAGCCAACCACAGTAACTTTTCCACTGGTTGCCTTGCAACCTCTCAGCAATGTTAAGCCTTCGTTAGCTGCTTAACTAAGCTAACAGGCTCCTCACCATAGATTTGTATGCATCTTACAAACTTCAGAGTGGCACTGATCTCATATTACTTTTAGCAATCAAGAGTACTATGAAAGGATAAATAAGTGTATTTCCCAAGATTTTCTTAGTTGATCCTGACTGTTTGTACATGCATCCATATTGAAAAGTATGGATGCCTTATTTCTCTAAAGAGGCAAAATAATAACTGCAACACTGTTTTGCTCAGAAACCTTTTCTGGTGGACACCTTGATTTTTTGAAATACATTTTGTTTGCTTGATGACTTTTTTACCTTAATGATGAGTATGTCAACTTGAACAGAGCAAGGAAAGCTCCTTTACAAATCAAGAATGGATAGTTGTGACTCCACAGCTTCGTATTTTCAATACCAGAAAAAAAGACACTGTCAGCGCTGATTGGAAAAAAAAGATATATAGACTACCAAATTGATGAACTGGCTAAGGAAGGAGACAGAGGGAGACATTGAGAAAAAGGCAGTGTGGATAGAATGGATGGATGGATAGAGGGAAAGCCCCATTAAGTGAAGAAAAGGCTGTTTGGCCTGCCTATACAACAGAGGGAGAGTCCAAATCCATTGATCTCTTGCAGCCAATGACAGGCCAGAACTCAGCAATAATCATGACAAATGAGCAGAGCCTGCACCAGATGAGAAACTGCCGATAATCACACAGACCCCCAAAAAGAAACTAGCAAGGTCGCAGTGGAGTGCAGTGGAGCTCCGATACCTCTCAATACTCCTGAGGGAGATGTTCTGGGAAATAAGACAGATAAAACTGAAAGAGGGACTTCTATTGTCACTATACTTTTATTGTCACTAACAATAATGCCTAAATAGCTGTTATTCTCACAGTGTTGCTGATATAAGTAAGAATATTACAGCATATTTTTATGACAAGATTAGGTAGTTAAATGTGGAAATACCAGTAGCGATTTTTATGCATTTCAAGGTCAGTGACTAAATGTTTAAATTAATCTCTGTGATGTGTTGTTTGAATCTTTAAAACCGCGCTGGGAAATAAATGAGGCTGCTGACATGTTCCCATAAAGACATTCATGCCGTGAGTGTTCCTCTTTGTAGATTAGAGCTAAACAATAATGATTAAATTGCCGCAGCCAATCAATCCAGGTTCTGATAAAGTATGATTGGTGGCACATTATCCCTCTTCTTTCCCTCTGGAGGTCTTCTAGTCTCCCATCACCAGCCCTGACTAGCAGGCATCCCGCCTCCCTGGATGAAACATTTTCTAATCAGCCTTATCTCTCACATCTGAATTTATCTTATTCATGGCAAATGCCAATATATTAACCGGCGTGTATGATACACAAGGTGACCCTACTGACTTAATGACATAATACATTATCCTTAATGAAGTCAATATCTCGTCTTTTAGCTGTCTGTCTATTGGGCCGATTAATTGCGGTGTCATTAAAGTTAGCTCTCTTTTCATTTGAGCTTGGCAAGTGGCATAAAACTAATGTTCTTAGTTATCAACCACTGAAATAGGATGGAGGGTGTAGGAAATTACTGGGAGGACAAGGGGGGTTTCCTACAGCCCACATCAGTGTGTTTCCTCAGTGACACCGCACATGTGCATGTTACTGGAGAACAGATGGGAGTGGTAATGTTTGTAGTCATGAGACTAATTTGGATATTTACATTTTCTTCTCGTGCAAACCTTGAGAAAAATGTTTTTTTTTGCAATTGCAGAATATTTTGTAATAAACAAAAAACTAAATTCTGCTTCAAAAATGTATTAACAATCTACCTTACTCATTCTTGCACAATAATTGCCGACCTGAAGGTAAAGCAAATACCACAGGCTGATTAAAAAGTGGGAAAACACTCTGTAAGAAATTCCGGTTGGTTTCATGAAAAACTGATATTTTGGAGAGAAACCCTTCATTTGTCATTAAAGTAGTGTGTTGTGAAAGTGAGTGATGCAGCAGTTTTTCATGCAGCCCACTGTGATTGACAGGCTGTAAAGTGCTTTTGGTAGAAATTGTGCCCCTGTGGCTGCACCCGTGTGTTTGAGGGGGATTTGGGGCCAGTGTTGGTCTTCCCTAAACTCACACAGTAGCGACAGAAGTAAACAGAGGAGTCTTAACGACTTGCAATTCTCTGCCAATGGCCTGAGGGTTAAAAATGACACTTGCTCAACAAAACAATAGTTTTGTGACGGTTGCTGTTACTACGTTAAATGTCACTGTTCTATTTTCTTATAGCAAGCAGCTGTCACTCAGATGGTCTAAGTATTTAAGATCATGACAGTCCGCAGTTATATTATTATATTTTTAGTCTTACTTGTGAAATGTTATTTTTTTCTCACTGACTTTAGGCTCGACCTCACAGTGTGGATTTCATGTTTGGGCATTTGTAACTGTACAACAGTCCGTGGAAGAAGTTTGACAAGGACAAAACAATTTTCGGTGACAGAGATGCATCTGTCAGAGCAAGATGCACCGACACCTGAGCCCCCCTCTTGCTGCCACTGCCCCCACCCCACCCCACCTCCCCCATACCTCTCCCCACTGCTGAAACAAGCAGACAGGATGGGGGTAATTTACAATGTGTTATCTTTGTCTATAGCTGCGAAATGATATGAAGTAAATCAAGGTAGGAGTAATGAAAGACTGAGAATTCATTCCTGTGAGCACATTTTAAGTGTAGTATCCGTTATGGTGGCAGCGCCTGAAGAGGCTGGAATGAGACGGGCTGAGGGGCCATAAAGCAGCAGCGGGGCCCATGTTAATGCTGTCTGTCTGGGGTTAGTAATTGGGTTGCACTGATGAGTTGCTTCGAAGACAAAGTGTAAATCCCCCACGCCTGCTGTAAATCTTACATTGTTGGAACAAGGTGCAATCCCAACAAATATTGATCCTGCCTAGGGGCCTGCTGTGTGTGTGTGTGTGTGTGTGTGTGTGTGTGTGTGTGTGTGTGTGTGTAGACCTCCAATCACTACAGTCAAACCAGTACACCCTGGTAGGCTTGTTCTAGAGTACAATTGCATCCATGTCGTTACCTTAGATTTGGCCCCTGTTGTTCAACTGCTGCGCTTGTTTTGGAGCAAGATTGTCGCTGCCTCACCAGCTGTGTTTCTTTGAGTCGGCTGTTGGTAGTTTGTTGACTTTGAGTGTTCTGGCTGAAAGGTAGCTGCAAATAACATAGTGAATTGTGATGTTTAAGTAGTTGCATTATTCATGGGTATTGCTACATCAGCTGGATGAGTATTTTGCTTCTGCATTTTCTCCTTTGATTCATTTGTACAGTGTGATGCATACATTATAGGTGGCATTAGACATTGTACTTTTTGTTGCTACTCCTAACACTACTACTTGACTTCTGTAAATATTAACCAACAAAACTTAGCGCTGAAATCATCATAAAGCTATAACATTATTAGGGTCAAAATTATTGTGAGCTTTTAAAGTGAGGTTAACAAATATTTCCAGAATTTGCAGTCATAAATCAACCTTTGTAACCCTGTCAAATTCAACATGTGCTGATAAGATTTTAATTTTTATCAAGAAAGAGACTGTGAATATAAAATATGAACAAATGATATCAGTTACATAAACACAGAGAAAAAAAAAAAAGAAGAACTTTTGTGAACATTTGTGTACAGATACAAAACACACTATCTCAATGCTGTCAACTGATCCAGAGCTGGATGTTTGTCAAGATCCAGGGATGATGTTTAGGTTTTGGTTGTTTCTGGAATGTTGGTTGATTGGACTAAAAGTTTAATTGGAAAATCAGCACTAATCAACTGATTAATCGCTAATGTAAATATTAGTTGCATTCCTAAACTGCTTGTAAATAGCCACATGTCCGACATGATTAGTGCTGATATATTCTTGTGGCTCATTTGTCACTGTATATGTTCTTAATTAAATTATGTATTGTAAGCAATGACATGTGATATTTAGAAAGCAGTAATCATATCACGTGTGCTTCGCTTCTTACATCTAACCTTTGAGGTTTTGAAATGTCACTGAGCTCTCCTTAAGCTTGGTGGTGGACGAGTCTGTGTGTGTGTGTGTGTGTGTGTGTGTGTGTGTGTGTGAGCACACGCGTGTGAGATCCAGGCAGACAGCTTATCGTTGAACACATCCTATCTTGGCTTGACAGGTCACTGTCAGGTACAGCTCCCCTCCTCTCTCACCCCTACTGATACAAGGTGCCACACAGAAACCTACCTGCATGAGTATGCTAATGTGATCTGATGGGAAGAGCTGTTAAAGCTGTGAAACACTCACAGTAATCCAAAGAAAAGTCGATTTACACCTACAAGCCAATGCAATTTAACCATATTTGCACAGTGACACAGCTGGGTCACACAGTTCAATTCAACATGCTAAAATCTTAAATAGAAAAAAAAATGTTGAATGAACAGGAGAAGGGATGGGAAAAGGTGATATGCTGAGCAGTGGTGACGTGCCAATGACTTTTATAGTGAATATGTTTGACTCACAAAAAAGGTCACGTCATTTAGAATAGCAATCATCTTGTCACCCTAACCTCACCTGTCAGTCTGTTACATTAATCACATTAATCTGCTCAGGTATGCATTCCACGGCCTCATCCGGGATCATCTGTGTTTTGCTCAAGTCATTTGTCAACCTGTTTACTGCTGTTATTTTCTTGCATCCATTTACAGGATGTGTGTTCAACGTGTTACCAGGCATTCCTTATTCTCCTTCTAGATTAATCAGTAGGGGAAAAACTCCCCATCACAATATCCTGAACTCCTAGTTGTGACATCTAAAACCTCAAAATGTTTGTAGATTAATTTACTCAGTTACTTTGCCAATCATTTCGGCTCTAACATCGTCTGAAAAGGTTTAGAAAACACAGGGACACATAGCATTACTTTTTGCTTCTCCTCTTTACAGAAAACAGGTGTTAGAAAGTTTC
This sequence comes from Psettodes erumei, assembly GCA_016785225.1. Lineage (NCBI taxonomy): Eukaryota > Metazoa > Chordata > Actinopteri > Pleuronectiformes > Psettodidae > Psettodes > Psettodes erumei. The sequence continues at coordinate 1,039,943 of JAFBJZ010000001.1, read as the reverse complement.
CCAGGTAGCAGAAATATGGTGTTTGTAGTTGGAGCCTTGGTGGTGTTTTGTGGTTGCTTGGTGCTGTGAGGATAACTCATACCCCTGGCCCACTGTGTCCATCTGTAAAAGGGGGGAAACCTGGACCTGGTGTGATGGTACAAGATAAACCAGCACCAAGGAAAGCTCCATTAATAATTCTCTTATTTGGGAACAAGGCCCTGTGCTTACAGAATACAGGGCAGTCCATCTCTTACATTGAGAAGAGGGAGGCGGAGGAAAAGAGAAAGAAATATAAGGTCAGCAGGGAGAGACTCCCTCTTCCATCCGCCCCTCCTTTCCTCCACCCCTCCCCTCTTAAGAGTGATGGGCCCAGGTTTTCCAAGGTAGTGCATTTGTCTGTCAGGAGTCTTGGCTGGCTGGCGTGATTTAGCTGCTGTCAGTTGATGCTGGTGTCCAGAGGATGATAGCGGCTGGCTGGATGGGGGGAAATTTGTTACCTTTAGCTCTGACAGGGAGATAATTGCTGATGGTTAACAGAACGGTATGGAATCCAATGGGTTGGAAGCAGAGAGCAAAGTAATAGGATACACACAGCCAACGGGTTCAGCCCATATTTCTGCCTACATGCACCTAATCTAACATGTACTCGATCTCTCTCGTTTTGCCCTCCCTCTCTAAACTGCAGTTAAAGGTTTTAATAGTCCCATAGCTTAGTGCTAGAATAAAGGTTGACAATTGCAAACCAATGAAAGACATACGTAGTTTGGAAGTTAATAATTTTGAACAAGCTTTTGGAAAAGAAGCCAAGGTAAAAACTGAGCTTTGTGCTCAAAATGCACTGCTAAAAAAGTCACAGTCCTTGTCAATAAAAGGAATGCTAATCTGTCTGTGTTGTCTGTCTGTCTCTCCCCCCTGGCCGTCCCCTCACTCTCATCATTGCAGTAGCAGAGCCCCTATGCTGCTTTGCACATAATTAGGACAGAGCAGCAAATGTCTGGCACTCCCTACATCCTTTAGACCCATTCACTTCGCCCTCACATGTCCGCCCCAATCTCCCCTCCCTCGTATCCAAGACATCCACAGAGGCGCCTCCCAGTGCTGGGATCAGGACTGCCGTCAGTCAAGCCATCCAAACTGCCAGCAGCATATCACAGAGAGAGTTAAGTAGGAGGCGGACCAGAGAGTGCAAGTGTGATAGGTTGACAGGACATGATTGACAGGTTAAACCCCTGGTTAATTGTCTTCTCCTGCTCACAGTGATGTGAAATCTGCCTTGGTTGTAATTCTGTGGGTGGAGTTAAGCAGCTTTGTTGGGATGGCATTGTTAAATGTAACGTAATTTGTTTGTCTGTTTTTAACGTCACAGGAAAACAGAGTCACTTGTTCGCACCCAGAAATCACTATACAGATGGAGGAAGGAGTAATCTGTCAGTACTACTAATCCATTATTTTCAGTGTCAGCGATCTAAAATATGAATATATATCATTTTCATTTTTTTATATAATTTAGCATTCCTCAAGCAAAATCATCTGTCAATCAGCAGGCATATATCATCTCTATTTTTGATGGGCTACCTGCAATAATGAGCAGCACTGATAGGGTCTTAATGCCCTGTCACTCCTGGGTTGACCTCCACATCATATTTTTATTTTCTCTCTGACAATGAGAGTAATAGGAAATATTGATTGGCAGTGCAGTTAAGTTGTCAGCATAGTCATTTAATGTGTCAGGAGAACCAGTTAAATTGTCAAAAAAATCACTTGAGGACTCTGCTCTTCCTTAACGGCTTTCTATAAAAGCATCTCTCTTCAGGAAGGAAATGCGCCCATCCTCACTGAAGTACAGTGCTTTTTTATTGACTTCTAGCTCTGCATTTAGTTCGAAAGTTCATGTGTAGATTCTAATATGATACTAAATGTGTTTTTTCAAAAAGAAATTTCAGACTTACTAATAGCACAGTGTAACAGAAAATGCTAAAGAATGGAATAAATAATAGTTTAGAAACAATATGCGTTGTACAAAAGCTAACTGTGGAGTTAGATTTGATAACATCAGTAGCATTAAAAGAGGTAAGTAATAAAAGGAACGGAATACCAAAATGCTAGCTAAGAGTAAATACTTTATCTAGATGGAAGTTTTATGGAGGAATTGATATTGGGTGCTCAGGCAAATGTGGAATCTTGGACATAGTACCGGGGTTTCCATATAATCCACAAAATTTACACTGGAGATTCTACACTGTAAACAATTACAACTTACTGCAGCTTGACTTGGATTTGTTTAAAAAAACACAATGGTATAGGTTTTTGATATGTATGTGATTTAGGGGGAGCTTTAAAGAAAATCCCTTCCCTTCCGTGCTGATGTAAGACTTGTAAACATTTCCCATCATTTTCATCCGTCTTGTTGGTGTTTCCTGGGCAGTCTTGTCTGTCAATTCGCTGTCTCTTTAATCTCCAGCCCCCAACATGGGAGGGTACGTATGATGCAATAAGTGAACTGATGATAAAAATGATCGTTGGGCGAACAGCGATAGCCATTTGGGGAGGGGCTGGAGATTGCTTTTTTATTAGTATTATGTTGGACATCATGCCTTGAGTTGTGTTGAATGTCAAACATCTTAAAATAAGGTTGTTACTTGTGTTAAACACAACTGCTAGAATGCAATGTGTGTATTAATTATTTTAGAAATATAATTTGGGATTCAGCAAACTAGCTTTCAATGCTTTCTGGTTCAACATTTTAGATTTGATTAACATATCATCTATTTGAATGAAAAATAAATCATGTTAATTAAATTACATGTCACTTCATTATTTCCTTTGTCCAGATCCAAATCATGTTCAGTCTTAAAACTGTTTAAGTTACTATTAGGCACACTTAACTTCCTGGTACTACAAAGTACTACAAAGTATTATAAAAGCTGTACAACTGGAAAACTTAGCATGTATAGTGCAGCTTTTCATTGTTTCAGAGGTTCTTGTGAAGTAGGTCAACTAGTGAAGGTAAACAGATGGTCTGCAACACCAACAAAGAGCCATATTATTGGGTTTCTGTATAAATAATTACTTTGGATAAGTTAATACTACTACTACTACCACTACAGCTACTGCTACTAATACTAACAACTACAACTATTATTATTATTATTATTATTATTATCACATACATGTGTTCAAGTTTTTGTTATTCAAAAAGTAAAACACAGAGAGCCGATGGAATGTACTTGTATGTATAAGTGATGTCATTAACCATTTTTTGGCAAACAAAATAACCATAGGAGCTACACATTCTTCTCACTGCTTCAAAGAACCATGAACCACCTCATTCTGGTGTTGGCTGGGCAGTAAGAGCAAGGCTACCTGGCCAGTTGGCTTGATTTCAATAGCAACAGTGTTCACTTTTCCACAGCAATGTTATTTGAAGATGTTTAGCAAGGGGCTTGATTGAATTTGCCCCTCGGTCCAGAGACAGGCTCCATTAGGCAGCGGGCAACAAGGTCTTGGGACAGAGCAGTTAGAGAGATAAGAGGGGGAGCTGCCACTGTAGTCTGGTCTCAGACCCAGAGCAGGGGTTTAGGGAATAAACCTCCATAATAGCTGGTCCAGGGTCAGGTAGCCTCTCTCTGTCCGACCCTCTTTGGTTAAGTAACATTTGGCAGCCTGGAGCAGGGAGCGCTGTCGACTTTGGTTGGAGAGAGGGAGAACAGTGGTTAGTATGGAAATGGACTACTGCTGTGATTTTATCTCAAACAAACTCTGCTTAACTGCCTCTGTGAGTTTGGCATATCTGATTGAAGTTCTATCAGTCATCGACATGGAAATTGTTTGTGACAGTAACAAGCTGTCTAATCCGTTGATTAATGGAAGGGAGGAACACTGTTAGATTGTTAGATGGACATTTCCATGACAGTGAAGCTGTGTTTTCAAAGTTGATCAACATAGTTGGTTCTGCTTTTTTTTTTCTCCTCCAAAAGCCCCTATCATCAGTGACAATGTGTACTGCAGTTCTCTTTGCTGAAGGAAGTGGGTGATTGTGACAGTTGGCTGTCTCAGTGTTTTATGTACCTTAAGTCTGTGTGTGTATCTGACTACCACGGCCCTTCTCTCCAGGCCCTTGGCCCCTGGCCTCTATCTCCTGCTCTCCCTCACAGTAATGAAGCCTGCCTTTAAGGAACCGGGTGCAGGCAGCGAGGCATCACAGATTAGGTCAGTGGAATGGCTAGTGGGCTGAACATGATGGATGAGGGCCAGAATGAGTTTCTGCCGTGGCTGTATTGTGAAATCTTTTCATTGTCACCAACGGGCCTATGAGGGCCTGATGAATGAGGGAGCAAGTGTCAGAAACGCCCTTCCACTGCTCCCCCTTCTACTCCTTTAATATCTCCCTAAGCTGCCTCACTCCCTCCATGCCTTCCTATCCTGCCCCTTCTGACTGTCAACACAGCCGGTCACAGCAGTATTGATAAAGTTATAGCTAAAAATAGTCCAGGTTCACTTTAGAGAAAGCAATAATTACAGAAAAATGGTGAAGCCAATGGAGTCATGGAAAGACTGTCAAACTGGGGATGTGGCGTGCTGGTCTAGGAAGTTTGTAACTGCTTAAAACAAATCTCCTTGCTCTTTCACATTCACTTCCTTCTCTTTCCTCCCATGTGGACGGACCTCCTGCTTTCACAGTGCAAGAGCGAGAGGCAGCAAGGGTGGGGGGGTGTCTTTATGGGAAACGTTTGTGACCAGCGTGACAGCTCTGCTTGATGGATGGGCCGCCTCCATCTGGTTGCAGTGCATGTAATAAATATCCATGCTCGTGTTTGACCTCTCTCACTTACCAGACACATCTTTCACTTTTGGGACATCCAAGGGGGACTCACAATTATGCTCTGCACTCTCCACTAGCCAGGGTGTGGGGGATAGCAGCTCTGTTTATGGGCCGCAGCCCAAGGGCAAAGAGTCAAAAAAATAGATAGCTGTAAACAATGCTTCCACCGCCAGGAGAATTCTCCAGCATTCAATAACCTTTAACACCTCCTAAGCCCTCATCTCCCTGAGCTGGTTGTCTGTGCCCCAGAATGCACTGCAGCTCTGCACAAACCGCCTCCTTCCTTTGACCAGTGATTTAGCTCGATGTCCAGGCATGGGTCAAAGGATCAAATGCCTGTGTAAAACTTGTAAAAGAAAAAAGTAGCAGTGACAAAGGAAAAAAAAATCTGACTAAATGCAATCCAATTTTGCCCTGTTGAATTTTACTGCTCTGTTGAAAAGATTTAATCATCTATCATATGGAGAAAGGTTATTGTTGAGGGCAACTGGATATGTGTTGGAGCTTTTCTAAGGTCACACTAGCCTAGTTATGCTCCCACCACTGTTTGCTAATACCAAAAAAACACAGTTTCAAAAGCTATTACTATTCCTCTTTCACTGCTCATAAACAGCAGTTGGTGTGTTTGCCCCTAACAGTGACCCAGTGCATTAGGGTGGTCAACTCCTCAGTAATAGAAACAGATAGGCAGCCATTGGATTTTAATAAACCTGGATAATAATGAGGCTGAAAAGCTGAGTGAATTGTAAAGCAGAAGGCTAATGAAGTGCCTATGTGGGCAGTATGTGAGAAATAACCTATAACCTATTAAGAAACAGCCTGACTCCCTCCGCCCAAGTCTTACCCCCTGATTGAATTAGTGCACTCTTTAATTACTGAGCATCCAAGATGGGAGCTCTGAATCTAATTGAACTTTTTCATGCTTGCTGCACCCCAGCCAAACAATTTGTTCTGTAAAAAAATTGAATTAACGGTCTCACTTTGTCTCCTTTTTTCTTGCATTGATTTTTTATAACATTAGGACTGTCTCAGGAATTTCCAGGCCATAAAGAATCAGATCGCACGGCATTATTCACAATAACGCATATGTTATAATCGCAGGGAGAACTTACTTAAAATTCAATCCACTTTGGCATCATTATCATGTATCAACATAATAAATGAGCCCTTCAGAGCATGGTAATTATAATTTGATAAATCATCAGCAGAAAATTAACTGGATGTCAAAACATTCATTGGAAAGGGTGATGAATGGTGGATGATTGTGGTGATGAATTGTGTTAATCTGCGCAGTATGAAGCCAGCGAAATGGCTAAGCAGCCCAAGATGGATGGGCCATAGAAGCTGCAAGGTCAGGACACACAACTGCAGAACGGAGGGAAGAAAAAAAATAGGAGGGAATGAAATGGGGAAAAGAAAGAAGGACGCTCTTTCTCTCTACTCAGTGCGTTATCTGCCTTCTCACCATAGCAGTTTTTCATGTTGGGCTTCAGGCATTTGGGTTTGACAGTGAAGTTAACCCTATAGTCTATGTTTTCAAGACACCTTGATCATTTTGATAACAATGATGATAACAACATTGATGGAAGCTAACCACTTAACTCTTAGAGTAGATCACACTGTCAAAAGATATTTTCTTGCCATTTGTATAAAACAAACAAGTCATTGTAAAATCAATTATAAATCAATAACTTTGTACCAAATAACACATTTGTGGACATAATTACTCAATGGATTGGTGAAACTTTTTATATGCACATTAGTGCTTGTGGTTTAATACCTGTGGATAGTCTACCACACACTGCATGTATAAGAAATACATCTAACACTGTTTAATACAAGGGAAAGAAATGAAGGTGGTCCTAAAAATAACAGCAATGGCTTTTGTCTGCATTAAAATGTATCTGTGCATGTGTGGATTGTGCACAGAAATAGAAATAAAATAGGGTGAAAATTGTCCCCTGTGCTATACGAAAGGTCCCAAATGCAGCCTCTCAGGCTGTGCATAGCCTCCAACAGTTGAAGATTATGGCTGTGGTTTAGGATTTGACTATAACTGTTGTAGGTTACTGAGATCAGAAATTATTACATACCTGAAAATGCCATGTTTACTCATTTCATGATCTGGGACAATGATTGTAAAGATTTACTGTACAAAAGATGAACTTATCTAGTGTAACTGATAATTTATTACTTTTTAAATGTTATGAATAATAAAATACTTCTAGTAGAATGCAGGTATAGGACTTTCCGTGCTGGTGTTAGTATCCCCTTTTCTCATTGTTTTAATAAGGGCATTGTTGCTGTTTTGCTTTACAAAGAAATACTTGAGTGCAGCAGAAATATTGGCACAGAGTGTAATGCCGCATGCCTCAGTTATGTTTTCATTTTTGAGATATTGCTGTTCTAATTGCCTGTGCTACTGTAGCCTAACAAACAATTAGCAAATCCATTTTGGAGTGGAAATCAAAATGCATTTGCATCACAAAGCAACAGTTCTACTTAGATCATACATCTCTTATTGCTATACCATTAATATACCAATCAAACACCTTATTGAATATCAGCCATACATGTGGATGAATGCATAATCATCTATTACTGTTTAACATTAAGCTAAATAAAACTACTTGTATGTGTTATAGTACATAGCAAGTCCTTAAAAATAAGACTACCATATCATGGCTTGTTTCCATTAAAAGGTTGTAGAGCTTCTTTCCAGTGGTTAACATGGAAAGGCCCTTACCAATGAGAATGAAGGCTATTTCTACAAATAACAGTAATTACATGTCAGTGCTTTTGAAATGTGACAAAGCAGACAATGTTGCTTTTATTGAATTCATTATGATGACAGGCACTTCATCCTTTTCATTTATCTCCTATCCGTTATGGCCCAAGTGAACGTGTATGAACTGACAACTACACTTAATGGTGTTATTCTCCATTTATGGCATTTGTTGTACTGTAAGTAGTGATTTATTATTTTTTGTGTTAATGATTGTCCATGTACATGCCTGGCCTCAGTAGGAAGTATGTAGCTTCAGTGGTAACTCTGCTGCCATTGTTAAAGTGGCTTCACCACACAGAGATCAAAGTCCCCGTCTGCACATCCTGTGTCATTTCTAGCTGGGAAGTATTAATCTCATACAGAGCTTCAGACACCTCTTATCTGGCTGGCAGGTTGACATGTAAGGGGATATTTCGTCTTGATTCCTGCAATGAATGCAGCACACAGGCTATCACTTGGCCCACACTGCATATGGAAGAGGAGAAATCACACCTTTCTTTCTGTGACTTCCATTTTCATCTGCGCTCTTTCCACTCACTCTTTTCTGCTTCTCTTTTTCTCTCTCTCTCCTGGAAATTATCACCAGCCATGTCAGGAGCCTTGTCGGATGGAGTGGTGGTGATGGTGGTGGTGTTGGTGGTGGTGGGGGGGATGTGTCACGCTGCCTCTTAAGTTTCTGATTGTCTAAATGACACAGAATCTCATCATACAGCTGTCTCCTTTTCTGACACTACAATTACCCATAATTCCCTCTGTCATTCACTGTCTCAAGGTTAGTATTTTATATCTTGAAGGGAGGGCGAGGACATTTACATTTGGTGGCAGGAGTGAAAAAAGGGACTAGAAAAACACTTAGTTTTGTGTGTGTGTGTGTGTGTGTGTGTGTGTGTGTGTGAAAACATCCCTTCATTTTAAATGATTATTAAGGCAGGACATGGTTTTCAATGGCTTAGGTAGATATTTAGTATTTTATATTTATAAGCTTGATTTTCTAAAAAAAATATATTTTTTAAAAACAGGATGGTGCCTGGTTGAACTACAGTGTAACTTAAAATATCATAATGTAAATCTCCTTTTGCCATTATCCTAATGACTTTGTTAATGACCATGCACCTCATTGCAGCTGACGCCATTAATCATCTTCGGTCACCAAAATAATATGCCTCAATACTACCCTTCAAAAAGTGGGTGTAGTCTGTCCTTCTTGACAAAGTGTGCTCAGTGAAAATGGTCCATTATCATGCTACATTTTACTCCATCATCTCTGATATTCTTATGTGGTCTCTGGGTTAAACAGTACATCTTCTCATTCTTTTTGCCCCATCCCTCGAGTAAAGTGTTCTTCAAAGGTATATATTTCATTGCAACCTGACAGCCTTGACACCATAATTGACCTGAGAGCTTCCATCTGACTCTTTTGAAATTCTCCGTTGTAATGTGTGTCAACTAGATAAAATGATTTCCATCTCCACCTTTCTCTGGATTTCCATTTGCAAAGACGCCTGACTGAGTGACTGACTTGCTGACGTAGGTGCCATTATCATTCTGTTTGAATGTCTGTGATCGTGGGTGGGGGCGGGATCCATTGTTTGAAACAGGTGCGCACACTTAAGTCCTATACATTAGTCGAGAATTTGGGGCTTTTAGGTGGATTCAATAGTTTGTGATAGTGTTGGGATTTGATAGTCTTTGTGAATAATGCTTTGCTCTGTGTGACAGACTGCTAATCTGTCTGTCAATGTGTCATGGCTTCACGGAGACAAAACCAGCCAAAAGCTGTCATTAAATTCGCTAATGACCTCCATAATGCTCATATTATTAAACTGGAAATAATCTTGAGTCGGAGTGTAATGCACACTTTAACCATTGAGTATTGAAGAATGTGCATTGGTCTGAAAATCACCCTTCAAAAATGTACAGAACAAGGTGTTTTGTTATGTATGTGCACATATGCAGTACCATAAGTAGACTGTTACAATCATTTAACTGCTTTCAAGCTCATTTAATTTATTGTTCCCACTTTCATCTTGAAAATAACTGCTACATTGTCCCCTTCCTTGTCTCTTTATAACTGTTACATCTGTTTCCCCTCATGGTTTTCACTACAGTGTGTCTGTTGGATTTTCATGCCACTTGCATCCACAGTCAAATCGAAAGATCCTGAAATCTTTTCTTTTTTTGTGTAAAAAGACAAGCACCTTTTCAGTTTTTGTTAATTTTCTGCCTCATTTTCACATCTGGCTATAAAAAGACATGCTCTTTTTTGTATGCCATGTCATATTTTAAAGATTCACGCTTGCTCCGTGAACCCGAGATGTATTTTTTGCTTTCCCCTTGGCTAATTGGGGGATTGATAGGACTATCTCTATCCAGAGCCCGATGCCCCCAAAATGTGCCAATGTGCTGCTATGCTGCTGCTCGACTACATGTCCCTCTGTCAGTTTGGAGCATGTTATTCAGAGCAGTTTAGAGCAGTTTATTATTAGATTAACTAACACTGTATTGACAAACTGTGACTGGATTGCAATGCTGAAAAAGGGTTCTTTTTTCCTAAAAAAACCCAAAAACAAACACATACACAACAGGAAAGTACAATATAACAGTAAGGTGGTATCGCTTTTCTCAGAAAGGTTCTTTGAGGAACTTTTTATCAGAGCACTCAGTGTACTGTGTGGTGCACAAATGTGACCCATGTGTTTATTTTGCCTTTGTCCAGGCTTACAAAGTAGAGAGGGGCTTTATGTGCCCGACTGAAAAGGCTTCAGGGGAAGCGGCACTTTTTAGGGGTAAAGCTGGGAGGCTAAAACAAGCTTTAAAAGAGGGGTCCAGTCCCACTCAGGTCCACTGGTAAGCCTATTGGACATCCAGCTTTGTTCCTCTTATAGGCTCCTTATCAGTGGCCTGATGCGGTTGTCCCCTCGTATGTTCCTCTTGTACCTCAGCTTGGCCAGTTCGATGGCCTGAGTGCTCAAATTGAGCCATTTTGTTTCACTTTGAAACAAACTAGGACCTATAATGTGTGTGTGTGTGTGTGTGTGTGTGTGTTTTCATACTCCTCCTCCTTGTCTTCCTTCCATGTTGGCCTTGGTCTATGTAGTTTGTCAGTCCCCCCCCCCTCCCTGGCCTTTCTATGTTCTTAAGTTTGAAGCACTAGCCTTGTGAGGGGTCAGTGTTTCCACTCCAGCAGTGTCAACTTCAATCTGGGGCGATTTGGTGTGAAATGTGTGCCATGGTGTGGGGGCTTGCAGGTCAAAGCCCCAGTAATTGATGTTGCTTATTCATCTGCTTTTCCTTGTCTACTCTCACTGCAGCACAGCGGCCGTTTTTGTTTGTCTAAATTGTTTGAAGATTTACTGTAGGTTTTAGGGCCCTGAGAAGCATCCCCCTGCTGCACTTTGTCTGTGTTCCTGCCTAGCAGGGGGTTCAGCACTGGGGACACACAATGGTGCCTGCACAAAAGAGGCTTTCCCTAACACAAGGCCTGGAGGACATCTCCTAGCATGATACTGAGCACTGGGGGACACACAATGGCAGAGGCACAAAGGAAGCTTCTCTTAAGACAGGACTCAGAGGACATCTAGCATGACAAGCAGGGCAGCTCTCACTGTAATTAGCCATGGAGCCAGCCTGACCAATGGCCTTATGAGATCAGTGAACTATCAGTAAGCAGTATTAAAAACAACAGAAAGTGAGGGAAGAAGTTTTTTTGACAGATATTTGGTCTTTTGATGCAGGACACCCAAATGATGCATAATTAGTTCTGGATCTAGATCGATAAGACAACTAGTTAACTAGTTAAGTTTGAAACCATTACCCCTCTCTATGCTGAACTTCTCAGGTCTACTGATCTCTCCCTTCTGAGGAACAGCACTTGGTAGTTGAAGTGCAGGGTGAAATGCTGGATCTGTTTCAGCACAAAGACGAATGTAATGATGGAGCCACGTTTAATCTGGCCCTCTGGCATATCAGGCAGCTGCATGGGTGGTATGTCCTCCAGGGCCTTTGAAGAGGGCTGATTTAGAGAAGAGATTTGGATCATTACACAATAAAGAACACTTCATAAGTGCTGGAGTGAGTTGGAGAAATGACGGTTAATGATGTTGACAGCAATTCACCTCTGCTGAATTACGGAAAGATTTGACTCAACTTGCCTTCTTTAATGAGCCTCACTCTGTAAAGGTAATGGGCCAGCGGTAAGACAAGAAGCAAGGCGGGGGAAGGGAGACAGTGGGGAGAGAGCAAGTGAGAGTGGGAGGGACATTTTTTTTCCCTCCTTCTCCGGGAGCTGCAGTGTTGCCCAGTGTTTTACACTGAGCAGATAGGCCATCACGCACCCCCCATTAAGTTGTTATGTCAGAGACAGAAAGGCCATCTTTAGTAAAGACACACTGCTAGTGCACCAAGGTTGTCTGATCACCATTGTTAAAGATGTGTTTTCAAAGCAGTGTGAATGTGAAGCTTTTTTTTTTTTATCTTTATAGAGCATTAAAACTAAAATCCTACTTGCTTTAACAATAAAACTGGTGTGTACTGTATACCTTGTGTTCAAATATTCAGCAGACTGATAAATAATTGCATTTCCACACTTTAACATTTGTCATAATGTGAAGGCTGTTCTCCCAATACATGTCCATCATTTACTGTGATTTTCTGTCAAGTCTATCTTGTAAGTCTTATTTTCTATGCTTGAATCAGATAAGCCTATTTACACACTTTTGGAGCAAAGGCACTGATTCCAGCCTACAGCTCATTTGCTATTTCTAATCATGCATGTTTATATGCAAGTTTGTGACAAAAAGCTTAACTGACAGCGTGACAGTTGATTTGCAGTTCTATTTTTTATTTTTTTCCCCCCACATCCGACTGTCATCCCATCAAAGTAGCATATCTGTCGTGTCTTTGAGTGTCTCACGCTGAATGATAAACATGTACATCCAAACTGGGATTCGGTGCCAATTATGCATTGACAGAGATGTCACCGGGAATGTAACATTTAAATTAAAATGATGGCATTCATTTTCAAACCGCCTTGTGCGGTGACATGTTCTATTATCTCCTTCCATGGTGTAAGATGAGGCAAAAACAACAACAATGAAAGAAGGAAGTATCCCAAAGGTCAAATCAATAACTTTGTTGTTTCTCTGCTTTTTCTTGTTGGCACACCTACATGTCAGTCATTAAGCCTATTAATAGGCTTGTTAGAGCTAAAATATACTCCTGGCTTTTGTTGTCATCCTGGAACAACTCAACATACTCATTACCTTACCAGCTTTCCAGGGCCCTGCAACATTGCAGCTTCTAAGCCGCACTGAAAACATACATGATAGGTCAGTTTTGGTGTAATGTTGCCACAGTTGCATGGATTTCCTGGTGACAATTTTACATGAGCAATACAATCAAATTATGCCATGTGTGTAAGTGCAGCAAGCTCTATATCACTTTGAGAAAAAAATATATATATATGTACAAGGCTTGATACTTTAATTGGCAGGAATACTTGTCTAATTATCACTTTTCTGCTTGCTCCCCATGCTGAGATTATGTAATTATCTTTCTGAAACATTGTGGAGCGATATTGCTTTTGTGTGTGTGTGTGTGTGTGTGTCATTTCTGAGATGCCGCTGTACCTGACACTCAGCAAGCCACTTAATAATATGCTGGAAAGGCAGCTAATTATATCATAATAATGGCTTGATGAAAGCAATAAGGCAGGCTGGCGAATGAGTCATAGCCATCTAAGACTGCTCAAGTTGTATCTTTATCCTGCATTATTAGAATAACACATAAACAGGAAGTTCTTTAATTACTAATGTGTTTATTCATTATGCCACAAGAATATGGAGTCTTTGCATTTGTTATCATTATGCAAATCATAGCCCATACTAAATTATGTGTTTCTCTGCAATGATATTTTCAGCAAATTGAATCCCTTATCAAGTTAATTACTCCATGTTTACAAGCCCCCCAAGATAGGATATCCCAATTAAAGACTACACCTGTTCTATTTGTGGGATTTGTATTTGTTACATGTGCCATTACATGTCTTCCTGCAGAGCACAGGGTTGTCGGGGGGGGGGACCAGTTAGACCCCTTACTGGGCCTCCAGATTTCATCCTGCCTCTACAAACATTCCTGGCTGACTGGTGTCATCTAGTTACAGAATCCTTTTGCAGAATGGAAGCAGGAACACGACTGACACACACATCCATAGGACCTGGGGAGGGGGTAGATGGGTAATCTTGACGGAGGGTGCGCCCGAGCACCAGCAGCGGCAGCATCAACAGCAGCCGTAGACTGCTTTCGAAACTTTTTAATTAGCACTAATTACCTTTGCAGGAAAATGTTGAGGCTTGAAAGGATTTGTGTCAGCAAGTGGGAGATCAAAGACTGTGGTGCTGTGCATTTTAATCTGAACACTGAGGGGTAATAGGGAGCTGTTTGTGCGTTAGAGAGGAAGAGGGGGGTGGGGGGGAGGAAACATCCCAGGTGGTACTTGAGAAGTCTACCTCTAGTAATGCTGTCTACCAATCACACCACAGGTCCCATCACATTATAAGGTTTTCCTCTAATATAAAGAAATTAACTTTTTTTTAATTGTCGAATTGAATCATAGCTTGTCTCTGCTTTGTTCATTTCCTCCTTTATCTTCGTCTATGTGTTCGCCGGCGCTGGCGCGTACACACGTCTGTGATTTTGTGCGTCGCTTCATCAGACTGACAGGCATTTCATAGAGGTGGTTTTTAATGCATGCCTGGACATCACTGTGGCAGGGTCATCCATCAGACTTCAAGACAACATCGATCATTTGCCACGAAGAGAGCGCAGGGTAGTGATTATTTGCTATTAGGTGGATGCTGAGGCATACAAATGGCTGGCAGTTGACAGTTGAACTCACTCAAACGTAATGCAGGATGGCTCTCCCTCTCAGGGAGATGTTGACAAGCACTGAGCCTGAACACTGTAATGACAGAGTGTACAGCCAGACAGGGAATGAGGGATTCTTCCTCACAGTTCACATATAGTATTTAATTTATATTATTGTATGTTATTGCAAAAGTACACTATCAGTTTTAACTGTTCATATCCATCTGCATATTTTGTGTATCTTTACTCTATATTTGTGCATTCTTTTATTCATGAAAAAAAATCCTTGTTTAATGTGAAGCATACTTATTGCAATATCCCTTGGCTGACTGACCCTGTCACTGTAATTCTACAATATTATATACACTTAAAAATGTGTGAACCAGTGTTGCGTGGGTGAGAGCTTGTGCGTGCTTGTTTGTGCTGCATTGATGTCCTCACTGACAGAGATGCCATCAGTGAATTGATTTCCAGCTCCCGCTCACTGAGGGAGGAGGGTGTTTGTCATGTGGATAGACAACTAATCTTTCGATACAAACATTCACAAGACGCATGGCCATACTGTGAGCACAGCCCAGGCACTGTGAGGAGGGAAGTGTTGTATAGGCTCTTGAAGGAGTTCAGCTTCAGCAGCACACTGCTTGCCCCCCCCCACCCCACCCCCCACCCCCTTTGTCTGGTGATGTATTTTGCAGTGTACATTGTGCACGGGAAGCAGCTGTCATTTGTCCGGCCATGTAACAAACCTCACTTGCTGTAACTTTAAAAAAGGCATCCGCCTTTGTGTGGAGATCTCTCTATTTCTTTCTTCACACGGAAAGAGGCAACTCTCTTCTGCCTCTCAATCGGGTCATTGTTGGATCTTAGACTTCATCCTGGGCCAAACTGGGGTCAAGCAAGGCTTATGAGGTCGGGCCTGACAGGAATGTCTGTCAAGTTCTTATCCCCTGGCCAGGGTTGATCCAGGGTCATTAATCAGACAGGGATTGGAGGTGCAAGGGGAAGCATGAGGCCAGGTGCTGCTGACCTCAGTACAGTGGCTTTGATTTTGTCTGGCCCTGGCGCTTTCTGTGTGTGTGTGTGTGTGTGTGTGTGTGTTGGATGGGGGAGTTGAATTGACAGGATCAGTCCCCGTCTGATTCACAGTTCTCTCAGACACTCTGCCAGCGCTAATGACATTGAGAGAGAATATTAACCTCACACACTCAGCAGGAATATCCACAGGGGTAGTCTATAACTCAGACACTACAGGATCCACAGTGGTATTATCATTCAAATGCAGGCAGGCCCAACTTTGAACACTCGACAGTTTTAATCTGCACTTCACACATGATAACCTCATATAGGATATAGTAAATATATATGAAATGATGAGCGGTGATGTTTAACTTCTCCTTTAACAAAGAACTTTGCTAATTATGTTTCATAGATTTCCTCTTGCTTGAATTTATTCAATGCTCCCATAAAGGATATTTTTGTTTTGCATATGATGCAACTCTGTGTAAAGTTCAATCTCAAATGCCAACTCCAATTGACAGCTTTTGTAGCTGGTGATGCTTTTTACACACAGGCTATCAGGAAAGAGAGTGCATTGCGCAAAATGAAAAACAGATTAAGGGTGAACCCGCATAAAGAAAAGATTTGCTGGTGGCGTCAAACGTACTCTAATGATTTGCATTGCCATTAATAGTAATTTGCAGCTGCCTAGGAGGAGATGTGTAATCCTCTTCCCATGTGTGAATTGACATGCATTCAGGGAGGGCCATGTGTGTCCTGGACGTGTGATCTTTAAATGACTGCCACCTGAGGCCTGGTAATGCAGAGAGAGGAGTGCCACACTGGGGGTGGGTGGGTGTGTATGTGTGGGGGGGTATAGACAGATAATGGCTGAGTCTAATTCACCATCGCCATCAGTAGCTAGAGGGCAGAGCACTGGAACAGACCTCATCCTCACTGTGTGGAGGTGGTAGGAGGGATGCTGCAGGCTTGAGGGGTTGCAGGGCATTAATTCGCTTTACAGATAATGTCATTTTATTTACCACAAGCTAATCCTGATCATGTTTTGATGCTGTATTTTGTTTTTTTACATTTATACATGTTTTTTTGTTGTGGGTAAGAGTGATGAAACATCTTTGTTGAACTAATGTAGAGGTAGTGTATCAATAGGTTATATTTGATCAATTTTTGTCACAAAACTGAATAATTACTATCATACTGTACCTTTCGTACTCACCACCATTTTATTGCACTACACAAACATCAATTTTATCAATTCATTTTGTATCATATTAACATTTTAGGAACTTTTTGCCTTCCAAATGATTTTTTTTACAGTTATGCAATTTGGTATGTTTGAAATGTATGAAATAACTTGATTTGTATTTGAAACATAGTTAATATAAAGTCTTCTCATGTGGAGATAACTTTGATTGTTTTAGACAACAACAATATGGGGATTTTTGACATATGGAGAATTTACTGAATTACTGGATTTTGAAGGGCACACAGCAGCAAGAGCCATCAGAATATTTCTTGTCTGTTTCAGGCTGAATGTTTCTCCAGCCTCCTTCTGCCCAAACCAGCCAGCCCTCCTCCACTCACCTTTCTTATTAAGTTTATTAAAGCCAGTCCACATACTGGATTTCCCAGGTACAGATCCTTTTCCCATTCATTACAGTACCTTATCCTGGCAGGCAATCTGAAGTGTGCTCTGAATAGTCCATTATGCACATATGAAGGCCATCATGGCTCCAGTATTGGTCAATTCATCAAACATTTATCTGTTGCCCTCTGAACAGGACGTCAGTATGACTGTCACTCTGCAGCTCTGGCCCCCCGTTTAGAATAACAGCACATTGCCTTTCTGCACCACCGTGACCTCTGAGAGGACATCAGCACGTTAACTATGATTGCAGCTGCGGGGGCTCTCCAGCTTTTCAAATAGTTTGTTTGTGTGTGTGTTTTTTTAAATATACACTAATCTCAGGAACTTTTCTTGTGTTGCAGTGGTAGCTGCAGGGTTGTTTCCCGTGATCTCTATCACCATTTCAGCAATGGAGGAGGCTTTGTAGCTCAGTAATGTACAGCTGAGACAAACTCCACATTTGACCTGTCATGTTCAGCTTCTAAAAATGGCTGACTGTGATTCATTTAAGGAACACTTTCAAAAAACAGTAGACATAAGACAGCGAGAGTGTATAACACATGTAAAAGAGCCAAGGCTGCCGTTTTCATTTGTTGCCTGAGGATATCTGACATGACACTAGTGCACACCATTGGCAGGAATGACTGACATTTCAGCCAATAATGGTCGAGAGTTTTCTTCCCTCTGTTGTCAGCACTGGTTTATCAATCACTATGTCTGCATTAGTATTAGTGTATTGATCTGGCAGGGCTGCTCTCTGGGTCAGTGTCTCCTCTCCAGTGTCCTTGTCTGGTTTCTCACCCCCTCCCCTGCTTACTGTGCTGAGTTTCTGCTCCAGCTATATTAGTGCATGTACACTGTGTATGCAGTGGGCAGGATCTTAAGTAGGTAGCTTTCAGCACATACACGCACTTCTTATGTAAGCCCAAAAGCACACACGCTGATGCACACAGGGCTTGTATGATGTATGATGGTGAGCTTACACAGGCTAAGTGGTAGTCAAAGTGTAAAGACAGCCTGTGTGAAGTATTAGCTCTGACAATGAGGCTGATCATAATTATCTTAACAAGGAGCAAGGATTCATAGCTTCACCTCGTTAAAGCTATCGCCTGTCTCCATCTTTGTCTCTTTCTCTCTTGCTAGTTAGAGGTTTAAGCAGATGCCATTTGATCACACGTTGCCATAGAAATCAAATTTTTCTAAATATGTACAAAGAGGCGATGCAAGATGATGCGAGAGTGAATTGTTTTCTGTGTCCTATTTAATAAAAGGTCAGGTTTTAATTATTATTCTAACAGATTCAAGTTTCATGGCTGATTTTCATAAGCATTTGTGACCTTTCATTTTCATCTTTGGAAATCACATTAGCAGATGCATGAAACATGATAGTGACACTACTAGAATCTGCAGTAAATCTGTGAAAATGACATTTACCAATGCAGTTAAACTATAATCACTATCATCATCATATTTTTTAAAGGGGCGAAATTATATAAAATAGTGTTAGCATTAGAAAAACAGTCCTTTACATGTTGCATGTTTACTGTGAAATTTGTGTGTTGTCTGTGTGTTTTACCAAATCTCTATAGCATTGGGACCCAAGTCAATTATACTCATTAGTTTTGTTAAAAGCAAAAGCTGGTCTTTTTTTTAAAGAAGTGAAGTACTTTTACTGCAATGCTTTAACTTTGTTAGTTTTCCAAGCCGCACATTAAAACAAGAAAGCTTATAAAAAGTAATGAAACCAGCTATGGAAATCTGCACAGGGAGCACAGAAAGCTGGAGAGTATTAGAAGTTCAATCCCTGCACTGTAGTTAATGCTGGATGGGACTCAGTGGCTCTCCCCTGGCTGTGAATTTAACTGATTAAATCAGCCAGTGCACGCAGCAGTGGTGACATGAAAACAACAATTAATAAGGCTCCCCCCTGTGCCATGCGGCTCCCTTTAACCGAGCAGCTAATAACATCACCCACAGGACTGTGGCCCATCATGCACACACACACACACACACACACACACACACAGATGTACAGGTGGCAACACTTAGTTAACAAACCTCTGTTCACAGCAAATAAGATCATGTTAATCCATTATGGTATACTTAACAATTGTTTCTCACTAAATTCCATTCCAAATTCCATGTTAGGGCAAACATAATAACCGTGCTGAAAGCTATAAATTGCATTTCTTATTTGCCACGTTTGGTTAATCACACCTGTGCTCTAATATTTCTACTTTTGGATTTTTGAACAAAGCAGAGTGCTTTGCATGTTTTCAAAAAAAAAAAATTTAAATCTAAAAATCCAAGACACACAACTGCAAATGTACCAAAGTGGGGCAGAAAAGTATTTCTGAAATTTTGAATTCTTACCTGCTTTCCACTGTTAAGCATACTGTAGCATAATGGGCTTTCCTGCTTTTATAAATGTGAATCACCTTTGGATTAAAAAAAAAAAAAAAGGGTATCATAGCACGATTTCATAAAACTCGGCACATCTCTCTCTATTCATCCATCTTGCCAGTGAATTAATCAGTCCTGATAAGAGGTTGTCAGCTAGCAGCTTTGCCAGCACACTGGCTAGGTGCTGTCAGCTGTTGTTGTGGGTATCAAGCATGTGTATGTGTGTTTGCAAAAATATTGATGTCTTTTGATATAAGGCAGCACAGTCCGCCTCACTTGCAAGTCAACAGTGAATTGCTGATTTGTCACTTTCCACCCCAAGAAGACCATTGCAACATTTTTGCTTTGTAGTTCAAAGTTGCTGCCAGCGTGCCCACCGTGCACGTCTGTGCAAGTTTCTGGATCAAGGAATATGTCTTGGTGGAGTCCAAGCCAATTGCTTGTAAAAAAAAAAAGCAACACAAGAAATGAAGCAGATAAAGCAAGTAAACAGTCTGTCGAGCTCACTAAAAGTGTTAAATAAAAGTAGATGCTTGGCTACTTGGTGACCAATTAGTTGAACTAGTCAACATCTTGATAGCTGAAGTATATTTTGGTACAGTATTGTCATAATCCAAGTACTCAGCATCTTTTTAACATGTCTTCCTGTAAGTTACACATTGCACCCACACTGTATAAATGGTAGTTGCTATTCAATGGCAGATAAAGGTCACGATAAAGGTATCCTATTTCCATCACTTTAAGTTGATTTGTATTATGGCAGTTACTGACAGTGGGCAGATCTGGGGAGGTGCAAAAGTTCACGCTGCAGATGTTTGGACCTCACTGTAGCTCCAGTTTGTCATGTCACAATGTGACACTGTTAAGTAGAATTTATATTTATGTAATGTCAAGGTTTTCTGTCTGCCTTTAAAACTAGAAAGATACTTTACATGTAATGTAAAGCTTGTCGTAAATAATTCATACAATTAAATATATGTAATAATTTAAAATAAAATACTATGTTAAATTTAAAAATGAGAAAAAGGCTGTGCTTAGTCAAATTCCAGCAGATTTAAAACTCAATGAAGTCACCCAGGACACTTTAACATGGCATGCTGACAGTGACAACACATCGCCTTTATGCACCCTCTATAACTTGAACTTTGCAGGGCCCTAACATTACTTCTAACACCACCCTCCATCATTTTTATGCCTGTGTGAATGTGTATGTGTGAAAGGGGTAAGAGGGAAAGAGTTGAGATGACCTTTCACCTCTCTTTGCAATGTGTCATAAAATGGAGTGGAAAGCAAAATTCCATTTTTTTTTCTTTTTTAAAAAAAAGGAAAGTCCTTTGATGTTAAAATCCCAACACTAACTCCTATTGCGGCACAGTTGCAAAAAAAAAAGTTTCCTTCCATTCCATCTGTGATTGCGAGTGTATTCCGGTTCCTCTGTGAAAATGATGGATGACAAGTTAAATTTGTGTCTGGGGAGTGAAGGTGAACTGTGACAGAGTGATTTGTCTTGGGAATGGAGGGTTAGGGTCAGGCGAAACTGGGCGCCTCAAGGCACAAGACATTGACAAATTCATCCTGCCCGCTGCATTTCTGAAGCCTTTTGTTTTGAATCCTGGCTACTCACAAGTGACCCCCATCCCTCATCCTGCCAGCCACTGAAGGATGCCTCGCCATGCCAGGGGAGCTCAGCACCACTAATTCTTGTCATTCACTTCCCTGACAGGCCCAGACTCATACTCTCCCGGCGCATGAAAGAGGGAGGCTGAAATATTTATTTCTGCACAATAACGTCCAGACCAGATTTAGAGCCATAACAGTTTTCCTGTTGCCTTATCATTGCAGGTCACTGGCAGGCCTCAAAATGTTCACTGAACTGGAAGAGCTGGTCGTCGACAACAATCTGCTTGGAAATGACCTCTGGTTGCCCAGGTTACCCAACCTCCACACCCTGACACTCAATAAGAACAAAATATCCTTTCAAACAAATCACTCAGCCCCTCTTTGATTTGCGGTCGACTAAGCAGACATGCTGATTACAGGCATTGGTATCGTGTTTATTTTGCTTAATACAATCCGTTTTTGTCTCAAAGAAACCCGTATTTAAATGTCACAGCTTTGCAGGGAGCACGGTGTTGCAACAGAGAGCAGAGGAACTTGACTGTCACAGAGCTCCATACAGGACTAGTTTTTGAACCACAGGGACCTCTAGTGGAATCAGATTTTACAGTCAGCATCACAGATGTGTGTGTGTGTGTGTGTGTTGGGCTTTTTTCCCAAAGAGGATAGATTGTGTTGGATTAAAATTACATCCCGAGAAAAAGAACATGATCTAATGTAGTGTTTTTTGCCTGTGTGGTAATATTGATTATTTTAAATGATAGGGAAAGTCAAGATTTTTCACATTTCACATCAAATGCTTTACTATACTGCTTTACCTTGCTGAAATAAAATGATTCAGTGACTTTAATTTGTCACGTAACAAACGCGAGCATGCACACATTTTCATTCATCAGAAATAACGTCCCTATGTATTCCACTTGCCACCCAATGTAAACATGTTCAAAACAGAGCTCTGCACAGAGCCACCCCAGCTTCAAGACACCAGCACATTGCGAGGCTGTTTATGATCAGTCAAGAATGTGTGAACTTCCACTCTAAGCTTCAGAACAGGTTTAGCAATGTGTCCTGTTTTCCTCTGGTTATGCAGATCCTACTGGGTAACGATGCTCACTTTCTCTCACATATTCACACAAGCACACTTCCAGAGTCAACATTAAAACTGGGGCTCCTTGAAGTATGCGTCTGGGACTGTGTGCTGAGTTTGGTTGTGAAGTGGTCGGCACATGCTAATAGGCCAATTATGTACATCCTGCCGTGGCACAGTGCCATTTTAAAGCTTGAGCACTGCATTAGTGCAGTTGTATTTTGACACTTTGGGGCTCAATTTTCCAACTGAATGTATTAGTGATGAATGTGCCTGCTTAGGGGCTGTTTGTTTTTTCCACGTTTTTGCAAAAAGTTTTCCACAGCACGGCTCTGGGAAGCACGGACTGTTTGAACCACAGGGCATCCATCATTTTGTCACTGTTCTGCACCCGGCCACCTAGGAAATGAAAGAGATCGAGAGAAAGCGGGAGGGAGAGAGAGAGAGAGAGCAGCCAAATTGTGTCACTGCTATATGCCAAAGCCTGCACCTTAAATTGCCCCTCTGTCTGCCCAGTCTCACAAAGCCAGTGACTAGCTCCTTTGAGCACCTCTGTAAATTTGACAGTGACGTGTTTTAGTGCCGACGGGCACGGGAGGGGCCGTGTGGGTAGTAAATGCTAATGTAATTAACAGCGCTAGGTCCTTGACATCCGCCCTTTGACACCTGACTGATATCGAGGCCCTGCTGGAACACTTGGCTGATGTGACCCCGTCGCTGGAGTACCTAAGCCTGCTGGGAAATGAGGCCTGCCCCAACCAGCTGGTCAGCCCGGATAAGGACGAGGATGACTACCAGAGATACAGGTCTGTTACTACACAGATGAACTGTGATGATGTCAGTAAGACAGTAAGAAAAAGATATTACTCCGGACTGGCAGACTGGATGGATGGATGGATGGATGAATGGATGTGTGTACATTTTTCGGTCAGACAGTTTTCAACGCTGTTCAGAGTGATGGCTTTTTGGAAGTAATGGATTTGGAGATGTTCTTTTTTTTTTAAACATCCACACCCCTGTATTTCACAAGCAGACAGTAGATTCAACCACATCACTCTAAAAGCTTTGTCAATGGGGCCCTCTACACTCCAGTTTGCAAAATGGATTTCATGTGTGACTAGTCACCACCACAAATGAGTGTTTACTACCCTGCCTTACCAGAGCAGATGATGCATTAAACATCAAGCTACGCCTTAAGCCATGCAATATGACCACCATTTGTCAGGGTCCTTTACATGAAATGTGATAAAAGGTGAAAAGCATACTCTCTTTTGTCTGTTTTAGCCCTAAGTGCTTGTTTCTGACTCTGTGTTGCCTATTAATCATTTACCAACCTTGCCTTTCTTGAATAATGTTTCTTCTCTCTTTTTGTCTTAAGCTCCCCCTCTTACTTTCCCTCTCACTTTCTTTCTCTCTCTCTCTCTCTCTCTCTCTCCCTCCCCCTCCCTCTCTTTCCCTCTTTCCCTTTCCCTCTCTTCTCGCATGCTTATCTGGTGTGGAGAGCTGTTCTGTTTTGACTGACAGCATCTACGGTCCTGTAATGTAATATTCATAATGTGTCACATAGTAAAACATCAATTTGAGCGTGATGCAGATTTCATGTCTGACAAGGTTAGGCTGTATGCAGGTCGTGACAGCACTGGCCTTGGGCAATAAATACCCAGCCCAGTGCCTCGGGAGCTCCCGGCCTCACAAATGAAATACCCTGGTGCGTTGCATCGGTGCCCCAATTAGTGCAATGACATAGAAACATGGTATTCGCTCACATAGTATTGTGTAGACTGGACGGAGGTTAAATGTTGCCCTGTTACAGTCCGACCATGCATATTCTTGGTGGCCATTTGTGGTACTACAATAACAAAAGAGTTCAGAGCTGTAATATTATATGTTCACCGTGGTTACTGACTATGCTGATTGTTGCAACACTGGATGCTAGTTTCCTCAGGAAACTATCTGTATAAGAAACCCAGATTTGTTTTCACCTCTGTCTTTTTTTCTCTGCCTCTGCGATGTATAAAGATTAACGTATTTCTATGTGACATTTCAACTTCTTATCTCCAGGAAAGTTATTAGTTTGTCCGATCTCCTCATGTGACAGATCAAAGAGCTTGTGCCTGAGGTGCCTCATCCATCAGCTGTACTTTGTGTTCACTCAACCTTTTTTCTCAATGACAAAAATGCAGCTGTATAATAATGAGCTCCAGTGTGTATAAATATTCAGTTTTAAAGCTTTTTTTGTTTGTAGTTATACTAAGTATAATGACTGTTTGGTAACTCTTTTTAATCATCTTCTTAGACAGGAACAAATATGTAACTATAATGTCTTAGGAAGTTCCCTGAAAATGACTATGCAATTGGAGACTGATTACAAGGAACTAGAAATGCTCCTGTATTAATATAAATGATTTTCAAATAATTCCAGTTAACTATTAGTGTAACATTCTTTTATCAATATGTAACCTTTTGGGCAGAGCAGGTCAGCATAACAAGAATAATATTCATAAAAAATATTCCAGCGGACATCAGCACTCACTTATACACAACTCAGCTATGTGACTACTATATAATATCTTGTTTGTTACTTATTCAAATAAATTGTCAGGTATGTCTTATATGCATTGCCTCAGAACATTGTCTCTACTTTCCCTGCAATAAGTACCAGATCATATTATTCTTTCCCAAGAAAATTTCCAAGCAGAGTACTGGGAAATATAACAGTATATATAGCGGTCTGGTTCTGCTAGAGGGTTCTTCCTGTTAAAAGGGGGTTTTTCCTCTCCACTGTGCTTGCTCATTGTGGGAACTGTTGGGTTTCACTCTATAATCTTGTAAGGTCACAACCTTTCTCTGTACAGTAGCTTGAGATAATGTATGTTGCACATTGGTGCTATACAAAAAACAAAACAACTGAAATTTAAGACAAAATTTTTTTTTATTTATTTATTCATTCATTTTAAGGGGTTTTATAACAACTATTTTCAAGGGCAAAAAATACAATTAATCTTTGGTTCTGCTAAAAAGAAAAAGAAGAAAAAAATAATGTCTTTCTTTTCTGCAGTCATCTCGACTACCCCCTACCCTCCTGTGTTCTCTTATCCTCCCTCTGTGGTTGGGTTGAATCATTAATATCCCTACTGGCTGACAGAGCCTTGTCATCTGCTCTGACCCTGTGATGGTAGGTTACCTATGGAGAATAACCTCTCTACATGGCTCCCAAGGGCATCTTCACATTTCATCATGGAAATGCCCTGAACAAAGTCCCTTTACAAGGAGGCAGGCATCAGATAGGAATGGTACCACTTGTATTTGAGTGCTGGTACTCTCGTTGGAAAAGGACCTCTTGTTTGGTATGAAGAGCAGGTCATTCTACCACATAATAATGTTCCTACAAGAAGTCATTTGGATTGTGCTACATTTAGTATTTTAAATGAATAATAACAAATACAATTTGTTTACCTTCAAGCATGTTTCCTGTTTTCTTTGTTACTGTCAAATTATATCAGATGGGGTTTTTTTCTCATCACTTTCCACTGAGACGTTTGCTGTTCCGTGTCAGT
Organism: Psettodes erumei; assembly: GCA_016785225.1. Lineage (NCBI taxonomy): Eukaryota > Metazoa > Chordata > Actinopteri > Pleuronectiformes > Psettodidae > Psettodes > Psettodes erumei. The sequence goes on along the minus strand of JAFBJZ010000001.1, from coordinate 1,014,179 downwards.
CTAAACATGATCCCTGCATCCCCTCCTTATAATCCTCGGCTGTTGAAAACTTGACACGGGCTCTGCCATCTCCCTTCATCGCCATCACCATCATCAATTTGTCATGGCTCTTTGCGTACAGGTCTTGTCTGTGCCCATATCCCCCCGTCCTTTCTCACCCTCCACTTAGGTGCCGCATGCATGTCCTTTTTGGCTACCAGCTCAGCCCTGACATACTGGTTCCTCTATCCCTGCCTGACTGTGAAAGGATCTGTTGTCATCTATGTATTCCAACCATTATCTTTTGACGTTTCTCTCCCTCCCAATGAAAGACAGAGTGCATCTGAAAGCTTAGAGAGATATCTGTGATGCTGCCAGAATGACAGCTCGGGCAGACGTGATGTATTTCCTTTTGTGCTATTTATATGTCATACTTATTCTTATCAGCTTTGAAGGTTATTACATCCAAGTAAATATCACCATTAAATCTGCATCAGTATTAAGTCCCCTAAACATGGCCTCTTTTCAAGTTTTGTTGATGCGTGTATTTACATTAGTATTGCTGTCAGTTAGATTAGTATGTCAAAGTTTACACTTTCCTCAGATTCTCCACTTGTCTCTTTTGACAAGAAACCAGCCTACATGGGGACCTTTTAAAGATGGCAGTATGGTGCAGTTTAAGCTGAAGTGTTGTTTCCTCGCAGGTACTTCGTTCTGTACAAGTTGCCCCATCTGAAGTTCCTGGATACCAGGAAAGTAACCAAAACAGAAGTGATGGAGGCACAGGCCAGAGGAGCATTCATGAAAGTGGTCAAACCCAAGTCAGAAGCTGTAAGTTAAGCTCCCTTTTTCTTTTCCGTGCACTGTTTTAAGTTGTAGCCCCTCTGAAGTCTTGAGTGGATTTGTCGCATTCATCCTGTCCTTCCCTTTTCTGTTCTTTTCCTTTATCCTTCCTTTCTTCCTCTTCATGCTTGACTGTCAGTCTCCCTTTACAGAAGTCCTCCTTCCGTGGCCCCTTTTGAAAAGAGTCTCTTTTTACAATCGCTTAAAGTGTACGTGTATATTGTATGTGAGTGCGCGTGTGCGTGTGTGTAAATGTGTGTGACCACGGCCTGACCTGATTCCGTATGCATGAGCCCAGATCAAAGACGACGGGCGGGCTGTCCAGGCACAATTGCGTTGCAAGTGTGACATGGCTGGTGATTGGAGTGACAGCTCACGTACATGCTGCTCACAATCGCTTAATTATCCTGAGCCCGTGCACTTATTCCTCCCTCTCTCTTGTTTTCGGCCACATAGACTAATTAGAGTTTGGGAGGTTCATAGATATACCCACTTCACCCTGTTTCACCCCCTATTCCCCCTTTTTTAATACCCCTTTGATAATGCAAAATAAATGAAAGGCTTTAGTCTAGGTTTGATTTCATGTAATTGTAAGGTCATGAAATATTTAATGTTTGGATTAGCTAAGCTTTGTCATTTCAAGGTCTCTGGGGCTCTGACAGTGAGCCAGGGAGGTAAAAATGGATATAGAGTAGCAAGAGTGAAGGCATCCACCAACAAATCATAAGCATGCATGACTCAATGTCGAGTTTAAAAGTGGAAGAGGAAAAGGAAAAATATTTATTATTTTAGACAATCAGCTAAGATAGTGTAGTCTTTTAGTGTCAGTTCGTGCAATGCTTTGTTCTTGATTCTTCATGCAAGTGGCAAGAGAGAAAGCAAAACATTGAAATAATTTAACCACAGTCTGGCATGTTTGGTAGATGGAGAAAAGTGGAATGAAAACATTGCTCATCCACTTTATATAAAAAGAAACTAAGGACCTCTACAATGCTTTTTGGCAGGGTAAAGTCGCTTTATAAGATTTTATTTACATAGCTTGTCAGCAAAAAAAAAATGTTTGCCTGTGTCGCCGCAGCCACAGATGAAAGGAGAGATAATCACTGATTCTAGCTGACATGATGTGTGTGTTTTTTGTGTCTTTGTGGCTTTGAACCCGCTGTATATGATTATTTATTCCTTATGCAAAGCAAAAGGTTACAGATTTGATGAAAACACGTCTACCTCCCATTGCATGGAGTATCTTTGTGCACCCGAACATACTTTTTCTGCAGTTACTTATTAGCAGTGTTTGAGTCAGTCAACGTGTTGAGAAGGAAGACGCATCCTGTGTCTGGGCCCTGCGAATGTCACAGCACAGCAGCATTTTCCATAACATTTGTTTTGAGTTAGATGAGACGTGATGTGTCAACTATCACAGACTTGATGAGCCATGAGTACCTCCTGGCTCTAATTGTCCACATCATCAGAGTGATTGTAAGCTGACCAATAGTGCAGGCCACCAATTAGTGAAACGTCTGCGACAGAACAGGAAAGCGGGGCGAGATGATGGCATAATTAGATATTTGTGTTTGCTATTATGTCTGCTACAGCAGGGTGTTGCTCATAACAGTGGCTCATGGTACAGTGTCTGCATTTGCTTCATTACAAAGGATGGTAATTAGCCGTCTCGCTGTCGCTTGTGCCTACCATTTGAGACACAATTAGTGCAAGTATTGGGCACAGGGGTGGGGGGATACCGTGCTGCTGACATGATTTAAGAGATTTATTCATGAAATTATTTTGACTTTGGGTGTATCTTCTATTTTATTTATTTATTTTTTCTTCTCATACACTTATTTCTCCTCTAAGACCTTAAATGACAAAAACCTTCCTACTTACAGTAGATAAATTGAAACCATAGTAACAGCTGCAACTACAGCAGCAGGGTTACAGTGACACATGCCCTATCCTGACAGCATAAAGCTGCAAAAAAAAGTTCCTCTATCAGATCATTCCCATTGCATGATGTATGTATTGGAGTAGTTAATGGGTGCACTATGAAAGAGAAGGCGCTGAACTTTGGAGACCTCTCTTTGAGTCATATCGGAGTGGATGGTGACCACAGTTTAAACTCCTTTTCAATCATGCCATTATGGCGTGGCACTGAGCGATGCCACATGGTCCTGATAAAGCAGTTATGGTCTTTAGCATAATCTGAACACCATAACTTTTCATACATGCCCAGTGTTTTCCATGTTGGCTAAATCACAACCAGACAGTCGCAGACTGGTTGTTTGCAGAAAAAGGCAAACACGCACACAGAGAAAGACTGTGATGAGATTTGCTATGAAAATGTTACAGCCTTTAGAAAAATGTATATCATTCTGACAAAGGTAAAAACGTTGCTCAAAAAAAGCAGCCATGTTCAAAAACAGATTAATTTTGTTGCTTCTTTAATTGTTACTGTTTGCCTTTATGCACTGGTGAGCATCACACTAAGTGGGTGACAGTGAGCTGTCTCTGACTTGTCAGTATGTTTCGCTGTTTGCCTCAAGCAGATAGTGGGGGGTAATTTTCTCTTTTAGGTTTTTGTGATATTGTAGTTCTGAGTGGAAAGGACAAGTAGTTGGACAGAAACTGAGGCAAAAATGACAAAGGCAAGAGAGAAAGGGTAAATTATAAATACCTGAGGTAAACAAAACAAAAACCCAACAAAAAAACACAGAATGGACGATTTAAGTGTTTTACCAAAACCACAACACTAAGCAGAGTCAGAGTGGAAAAGCCTTGAGCTGTATTTTGGGAAATTGGGCGTGTTGGAATGCTATAATGTGATAATTCTCTTTGAGGACTTAGAGGTCATGGAATGAAATGGCGTTAAACCACGTAGAGCCATTTGGACTATGTTGGGCCGCTTTCGGAAAATACATGTGGTACGTCTGGGCTCGGTTCCTCCATCTCCCCTCCAACTCTGCCACGGAGCCCATATTATGCTGTTGAACCCTTGGGTTAAACTGGCCATGTCTATCAAAACACTGTGACAGCACATTCTGTTTTCAGATCCCGTGCACTTAAAAAAAAGCATAGCAAATTTAACTAGTAGAATAACATTTACTCCTTGCCACATATTTAAGAGTGTTTCACAGTGAATGAAGTAACTCCATGGTCCTCCCCACTAAGCACGGCTTGGTAGCTACGTCAGTGGGTATAAATGTTCCTCGGATGTCACTTAGATTTTGCCTGGACGAAGTATTTGACTTGATTTTGTAGCATGAACACAAGTTGTTTTTTTTCCTCCCTGACATCCTTCTGCGTATAATGTAAAGCAGACTGCATTGCAGGGTGGCTTCAGCCAACTCCCAGGTCCCATGAGTCTCTGCACACAGGGTAACGGCTCTTCAAGGGAATTGACAGTGACAGAGCCAGGAAAGTCCTCAAGTGGATCTTTTCAGTTCTGTTTTTTCTTCCCCAGACACTAACCTGTTTTACTCGGCAGCAGACAGCGGTTCATTTTAAGTTTGCACTGAAGGGAGCAGTCCAAATCTAAGATAGACTGCATGGTTTTAGACCCATGATTGTGCATTATTTGACGCATGATTGTGGCTTTTTTTCTTTTTTTGTAATGCAACTCTGGAAAAAGAGGAGGTATTCTGCTATAGGTTGGTTGTTTTGCTTCCTTTTCAAGTCTCAAATGTACCCTATAAAGTATGTTGCCACGTTCATCTCTGCGCTTGAGAGTTATGAGTTCCCCGAAGCTCTCAAACATAACAAACAGCATGCAATATAGCGCTTTGTGAATGTGCCTTCAGTGGGTTAGCTGAATCATTTTACAGAACAAATGCGTCCTCGGAGAAAACTCAAGGAATATGGTTTTCAACAGGGGAAGGAAATATAACCCAACAGATTGCTGTGGAAGCAAGTTTATTACCACTCCTCACTCTCTGTAGATTCTGTATTTGGGCCAGCTATTATGCATACAGAACCCTGATTTGTCACCTTTCTTCCATGACACATTCCTGAATCAGCGTGGATACAGTAGGTCGTCTGAGGACAGCACTGCGGATTGAGTAGGAGTTGTGGGCAAAATATGACCACGCTGGTGCCTGTCTGCTTTATGTTCAGACAAATAAACTCGCTGACAGATTGTGACGTGCTTGCTCTCAAATTATGTTCTTTCCCCTCTGTCTTACATAATGTCTTGTTATCTGTTAATTGCATCACTTGAGACGCTGCAGTTCTCCGTGTTTTCAGGACAACATATCCTAAATGTTAAAACAGCTGTTTGTAATTGTTCGGACATGTTTAGTTTGCATGGTGGACGAAATATGCTACACGTGTTCAATCTCTCAGGTATGTGTATTTGTCTGTCAGCATCTGTGAGTGGTGTATGCCTCCACGTGTGTATTTCTCTGCAAATGACTGCTGAAGTATGAGCCTGTCCAGCATTTGGACCAGCACAGCAGGCCCGATTCTGAGCACTGGCAGCTTTAACTTCAAGCTTCAAGAGGTCACGCTGGGGTTATAAGCTGGGAAAACAACAGCAATTAGAGGGAGTGACTCACACTGTCCACATAAATCATCCAGGCCCTGCATATCATAAACACACTGTAAAACTTTAAAGCACAATTAATTGTAAGTAATAGTGCCAAGATTGATTTATTGCCTCTTTCAAAGCTCGGAGACACAGGGTGCGTGACCCGAGTGTCACGTCACTCTCACAAGCAAAAATGATAGATGTATTATTCGTTTTTGGCTAAACGCCGCACATAAAAACAAACATGTGTTTTTGTAAGGGCTTTTATGAGACGCTGAAGTGGCCGTGTTGCATTAACTGATTTTCCTCTCCTCCTGCTGGCATTCAGTACAGAGAAACTAGCGCCTCTGTGGTGAAGCATTTGTTGTCTCGACGTCTCTTGTGTTTAGTGGTAGATTTTGAGGCCTGTCAGAAAACAAGCCAGTGCTGGCCAGCAATAATGAGATGTCTCCCGCTCCCATTTTGATATAAAGTTTTCATAAACTTTGACAAATCATGCGATCGCTCACGTAACTTTTCTCTTTTTTCATTTTTAAAATGTAACTCTTTGTTAGGCATTTATGAGTGTAATAATACTGAGTGCCTGCGATTGGCAAGCTACAAAGCCTTTGCTTTTTTACACATACTGTTCCAGCTAGATTGTTTATATGCCTTTGGGTAGGGCCAAGTTTTTCCTAGTAATTTTGCTGTTTTCAATGTTCCATTTAGACACAGAAAGCTACAGGGAAATATACTTCTTCCTTCCAGTATCATTGATCATATGTAAAGTAAATTCCACTCACGCCGCCCTGTATCTCGCTCATCGTTATGTTCCTCTGTAAAATGGAACCTACTTTCATTGTGTGCCAAGGGGTTACAAAACTCCACAGTCCCCATACATGTATTGTAGCAATAATATTGTTCCCACTAAGGTATCTCTTCAATTTCACTTCTTATCAAATGATGGTTTTAGCTATTACATAGTTCAGCATCCCAGTGTGTTGGCCTATCAGTCCAATCAGAGCTAATCCTCCCTGTTGGTCTCTTTGGTGACAGGAAGATGCTGCTAGCCTAATGAGAGACAGCTGGCTTAGTGTGCTCTGACAAAAAAAAAAAATCCATCTCTCTTTCTCCCACCACCTACCCCACGGGGTGTTTCCACAGAACTGTGCCAAACTTTAAATCTCTCAAAGAGATCAGTTATTTCTTGGCCTGTCTCTTTCAGCTGATGTTGACAATACACATTAATCACTGTTTCAGCAACTCCCATTTATGGGTTGCTTTGAAGTTGATTGTCATGTGCACCCACTCTAGGCAGCTTTGCTTTAACTCACATTTAGATTTTTATCAGATAATTCAAGTTAAGTTGTTGTTTATGTCATGCAGATGTTGTTGTGCTATTTGGAAAAAAAAAAGTTCAAATCTTTGCCAGATGAGGTTTATACAGTCTATCATTCTACAAAAGCATCCCATTTGTTTATGATTCGCCATTGGGACCAAAAATGGAAGTTTTAGTTAATTTATGTAAAACAGTAAATGTGTTTCTCCTTAAATATTCACAAACATGGTGGCATTGGACATCTCCCCCTCCCACAGTGTGCTGGATCATTTGAGCTTTAATCCATTATACCATTTGTGTCTGTTCTTCAGTACAACGTTAATGGAGATGGAGTCTTCTTTCACCAGCAGCGACTTTCAGCACATGCAACAGAGGACAGAGCCAGAACTGAAAGTCCCCTCCACTGAAGTTTGTGCTTACACAGGCCTTCTTTGTGGTTTTTTAGAGCTTGTCAAACATGTCAGGCGCAGGCTAGAAAAAGTATATTGTTTCCAGCCACTTGGATTCCTTTCCCCCTGACATCTGCCACTCTGCCGAGATGATAAATTCTTGCCTCATTAAGCGTGGGTGTGGGATTACAGGCTGACAACACATTAATCACTGGGCTGGGTGGCAGCAGCCCCGTACCAGCTACAGGCATTGTTAACCAAACTTTTCTAATGTGTCACTCTCCTCCCTGACAGCCCATAATCAATCATCCTGATTGGCAGGGCTGATAGATTACACTATTTATACTTTGTGTAATGAAAGCTAGCGTTTCCACCTACTGTCAATGTCGAGACGATGATAGGCCACACCGTCCGGCTGAATGGGAACACGGACAAAAAGAGACAGAGAGGAAAGAAAAGGTAGGAAGACCCTGGCGCTGCATCATGAACTTTAAAACAGACACTGTTGATGGTGTGTGGGGGGTACTCTACAGGTCTGTATTGTCCCCTCCTGCACATTATGGCTTAAAGGCAGTTTTCACACCATGACTGAGCCATTGTCATTTTAGTTGCTATCAGTAGCAGGCCGTGCTCTCACAGGTAAATCTATGCTTTGTCTGCGGTGGGATTTGGTTTCTCTTTGACCTCGTTGGTTAGGTGAGGGTTTTGTCATCAAAGCCTCTTTTCCGACAGAAAATGAATGACTTACACATGTACAACAACAAAATGACACGACACCATAAACTGCACTCGTGTGTGTATACTTGTCAGTGTGCAGATTTTGGTAGGATAATGGATAATGGATTTCACTGCTTCGTCGCAGAGAGCTTTAGAACTGAGTTACACCGCTTTACAACCCCCCCCCCCACCCCACCCCACCCCACCTGCAGTAATTTTTTTGCATGGGAACTTGTGGATGAAATGACACACTGCTGGTAGCCCTCAAACATAATAAGGTTATGTTCCTCTTTTTTTTTGTTCATTTTCAGCAGTACGTCTTTGTCTGGAATTAGAGATGTCCTCGGCACACACAGAGAGAGGATATTGAATATGAGCTCTCAGTTGAGAGGCTGCCAAGCATTTGGAGAAAAGAAAAAAAGGGGGGGAAAAAGTCCATCATGTTCTTGACAGGCTGTAAATCTGAGAGTTTTCTTATGAGACTGTGCTGTCAAGGAATTAGTTAACTAGACCATATTATGGAAAGCCAGGTAATTTACCCTCAGAGATGCAATCGCAAATAAATAGCAGGAGGCCGCATCCCTGACCTGACATTGCTTTGTGTATAATGCAAAATCTAGTGACATACTCAATGGGTTCTGTCAGCTGCAGGATTGAATTCTCTGCCTACTGCGTCTCAGTTTGGAGCACACTGGTCAATTATTTCTGAGGCTGTCAGTGCGTAGGGAGACACTGTTATTTAGTATGTGTTAACTTGGCATCATTAAGACACTCGCCTGACAGAGAATAGCACACCTGAATGTTATTTATTTTGATTCCCGCGACAGGGGTAACCTTCAAACATGTTGACCTCTCCCTATTTTGCGTTTTGTGCTATCCTACTCGGTCCATTAGAAACAGGAGCTGTCGAGACAGTGGGGAATCAAATGGCCAAGAGTCGTCTAATCTAACACAGTAATGTGCAAGAGAAGCTTCCATTTGTTTGGACATATTGCTCTGATCACACACTGGCAGTTCAGTATGTCTACCCACGCTTGCGGAGTAGACATCGCTGTCCACACAAAATCTTTAGAACACATACAGAAATGTCATATTACCATAGATCCAATGTTTTTGTACGCAAGCACAGTATTGAACACTCAGAAATGTGCATGTTACCTTTTAAGTGATCCTTGAACAATGTGGCAATGCAACATTTTGTGTTGGTGTTGTGTAAAAAGACAGATCCACTGCATGTCCATGTTATCATTTTATTCTGCCAGTGGTTTAAATGACAGGCATAGTCTCAACTCCATAATCATAAAAGGACTCATGCAGGATTGTTACAATCTTTTCTCTAAAATGTTAACTGTGCTTTATTTTAGGAAGAGAAATATTCAGGTTTAAAATTTGAACTCTGTGGGAAACCGATAGTTACCATTCTACACCACCCCTCCTCGTCCTCCCAACACCTCCACCTCCACCACCAACCAACTCTGGTGATGAATGGGAAACCTGATCGAGTAAAGCCCCGGCATCACCTCTGTACAGCAGGATGACATGATTAGGAGGTGACAGCTCCTGTAACAACATCTCTGCATTTATCTTTTTTCTGCTCTCTCTCTCTCTGTCTCTCATTCTCTGTGTCTCTCTCCCTCCCTCTCTCTGTCTGTCTGTCTCTTTCCTCTCAACAAGTCAGACTACTCTATAATTAATGTCCCTGAGGGCTATCCGCAGGTCAGGCAAGGGGGGTGCTGTTGAGACAGGTAGTCTTGACACCTCCAGCTTTGTAGCTTATGCATGCATGTGGGCAGACGGCTGAGGAGGGGCGAGAGAGGCCAATGATGAGGGGCTAGAGCATGTTTAGGTTGGAGGCTGAGACGGCAGGAATACTGTATGTTGAAGGAAGCCAGGCCTTGCTGTGCGACCTTTCCACCTGAGAGACAAAAAGGATGGTTTCTCACTGGATTAACCAGTCAAATCTGGTGCATTAAGGGCTTAGCCTGTCAGGAGTCTCACACCTGAGTGACAGAGAGGGAACATACAGTTTCAATAATGTCAGCAATGCATGCATTTACCCTGAGGAAGGCACTTAATGTTATGAGACAAATTGTTCTGGGGTTCTTTGAGAGTAAGTAAATATCTGTTTTACAGAGGGTTGAGCTTGTGCAAAGGCAAAAAAGAAAGGCATCTTCTGTACAATTAATTAAAACTTTATGTTAAAATCTCAATCACATGACTTCAGCCTTCACTCTTTCTGATGTGCTGCCTCTCATGTTGCTCTTTGAAAGAGTGTGTTTAGCCATTATATTCCAATGTAAGTTTATGCATCTTTCCCAAAATCTACACACTCACTCCCAGCCTGTATTTCACAAACACAACAGTTCCCTGTTCCCAGCAGTTACACTCTGAATAGCTACTCATCCCTGTCTTTTCTACTTTTTTCCCTCTTTTTATGTCTCCTTCATGTTTTGAATAGGGGAGAAAAAAAAGGAGATGCAGGGGGAATTGGACAGTTGTAGGAAAATAAATTGAGACAGAGGACAAGAAGGAGACATTGTTGTTTACAGTGCAGGTGCACGAGAGGTCAGGGCAGGGGCAGAGCGGGTCAAGTGACACTCAAATGGCATTCTTTTGGCATTCATGTTTGAGAGGGCTGTGAAGGATTGGCACTGGGCTACAGGGTACAAATGGGCAGTGAAGTGGATGGAGATCCTTAATGCCACAATGTGTCAGTGTCACCAATCTGCTCTGATACTCTTTACTGGGTTTTGTTGTTGTGATGAAAGCTTAGAAGAAGATGCATGCTTCCATCCACTGAAACATCTGATTTAATTTACAATATCTGAATCCTTTACAACAGAGTCACTTTTTGTCATCTTTCAATGGTTAACAAAGGCGTTATAAGCTTGACAACTTTACTTTGTATTATTGCAGCTGATGTTCATCTGCAAGCTAACAGATTCATAATCCCTCTTCCCAGAACAGGTCTGACTTCTATGCACTGTACAATACTTAAGAAATTGAATCAGAACCTGTGAGCTGTAAAGGTCTGTAATAAGATATCCTGCGAGATGTACTGTAAGTCATGATTAGTAACACGTATTTCATTTCAAGGATAACTTCTCCGGGCAGTTTGGAACAAAGCTTTGTCATTTCATCAAGTCTGATTAAGCCCATACAGGAAGTACTGTGCTTTGGCAGTGGGTGGCAAACAAAGCTCTTTTGACAGACAATGGATCTCTGTTTCTCTTTATTACTGTTTGTCTGTCTTCCCTGTTCCCTTTTTCCTCACGGTGATAAACTGCTCCCAGAAGTGACAGACATGTCCACAGTCAAACTGACAGCGTCAACCTTGTAGCACCATCCCATCTTGTCCCATTCTCTAAGATCTATCTTTTATCTTGTGAAGACCTAAAACTGTAACCCATAACCCAGACATTTAATATGATATGATAATAGGTGTCCCTCGGGATCATCTGATATGCTGTTTCCATGCAGCAGGCAGATGGATAGGGCACAACGGGCATCACTTCCCCAGCGTTTTGCCTGCCAACTGGCAACGTCCGTCACCAGACGTGTTCGATGTAATCTGAGAGGTGGGCTGGGCCACGGCGGCTCAGACTTTCATCACACCTGTGCAATTGCAGTGGAAGAGCAGTCTACTCCCTCCCCCGACCCCCCCGAAAGGGAATATTGAGACGGCAGTGGATCAGATGGGCTCACATCCTGTCAGACTCATCAGATTTCAGAACGACTGAGTGCTTTTGTCAGCTGAATTCCAGACATCTCCTTTATTTCTCTCTAGGAGGGTTTTCAAAGATAATGTGTCTCAGGACTTGACCCCTCCCCCCTCGAAACAATAGTATCATTGATACTGCGATGGCTCTAACTAATGCTAATGGTGTATGGTACATAATTCATGAGATACCAGGGTGATCAAAATATAAAGTCCTTGCCTAAAATCCAAACCAAACCAGAAGGCCAGAAAGTGGGAGACAGCAAAGTCTGACGCTTCTGTCTAGAAAACACCCTTGTCTTCAGCTGTTCTTCTCATCTCCTCCAGCTTCTCTCTTAGTGTCCTCTGTCACAGATGTCTCTCTTTCCTGACACCTGTCTGCCCTTCCCTCTTGTCTCACTGTCCCATCTCCTTCTCTGTGGGGTGGAACTGTTTGTTTTTGGAGGTTTGTTTATGGGGGTAAGAAATACCCTGCTGCTCCAGGCCGCCTCTAGTCTTTTCAGCTCATCACACAGAACATGACAGCCCTCCTTCTCTTTGGTGCCGAGATGAGCTGTTTTCTCCTGTCCCCATGGGGAGTCAAAATTTTCTGCTTCGCTCTCTCTCCTTCTTGAACTTCACTTCAAGACAGTGGATCGATACAGTGTGCGCGAACTACCTGCTTCTGGCCGTGTACACAAACATTGTGTAATTTTGCAGTGATGTGGTTGGAGGTTATATACCCGTTCAGTCCAAGAGAAATGAATGTTTCATTGAATGCAGTTATTTCAAAGTATTTTTCCACACCTAAACTTTCCTTGAATGGAAATTCAGTATTAACTAAAAAGGGCTCTTTTTGAATCATCATAAGTGTGTTGAAAAAAAAAATGAACCCCAGTAGAAATCTGCAAATGTGCAGCACAAAATCCCAAATCATCAAATATTTGTCTATTTTATTTGCTTTCATTAACACTATGTAATACTGATGTAGTCTTCTCTGTTTGAAAAGTACAGCCTGTAATTATTGCAATGAAATTAGGCTTTAATTCTGGTAAACATAAGTGGTGAAAAGACTATGATTGGCCTGTAATTGGCAACGATGTGAAATCAGACATTGACAACTTGTAGCTTGTAATTATGCTGGTTTTGCTGACACGGTGCAATTATGTTGCTTACTTTAGCAATGATGTGTTAAACACTCAAGTGTTCCTGTGTATAATATCTGTGAATTTAAAAGCAGTAGAGTAAAGTACAGTTTTATGTGTACTTTTTGCACATATATCTGTCATGGCTACCCTCATAATCAAAAGGCCCACTCCATGTTTGGTTTGTAGACAGGGGAAACTGAGTTTCATGGAAAATTGTTAATGCCAATAATCACACTCGATGGTCTACCGCTGGTCTTCCAAGGCATCCAGGTCTCCACCCAACAAGTTTACTCCAGGTTTCACTGTTTTTGCAGCCTTTTCAAGCACTTCATGCTTCTCCATCTTTCTAGCATTCAGGTTTCTCTTTATTATATGATATCAGCACATCAGATAACCCCAGGATATAACAGTAAAACCTTGAGTTCACACATGCACACGAAACTCAGGAGTTTGTGTGTGTGTGTGTGTGTGTGTGTGTGCAAGTTGTATGTATTTCTATTTCTTTGTTGTCTTCTGTGGAGTTAAGACTGAATCAGCTGTTCACACAACCTTCTCACATAGCACACATGCACACACAGACACAACCCAGACATGTACAAAAGCCCAATTGCACTGTAGCAAATACACATTTTTTTGCACACAAAAAACCCCTCACACACCTAAAGAGGGGGCTGTGCCTCCGGGGGCCACGTCAGTTACCTGCTGACACACAGGCTAGTGATTGATGAGACGCCGGGGGCGCTGGAGTAGACTTTGTCAGCTGCTCATAATTTATACATCTTATCTCCATCAGAAGAAAAGACAGAGTGCCGCGCTGTGTATATGGAGATGAAAACGCTGGGCTTGTTTAGGCAGCGGTGACAGGGTAGCTGCTAGCTGTTAGCCGTGGCGCAGAGTGAAAACTCAGATTGCTATCTGTTAGCTTTCTCACCAGGTCCCTCTGTGGCCAGAGCCTTCATTCTTTGCCTGTGAAGAGTGCGTTCTGTCAGTCATTCTCACTCACTTTCATTGCCTCCCTCTCTCTCTCATGTTTCCCTCTCTCTTTGTGTCTCCCTTTCGCTCCTCTGTCTCGCTCTCTCGTGTCTCTATTTCTCTTCTGTGACCCTTTCTGTTTTTCTTTTTTTCTCTCTCTCTATCTCCCTCTTCTCTGTCTATCTCCTGTCACATTCTCGGGCCAGACAGGCCCAAGCCTCTGCTGAAAGCTGCTGGCTCTTCCTCTGTCCACTCTCAGGGCGAAGGTCAGGACAAGAGGCAAGGCTTGAGTTACAGAATAATTAGCACTGTCAGTATCATGTTGAAATCAATGTTCAGATGTTGTGTAAGGGTGGGCTGGAGGATTTATGGTTGGAGTACGAGCAAGATTTATTTGGAAAGAACAAACTGAAAAATCCTTTTATATTTCTGTAATTATGTTGACGATTAAATTGATGATTAGAATAGAAGAGCGCACTGCCTAAAACGAAGGCTGTGCCTTGCTGATTTAAAATTTCTTGTCATAGCTGTTGTGATTTTTTTTAATTTTTACTGTTGGTTCAAGCCAAGAAACAAAGAACAGTATCACTGATCCTGTACAGAGCTTGTCAGCGGTAAATGAATCTGACTTCTGCTGCCCTGTACACTCAGTGTTTGATTTTGCCCTCCTGATGTGAAAAGAAAGTTTTATCAACCCACATAACTTCACCTTACTCTCCTCCAATTGTCTTTTAGCACACTTTGTTCTCTCAAATTGTGTTCAGATGTTTTTAAGAGTGTCAGTTAACTACTGCACCAGCAAAACAACTTTGATTCCATAACCCTTTCCTACTATTGATCCTGCTTGCAGATAAAAGAGTGCTCTCTCTGAAATCATGCATTTTTCATTGTGGTATCAATGGCAGCTTTTTCATTTGGCATCCCACTTAGCTTAAAGCTATATTCAAAAATGCTGTCTGTTTTGCTCTATTGATTCAGAGGGCTTGTATCTTGTATATTTGAGATATCAGTCCCTTGGTATCATTTTACTTTGTCTTTGATCAGCTTGATTGCTGTAAACAGCCACAAAGAATCAAGCAAATTATTCTAATTAATGTGTTTTGGTGGAGATTAGCCACGTGCATTGCATTAAATATTCAAGTTGAAATGTGTTGAGATAATTAAGAAAGTCTGTGTGGTAATTCACCACAACGACTCAGGCTCCTGTAGCTGCTCTGTCTGTTGTTTAACGGACAATTATTTGTTTGTGAAGCACTTTTCTTTTTTCAAATTTACACAAATTGAATGCACTGAATGTTTTCCTTGAAAATATTTCTATACTGTTATTTGAAAATGTTCACACCATGTTCTTACCAGATATACAGCTTGAAAGAAAAATGAAGAATAGATGTTCAATATTACCTTTCTCAACAAATAGTAGTTGGCATCATGGTGCTGATGTTTGTCAGGTGTTAAACAACACTTTGGACCAAGGACAGACAAATGAAAGAGTCCTCTTCTCTAATAGAATCTAAAAAGATGAAAAATATAGTGCAGGAGGCAGGAAGGACTAGTCAAAGAGGTGACCATCAGCATCTCAGCGGCGTGGTTTGGCAGCCTCCAGCCTGCCATGGTGTAATTGGAGAGAAAACATATATGGGAGCAAATAACCCCCTGTCAGGGGCATTAAAAGGAGATGTTGTGACGACTGAGAGCCCTGCCAGCTGAGCACAGCAAAGTGGAGGGGGAAGAATAAGGCGCATCAAATGGAAAAAACCTGCTTGGAGCAACGGTACATCCAAATATTCAAGATAATTGTTGACCGGTGGCAGAATAGAGCATCCATGTTTGTTTGTGGAACTGTCCCTCAAGAGAAAAACAGATATTTGTCACTACTGTCACTGTTGTTAGCCATTCGCTGTCATCCTTTGATTTGTTTGACACGTCTGCTTTGATGAGTATAATTTGAAAATGGTAAAGGGTGACATTAACAGTAGAAGTGCTCAACCCATATTACTTCAGAGTGACACAAAGGTAGGTGATGGAAACAGTGAGGAAAATATGACCCACAGTCAAAACTCAGAGCTAAAATGTAGAAGGGGGAAATAAGCACAAAAAAATAATAATTTAAACAGGCAGATGATTTTACTCTGTGGGAAGTGACATTATCATTTATACTATTATGTAACATGCATTTATTCCAAAGAGTGTCTAATTTTAGTTTAAAAAAATAATATGTGCAGTGTTTGGGGTTTTCCTATAGAAAACAAGCCCTGTGTGAGGCCTTTATCTCTTCTAAACAAATTTGATTTTGGCTCGGCTTACACAGGCGAAAACTCCAGCTGTGTCATGCTGACAGAGTGTGCTAGACTCCCCTGGACCTTCTCTGCATTTGGAACCTGCCTGACCCCACCATTCAACTGAGTCTGTCAAAATGTTAATGAGACCCCCCCCCAAAAAAAAAAGAGCTTAGAGGTTAAATAAAGTCTTCATAAGCTGTCAGTCGATATTCAATAATTCATCTACTTGGCATGTTTCCACTCTCGCTGCCACTCTGCCTCAATTCTTGTTTCTATCGGGGGACAGGGCTTGTCTTGTTGTGTTTTGTTTAATTTTTTTGTGTGTGTGCAGGCAGCTGTGTAGGCAGCCTTTGTCTGTGTGTGAGATTGCTGCTTTAGCTCAGTGGCCCCTCTCATTAATCATCCGGTCAGACTATTTATAATGTGGCAGCCAAGCCGCCACCTCAGTTGCCATTGGCTTTTGTCACTGTGGCACTCTGTTTTGTGGCAGGAGGAAGCCTAATTATTAACTGTTAAGATGACAGGCAGCACTGTTCCGTCAACACGGCCGGCTGACAGTCAGACTGAAGTGATAGCCTACTGAGCAGCCATACACCGACAGCACACTGGATGGCTCATTCTAATTTTCTTGATCTTAAAAGTATATTTTGACACTTTGAATTAAAGTTGGTGAAAAGTCACCACCTTTGTCTTTTTTAAAATATTTATATTTAAACTAATCTTTACCTATTTTATAAAAAAGTATTAGAAAGAAGTTAAGATATAAAATATCTTTATGAAATGCCACAGTTTGTCTTTTAAAAGGCACAAACTGTTTTAATGTATCAAGCATTGGTCTCAAAACAACCACAGGATAACTGCATTAAACATACTTTTTATATCAAGTAATTATTTTTGGGTTTGATGTAGAGGAAAATTCAGGAATCATTTTTGGAGTAGAATTCAATTTTTTTTTTTAAATTTCAACTTCAACATTTCATTGATAGAGCTTTCTAATCTTGTATGAAATGTTTCTGGCAGAAGCTGCCAGTCATGAAACGTGTTTTCTTATTATTAATCAGTTATGTTCTTGCCGGATACAGATATCAAACAAGCATGAATAATTAAATTACTTCCTGCTTTAATACGCGTTCCATATCATGCAAATCCAGGGACGATTGAGATGGTGCTGGACTTGCGGTGTCAAAAGGATATAATATGTATCTTTTTGTGGTGGCGGCGGTGGTGGGGGAATTAGTGAAAGCCTCCTGGAGAATGACAGTCTTTGTTATTTGTCTTCTGACTCCTTAGCAGACAGCTATCAGGAAGAAAGCGAACTCACTGTGCAGCACCGAGAGAAGAAAATATGTGAGTCAGACTTTCCCCTCCTCCCTCCTTTTCCCAAAGCTTGAGATCCCCCTTCCAAAAATGAAAAGGATCAAGTTGCTGTCACTGTCACCGAACAAACATAAACTTTTCTGGCACCTAATAAATAGGCAGTGTGGCATTGTTCTCAAAGCCAGACAGGTGTGTCTGCCTCGGTGATGATGGATTCCATTATTCTGTATGGAAAGCCTGTTGGCTTTCTTGTCATATGTTGTCACACATCTCTCTCCTGAGAGAGAAAGGTTTGAAAGATGGCCAAAAGTAATTACACAGACGTTTCCCTGATGCTGTTGCCATGTGTTTTCTCCTGCTCATCACCAGTAAAGTTAGAAAAAAATCTGTTACCCACAGCTATATTTCACAGGGAGACGAGGAGTGCAGACATGTCGGTGCTCTGCTGCTCCTCTTGTTGTGTTGATTGCTAGCTCATTAACCCGTCAGGTTTATTTTTCCTCGCTATGAACACAAGCACTGGGAAAGGGCCCTGGGCCTTTTTACTCATCACTAAGGTGGAGCAGCAGGCCCTGATCCGGGTGTGTGGTGATGACATTATTTGCACCTGAATGGCAGGTACATCAACATCTCCTTGTAAACGTATCAAAAGAGAGACAGTGGCACCTTTGTTCTCCTCACAGCCCACTTGGGTTGCTGACAGCTCTCTGACTGATATTATCATTCTTAATGTCAGTAAATAGTGCCATGCCAGATAAAGAATCAGTTTCCTCTTGGTGCTGGAGAGCTCATTTATCTTTCTGCAGCTTGCCCTGGCATATGCCGAAATTGGAGCCGGAAGTAGTCTTCCATTTCACTCAGATGGGGATGTGTGTTTTTTTTCCTCACCATCTCCTAATCTTCCCTCTCTGTCTTGCTTTCTCTCCATGTCTCTGTCTCACCAGTTATTTTGATTCTGAGTGAGTGAGACTTAACTGGGAGGAAAGATAGAGCTTAAGTCAGTTGTAATATGTTAGGACAACTCTTGATTAGATTCTGTCAGGGCGAGGTCTCTCTGTGTCTCTCTTGCTCTGGTCTCCCCCATCATGGAACACTGGCTTAACAATGAACAGATATCAGGCCACTCAAGAGCCCTTCCGTGAATTTGTTACCAAAATAAGACCCTCGTTAGGGTGATACCTCTTCAAAGGATGAGCCACAGGATTATCTAATTGTTCCTCATGTGCAGTATATTTTCTTGCTTCAAAAGGGTCATGCATGTAACAAGTACTTGGAGAGGGACCAGGGAATAAAACCTGCAGACAATAAGCCTTTCTGTAACCGCACAGTGGCCACTAAAGGTCTCACAGACATCACATTGAAAAGGTTAAACATTGACAGAGAACAAGCCTTACATGGAGGGTACACAACCTCCACCAAACAGCAACAAATGATGGCATTTGAATAATGAATAAAGAAGTCAGTGTTTTGTTTTGTTTTGGTTTTTTTACTTTGAGTTTGGACAAAAATCAAGAGAAATGTGTAAAAACATGCCACTTGACAAAGGTTTGCATCATGGTCACATTGCTCTGAAAATAAAACACGCACACAACAGAGTTGCTATAAGTGTGCATTCAAAGCACAGATCTTCATGTTTTTCTTTTTACCCCTCCCTTCTTTAATCCTGTTACCCCCTTACCCTTTGCTATTATGTTGAAAGACAGTGCTGATATCCTCTGAGCTGGTGATAGATACGTCATATCTCGGGGTGAAATGGGTTTGTCCTCAGCAGGTGAATATGCGGCTTCCTCATCCTCAAAGTCGACAGGCACGCATGACACTTTTCGACACTCTCTCCCCGATAGCACTTTGGCATGGAGGCAGAATCAAAGGGGGCGTCTTTCACATGCAATTAGAGCGGAAAATAAAGACGATGAAGTGCGGTGCACAAAGGAAAGCTGCAGATCAGAAGGCTGAAATGAAAGGTGATTAGAAGTAGAGGCCCCAGCTAGTGAGCCGCAGAGAGCTGGGGAAACAATCTCATCCTGCTAGGGTTTTCTGTTGAAGTCACTGTTAGACATTATCAAAGATGGCAGAGGACCACCGTCAAACAGACATGACTAAAAGTATCCTCGATCAGTGTGTGTGTGTGTGTGAGAGAGAGAGAGAGAGAGAGAGAATGTTTGGATTAACTTTACTCCTCAACAGTGAAGGAAAAATCACTAATGATTTTGATGGTCCTGGCAGGGGAGATTAAATTAGGGATTATGAGGCCAAATTTTAAGGTGAGTTCTAAACAGTAAAGACACATAATAATTCAGTCCTGGTTTTGAGAGTGCATTCACGTTGGAACAAACTAACTAACTATAACCTGATTTTGAGTATGTAGTAACCATGCACCATAAAAAAAATTACAAAATTAAATTTACATAATTTTGGTATGCCAATTAAATTCCATCTCAATTCACACATCATCTTCGTAACTTTGTTAACTTTTCATATCATCCCATCACTTCTGACTGGATGGCATTTTTCCTTTGTCTCTCCATCCCCTACTTGTCCATCCTGAAAAACAGCTAGCCATCCTGCTGGGCACTGAGCGAATGAGTGATGGACGTTTGTTTCACTTCTCTCTGGCTAAACTGAAGAAAAGCAGACCCATTCCTCTGTCTGCTGTTGCCAGCTGTGAGTGGTTGTCAGGGTTGGGGGCTGGTCCCAGAGCCCGCTAATGGTGCTGTCTGTCTCAGTCAAGTCCTTGGGACCTCGAGTCCCTCAAGAGACACCAAGCTCCAAAGTTTGACTGGAATTAAGCACCTGGCGAATAAGGGTGATGAGGCTGTTGTGCTTGATGATAATGCTGATATTGCAAATTTTTGTCTTACAATTTATATCTTAAAATAAGATGTATTTGAAAATATTGTCACACACTTTTTCCAGGCTGACTGTTGGGATTCATCATTTTGTACTCAAGTAAATTTGTGAAAAAGACATTAGTATACGGTAATCCCTTGTTTGCCCTTGCTGGCCCAAATATTGATTATCATACCAAAGGGAACCCACTTCAAAAATAATAATAAATAAATAGAGAAACAAAAAAATAACATTGACACTGAGCGAGATCCCAGGGGTTTCAACAACTTTGATTCAATGCTTCACTGATACAAAATCACATTCAATCAAAGCACCAAAAAACACTGTTGTCAAGCATCTGGTAAATGGGTTATTTGGTACCTTGACAACAAGTTGCTGTTGCAGGCCCATTCAGATTGTCAGCAGACACTACAGGCACGCTGTCTTGGAATGAGAGGCTTAGCAAAAAAAAAAAGGCAAAGGCTGCTGCGGGAGTGCTAGCGTGGCTGGAGAGACCAGCACTGTAGCTATTACAGGATGTCAGAAAATGTGCTTAATTGAAAATGATTAGGACTCGCGTAAAAGCCGATCAAGTCAGGGTTTGGGGAGAAAGCACAATTGTCCTACATAATCCTGCCTGCCGCTGTTCTTTCATCTGGATGAAGAGATCAAAAAAGGAGGGATTTGTAAAGGCCAGACCTCCCTGTGCTGCAGCTACTGAGCTCAGCTCCTCTCTCTGGCATTCACCCTCCTTTTCAAATGCACTTCCTCTCTCTCACACAGGCCGTCTTCCTCCCTGTGTTTCTTTTTGTCTATTTTTTGCACTGGTGTCTTTCATTGGTCACAAAGTATGTGGCGGTCAGCATTCAGTCTTTTGTTGTGTTTTTTTTTTTTTTTTTTTTTTTTGCTTAACACTCCCAGTTCACTGTAATATCATTATGCTTTGTATTTAGCCAGGAATCATGATGAGGGCTTGTGTGACAACATGGTTAGAGACTGTGCAGTCTTGCCCTTCATTATTAGACATCAAAGAAAGACGCACTCACCGACACGCAAAGCTGTGGGTTCAACTTCCCTGCCTGTATCCATCTTCCAGAACAAAAAAACGGTCTGAAATGAAAGCTGGAGGGGCCTAGAGAGAGTCAAAGTGAGACACACAAATATTCACACACACATAGAGGAATCAGCTGTGAGTTGAATGGCTCTGAGTGTGTGTGTGTGTGTGTGTGGAGGGAAGGGGGATATAGTGCCCTTGTGCCCTCTCTTTGAAGTGAGGTACAGGCCCCAGAGAGGGGCATGTCTGCACCCCCCCCCCCACCACCACCACCACCACCACCACCACCACCACCCCCATAGACAGGCTGAAGGCAGCAGTCCGAGCAGAGCAAACAACACAGAGGAAAGAATGGGACTTCCTAACTGAGCTGCGCTCTCTTCACATACTTTCTTCATCCTCACCAGAGTGATTTTGTTGAAAGAAAATGCAGTCAGGGCAATGAAACTCACCATACTTCATTTAGTGTCTGTGTTTTTATTGTTAAATAACCCAGCACAAAGTCGTTTAAAAGATTTCCTCGTAACCTATGAACACTGCTATCAGTCACTTTTAGTGATACCTGTGATACCTATCAAGTTGCCCTCTGAAAGATCTGTAATGGCTTCCACTATTTATCTTAAGATTGGCGTAAAATAATTTCCCCCAAACAGCAACATGAGAGGTGGCTGTTTAGTTCAAGTCTTAACATTTGTGCATAAATCGATGGATGAAGAGGGATTGTGTCCATTTCTGCTGAGTGGAGCACCATTAACCTCTAGCCCGATTAGCAGGATGGAAGAAAAACTCAGAGCAGATGATTTCAGTCACTGCAGTGTCACACTGTTGTTGTTCTCAGCTGTCGAGGCATACACTCACAGAGCACTCCCTGTAAACACACACAGCGCACTTTGATGGACTGTTCCCAGCTTGCTCGCCCCGGCATTTCAGCTCACGGGTTGGGTGGGATACGGAGAGACAGTGTGAGGTCTTGTCTGGTCTGGTCCGGGGCCGCTCTTGCTCTTCTCTGGCCTCGGGGAATGTTTGGCGTGAGATAACGCTGTGTTTGAAGAGGAGCTCCAGATGCTCGTATATTACAGGTTGTCTTGTCATGGCGCAGATAAAGCCTCAGAGAAGCCCCTGTCGCCAGGCCGCACCACACACAGACACACACTCACAGGGAAGATAAATGTTTACAGGAGGCATTCACCCTTCGACAGTGCCGTGCTGTGGACGGCAGAGCTGTCAGAGCTTGGCCATTTTTAGGCTGTGGCTCATGTCTGCAGGATCTACATTTTGGCAGCATGTTTAATGTTGTGTATCACTTCTTATAAACATATGGTTATATTTCCCTAGCTTTGAGATACTTTCATAGTTTGACAAAAGATATTGTTAGCCTTAACAAATGTTGACAGATAGGTATACTGGTAAAGGCCATGTTGAAAAAAAATGTTAGCATAGTTTGGTTTCTAAGATTAGAGCTTCAGAGTAGCGTAGCTGATTGGCCCTCAAGTGTCTTCCTAGCTCTTTTCACAGTCGGTATAACAAATGCGTGGTTGTAATTTTAGTTCCTAAAGTTGAGACCATGAATTTGTCACACTGATAAAGACATAAAGTCCTGCAGTGGTGCTCTCTACCTGACTGTCACGCCTGCCTTAAGTTTATTAGACCTGGAAATAGCTTTTACTGTAGGTCAAATCTCTACTGAGCAAACCTGTGGTTTCAGTTTACTCTCAGCATGTAACCTACTGAAATGGGTCTGTCCGAAGACATAAAACTTAATTGGTTATTGCTTCTCATTATTTACTTTGGCTAACCGCTCTGTCTTTTTTACGTATTGCTATCACATCTCCTTAAGGCAGAGACTGTGTCCCTGCTTTTCATCCAACATTGAATGAGGTTATTCCTCACTAATAAGACAAGAGATAGTGAGTTTGTATAGCACCAAGACAGGTTTCCCTCTGTCATTAAGTCATGTGTTTGCCTAAGTGGAATGGTATATTGCTTGGCATAAAAAGCGGTGTGTCTTCATTTGTCAGGCTCGTAGGGCTGTGAGACAAACGATGTTCATAGTGTATGTCTGAGGGCCCTCTGAGACCACAGTTGAGCGGCTGCTCACTGGTGCGTTTCTCATGCTAATGTCATGGTCTCCCAGTCTATCTGTCACCCCATTACGCTAACATCATTATGCACAGGGGCCTGTCTCTGTCGTTGAAAAGAACAGAATCATTCCTGTCTCATTTTGAAGCAAATTGTTTGGGGAACATTTCTCTCCTTTTTTCCAGTGGTAATGGTGGGCCAATCATTTTGCAAGACTCCAGGTATGCAGATGAATGAATAGCTATTTGAGCTGTTCCGTGAAAGGAGTTTTTGTATTATTCATGAGAGGGATGGTGTGTGTGAAAGAGAAAGTGTGTGTGCGTGTGTCTGAGCATGCGCATGTGTGTAAAGGGGCCAATGTCTTTCTATCAAAAACACATACATTCACACACAAGTGTACATGTGTACGTGCATTGTACAAGCATGCCTATGTCAGTTGTTGCACACACCCTACAAAGTCATGCCTGAAAAAAATCTGACGATGGATGTTAAGACTCAACTAATGGCTGCTTGGCAAAGTGAATAGAATTGTGATGGTATATTTTTGTAATTATTTGATCGAAATACCAACTGTCACTCCACACCCCTGGGTGTGGGCCTAAAGTGTGGCATTATTCCAGTCTCTGATTTGCTAGGTGTTTCTGAGTGGGATCATTCTGCTGTGATCTCCCTGTGATCTTCCCTCTCTTCACCTGGAATCTTTTCATCTCGCCCCAGCGCAGGTTCAAATTCAGGTTAAAACCTTCGTCTCAGTCTAAATCTCTCAGTCCTGGCAGACAGGGCAATCTACGACCTGTCAGCTCAGCAGGTTCCTCACACCAGCGTGTATGAGTCTCCTGCATGCGTGCAGTCGCACTGTGTGTAGGCAGGCATGCTAGCCATGCACACACATGCTAAATGAAAAGCGTCAGTCTGCTCGACTAACTGAGCAGATAAAGCTGGGTCCCTGTAATTGCCCTGGTGACGGTGCTTCGGCAAGGAAAAAAAATCTTTCTATGTCTCTGTGTCATCATTTGCACAACGTTATGAATAGGTTAATAAAATAAAATACTTTAATTATAGCTTAGTTGCCATATTGTTAATGGTGCCAGTGTGGCTCAATTGAATAATACAGTTTGTACTATTAATTATCTGAAAGTGAACTTGTTTAAATGATATTTTACAGCCCCTTGATAAAATTACTGCTAGAGGCAATGTAATGATAGACAGACAAAGGCCATGCACGAATTATCATAAACTATTAGCTTGTTTCCAAAGGGTTTTATGTTAATCTTTTAGCGCTTAAGTACCCTGCAATTAACATATCAGGAGGAGCTGCCTTCCAGCTAGGCTTGCAAATTGAAGTGCTCAGATAAAAAGCTATTGAGATGAAACCCTGAAAGAGAAGAGGAGCTATCGCGGTGAAGTGTGCTGGAATTTTTACTCGTGCGCTGTGTGTGTATCTGTGCGCAAACGTGAGAGAGGGCGAGCGATAGAAAGACTTTTAAGAGCACTGAAACAAAGAATGAGTGAAAAAGAGAGCAAGATGCCGTGAGAGTGTCTGAGATAAAGGATGTATAACAATTCCATTATCTCTCTTGGGTGATGACATGAGACGTCTCTTTCAGGCCCCCTTCCCTTTGTCTAATGCTAGACAGTGTGTGAGCTATAAGAGAAATGAAATGGCTCTCATTGGCTGCGATGGTGGCGTCTGATGGAATGTGTTTACATATCGGGCTAGTGGCTTGATATGCAAATTTCGGTGCGTTGAAAGGGCTACAGGGAGATATGGTTCATTGTTAGGTCTTCACAGACTGTGTTCCCTTTTATGCTAAGCACAATTGTATCCACTGAGCGAGCATCTTGTAAACCACCCGTTGCCTTTGGTAGGTTAAACCCACAAAGGAGACCCATGCTTTGGAAGATATGCATGTTTTATAGGGTAATTGGCAACTTTGCTTTGGTCTGCTTTCTTTGTTGTCAACACATAGCAGCTGACACCATTTACATTTACTACAATTAAATGAAAATACCCATAACACATGTCTTATGAGTTCAGTTTTTTGTCTTGCTTGCTGACTGTAGAAAATGGAAGTGGATAGTTAAATTCCTGGGAGTATATTCCTCATTTTTGGGGAAGAAAATGCATTATATATGCATGTTTTTTTTATTTCTAGTTCCTTTCCCAGAATCATTTTCTAATGGCTTTTGATTTGGCAGGCTTTTTTCTCTGTAACCATATAGTCATCCTCACTGTAGAAAATAATTCAAGGTGTATTGGAATAATGAACTGTTAGACAATTACATAGGGCATTCTCAACATTTCTAGTACATATCAGTCCTGACTCAGTGAAACCACAATTCCTATAGAGTGCTGTGATATTTTCTTCCATCACCCAAAGATTGATGACTCCACTGAGGCCTTAATCTCATGTTAAAGATTTGTTGGCCTCTAGAAGTCAGGCCTAGCATTGAGATGCCTCGTCTGATTTATATTCACTGGCATGGAAGGGGAGCCAAGTGCACTATCTGCAAAGCAGATGCTGCGGCAGTGCCCTTGTATTAGGCCTTATATTTCACCTGAAATAAAACCTCCAAGCAAGGTCATGCCCTCGAACCCCCCTTCTTCTCTCTTTTTTCTGTCCCTCTTTCTTCCTGTTTTATTGACTTTTTTTTCCTCACATTTCTAACAGGAACTCCTAATAATCTTTCATGTAAATGATAACCTGACAAAAATAATATGTCTGCATTTAAATAGGAGAAATAGCCTTGGAAATAGCACAGCACCCTAACCCTTACACTGACAGGTTTTAATTTCCTTCATGGCTAGAAATGAGAGTAGAAAGCTGAGAGAGAAACAGAGAGGGAGAGAAGTAAGGTCCATAGCTGGCCAAAATCCTGATGAACACCGCCTTTAAAACCAAATTCTTGTCTGTCAGCCCCTATAATTTATGGGGCGGAGATTACAAAGCTACCGAATAAATTAAACTGATGGACAGAATTATGCCCAGTGCTTCCTGCTCTCCCCAATGACGCACACTAACTTAGCACTGCCTGACAATGAGTGTGATTTACCACTGGGCAAGAGTGGGAGAAGGAGAAACATTCACAGGCAGAGGCACCCAAGCCTCACTCTGGCCCACAGCCTAGTGAATAAAACCCTGCTTTAATTCACCCACAAACGTGTCACCATTAAAAGACTAAGAATAGGGATTGCAGATCATAAATACTCTCTGATTTATTAGCTAACAACAAAGAGCATAAGCCCAGCCAAGGAGAGGGAGATTGTTTGACAGAATGTTGTCAAGGAGAGAAAGAGAGAGGAAAAACACACTCATTCTCTCGCTCTCAGTCACAGACACTCAGCTAAATCTGACCAGGGATGTAGCCCAGCCCTATCTCCTGCAGCAGCATAGGAGCAGATGTGTCTACTCTCTTCTCAATGTGTGACAGACAGAAAAGATAAACAGAGAGAAAAGCAGAGAGAAAGAAAGAGAGAGCAAGACAGAGAGACAGAGAGAGAGGAAGAGAGGAAGAGACGAAGGGAGGGAGGTAAAGAGAGAAGGAGTTGGCATGGCACTGGCTAATTTATCTCGCTGAGAGACAGATTAAAGAGAGAGGAGAGTGAAACAAAGTTCCACTGGCTTAATCAGCGGACAGCCTGCTAGCAGAAGACATGATAAATCAGAGCAAGCTCAGTCCAGGAGAAAGCCTTTGCTCTGGGAGGGAACGG
This sequence comes from Psettodes erumei, assembly GCA_016785225.1. Lineage (NCBI taxonomy): Eukaryota > Metazoa > Chordata > Actinopteri > Pleuronectiformes > Psettodidae > Psettodes > Psettodes erumei. The sequence continues at coordinate 987,330 of JAFBJZ010000001.1, read as the reverse complement.
CAGACATCCTCAGCCAAACAGCAGTATCTTTTACACAGACTGTTGTGAATAGCGGCTTGTGAACTTGCTATGTGTATGCTTGCAATCAATACTCATTGCTATTGTTTGAGCAAACATTGTTATACAGTAGCCCTCTGCTGTTAGCTTTGTTCCAACAGTGTTATTTTTAGTATTGGGTGAACAATCCTGCTCAGTGGTTGTGTGTAAACAGGACAAAGGGACATGAAGGGCCTTAAGTTTCCCCCTTGGTTTCTCTGTGCAGCCATGTCTTTCTTTAGCTTCTTGTCTGACAGGGGACTAACCTAAGGGCCTAACCCAGGAACAGGAAAAGGGGCTTAGATATCCCTGTGTCATTAGTTCACTACGGGGTCACAGCTGGGCCACTCAGAGCATGATTACACCCCTTGATTTATCTCCTTCGGAGCCCAAACACAGATAAATCTCCAAGCTCATCCCGGCCGTGGGATCCTCACTGTCTGATAAACGGCCCAAGCTGAATAAACAACCACTGAGACCCTACCCCCACAAACACCCAACCTCATGCATTATGAATAATTCATTTAGATTGCGAGCTCTGTTAAATGTGGATATTTTGTATCTTAAATGGCAAAGGTGCTTCTATGATCTCTATCCAATCCTTCGTGCATGTCTTTGATGAAATATAGGAGAGGCAGAGGTTGGCGGACATTTTGTTTTGTAGTTGTAAACTTTATTTCCTCGCCCCGGCTGTCGTCCTCTAGCATTTTCCCATAAATATACTTTATGCAAATATGTCGTAGGTTAGGCTGCACCGCAGCTCCTGTGTAGATATTGGCCTGTCTGCGACTTTATGACAAAGTTTAAAATCATTCATTACAGTGACCCCTGCGGTAAATTCACTTAGTGGAAAATTGCCCCAGCTCTCCTGTTTGGTGTGTAAATGTGATCACGAGTGCATTTTTAACTTAATTAATTGGCCGTTTCTGTTGACAAGAAATTTATGCAGTAATAATTTGCTCGAAATAGATGCAGAGCGCAGGAAATGAGATATCCATCAGGGTGCTTGTGTTCCGCCAGCTGCACCGCGGCTAATATGAAAGTATTTCAGGCTGCTCAGACCCTGCTGTTTGCGCAGTCAAGATTATATATACCCACGATCCATTGCCTGCCTCAGAGGCGCTCATGGAGGTCTATGATAACAAAGACCATGTGATTTATGGCCTGCTGTGAAAGCAGAACTTGATGAGATTAAACAATTTCATAGCACGAGTGTTTCTCAGAGGGCCCTCTGATTTGTGGCAGCAACGCCGACAGTAAATCAGGTTTATATATCTGAAAGCATGCTCAGCAAAGAAGTGCAATTACTGTTTAAGACAGCTACTTTTTATTTAATTTTTATCCCTGGTTTGTCTTTTTTATTCCTGGCCTGTCACACAGCCACTCACCTTCATAAGTCCTTCTGAAGGAAGGGTTGAAGAAGAGAGGAGGTGGGGAAGTCAAGGTGGGGAGGAGAGGAAGGTACAGCATTGCGTGGGCCCTCTGCTATCTTTCCTCCACAGCTTTTAGAGAAACACCAACACCAGCGACTAGGGGACAACAACGGCCACCAGCAGAACAACAAGGGCATCCATAGAGCAGGGGGAAAGCACTCCATTTTTAATGTATTGTTTGCTTGCTCTTCTGTCCCTGTCTGGGTAAATGAAGTAGGCAGAGTGTAATTAGAGAGCCAGGCTTTGCTCTGTGCCATAAAGATGACATGGTGTAATGATACAGCTTACAGGCCCGCAGAGGGTTCTGTCTCGCGACGGAGGATCTGGGTCATTTGCCTGTGACTTATGATAGGTGTGGAAGACGACAGTGTTATCATTTCGACGTGGAGCTCAGAGTCATGGATGGGGGCGGGGGATTTCTTGCAAAATGTTGTTAGGGATTGGAGGCAAGCAGAGATGGATGGGGAGCATATTAATCATCTATGTTTACTGGTTGTCATGTAATATTTTCAAAAAGAAATAAAGAGGAATCCGATTTTCAGTAGCCTAATTTTCATTGTTACGTTTCTTTTTTTTTTTACTGGCAACCTGCAGGGTGTACCCCACCCTCGAGTGTCAGCTGGAGTTAGCTCAAGCACTCCCGCAACCCTGCATGGATAAGTGATACTGAAAATGGATGGATGTTTGTTTTTACGGGGGTCTATTTTTTTCTTGAAATGATAATAATTGATTAAAAATAACATGGGTATGCACATAAAAATTACTTGAACACAAAAATAGTCTTAAAAAAGCACAAGCAGATAAGCAAAATTATTATTGTCTTTCCTTGTAATTGCATTCAGTCAGATTTCTAAGTTTTAGGTCACTGAGGCTGTGCTGTATTTACATCATACAAGTCTGCATCTATACTAATCAACTAATCAGTGTTTGTGCATGAATGTAAGTGAGCATGTAAGTACATGTGCATCAGTGTTTCATGGGTTTCGAATCATACAAGGGTTAGTGTACACTTTTCAATGTGAGTCCATGCACACATGCAAATTTGTTTGTTTTGAAATTGTGGCTAAGTGCTCCATGGGTATGTGTGTGTGTGTGTGTGTGTGTGTGTGTGTGTGTGTGTCCTTGGTTAAAGATGTGAGTTGGTGCATCTGTCTTCATCATCCCATATCTTCCCAGAAAACATCAAGAGATCTCATTATTTCGACACATCTCAGGTTTTTTTCCTCCTCTTTTTTTCTTGCCGTATGCCTTGAGTCAAAATTAGTTTTCATTCCCTCTGTGATCTTACTGACTGAAGCTGGCTCAAAGTAAAGAAAATCGCAGTCTTCATAGCAAGGCTGAGTCAAACACACACTTCACACAGCCGCAGTCTGAGTTAAGCATTGCTAAGTAACCTTCACATTTCACTCGTGTGAAGAGCTAATTTCCTTTAAGTTCACATGTCACTTTTTGTGGCTCTTTTTGTGGGTCCTCTTCAAATGTCTCTCAGCGTCTAATTGCATAGGAAACATTCTAGACAAGCTGGTGTGACAGGCCCGCTCTCAGAGTCTTCAATTATTAAACATCCTACACTCTAGAAAACAGCCCTGACGTTAGCTACAGCCTTAATCGGAACAGAAAACCTCATGATATGTCACACTCCTGGGCTGCTGTGGTTTTTGTGTATGTGTGTGTTTTTGTAGCTTAGTCTTACCCAGGAAAGATGAAAATATTTCTTTTCCCATAAGTTATATAAAGTAAAGCACACAAAAAAAGATTTTATTAGAACATTCACATTTGCCCCTTTTTCTCCCTTTATAGAGACAAAAGAAGTGTGTGTTTATGAAAATATATAAAACAATCAGTTATATTTTGTGTAAAAGTTTGAATAAAACATTTAATCATTGTTTCAACTAAGATAGGTAATATTCTGTGATTTTTGTAACTTTGTAACTTTAAAATTCTAAAAGGTCATACATGACCAAAATAAAAATAGCCTGAAGCTAATTGTTCCATGTACCTGTAATGTTGGCTCACGTCTCCGCTTTAAATCACCTACACTTATTCTGCAAGACCCTCAAAGAAAAGGTCGAATGACTTTTTAAATTTCAACCTTAAAACAAACACAGCCTTATTACCATCTATGAGTCATCGCTATGGATGATTAACGTCCAGTTGCGCTCAACCTTTGCCTGTTTGATGCTTGGCCATACACAAAACGGCGGTGTTCACTGGTGCCAGTTCACTTCGTGTGGGCCGTGCCCCGAGCAAAACATCAGAACAGTTGCTCTTGTGATCAGTGATCATATGATACATTTACTCAGAGCGCGTTCATTGGAGTAGAACTAGTAAATCATTAAACACACGCTCAGCAGTCTTCCTGCTGAGCAAAGGACTGCTGTACCACACACAAGTGCAGGCACCATTACATCAAATGTTCTTCCCCCTGCCATTACCTAAGAAAACAGAATAAATACTTTTCATACACAGTGTGAGTGATTTAAAACACATTATCCTTTTGTCAGTGCCAGTGTTAGTAGCAAAATATGCATTTACATTATTTTACCTCAACAAACCCAGTTTTTCTTATATAAAAATATAATATGTCGTGTATTCATACACCATGTTATTAGGCTTCCGTTTGAAAGTAATTTGAATTACGCACAAAGTCATGTGCATGCATGTATATCGGGGTGGATTCAACCTCCAGCAGTGAATTAGAGCAATTTTCATTTCATCATTGCCATTACATGCTGTAAGATGGTGCAAGTCTGGTGCCGCTTATTTGTTTTCCATTGTTTATTTATTGAAGTGTTGCATTGTTCGTAACCCCCGACTTCAGAAGAGCAAGACATGAATCATAAAATATTCTATCTAGTGAAGAGATAAACGTGTCATGCCAGCATTAAATGTTGACTCAAATAAGTTCACAAGTTGTGTCTCCTCTGATCTCTAACATGATCAGAAAGCTGCACCAGTTTACAGAGACAAGACATGGAAAAAAAGTTCCATGCACAGACACAAAAGAAATATTTTGATATAGACCCAAAGAGAAAACATATCAAAAGACATTTTTATACATGTCTTTTGCAAGCACAAAAAGCAGAAATGGTGTCAAGAGAAAACAAAACAGAAGGCTTGTTTCTTCCAACAATTGCTTTAAGCTACAAAAATCTCCTTGAGTCCCTAGCTTCCCCTCAATGTCAGCCCCCCCACCCTCCCTCTCTCTCTCCCTCCTCTTCATTTCTCTCTTCTCCCCCTTTTCCCTCTCTGAGGCAGGACAGGACCCTCTTTGCACCCTGATAGGTTGCGGGCTGATGCTTAGCAACAACATTCCTGTGCCCTAAGTAGCAGTAAGCCTCTGGCTGAACTCTTTGATGTGGCTGTCAGGCCACATTTATTTCCTTTTTAGCACTTTGTCTACTTGTCCAGATGTATAAGGAGATAAAAAGGGCTGGTGTTTACACTGGTCTCCCTCTGTAGCGCGGCTGTAATTAGATTGTATTGCTGGTCAGTCTTAAGGAGGGAAGTGAGGTGAGGCGAGGCAGGAACCAGCTGTGTCAGGATGAGCTGGTAGGGCTTAGACCAGGGAGCCGGGCTGCAACATGGCACATAGTCCATGGTCCAAAATAGTTGATATACTTTGGCATCTAACACTATAATCACATTCCAGTGTGATCTTCTACATCTCAGTCAAAGTAATGCACTGTAATAAAAGACCCATCAGGCTGCAGCCAATCCTGCAAAAGTTTTAAAACTTTGTTGCAGTTGCATCTCAAAGACACCTATAGTAGATGTGCGTCAACCTTCCCCCGACTAACTTTTTGGTATCTCACATTTTGAGGAACCCCACTGTGGAGGTGGTTATGTGCCTCCATGTGGCTCTCTTTGTGTTTTGCTTTTTTTTTGTCCTTCCATCCCTCTCTTGTCTCTCTCTCTCTTCCCCCGCCCAACTCTCATGGTGATATGTTGGAAGTAATAATCACTATTGCCTCTGGGTTTATCAGCATTTATTCGCATAACAACACAGAGAAGGAAAAGACAGACAGCACTGGTATGATGTATTATCCTGTACGGGAATCATCTTTCATAATGACATCCAACAGAGCTTCCTCTCTCCGCCACCACCCATTTTTCTATCTCTCTCTCTCACACACACAGACGCATACACATTTTTTTTCACTTTGCTCTCTTTTTTCCACTCCCCTCTGTCCACCCTGTATTATCACAGAATCCACGGTGCTCCCCAGCCTGTAAATTTGTGCCGCATTATCATAAGCTGTGGTGATAACTCACATTGCACACAGACAATAATGATGTGAACACTCAGCATATGCCCCGGGCCCAGCAAATTAAAACAATGCTCAGCTTGATGAGCAGACTAATCTGGACAGCATGGAGAGGGAGAGGGGAAGCAGGGGGTTCAGGAGCATCTTAAATAGACGACACAGCAGCACCTCCCTCTGTTCAGTGTAGGTACAGCTCAAGAAAACAAGAAAAACAGAAAAAGAAAGAATGGATACAGGAAAGGTCGGAGCATAGATGATGTACTTATGAAAACATGAAAAGGATATGATGTGTGAGGACAATGAAAAGTTTTATTTTATTTTAGTTTTTTGCCATTCTAGACCTTTGGAAGCTGAAGTTTGTATGAACAAGAAACTGTGCTCAGCACACATAAAGCTTCGTAATTCCACAATACATGTAAGAGAGGAGGAAATTGTTTTGCTTGTAATATTGGAGGGCTCTTGAGAATAGTCATGTCATGTTTCTATTCAACATCCAAAACTGTTTGGTTATGTTTTGGATATTGCTATCTAGTAGTTAGACTGCCATTCTAAGAATTCACAACATAAATGTCAACATTGCATATTCCTGTCTTGCATGTATTGTTGGTTAGTGGTTGTACTGTTATGAAAACAAGGGTTGGTATTAAAGCCAGTCTGTTCACATTGATGCCAGTCCTGCTTCGCCCCTCTGGATTTTGAGTGTTTCTATAAAGCATTAAAATAATGTTAATCTTATTTGTTCCACATGCTTTCTCATCATATGCAAGGCTGCTATCTTGTCCTGTGGATGGGTCATTGACTCAAGTGACAGAGTACACATGTGGAGGGGATATGGACTAAGGTCTGAGAGGGGAAAAAGAGAGTGTTAGGACAAGCTGATTGATGTTCTGTGGGTGGGGTAAAACGGTTGTGCTGGATAGGACAGGAAGGGACATCCACAGATGGTGAATTGGTTGGGTGTTTGATCAGCAGGCATGATAGTGGGGAGGTGATGTGGTGGTATCATGCGCTGCATGGGGGCTGGCTGGGCGGTGATACTGAAAGCAAGGTGAATGATTTCCCATAAGGACCAAAACCAGGGTGTACAGGCAGCCTGAGGGTCTATCCAGAATCAAGCTAACCCCAGGCAGTCTTCCCTTCCCTTTCCTCCTTCTCTTCTAACACCCTCCTAACATAGTCTGTGGGTGGTACGTTAATAATGTGGCAACTAGGAAGATTAATCGTGGGCAAGCAGTGGGATTGGAAGTGGCTTTTTAGGGCCAAGCAGGCCTGAAGAGGCCCAGGCCTGTGATCTTTCAAGCAGGCCAGGAAATGAGGCGAGCAGAAGCACAACTCTACGGTCGCTCAGAAGAGCGTGGCGGTAGATCAAATAGAGAGGGTTCACAATTCTTTCCTCAATGCCTGAGTTGCTCTGTCAGCACATAATAATAGTCATAGACTGATTCTTTGTGTGTTCAGCATGACAGCCAATATCAGTTATATGTTCAAAAGCAAATGGCAAAATGCAAGTTAGTGGCATAAAGAGAATTATAAAATGCAGATATGTAGAATTTGTAAATCAGAAGCCTTTGATTCGTGATCTCTCATTAGCCCATTGCAGTATCCAACTACAGGTACACAAATACCTGATTGTTTTCCCCTAAATGGGAAGTGGCGGTTTATACTGAGTACAGAATGTTCTTGTTTTGGGTTTTTTTACGTCATGTATTACATATTCTGTACAAGTACTCCTTACAAGCAGGGAGTGATCTGTGATATTTTTAACAGGTTTCAGCCACTCCAGAGGCTAAGAGCAGCAGCAGGTCTGCTGTCAAAACAATATTTCTATTCCAAGCTGTTTCTTTCAAAAGCATGGTCCTCCAGTATATACTATATGTAGTAAGGTCAGAAAATAGGCTTATTTTGCCATTTTTTTTCCTCTTCGGTGTAATATGAGGCACATGCTGGCCAGACCTTAATGCCTTTCAGAGATTCTATCTGAAAGCATATTATGTGATCGTTTTCAATTCACCGTGCTCTCTTTGCCCATGAAGAATATGGTTCCATTTAACAGTGCAGACCATTCCATTTCTCAAGGTTATGCATGGGCATGTAGAGGAACAATAAAAGTGGGGAAAAATGTAGCTCCAAACCATCTCTAATATGTATTTGTCAGTTGATTCTCTTGCTATGATTAAAGGCCCAGTGAATTCCTCCCTGCAAGAGAGGAAAGTATTTCTGCAAAGGCATCAGATATCGCCGTGTCATGATAAACTGCTTGCTCGGCTAGCTATAAGGCTAAGGGAAGGAAGAGGATGTTTTGGACCTTGAAAGTGCATGAAAGAACAAAACAATGCAAGAAACTCTTGACCTGTCTGGGAACATGCTCTGAGAATCAGGCCCTCTGTTTTCTCTTTGTCTCAGAGCAGTATCTATCAGGCTTGTTTAACCTGAACTTAGATTTCTCAGTTTACAATCAGTAGCTCACAATAGCAGCAAAGCTGGGAATCTCTACACACATTTACCTAAACTGCTGTTATGTGACATAAAAATAAGATAACCAGTTAAGCAGAGATGAGTATTTTAAATACATATTGTGCTTCATTGATGTAGAGAGGTAATTTCATGCCACTTGTCAGACTACCCACACATAGCCAATGCTGCGTTTGGCTGTTAAGGGTGAGTGACGTCTGTCCTTTTGTTGACCGCTGCAGGAGGTCATGGCTGAGTGAAGGTTAAGACCTCTCCTCCCTAACCAAGTAGTAGATCACATCATCAAAGGCGGGACTGACACATGAGAAGTAATAAAACATGACCAGCCACATTATGTCATAAAACGGGAGTAGCGTTTCCAACAACTCCTGCATCAATCCCAAAGGACCGATGACACTCATAGCCAGTTACAGTTTGTTCATTTAAAACTTGACAGACCTTTTTTAAATATTCATCCTACTGGTATGTCTTCCTTCTCTTAGCCACCTAAGGAAGCTGGATATGAGAGTCGCCCAATGCCCTACACTCCTCTGCCCCGAGGGTCCAGAGATGCCAAAAACCACAAAGGTAAGGAAAAAAGAAAACCCTTCAGACTTCATAATCTTTTTCAGACAGGTGGTTTGTATATGCATTTTTACAGGTATTCTTCAAAATAAACAAGAGGCAACACAATATGTTATCATGCATACAGTTTGAAGAAAGGCCCATGAATTATGTAAATAAAAAGTCATAACCCTAACATTTGCAGAGAGTGGGAATCTATTGAACTCGAGTCTCAACTGGAGTTATGTTATCTATTCTTACTGATCTCATCTCATCTCATCTGTGTGATATGTTGATAGTGGGAATAAATGTGAGCACTCTAGGTTAACTCTGATCTGAATGTATGCGTGGGAGTGTATGGTACATATAGAAGATGAGGCATCCTTGATCTGTTGATACTAGAAATTGATTAGGCCTCATATTGACCCAGTGCAGTCAGTTGATGTAACTGTGTTGCAACTCCTCAACATCAAACACTGCAATCTAGGAAAAATTCATCACATTCATTAAAAATAAACAATGATCTAAATTAATTGTGAAGGCCACCTACTGTATGCGTAGTAGATTTCCAGCTGAGATCGTGATAAGACACCCCGGCACACCATTGGGTTATACTTTTTTGTGTCGCTGGACTACCAAAATAAATTTTATTGGCTATTTTAAGAATAAGATTAGCTTCAAAAATTAACATAACAAAGATGATGTCCTACATAAATACATGTCACCAAATTTCAGTTAATCTGTTAAACCTGGTCTTGCCCAGATTAAATTGCTTGTCTGAGTAAATTCTTAAGATCACATGGTTTTCACAATGTAAAATCTTTGGGTTGGTTGGAAGAATTGACTGCTGCTGTGTTAGTACAACCAGTCCACTGCATATCCAGTAGCATAGACCCCCGATCTACACGCCTCCATTTATGGTGCCAAGGACAGATCTGTGTCATGAAAACCTGGATGGTGGCAGCTCTCACTGGATGTAAGGACAGGTAGAGGCCCATGTTTAGTCAGAATCAGACCTGCTAAGAACAGTCCATTTAAAGGTGAGGAGATCTGACACATGAAGTATTTTCCCCTCCCTCTAAGATCTGAGCAGCAGTGACAGTCTCCATTTGTTATTTTTATGAAGCAGCGCTGCAGTCTTAGATAACACAACCCTCGTCTTCGCCCTTCACGTTCTCTTCATGTCCCTGCCTCCAGCCCCTACCCCCGCTCTCTTTTTTTCTTTCTTTCTTTTCTTTATTTACACTTCTTAAACATTCTTGAGTTTTCTTTGTGTGTGGGAGATGGTCACAGTAACTCCTTATTCACAGAGAACAAAGCTTGCACAAAGCAGTGCCACAACAAACAAAATTTTTCAGACAGTAATTCCAAACAACTGAGTGTTTACTGAGTTAAATTTGGGATATAAACAATAGGGGTGAAACAATATGCGCCCAAGTTTTGTGTTGTTCAATGCAACACTCTCGTTTCAGTACACATGGTAAATTTAAACGATTCACAACACGTTTTGTCCAACATATGCCGTAAAAGTGAAGAGCTTTGGTGGTACTATATATCCTGTTATTGTCATCACAGCTGCCTGTTTGTGTTGAACTGTAAAGCATTGCTTTTGTTTTGTGCTATACCACAGTCAGTATATCAGACAAAGGGTACTTTGCTGTGCTGAAACTATACTGAATTAGGACATTTCACAATATGTCGAATCAAACAGATATGGATCGTACCTGGAGTAGCCAAAGTTTTTCAAAGTACATGTTATATGTGATTGTGGCAGTAGTTGTTTTAAGGGTTAATGAAGAAGCCTGTTTTAATGAGAGTACAAAGGAAGCGGTGTAGTTTTATCCTGACTCCTGCAGTAGCAGGCATATCAGCAGCAATTCTGACATAGCTCTGTCGGCTGCACAGAAAGAACCTCCCTTTCCTCCTTTCAGCCTTCTGCGCCCACCCTCTCCAACATGTCACCTGTGTGGAAGCCCCAGAGCCTGTGTGCCAGAGGTAATTACAGCAGCTAGCAGCTCCCATAGAGGGCAGCGCTGGCAGGTCACTGCCCAGGGAGAGAAGAGGGTGGAAACCAAGGACAGAACTCCAGGATAAGCTTTCTGTCTTGGCTGGTTGGAGGAGTAAACCTGGAGGAGGCAGAGAAAAAAAGGAGGGAGGAGAAGGGAAGAGGGGAAGCTGAAAGATGTGCCAATGCAATCTAAATTATCCTGAAATCTAAATCAGGATTCCATAGACCAGATGTGACAATAACTATATAGACAGAACTAGAGGGAATGATAAAGGAAAGAAGACCAGCACTAAGGAGTGAAAGAAGATGAGACATAAAAATAAGAAAGAGTTAGACAAAGACAAAGTGAAGGAGGATGGTGGGGGGCTGCAGTGTGTCTTGGTGAAGGCGTGACACAGAGTGGAGCAGAGTACATAGTCTGGCAGAGAGGCCTGAGGATCCTCCACCCCTGTCACCTTGGCTCTAAGTCTCAATGCTGGTCCAACTGTCAACTCAACTCTAAATCTAACAGTCCAAAATGGACTCCCAGGCCTTAAGTATGGTGTGCTTTCATGGAGACCGGCCTGTATCGCACTGTTAAGCCGCAGCCAGTTGCATTCCCCTGCTTTAACATGATAACTTATCGTTTCAGCATACAAAACAGTATGCTGGGTTATTTATTACTGACGCTTCATTTTTTGCAGATGACACATTTTGAAGCGAGATTCACAAGTTTATTTCATAGATCTAATTATAACTGTAGTTCAGAAGTATGTTTAAAAAAAGATGCTTCAGACTTGATTGATATGCGTGCACAAAGGAGATTTTAATGAAATACTTTTCATTTTCTCTGTATATTTCAATAAATATGCCAGGCACTAGTAACAGGTATCAGATTAAGTTTGAGAAGGCCATCCCTCAGCAGTGACAGCAGTAAATGATAGGGATATCTTTGTACAAGAAGGGTAAACAGAAAAGGAAGAATGCCTGAAATCTGCCTTACAGTATGCGCCCTGGGCCCTTTTAATGTTGCTGTTCTGGGCCTGCTTCCAGCTGCTTTGTATGTATGTATCTTAAATGGTGCACAACTGTTATTAAAATCCCCAGAGGAAAGCAGCCTTCAAAGCAAAAAAAAAAAAATCCCTTCCTGACGACACCCATGGGGCGCCTCACATTTGTTTGGCAGTTCACTTTCATTACATGTCGGGGTGATCTGCACCGCCACTCCTGCTTTACCCCACCACCCCCACCCCCCACCACCCGCCTTTAAAAAATGGAGCAATGGGAACAGATCCAAACTAAAAGTAAACTGTTTTACAGTTGCTGCACAACAAATAAACAAACATCTGGAAGCATTCAGAGTGGCCCATTAGAAGGGCTCTGGGCTTTGCCAAAAAGGGGTAAATGATGAGGAATGGGCTGTCGAGAGGCTGGTGGAGACAGGGGAGAGGCCAGATGACGGAGCTGTGGGTGCTAAGCACTGCCTTTTAGAGCTCAGCTGGGCTCAGAGAGATCTACACCTGCTGCTATCTCCCCCTCCCCTCCTCTCCTCCACCAGACATCTGGATGGGATACATGACTAATGGATGACTTAACTGCGAGTGTTGAAACTTAGCTGTTGTCATTATGAAAGGAAAGGTTGTTGGTTTGACTGATGACTTAATGTTCTCTGCATGGTGAAACTAAAAGTGAGTTTGATGGCTTTAAAAATATTAATGCATCAAAACAGATATACAGTTCACAATGTGTGTTTATTGTTGCTTGTATAATAACCAGAGCTGATTAAATTATTTATAATTGCATGGTTCAGATGCTGTTGAGAATATGAATATTAAACATTTCATGAAGTCCTGTTATTTTAAGTGAGCACATGTGCTGTTGGTTACAGGTTTTTTTTTATTTGGCAAATTAATTGCTACATTACCTCAGACATCTGTTTCTTAGCTCCTGGGTTGTTTTCCATGCTTATCTTGAGTGATACCTCAGCTCTGTTTGATGTCTCTCCGTTGTCGGACTGAAACTCTCATCTTTCTGCTGATAATCTTCCCATTTTGCTTTGGATTGCCTTGGCATGTTCCATGAGCATGGAAACGTCCTCTCCGGACCTTGGTGAGAAAAGACAGAGCACCTTTGACGTTTCCCATCAGACACATGTACGTGCTCTGCAAGACATTTCACTCAGCCTCATAATGATTATACCAGCAGGATCTGTCCCCTGATAAACATCACTCTTAAACACAAAGACTTGCACTGGCCCTCAAACAACTAAAATGAGGCATATGGAAAGAGCAGGGTGTAAGCTTTTTCCCCTACTTGTCCTGAGTACCATTTGCAGAACTGCTTTCGGTAACTTATACAATAAACCAAAATATAGACAGTGCGTGCATTTAACATGGAGACCTGACAGATGATGAAATATTGTCATAGAGAATGATATATACAGATCTTCCTGCCAACTATACACCATGGGTTTGTGCTGAATGAACCCCATGCACCAAAGTCTACGAGGTGAATTGACAAAGTAAAGACATGGCTTTCTTCCCGGGCGCTGAGTTCATAAAAAAATGTTTCCCAGCGCTTGTCACTGCATGAAGGTTTTATTTCTTTGCAGTGTTTGCCAGTTTCCGAGCTGATGAGGTGTCTAAGATTAGCTTCTAATGACTGGATGTCTTGTTTCCATTTTCAGTACTGTTTAAATCAAAATACAGCCACAAAAATGAAAACCTCAAGAAAATATGGTATTTCTTTACATGAACATACACTTCCCTACACAGGCACATTTACAAATTCAGATACAATAGTTGCACTTGACTTGAGTATTTACATTTTCACATGTCACTTGATACTTTTATTTTACTTAATTTCAGGGAAAGATATTGTAGTTTTTGCTCCACTACATTTATTTAACAGCCATAGTTACTGTTACTGGTTACTTTTTACATGTGAACATATGATCAGCTCATAAAATGAATGATAACTACCCAACAATGTGTCATATTTTCAAACCTCACTTTGACAGTATTTAAATGCTTACAAGCTATTGTATCAGTAATAATTTCCAATATGGTTTAACACACATATTTAGTTGATAATACTTTTGTACTTTTTCTTAAGTAAAACATGATATTTTGTTGTTTTATTTAAGTAAATATTCAAAGTATTTCTTCCACTACTGCAATATTGTACTGGATATGTACTGCTTTATATTTCTCTACCCTCTGACTAAGCATGTTTTGTTAAAACATTATACATTAACATAAAACCATATAACCCAGAAGATAATTACTACCTTCATATGTATGTATACACATGATAAAATATCCTGTTGCTCTGTGTGGGTGCATGTGTATAAAGTGCACACACCTGTATATGGGGAGTGTGATCTGCTAAAACAGAGAACACTAATTGCTCCCAATCCAATAATATATTTTTCAAATCCAGACTTGTATTGAATGAACGAGAACTTGAAAATTCAGTCAGTCACATCGATCTATTCTTTTGTGAGGTAGCTCCTGCTGCATATCGCAGCACATCACAGTGGTATATACTCCCCGTGTATGAGGACAGGCTCTATTTCCTTTATCTGAGTCAGATGATGTGATATTATTCCTCCCTGGAGTGGATTGGCTCAGCAACATGGATATCCATTAAGGCTGGCCTATGGAGATGGATGAGAGAAGAAAGGAACTGGGGCCTGCAATCCTTCACCACAGCTTCACTTAACACAGCACTGTCCACATTCAAAGTGATGAGACCTCATTTTTTTGGGAGGCCGGGGCCTGTCCTTGTTATTACTGGCCCTGGAAATCACCTCTACGTTTTCTCCTTCAGAAGCGGGCTAGATTAAAATGCCAGGGTAACCTCCTCAGCTTCCATGATAGGCTTAACTGCTGAACCCTGACATGCCACCTTTAAACTGCTTTGAGAAAGCCGCCTTCCACCAAGTGTCATTATCTCTCTGTTATCGGTGGCACCGATGGCACTCCTCTGACGGTGTGTGAATAATTCTGTTTGTGCTGGGTTTGGGGAAACGTCAGTGACACTATTGTTTTTACCTTGCTGTTTGATGTAGCTGAGAGAGTCTCCTGAGTGCCTTGAGTTCTTAAAGTGATGTTGGACGTATACAGCAAAAACCAAAACTACAATAGCACTGTCAACTTTTGAGCTATATTCCAGCATATTTGTTTGTTAGTTCCATTGACTACTGCTACAAGTAAGTTTTCCTTCTGTGATATTCTACCTTTATAAGGGATGTCTTGTAGTCAAGCATGCTGTTTTGACTTAAGTGATCCAAGCAATTTCATGAGGATGCCACAGAGAGTTCACAGATCAAATGAGATGTTTTCTATTTGGAGGTTACTAATCTAAAGTCATTGTAAACTAATATGATACAATGAACATTTAGCATTTTGAATAGTGAGCACTGAAAACTTAGGATCATGCTTTAGAACGCCTCCATCCATCACCACTAAAATATGATGATTACAAACTTTGGACCACTTTTCCCAGCAGCAGGAAAATATGTAGCCTCCTAAATCTTTACCGCCCGTGACCACTGCAGCCAAACCTTTGTTATTTATGACGATACAAACCCAACCGGACTCACCCATTAAGACTTGCTTCAGCACAAACAGATGTAGGTTTGAAGCAATATGTTGGCTGCTTCTCCAAACGTGTCAGACCGATAGACAAGGACGCAAGTTTGTGCCAAGCAGGCCCAGCCCTCTTGGAAAAACATTCTGCCGGTGCTCTGGACCTTGGTCTACTTCCCAGTTGCACTGGTCATTCTCAGGAAAGTAGCACAACATGAATCACACAGAGTGGATAGGTCTTACTGCTCGAATCAGCTATGATATTCTGGTTTTGCTAATACAGCCACACTATTATTCATTTTCCACCATGATTTGCAGTTGTGGGTCGGAGACGACTGAGATGCGGTCTGCGCTTTCCAGTCATACTTTCAGTCAGGAGTTGGAGCAGGTTTTTGTAGCCTTCATGGATTCCAGAGGTAGAAGTCCATCATAGTAATTTAGGATAGGGGTTAGCTGCCAGATGGTTTTGGATATTTTTACAGCAGGATGGATGTTGGGTCCACCAGTTTTCTTCTGTGTCACTACCCCTTGAAACAAATTGCTTGGTGGGCAGGCAGAGTCTGTCTGTGTGAGGGGGGCTTGCTACCCTTCATTCTGATGAATAGCTACTAACACGCTGGCAGATGCTGGACAACTTGTCATGCAAAAGGGGACTGGATCAGGCCACAATAACTCCTTGTAGCTGTGTAATTATTGCATATTGCCAAGGATGTTTACACAGAGATACAAAATGTCTCATATTTTAGATTGTGTGATACAGCAAGTTAACAAAATTAGATACAGTACTTGTTAAATATATTTGTCTTGTTGTTTAATGTAGGATCATATGTCTTAATCAGGGTGTTTTTAATAAATTATGTTTTGAGTAGACTGCAGATTGTAATTCCAGGGTAACTGATCTCACACAGTAATCATTCAAGATGAAAACATGCTTTAATGCTAGTCTGGTTAATGGCTCCAACAAATTAGACTCCACTTCACTTGTTGGCTAGTTTATCATGCCGGTTGACAACGCCTGCTGCATGGCTTAACAGCTGCGCTACATCACTAAACCTTTCTGTCAGGCATGATCGTAACAGAGCTACGCATGCCATGCAAACACTAATATGTAGTGAGCAAAAGGGCCAATAGTAATAATTTAAACGGCAGCATAAAGTGTGTCCTGTAAGATGAAAGGCTCCGAGTGGCAATGACACACTGAAACAACTACCTTCCCTGGTTAACCATGAAGGTCAATATATTACAACAAACATGCAGATGAATATTTTTGTATAAATAGACATGCACAGACGCGTCCACATATGCATGCCATGTGGAACCTCTTCTTATCTATGAGTAGCATTACATGCAGACAAAAGTTGACAATGCAATTTATAGAAACTCATTGTAAAAGAGAAAAAAGACTGATGTGCCATAGCTGTGACTATGACATGCTGAGGTCTGCTGCCTTTGCATACACTTAAAATATAGTGTTTTAAATTGGAAAGTGCAGATCACTCTATACTTAGTAATGAAGACACACATATGCTGAGGATGGTTAATTGACTCCAAATCCTAAGGATTCCTGACTTTGCCACCAGTATGGGGATTTGAACCTTGCTTTACTGATTGGAAGCTAACTTCCTTAACCTCAAGGATACCACCATCCCTGATGTAGGTGGCTTGTATAATGTAAACCATCTTCTTTTTCAGAGCTAAACCGAACTTGAACTTTTCAAAAATATTGGTCATTGCATCAGTATCAGTAGTGTGGGGTCTTGAAAACATCACACACACAAACACTTCACACTCATTCCCAGGTACCGTTAGTGCTTCAAAGCTATTGTGGTGGAAAGAGCTGAACCCATCTGTCAATTACGGTAAGCTCCATTGGGCCATTGTCTAAACAGTTTTCTCACTCACTGGTGAATCCAGTGATTTATTGTCAACTGCCTCGGCATCAATATACAATTGGGAGACACTAAGCTGTGATGTCTGAACACAAACTATTGTCAGAGTATCAGCATAGCTCACATTAAGTGCCATTTAGATTATTCATTGCATCAGGCTGTTTGAAAGCCTCATTTGGATTTGCTGCTTGTAAAGAGAAGAGAAGGCCATTATATAATATGCTGGAATTCCAGTGCTATGGATCCAAGCTTCTATTTACTGCAGATTCACCATCCAAGTGAATGAACAGTGTCCGAAGTGAACCCAACACAGAGTCAGCACTGCAAATTTTGTAGGTCAGCCTGTCCCGCCCTGTCCCAGCTATTTTATTGAACTCACATGTGTTTTATCTCTATTAAAATACAAAGGGGAGCCTCGTTACAGGAAGTAGTGGGTCTTTTTTGGTTTGCACTGGCATCAATGTTCCACCTTAACCAGAATGAAAAGAGCGAGGTCACTGAAATGCTAGGCAGTCCAAAACAACCTTTTAATCTGTCACTTTGGTTTGCTGATTAAGTCACTTTAAACAGACGGAGCACGATCCTGTCATAATAATATGAGTGGACAAGTTATTTCACCATCATAATTTGATTTGTAGATAGTTTCTGGCGTGCTATGTCACTACAGCGCAAGCTGATTGGAGTGACTGACTCATTTTTGTCAAACACATGGATTTATCCCAGATTACTGTGATTTTAAAGGCTGTTTGTTTTGTTCTCCCTCAGGACAAGCATGCATTTCTAAAATGAACCTTCAGAATTGGTAGCCATCAAACCATATCATATTTGTTCAAAAGGATGTAATTCCTTGACTATGCATTTGTGTTCAGCACGTGGTGTTGGGCATATGAGCTGAGTTTCATGTACTGCTGTAAGTCATGCTTCATTAAAATTAATGCAGTGGTACATAAGGAATCCATTAGGTTACTGAAAGATTGAAAAACTTTGAAAACCAATTATTTCCATGCAAATAAATAGAAAATCTTCATGCTGTGGAGTGTTGAGTGCCTGGAGAGCCTCAAAAGAAAGCTAAAATATGTCTCTCCGTTTGACACCATTACCAAGTGTTAACACATGACCTTTGGCAGCTCAGTACCATTTTAAGCATCTTCTGCGGGTGCAAATCTGAGCTAAGGATTCGGTCAGTTGGATAACAGAGATAGGGGAAGAGGGCATAATGCTGGAAATGAACATGTGAACATGTCTGGCGGTGGGATTTCTTGTTTGCACACTGTGACCCTGAGATGCAATGTCTCAGGGCTAGTCAACTGTTTTTGTGCCCTTTGTATTTCTGGTTAAAATGAAAAGCTTGGCTCTATTTTTTTCTGCTTTGCAGTATACCCTCATGGTAAAGGAAAATATATTTCGAAGTGATTACAATGTTGTATAAGAATGCACCCATTGTACCATCATCCATAGTATTGTTTTGCTTTATGTAGCAGGTAGTAGATTTTAATGGCAGAGCTGAAAGGCGGATATTAAGATAACCTTGGGAGTGAGGCGATAACACAGCCATTGGCATCTGTCCTTTCTGCCATTACTAACCCATTGTGACATTTTGGCTAAGGAATGGCTCAAGCTACACCACTAACATCTTATTTGTACTTTTTATACAATACCTGAATGAGATGCTTCTAAGCTTTAGCTTTAGCTTTCTCCCTATTGTATGGTTTTAGAAATTGCCCTTCCGGTCAGGTTGTATTGTGATATGCTGTTAGCCATTAGACTATGGCGAGGTAATCCTGACAAATACTATGAACAAATCAAGGATATTAGTGCTGTGATGTGCAGTCGATAATATTTGGCTTCATTAATTCCCATGCCCTGAGATGACATCCAGCCCCTATTAGGTTTGAAATCTCATCCCCTTCTCCTCTATACCTCAGCTGTGGCTCAACCAAGCAGCCAAGCAGATAATACGCTCTGAGCTCTGAAACATGTACCATTATAATTAGCTTTGTCAGGTCCTAGCCCCTACAACCCTCATGCAGATAATATGATAATATGTCTTCATAACCGGCTGACCTTACATGCTCAATATTTCTCCCCTTATGAAGATTACATGTCAATAAAGTAATTGAGTCCTGGGGTGTGTGGCAAGTGAAGATTTAGGTTATTGGACTTTTCAGGGTAGTGATGTATGAGCGTTATTATTCTACCTGTCAGGAGATGTGCAGGGGGCTGAGGACAGTCCGAGAGAGAGTGTCGGGGGGGCAGAGATAAGGGAAAAGGAGAAAGAGAGGAGAAGGAGCAGAGAGAAATGAAGTGAGCCAAAGGGAGACGCAGACGAGGGAGAGTGAGGCAGACGGAAATGAAGAGAGGAGGAGGGAGAGCAGAAGAGGCTTGATCATTTCTCACAAGGAGGGACGGATCCGCTGTTAATCATTCCCTCATACCTTCATCCCACTGTCCCCTCTCTCACTGTGTGCATATGAACAGGGGCTATGTCATATTAATTAAGAGAAGTAGAGTTACAGTGGAGCCATCCGTCTGAATGGGGTACAGGGGAGGCCAGAGGGGCATGAAATATTCCACACAACACAAACCTATCATCACCTCTGGCACACACCGGACTGGCTACTCATCAGTTTAAGTTGTGACAAGAAATGACAGCATGTAATTTCACACAACTGTATATATGAATAGATTAATGCATGGTTCACAAAAAGATAACCCACCCATTCAGGGTACTTATAGGGATCTGTTGATGAGTACACACATGTTTTTATATGCAAGTATGTATTCACATATGCTGTATATTTGCCATAAATATACTGTGTATCTGTGTCACCTCATTGTAAGGACTTCCAGGTACACAACCACGGATAAATAAAAAAGAAATAACAAAAAGACACGGCAAACTTTGGTTGAGTCTTAAATATTAGACATTAACTAAACTATAACTTGCTAAGTTTTAGCCAACAAAATCTGTCAGTGCAAGAACTTAATCTGTTGATTACCATTTTATCTTATCACATCACTGATATAGTAAAATGCACACTTAATATTTTGGTAAAATTTTGTATAAGTAAAATTTGCTTGGCTTGACCACACAATTTCATAGACATTTTAATTTTCCTGAATACCCTGTTTCAAAACACAAAGGTATAATCCCTGGTCTCAAAGGTGCACCAATGAAGCGATCTATACTTTTTTTCTCGCCACATATAGTGACAAATTGTGCTAAATTCCATATGTCAGGGTATTGTTTTGTCCATCATAATTTGACTGTCAGTGCTAGAGACAGAGGAAATGGGATGTGAAAATGAGTGTGGTCGATCGAGGTCCAGCAGTGAAGGTTACGCACATTTTCATCTGCGAGAGAGACGGAAGCAAGGGACACACAAAGACAGGGTGGGAGCACTGTTAAAGGATATTTTACCACGTCCTTTTGGATTAGGCCTGGAGATTGATATCTTCCAGTCAGATGAAGCTCTGATGTGAGTGATCTAGCCCCTCCATCATTGTGACATGCGGCTCTTGGCTAACGCTCAGTCGTGTTGATGGGCACACCCTGTGCCACAAGGGCCCTGGCTAACATACCCACCTTCCTCTCTCCCTGTCTCTGTCTGCCTCACTCTGCCATCTCTGTTCTCTTATTTCTATTGCCCTTCTCCCCTGTTTTCTGTCACCATGTCATGTCCAATCACTGTTTGGCTGGCCAGGCACTCATTCGGGCAGGCAGGGAGCAGGAGCCCCAGGTAGAGAACTGCCTAACAGGCATCAGGATGGGCACTGAAATGACTCTAATAATGGGGTCCCCGTGTGGCCCAGACAGGCCAGTCAGTTAGCAAGGCAGGGATGGGGAGTAATAAGTGTTTGATTTCTGCAGGGGAAGGAAGTGTGAAGGAGTACAACCAACCCTGGGCGCTCCGGTCAGGCAGGTGCGGCCGGCCAGAGTCTGAGGGGGAAGGCTGTGGAACAAGACGTCAGATTAGTATTGATATGTGTCAAGCTGGAGGTTGCCACACTGTTTGTTTAAGAGAGTGTCTCAGAGTGGTAGCAGCCATGTGGTAATTGATGTGTAGCTCAAAGAGACAAACCAGAGGACAACATGATGTGCCTGGCAGTCAGTGAAAGGCAAGAGGTTTATGACACAACCATTGTCAATTTTATGGTGTGATGAAGGGAGAAACAACTGCACAATGCACGCCTATATTATCTGTGCATGTTTATATGCATGTGTAAAACTCCAGCAGCGGTTCCTCTCATGGCTAAATTTGCCGGCCATCTTTGATTTGATGGAAATTGCTGCTGACAGGTAGCGAGGTGCCATTTTGTTCACTGATGCGTGAAGTCCATCATTGTCTGTGCAGTTGAGTTTAGTTAACATGGCACTTAGAGACTGACATTGCTTTGGAGCCAGAAAAACACTGTCATTGTCATGTCATTTATCTCTCACTAACCAATTTTCGATGCATTCCTTGCTGAAAGCCCCGCTGAACACTCCTACCTTTTTTTTTTTTTTACAGTAGGCATTTGCAGCTAGACAGAGTTTCAGTGTCCTCTGACTGTGAAGTGTATTTCAGACGCTCAACCCATTTTAAGTCCTGATATCAGAAGAAATACGTTGCCCAGCACCTTCCGCTGATAAAGCCACTGGTGTCCTTTCCAGTATGGCTATCTAGTAACACACTACTTCCCTTTGGACAGTTTTATGTGGTTGTAATTGACCTGACAATGGGGTTCATTATGCAGTGCCTTTCATGCTGTTTTGCCTGATAATTATTATTTAATGTGTTCGGATTGAGAGCATCATTAATTCATCCCTTCCTCCAATGTCAAAGAGATGAACAGTGAAGTTATCACTCTGCGGTGATTAATATTATGCTCTTTTGTTATTGAATCCTGTACCAGTGATTAAACCTTCATTGAGTGACTCACCAGCCACTTTTATTAACGGCACCATTACAGAATTCAGCCAAAACCTCTAATTGCAATTTTCTCTTTTTCTTTTCTATTTCGGTCAGAGGTTTCTGCCACTTATCTGTGCTTTTCCCTTAATTAGAAATCCTGGGTGTAATGAAGAACACAATCGATCAGTGTCAGGCTGTGTGCTGTGTGTGCATGGTGATTTGTGATCCACATGTTGATGGAGAAAATGAGCACTTATGATTACTGGCATCATTAGTGGTTTCATGGGCCCTTAAGGGTAAACGAACCACTTCAATAACTCCAGCAGTAAATAACCAACTTGTCATTGCTGTGCTTACAGGATAGTTTTTTTTTTCCTATGTAAGGTGTGTGTTTTTTTCATATGCAAGGTGTGAGTTTGCAAAAGGACAGAAGGTGCCTTGAGAAACACGGTCCAAGGGGACTTGGGACTTTTTAAATTGGCTCAGTCCCCCTGCCTTAAACCACTCTCCTCTTATCTCCAGACTCCAGAGCTACTGTAAGCAGTGTTCTCGCCGAGCTCTATGCGGAATAAATGTCACTGAAATTAATTTCCCCATTTTTTTTCATTAGAACCCCCTGCAACGGTAATCTGTTTTCAGTCAAAATTTATGTGCCCCAGAATTCAATTTCCTTCTCATCCTCATAAGTTGAAAGTACAAAGACTGATAGGCATTTATCTGGTTATAACTGTAATTCACCCATCAATGAATAATGCCATCCTCAATAGAAATTGTTTGATTACAGCCATTTAGTGAACTGACAATGATGGAGTGTCATCTTCACACATTAACTAAAGCTGCTGATAAGCTCACAAAATAAACCAATACATACAGTCTGCAGTACATTGCATTTCTGTAAATGACTCTGTTTTATCATATATATCTTAATGACAATTCCTTTTAGTTTATTTTGTCAGCAATGACGCACAGTATCGCCTATACAGTAGCCCTCAATTCATGAAGCTTATGAAAACATACAGAAAATGTTATTGTTGCACTTTAAGGAGAATCATGTCACAAAATCAACCTGGTATTGATCTGGGCTGGTTGAGCCATGACCCAGCAACCTCCCTCTGACAGCCTATCAGCCTTTGGCAATAGCAAATCTGTCAACTCTCCATCTCCCACTTGCACGCATACACACACACACACACAGATATATATATATATACATACACTCTGACCCCTGTGTGTGGTGTGCGCGTTTTTTTTATCTGAGTCATGCACATAGTTGTGTGTGTGTGTGTTTGTATGTGTATATATATGTATATAGATAGTGTATATACTGTGGTAGAGGAACATGATGTTTGAATGGGTGACAGACAAACCACCGACTGAATGACAGGAGGTATACAACATGTCAGACTGCCTGGTGAGAAGTGCTTGGAAAATCTGACGTCAGAGCCTCATAAGATGTCAAAGGAGAAAGCAACAGTTATGCCATCTTTCTCCTTACCCTTCTTCTCGGTATGATGGACAGGCATATCATTATCAGGGATAATGTTTAGGCAAGACTTACTTCAAATTACAATCAGTTCAGCAATTGATAGCTAATCGTGGCTACTTTCATTCTATCTTTATGAAACAGAGCCATGCACTGTTTATAATGAGTGTTTTCTTAGTTGTTTTACCATGCTGCAAGCCTTTCATTGCACTCTGGGCTTGTTGGAATACTCTGTGTGTTGTAGGCTGTATAACCCCCTTTTCTGACTATCCTGCCCTCCTTGCATCCCTGCCTTTTCTCCAGCCTCTGCCTCGGTGAAAAATGGGGCGCATTTTCCTGATAGCCTGCGTGGATGTGGAGTGTATAAATGGCTAATGAATTACAGATGAACATTGACGCAAATTAATCTTCCTGATGTCCCAGGGTTATATGGCAGCTATTTAAAAGTTTAATCAATACACTGAAGTTGAGAACATGCAGGCACTGCAGTTGTTTGGCTGCAGTAAACAGCGAGGAGGGGAACAGGGAAGGCATGAGCCCAGGGCATGCATCATAATGACAAGTATTTATGTTTAATGGACTAAATATTTTTTTATTGGTTGAGGGCAAATGTCACTTTAATTCTCAAGTTACATTTAGGAGTTTTGTTAAAAGCTGTTAAAACGGTGAACTCATTGACAGAAGAGTCTATTAGTGAGATAAAAATGGAGTAAGGACAGATTTAGTTTCAAGAAGTCATATTAAGTCTTCACTTCTTTTGTGAGAAATAAAAATGACAGCAAGATGGTTACGTCGGTGCTTTTAATATGTTCTTGTTGAGTGATATTTATCCTTGCTTTATTTTTTATTACTATTACTCTTTCTCCTTCACTCACACACATACTCCCTTTTTTGTTTATATAGGTGACATCACTGTATCTGTAGTTTTTGGTTATATATATATATTTATTTTTTTTTTGCAATTATTAACACATAATTTTCAGTCAAACTCTTTAAACCACCACTTGTGGCTCTTCGTTCATGGCCAAAAAAACACTGTGAAATCACTAAAAAATATACAATAAAAGTTACAGCATTTCAATGCAATGCAATGGCAACGGTGGGGGGGGCATAAAGCAAAGGTTTGATGATTCAAATGACATTTCAGGAGTATATGTCCCACATGAATGCAGTCCTTCTTTCCATTCCTTCTGCCATCTTCTGGGCAAATTGAGGCCAGCTTTAGTTTCATAATTGATTTCAACAGGGATATGATTGCCTCCACTATGTTGACTCAGTGAAATCAAACAAAGAGCAAATGCATAATTTATAAGAGGTTGAAACTGGACACACTGACTCCTGTGTTGCTTGGTACCATCACTTTTTATCTCTTCATCCTTGAAAACATTTAACATGTACTTTATCCAGCATACCGATACAAAGTAAAATGATTTCATGTCTTCTCATGGCTTCTCTCTGGGCTGTGTGTGCAAGCCGGCCTCTCAGTAGGTTGATTCGCAGTCCACTGGCTGTTGGTTTATGGGATGCAGGGGGGGTTATCTATCTGCAGGCTTCCCTATAGAGAGGAGGTGGTGACTCCATCTCATGACGTTGGGCTGAACTGATAAAAGGACAGCCGGAGATGGATTGTATCCACAATAATAGCCCTGGCTCACAGCAGCCTATGCCCCAAGCTCATAAGTCACACTTGCACCAACTCTTATGGATGCCTGCCCCCAGCTCCATCTGACCCCCCCCCACCTGCCCAGCAGTGTTAGATATAATACAGAAGGTGTAATTGCCTTGTTAATTGGCTCCATCTCATTGTATTTTTCTCCCCAATGGATGGAAGCAGTGACGGAATTGTTGGCTAAGTGGGCAAACTTGGGGGTCGTACAGAAAAGGCAAGGAGGCTAAAAAACACATTAGAAACAAGAGGTGTCAAAGGATGTAAGAGAGTAATCAAAGTGAGTAAACAAAAGAGAGTAGAGGGGGAGAAAGACAGAGTGGAAGCGGTTGAGACAAGAGGGGGAGGATAGATGTGGAAAGAAGACAGGACAAGCAACTTGGAGTGGGGGGAGTGGATTCATGCCAAGAATAGATAACCTTCATGTTAGAAGCTACATCCGTCGGATGTGTCTTTCTTTGACATATTGATGGCCCTTGAAAAGAGTCAAGCTGATTGTATGCAGGGCACAATCATTAAACCCACTCCATCTCCCTCCTCTCTCTGACTCTCTCTCCTTCTCTCCTTTGTAAGTGTGTGCTGATTAAATGAGTATTGTTACAGACTCTGTGAGTTTATGTGGCAAGTTATCTCTACACTTTGAGTTAGTGTTTAGAGTTTGAGTTTGATTATTTTTTAAAAACAACCAAACATTGACCCATTTACATTTATTTTTAGAGGTGTAGTTCATATGCCAAATTTACTGTAATGTATGTATGTAATGTAGCTAATGTAGATGATAATGTAACTCTAATAATGCAGTGTTATGCCATTATTATTATTATTACTGAGCTCTTTAGGTAAAGTGCATCATGAGCAACCAAGAGCATGGTTTGGACTGCTGCAGCTTAACACCTTCAAATCTCTGTAACTGCTGAGTGACTGATACTGTATTGATCAGCAGCACTTGTAAAACTCTGTTTATGTGTTATCGTCTTCCTTCACAACAAGGCACAACAGTGTCACTGATTGTACCTTTGATGGAACTCAGGTATACGAAGGAATCCTCAGTTGTTTGACTGCAGTTATTGCTTTAGTAGGCTTTGTATATTTATAGAGTTTGTTTTCTGCCCTGTTGTTTATTATACTTCATGTAGGAAATGATATATTCACTAGAGAGAACAAAAAACCCTTTTGTTACAACATGTATTGATTTGATATTGTAGAAGTGTAGGCTTTGTACAGCTAGTTTACAGTATAGTTTGTAAAAGTAAGCACAATGGCAGAATGGCCCCTGTAGAGAGTACACATGCTTTGGGTAATCAGCTCTGAAACGACCACACTGTCTGATGATGAACCTACTACCGCCGCATTCACTGAGAGGAAGATACAAGATACTGACTGTACAGCCTTTTAATAAAGACAAGAGAGGTAGCTACTCCCCTTAAAAAAAACAACAAGGTGCTGCGTGACATCTGCAGAACAAAGGCCCGATTGTTCCTCCACCAAGGGCATAATGGAGGCATTAGCCTCCGCATCACTTTGTTAATCTGTCACTTTAATGGCTGCCCCCATTGTTCTCACCATGTGCTGTGTTTGTGCACTAGAGATCAAAGTGTGTATGGGTTTGTGATACTGTGTATATGGTTGAGAGTGTGGGTGTTGATTCAAGCGTGCTCATCCGTGGCTGAGGATACACAGAGGAGATTGTAGACTACTGGGTTTGGCACTGTACCACTTGTTATTAAGTATCAGTTCAGCAGGCAGAACCCCACAGGCGTGAGCGTGCCCTCAGAGCACGTTATGTAAGAGTGAGTTGGGTTTAGTTATTCCCTTCTCTTGTCTCCAACCACCCCATCCTTCTCCCAGTTTCTCTTGTAGTAAGAGCAAACCCTTGCTGTGAAGGGAAGGCAGCAGCCTGGAATGTGTTTTTACATAAAACACATTGCTTAAATTAATGCTGAAATATAGCTAGAGCTTGAGCCTGGTTGCTCAGAAAATTAGGACACACAGTCACACCAGGGAAACAATGTCTGTTCTTTGTTCTTCAGTTTCCTCTTCCTCTTCTGCTTTGTTTTTGCTCTGATGGAGAGTCACAGGTCACACGTCGTCCAGAGCTCTCTGACTGGTGCTTGAGAATCACAGGATGTGTTCCCTCCAATCCTTCTCAGTCCCCACGGGGTAGTGACGAGCTCAGCAGAGTGTGAAGGCTGGGGGGGCCTTTAGCTTCAGTTCCTTCATCTGTGAAGGTTATTTCTGAAAGGCTTTGGTTGCAACCGACAAATATATCCCCTCTAGGTAATGTCTTATAGGAGCCTTGGTTCTGGTACCTCAATGGGTAATCTCTTTAAGGGCCCCACTCCTGGAGAGAGTGAGTTTCGTGCCGGGTAAGCTGTGAATATGTGAACGGCCTCGGCACCCATGTGATCAGAGTGCTGTGAGACACCCCGAATCCTGTGGTGTCAGGCCCAGTCTCCAGCCGTGGCACCTATATCCCCAGGCAAATCACAGCAGCTGGAATTTCATCCCTCTCCCACCCCTGCCCCATCCTCCTCTCTGTCAGAGAAGCACACACAGATGCAAACACACACGTATGTGTACCCCTCACACACTGGGGGAACAGGCAGGCATGGAGCTGGTCCCGGATTTTATCGGAGGTGACAGCTTCTCACACTTCAGTGTTTGGATCACCTCAAGTAGCTGGGCTATGAGGGGAAATGAGCACTGCTCCACTACAAAGTCCAGATTTAGATTGACTGAGCTTGTCCTCAGGCCTGTGGGCTGCTGCCGCTGCTGCCGCTGCTGTACTGCTCCTCTGCCTGACAGAACACCCACTACTGCTGCAAGGGACTGGTGTGTGTTTGTGTGTACGTATTGGTACTGTATATGTGCATGTGTGCTCGTGCGCATATGTGACTTGGTAGAGCCTACTTTGAAGAGTCAGGGAGAGTGGGGTAAAGAGAGCGATGTGTCAGGTTTGGTTAGAATTGAGGGTGGCATCAGAATATGCTTGGCACTAATATGGCACCAGTATCTCTGTCCCTGTCTCTGCTTTCTGTCACCTAGTTGCCATTCTCTCCCCGCCCTTGACAATGTCTCTTTGGATTATGTGATTGGACTTAGCCCTCGGAGCACCCCTCATCCCTCTGCAACACTGCTTCTCCCATATAGCTCTCCTGCTCTCCTTTCCTGCCCCCCCCCACCCATAATGCACTTGATGTCTATTTAAAAAGCTTGGCGAAAGCTGTATCTGTTTTCCTGTCAGAGGATCATTGACAGCACTAATGCCACTTGTCCTTGCCTCATTTGGCGAGAGGTGACACCTCGCTGCAGCCCTGCACATTCGTCAAGTGGCGGTGGGAGCTCTGTGACATCAGAGTCAGAGCAGAGCAGCTGCAGAGCTCTGGGCTGCCCCTCCCTCTGTACAGCAGCACCTCTCATTACAACAAGCACTGCCAGCCATCTTGGAGTCATCTTCTGAGGTGGCTTCCTTTTCAGGTTAAATTCTGGTTAAATGATTTCTGTGAAGGTAATTCAGAAAAAAAAAACCCTCTATAAAGCTGCTCTTTTCTTTCAGACTTTTTCAGGAAACAAATCAAATAGACTATAAAAGTTCTACAAACTGATCTGTATTATCTCATGTGTTTTATTTATTACATGCATTAATACACAAAAACACATGGATGTACCACACCCCTGTCTGCTGATGGTTTAATAATTGCTTGTCGTGATGGTTCTGTCTGTGTGTGTGTGTGTGCGTGTGTGTGTGTATGTGACAGTGTACGTGGGTGGCTGTGAGCTTGTTAGTGTCAGGACTTTGCCCTGGGGCCATACTGGTCTTTTCTGAGGAACAAGTACACACATCCTTCCCGCCAACACCTCTCATCCCACTACAAGGACAGACCCCAGACTTGCCATTTAAAGCTACCCTGTGGAGTTTTTGCACAATAATAAAATAAACTTATTTTAATTGTGTAAATGTGGTCTTTCTTCCTAAAACTTCTTGTCTGTCTCGTTAAGTTTTAATCAACACAGTGAATGCAATTACTTTGTCATAAGATGTTGAGCCTTGTTTTGACTCATTCTGTGTTAATGGTCTTCTCTCGCAGTCTTACCTATATGCAGCCCTTATACGAGACTTGGTTTGTATTAAAGGTTACTGGCTAAATTGTAACTACCTTCTATAGATACTACAGTATCTGAGTCAGTATCTGAGTATCTTTTAGGTTCTCATGACTCTTTGTAAGCATCTTGTCCTACAGGATGGGAACCATTCTTCCTCATCTGTAACTCAGACACTGCATTTATTTATGTGAATATGGCTCAAATCTTTATGATCAAGGAAATATTGATTGGTAAATGCCGAAAGAGGAGTTTGTCTGTCTGGAACTGATATATTCCAAACTAGATACAGTATCCGGTAACAAATTTATCATGTTAATTCATGTTTTCCTTTTTGTTTGTCAAACTACAAGTATGGTTCTACACTTCACCTGACTTTCTCAATCCCTTTCATGTTGTTTTTAGGGGTATTTGCCAAGTGTCGCTACATCTACTATGGCAAGCACTCAGAAGGCAACAGATTCATCCGAAATGACCAACTCTGATGCAAAGCTATTCAGGTATAAAGAGGGACATGAATGACAGTGGATGTTCACAGATGATGATCAAACCAATCCTTTATTTATTAAATGCACTGGTTACATTTGAGTGACCTGATTTCCCACTGGAAACAACAATTTAAACTTTATGTTGTGGTTACATAAGTTGAATGTTTTTTTTCTTTAAAGATCATATTCCAGCCCATAGTTATAGCCTCTGCTTTCAGCTCAGAGTCAGAGTCAGAGACAACACTCCCACTGACATGATTGCCTCTAAGCATCAGCAACTGCATAACTACACACACACACAGACACACACACAAAAAAGACAGTCCCTTTTCTTCTCTCTCTCCTCTCTCTCGCTCTCTCAGTCTCTCTTGTTCTCTTGCACACAGTCAGTGACAAACAGAGCCAGCCAATTGCATCCTTTACTTTGACAGCAATGATGGATCACCCATCCACCACTGCCACTAATCAAGGGTGAAAGGGGTGACGGTCACACACCTGGGGCCTGACATGGACTCATTTCTCTCTCTCTCTCTCTTGCTCTCTCTCTCTCACACAGACACACATACACACACACACACACACACACACACACACACACAGTCTACACACTCACACACAAAACTGTTATTCAAAACATGAAGACATTTCAAGAGTTTGACAGAACAAGGTTTTATACAGCCTGGTTAAAGTCTCCTGAGATTTTCAGTCCAGACTTGAGGCATGATCAGTCTTGTTTAATATGTGGCAAAGGACTTTTCTTTCTTTTATTGAATGCATTTTACTGAATTTGTTTTAGCTTAGAAGAGAAAATTAAAAAACCTTTCTTAAAAGACAGGCATATATATATGATATTTGTGGTATGATTTTGGCAGTTTATATTAGCATTTGTTTTATTTTCTGGAAGAGATGTACCAAATGCAGCTTTTCAAAAGTCAAAAACATTCCAATATCACCTTAAATTAAGAGCAGAGTTGTAACTAATTGTGGATTTTAAAATATATCATTATGTGTTTTTGTGTCTGATAGCTACTTCATTCTGAAATATTTCATTATTTGCATTAGGTTGTGATAAAATGCATATTCATCATAAAACTGCATTTAATGTATTGTATGCAATACCTATTCCCCATTGCATTATTTTTCTTTTTTAAATGTTTACATTTTATAATGCTTTTATAATCATCAGGGTATTACAGTGAACTCTAATAATGTGTTTATGGTGAGCTGTAATACCTTATCACAACAGCCTAAGGTAAAGTGCTGCCATTTTAAACATCCTATTTTATAGTTCTCCAGGCAACATTCCAATATGAAATTCTCAGATGAATGAATGATGTAATGCAGTTGATGTAAAATTGTGTTACAGTAGATGGATGTCTTCAAGTATTAAAAAAGGGTTTAACTTAACATGTGTCTCTTGTCAAATTGATGTCAAGCTAAAGGTGTTATGGTGCTTTGGCATTAATTCCTTCCAAAACCGCAGTAGATACAGAGGTTTCCTAATCAGATGGATCAAATGTCCATTACATCAATATTTTTTTCCTATATAAACCATGCTTTAGACAGACAGTAAATAATTCAGTAGCCCTGTGTTACTCATCCTTAAAACCAAGAGGTTGAGAAAGATGTCGCAGATCCTGATTCCTCATATGGAAACATGAGGTGCAGAGTCAATTTTATTTATACAGTACCAAATCCTAACAGAAGATATCTCACCTTCTTATCCTTCATATAAAGCGGGTCTAGCCAAAACTCTTTATGATAATATTTAATTTAAATTATTTAATTATTTATTATTTATAAGCAAGCACTTGGCAAGCTCTTCTTTCAAGGTGGGGTAGATGAGTAAACCACAGTGATGATATAGGACAGACTTGCTGTATTTAAGATTTTTAAAAGAAACCATGATAAGATTCAATTCAGTGCATCAATCATCCAGAAACAGATATGGGAAAGGTCAGAGATGGCCTCATGCAATGTTTGTTCACTGTGTCTGTATCTGTTTATTTCTTAGGTCTGTTAGCTTAAACATTTTTGCTAGTTTACGAGTCTGTGTGAGAGTGTGCATGCTCGCTTGCATGTGTTTGTACACCACATCCTACAGGACTGTGTGACCATATTCCAGCTGACATGCCATTCAGGAGCTTGGTCACTAGTGCCAGCGTTTCAAAATGACAAGGTTTATTTGTCTGTGTTTTGATATGCTCAGAGGAAACTGGGACTGACAGCCGGAGGAGGCAGGAAGAGGGGAGCCACAACAAGTTCCCCCCTGCACGACACAAAATGTCATCCTTCCCCTGGATGCGGCGCGCGCCCAGTCATCCTGCTGAAAAGAGCAGACATTTAAAACTTTGTGACATGTGTCACAGGCACTGCCATTGAGCCAGTGCCACTGACGGAGCTGGAATTGACAGGCCCCAAGCCACCCGAGCTGGCTGGGGGACACACCGAGTTTGGTGTGTGTCACTTCCTATCTTCGTCAGGGATGCATCCGAAGCTGCCACACCAACACAAACCGCATTATGGGATGGGCGTGGAGTGCCAGACCCGGTTGACATATACTTGATGTGCCTTTGTTCATGCGAGGGGATGAATGGGATGCCTAGGATCACGAACAGTACATTAATTAAGGTATGAGCCACAGATCTACCTGTAGGCAATGCCCTCTGTGACCCTCATCTCTGTCACTACTGCTGCTCCTTCGGAACTTCCTGGCTGAGCAAATGGCATACCACCTCATCACTGCAGATCAGTGACATTCTGCTATAGTAGCCCTGCAGGCTCCTCCTGCTAGCCCCTGTGTGTGTGTGTGTGTGTGTGTGTGTGTGTGTGTGTGTGTGTGTGTGTGTGTGTGTGCAAGCGCACACACTGAAAAAGACTGTATCACACTCCACCTACACCTGTTTTCAGTATGTGTCCATGCCTGTGTCAACTGCAGCTGGAGGTCTGCATACATTATCAGTAATGACTTTTTGCTGTTGCTTTTAATCTGTTTGTAATTTCTTAGATTTTCAGAATTTTTGTAATTTGATTTCACGCTGTCTACAAATTATGAACTAGTTTGGATTATCTAGTAAATTCACATTGGAAATACTTATTATATGTATATATATTAGTATGGTAGAAAATGTGGAAATTTATTGATAAATATACCCCCAACCCCAACCCCAACCCCAACCCCAACCCCAACCCCAACCCCAACCCCAACCCCAACCCCAACCCCAACCCCAACCCCAACCCCAACCCCAACCCCAACCCCAACCCCAACCCCAACCCCAACCCCAACCCCAACCCCAACCCCAACCCCAACCCCAACCCCAACCCCAACCCCAACCCCAACCCCAACCCCAACCCCAACCCCAACCCCAACCCCAACCCCAACCCCAACCCCAACCCCAACCCCAACCCCAACCCCAACCCCAACCCCAACCCCAACCCCAACCCCAACCCCAACCCCAACCCCAACCCCAACCCCAACCCCAACCCCCAACCCCAACCCCAACCCCAACCCCAACCCCAACCCCAACCCCAACCCCAACCCCAACCCCAACCCCAACCCCAACCCCAACCCCAACCCCAACCCCAACCCCAACCCCAACCCCAACCCCAACCCCAACCCCAACCCCAACCCCAACCCCAACCCCAACCCCAACCCCAACCCCAACCCCAACCCCAACCCCAACCCCAACCCCAACCCCAACCCCAACCCCAACCCCAACCCCAACCCCAACCCCAACCCCAACCCCAACCCCAACCCCAACCCCAACCCCAACCCCAACCCCAACCCCAACCCCAACCCCAACCCCAACCCCAACCCCAACCCCAACCCCAACCCCAACCCCAACCCCAACCCCAACCCCAACCCCAACCCCAACCCCAACCCCAACCCCAACCCCAACCCCAACCCCAACCCCAACCCCAACCCCAACCCCAACCCCAACCCCAACCCCAACCCCAACCCCAACCCCAACCCCAACCCCAACCCCAACCCCAACCCCAACCCCAACCCCCCCACCCCAACCCCAACCCCAACCCCAACCCCAACCCCAACCCCAACCCCAACCCCAACCCCAACCCCAACCCCAACCCCAACCCCAACCCCAACCCCAACCCCAACCCCAACCCCAACCCCAACCCCAACCCCAACCCAACCCCAACCCCAACCCCAACCCCAACCCCAACCCCAACCCCAACCCCAACCCCAACCCCAACCCCAACCCCAACCCCAAACCCCAACCCCAACCCCAACCCCAACCCCAACCCCAACCCCAACCCCAACCCCAACCCCAACCCCCAACCCCAACCCCAACCCCAACCCCAACCCCAACCCCAACCCCAACCCCAACCCCAACCCCAACCCCAACCCCAACCCCAACCCCAACCCCAACCCCAACCCCAACCCCAACCCCAACCCCAACCCCAACCCCAACCCCAACCCCCCAACCCCAACCCCAACCCCAACCCCAACCCCAACCCCAACCCCAACCCCAAATGGAAATACAAAAGGGCCTGACTCTCTTCACATGTTTATTGCACAGGGGTGAAAAGTCGAAACATGGACATTGAATGTAGCATGCTCGTGAATCTAATGAATCTGTGTTTTGTGCCCTTTAGCGTGGGTATTTTAATGGGTCATGTAACAAGACCATGAGGCATTTCAAATGTCATTGGCATGTACAAAAGAAAAGAAGGCTTGGTTTAAAAATGCAGGCAATTATTGTGAGAGAGATCGATCAGAGATGATATTCTAAAGGTTGCAAAAGCTTAACCAACAGTGAGAATATTGATCCTGATGCCCCATCACTTGGTGGGAAAAATTATATCCATTCTCTGTCTTCAAAATGCGGGTCAATCAATCGCAGCAGGTGAGAATACATGATGAGCTGAAATCAGCAGTGGTTCACTGAATAGTAAATGTGCTTTATATTACCAGGGAAAAGAGAGTGCAAGTGAGTGAGATTTTGCTTTTGAAATGCTTATTATCCACTGTCTCTGCCTGTTTTCACAGGCTCATTTGTCTCTACAAGTGACTCAGACACTGTGAATGGTCCCCATCAGCCTGACACTAAACTCTTCCTGTGAAATGTATGAGCAAATAAAGTGAGCTCAGCACATGTAAAGCCCTCCTAATGCATTGTAAAACAGCCTTAAACACATCAGATGTATCTTCGGGATGGGAAGGTCGCTCAGATGGTAATATATGGTCTGTGCTGAGAAGTCTCAAGGTCGTGTCAGATTTGCCTACATAATGCATGATTTCCCGTTACTCTCAGACTCCAATCATGCCTTGCAAGCCTTGAGATGAAAATTTTACTAAGTAAATCAGCCACCTTGCTGGCATTTCTATTACCCCTCTGTGTACACTGACAGAGAAGATGAATAAGACTAAATAATAACATGTGGTAACAAATCATATTTACTACTCAGAGAGAAAAGCTGCGGTGGATGTCGAACCACTTGGTGTTTTTTTTTGTTATTCTTTCATCTTGCCTGAACAGAATTTGCTTCACTTTTTTTCTTTTCTTCTTTTTTTGTTGTGTGTGTATAAATATGTTCTTTGTACTTTATGGAGATGAGTGTGTCACTCCTCCACTTGTCACTGTCCTGTTAGATTGTGTGTGTAATTATTGTGTCTTTTATTGCATGAGAATTGCTTGCTTTGAATAAAGCAGTTAAGTGACCCTGTTAGCATAATTAATTTAACCATCCTGAGGGGTTGCAAAGTTGTAGTCTCATGAATATTAATTATCGTCAGAGCTAAATATTGTACAACAGCAATGCAACATGTTTTTTTTTTGTCTTTGTTTTGAAGTAAAGCATTGTTTGATGTGATTTTAAAATGGGATTTTAACTCTGTATTGCCGATTTACAGTCAGTTTTTTCCTTTTAATGAGACATTTACATAAGAAACATAAAATATCTATCTTTGTGCTTCCGCTATATTATTAAAACAGCAACCCCATTCATTTGGCAGAGAACATAGAGTAATTATACAGAATGATATGGCAGAGGGCATACAATGTTTGCATTTTAATGTTCACACCCCAAGGCCCTACAGCTATACTTAACATGACACAAGGCACCAGCCATTGATTTTACATGCTTGACTTGAACAATCAAACATTTCAAAGAAAATTCTTGGAAATATTGGCATTTACTGCTTTTCTCCACAATACAAGGTCCTGAGGGTGGAGATGCTGATATGTGTGCGTGTGTGTGTGTGTGTGTGTGTGTGTGTGTGTGTGTGTGTGTGTGTGTGTGTGTGTGTGTGTGTGTGTGTGTGTGTGTTGGGTGTGTGTGTGTGGGTGTGTGTGTGGTGTGTGAGTGTGTGTGTTTATTTGAGAAATGGACATGAACAAGAACCAGAAAAAGCCCTCAGGAGAGACGGATGATTTTCTCACATGGGCAATCCTGTATTACTCCACTGAGGCACAAGAGACTACTTCAACAGTGTACTGTATATTGAGCCAAGTGATGTGCATCTTCAGCACCAATATCACACTCCTTTGTGCAGCTTTCATGCTTATACGTGTCTGTATGTGTGTGACTGCTGTTCTAGATCACCATGGGAAGCTTGATGAATGCAGAAATTACACTACAAAATAGAAAACAATATTTCTCATGAGTGTCTTTGAATTGTAAACAATATTCATACATTTCAGGCCTATGAAACAGTGTGACCTCAGGGTGGAATGTGTTGGGTTGCATGTCAGACTTGGTGATATTTCCCATGGTCCTCTGATCCTATCTCAGGGGTACTCTGGAGGACCACCTCTCAAATGGCTCAATTTGGCCTTGGCTGACAACAGTGACGTTCAGAAGTAGTTGATTTTTGACACACAGCAGTGACTAATGGTGGGGAAAAGGTGAGGGAGATCTGTTCTGGGGGCATTCCTTAAGACATGGCAATCCTCCCCATCTCCCCAGGGTATAGCTTAGTAAAAATGAAATCCTTGAATCATGAAAATGCAGTAAAAGTTATTCATTCATTCGTGTGTGGCAGGTGAGTAGTTATTTATTGCAGTCAATCTTACTTTTATGCTCATGTTTTGTAAGCTTGTGTTTTAAGTATGTTTTCATTCTCTGTGAATAGCATTAAAAGGTAGCTTATTGACTTTCATTTATCTCCTTTCATGTAGCAACTTGGCTTCATAATATGTGGAATTGCTGAGAAGCACATGAGCACAATTATTACTGTTAAATTTCTGCAAATTTAAAGGTAAATACAGACTCAAACAACCATCACATCAGACAATAATAACAGTGTAGTAAATATATTTACATGTGATGAGGCTCAAACTCAATATTGTTATCAAATCATTAGATTTTTTTTATTACATTATTAAGCACTATCAGTCTACTGCCATGCTGGTATCTCTATGCTACTGCACTCAGGTGCAGCAGTTCTGTGAACTAAATTTGTCAACGTGCTAGAATAATATGTAAAGGCAATGTTAACATGCTGGTGTTTAGTATATGTATCATTTTCTATGTTCAGTGTCTTAGCTAATGTATTAGACAATTTTTGGAAGAAAAAAGTTGAATTCAACTTCTGTACACCACGAACATCTCTACAAAATTTGATGTACAGATGTTGTCTTTTCAGACTGGACCAAAGTGTTACCACGCCACTGGCATGGTTTAAAAAAATACTGAGTTGAACTTCAAAGACTGGGTGGAAAAAAAGTTATTCATCTTTGTATGTGGCCAATAATTTCTGCTCTGGAAGTTAAGTATTGCTTCAGTAAAAGCAGAGTTGTTCTCACAACAAACTATACAAATAATTCACTGTTTCAAATATGCATATGGTGAATTAATGCCAATGGCACAAAGTATCGATCTCCTCACTTGATAGTTTGAATGTCCCTGAGCTAAAGGTTTATTGGTTGTTATGCTTCTTCCTTTCTATGTGTGGGGAAAGTTCAGCCATGAACCTTCGCATTTGGGTATTAGCAATGTTTTTTTCTGTCTCAGACAGGCTGATAGGCCTAACCTTGTCTGTCTTTCCAAACATATTGATTACCTTGTGAGAAGAGAGGGGCTATGAGACCAAGTGCGGAGGCTGAACTTAAAGTAATTCACTTCCTACTAATAGCATCCCATTATTTCACAGCAAGGGAAAAAGTTTTACACAGTATTTTCAAAGACATTGTACATGAGTTTGAAGAAATGTTCCCTTTTGACCAAACAATGAAATAATTTAAACCAATGTTGCCATATAATTAGTGAACTCTGACAACAAGAAATTGCACCATGGTAACCCAAGCTGCCTGATTTCAGAGCACATTCTTGTTTTCTTGATATACCACCAGTTATAACAACTGCCCCCCACAAATCAAGGAGTCTGCTATTGTTTGTCAAATTGAAAATTCAAGCATCAGCAACAAGCTTAGAGAAGGAGATTCACCAACTTTTCCAGAATAGGACATTCAACACAAATTACAAATGGCAGTGGCAGTCAGAAAAAAGGGAAAAGCCAACCTCTGTGCCTTTGTTGTCCTCCTTTAATTCTGTTAATCGCCC
Source organism: Psettodes erumei (assembly GCA_016785225.1). Classification (NCBI taxonomy): domain Eukaryota; kingdom Metazoa; phylum Chordata; class Actinopteri; order Pleuronectiformes; family Psettodidae; genus Psettodes; species Psettodes erumei. Next base: position 948,954 of record JAFBJZ010000001.1, on the reverse strand, counting down.
CCAGGTAAAGATTAGCTGCTCTTGCCAATTTAATTCAGCTTCAAATGATGCTGCTACAAGGTCACTTTTTCTTTTCTTCCTCTCCTCCTCTGTCTCTTTATTCTCCCTTCCTCGCTTGCCCCCCACCCAACTCTCTCCCCCATTTCTCTTTCCATGAGCAGGATTGAGTTGTCATGTAGTTCTAATAGGCAGCACAGGGAATCATTAGTCCACCTCGGCTCCCTGACTGATGGGTATTTCACTCCAATCATCTGAGTACTGTGCGTGTGTTTGCGTAGGTGTGTGTGTTTTCTTGCAAAATGAGAGAAAGAGTGTGCCCCCCACACACACACACACACACACACACACACATAAACTGCACATACACAAATCTGCTCCCATAGACATCACCATCCCCCCCACCCACTGCTGTATTGTGTGCCTGCTGCTATTGACGGAGTGTCAGAGCTGAGGGGAGATGTCTTAATCAACTTGGACACACTGGGCATTGATTTGACAAGCTGCTGTAATGACCTTCTTGTTTTCGTAAAGGATCACTGTTTATCTGGGCCACAACTGATGTGCTGAGCATGCCCCATCGTCATGGAAACTATTATCACAGCTGAATTGGGATGGGGCTTGGTCTTTGCATCTCTCTTTTTCTTTTTCTTTCTCTGTCTCTCTCTGTCACACACAAACACATCGCCTCTAATGCACAAACAAGCAGCCACACCTATTGATCTCGATATGTTTGTGGTGATGCAGTGTAACCAGATATATCTGTGTGCTTACTGTATGTGTGTGTGATTGTGCTTGAATGTGATGTTTAACACTCTCAGTCAAAGTTATCAGGGGTCAAAGGGAAATGCTATAATTGGTGTCAACATCTTTCACATCAATGTTATGGAAATCATTAAAGACTGGATGGATTGACTGAGAAGGTGCAATGATCCCAAAACAGCTTCCTGTAGAGTTTCCTCTACCTGCCTCCTAGCTCTTTTGGAAAATTATTTTAAACGCTGTAGCTCATTGATGTTCTGAGTGACCCATATTAACATATAACATGGAGAGTTTATTTTCAATGAAAAATGAAGAAGAAAGAAAATCTACATAGTAATTCAAAAGAAGATCAGACAAACCATTTTTAAATTTCGAGAAAAAGGTAGAAAAAGGTCTCTTTTTAAACTCTAAAATTTTATATGATTCTCCTTCTTGATCTGATGCCAAGCCTAATCATCCAGATTTAGTGACATGGATTTTTTTTTTAAACAATCTTCCATCAGCCAGGGCTTGCTTCAAAGATGAAGCAAATGATTGCCTTTGTTTGGGTTCAGGCACTTGCATATGGTGCTCCATCACCTGGTTCATGGCCACAGGCGAACCGTGCTGCAACAGCAGAAGACAACACTGCTGAGCCGATTTCCAGGGATCTCAGGTTCTGGCTGCTGTCAGCTTCTGTCAGTGCAATCAGAAATACTCACCCTCCCCATGAATGGACCGCACAGAAGATGGTTAATATTATTGGCATTCTGACACCCTCTTGCTGCGACCAAGTGTGTAAAATTGTTAATAAGGAACATGATGGGGCCTCTGCATGCCATCAGGAGAATGGAAAGGCTTGCGCTTGTTGGCAATTATCCAAATAACAGGATGAGGTGACAGGTGATTTAAGTCCTGAGCAGAGTGGTGGAGAGGTTTGTTTTGGCAGGGAGGAAGTGAGGAAAAATTTTAGAGGTCGCATGGTAAACATTGTCCTTGTGCTTTATCCATCTGTGCTATTCCGCATCCAATGTAACTTGTATGTATTGTTTGGAAAAATTGCTAAAAACACTGCCCATAGATGAGGCACTTTAACACTTGAGGGCTAGTCCACAATATGTATGATAGTCATCTCAACTACACTAAAACAAGTACAGGTTGTTGGTGTGTCAGCTTTAAGTATGGCTGAGAACAACCTGCGTGTTTACTGAAATCCACTGTTATTAGTTATTTCCATGCTTCCCCCTGAAAGTTTCAATGTGACACTGTGATAAGGCAAACAGTACTATATGTCCATGCTTGCCTAGAGAAGGTAAGTCATTATTTTTAAAGGCATAGCATCTCCAAGTCGCAGAAGGACATGTTGATAGCAGAATAAAGTACACAATCATAAACGTTTATGCCAGTATTTCTCACTGTATGATTACATTTTTATGGTTCATATTCAGATATGGCTTGTTTTTGTTGCCACCACCAGAGCAATGAGACAAGCCCAGAGGTAGCATTTTTATTTTGCTTTGTGTGTGTGTGTGGGGGGGGGGTTCAGTAAACACACTGCTGGGCTAAATAGCTGATCAATCAATTTCAGTGGGATCGATCTGCATCAGTTGTGCCTGCGTGCACACACCCAGAGCCTCTTTATTGTAAATCAATCATTTTGAAAACATCTCACAGAGGGGCCCTGTCCTCACTAACAAGCCATCAATTCCAGCTGCCTCTGTAGTACCCTTATCAGGCCACAAATCAACAGCCACACAAACATCTGCTCCATTTCCATCGCTTTCACCCCTCTGCCTCACTCTGTCTTTGACTAGCCTCTCAGTCCCCGCCGGTTGTTGTGTTTCAATGGTGTGTCTAGCACAGAGAAGAGAGGAGAGGCTGTGAATCTTCACCACACCACTTAAGATAACCCAAGGGTAATAGTGTTTGCACATTTGAGAGAGAAATGAGGACAAATGCCAGGGTGGGTCATACATTCTCCTTCTGACCATCTTGTTTGACGTTGGGAGTGTGAAATTGCACACTTCAGCTGTCGAGCGAGGAGGAAGAGGAGGAGGAGGAGGGGACCCAGAGACTTATGAGATGACCACTGAGTTCTTGCTTTGGGATAGGAGTGGGTTGTAATCTGAGAAGTCATTCTGCCTCATCATAACACCTCAGAATCGGTGCTGCTCATGATATTTGGAGGATTCTCAAGAGATGTCTCAGTACCCTTGACACAGGTGACACAGTTTAGTGCAGTGTATCCAGGAGCACATTGTTTCAGTTGGAAAATTGCTGTGATATAGTATGGTTAAAAATCCTTCAATTTTGCACTATTTAATGACAGGCTTATCATTGTCCAGGCTTTGCTTAGACATGTTAAAGCTGAAGCAGGGCAAGGAGGATTAGTTTCTCAGTATACAGTTTGCCTCTGAAAAAATGTATCTGTGAACTCAATCCACATTAAGATGCTACGCATCCTGATGTGATGCACAAAAATTCATAGCAGAGGCATGACAACACCTGGAGAGATACCGGTATGATGTCCTTTGCTCATCAGCTGTCAAACTGTCTCCGTGGCAATATATAAGCCAGTTTGGACAGATTGTGATTCAAATGCTATTCCCACCCATCACCCTGGATCCCTGCTGATTGACAGTCTGACAGGTGAAAGTGATGGAGGAGCTAATAACATGTCAGTAAACATAAATCAACACTAATGCAAGGCTCAAAGGAAAAGTGGAATGGTGACGAGACGTAGACCGTGGGGTCACCGAGCCCTATGCAGAATGGGGACTGGTAAAATAAATAATGTAAAATATACTTTGATCTGAGGCTTCCCTTGGTGAGAGTCAAGGTCAAGCACTGGGTATTGCAGTTGTACAGAACCAGTCTTTTAGATACACATGACACATGACATTTTTAAGCCATGTAATACTGTGACAGTTTTCATGAAAATTTTACAACCTTTTCATAGTATATCATTTTTATAAAAGAAACACTGTGATATTGTAAGACATATTATACTGTAAAATGTTTATGGAACACTATTCTTTGACATATTTCTGTGTTTTGATGACTTAATATATAGCACTTTTTTCACAGCATATGAAACTATCATGTTCTTTTTGCCATTCTTAGAATATACTATACTATGACCTTTTCCATAATTTTAAACACCTTTTACGGTATGGAGAGTTTATAAAAAACATTCCTTGTTGTGCTTTGAGGAATTGTTAAATTTTGACATTTTCCTTGTTTTTATGACATGCTATAATATGATTTCTTCTACATTTTCAGCACCTTTTATCCTGTCAGGTATTTGTGAAACACTGGTTTGTGATGTCCTTAAGCATTTGACATTTTTTGCATTGTGTCACATAGCGTTTTGGGGTTTTTCTGGCTTTTGATGGCATGTTGTATTATGGCCTTTTTTTGCATTTTTAACACCTATTTTGCTGTGGAGTGTTCACCAAAATAACACCATTCCTTTATGTTTTGCAAAAGCCTGAGGGTCCCCCATGAGAAACTGGAAAACTTTTACTGAGGAGGAATACACCGGGAAGTCCTTGCTCTGTCTGTGGCAACTGTTACCTAACATTTTTCCCCTCTTATTTTTCCCACAAAAAAGTTAAGTTAAACTAATTTACAATGATGAGTGAAAAGTGAAAAGTGAAAAGTTTTACCATACAATTCCATGGCATTTTTCACAAAAATTCTTGCCCTACTGTAGGATGATGTTTTTGAAAATTTTATACCTTACTACCTGACTTTTTTTATTTCACTGTTTCAGCAACATCTAAATTTCAGCAAAGTTGAAGTAGCACTGTGTAGTTTTACTTCTAAAAATGTTTCATAACAAGTTGCTATCATATGTTTGAATTATAAATCACAATCTGCAAAATATCTATATATCTAATAGCTGTAAGTGTAGAATGAGCTGAACTGGTAGTGTAAAATAGAAACTATGAAGTTTTAATCACCTTCTACAACCAGTTATTCCTGAAACTGAGGGAGCATAATAATACATGGAAAACCTTCTTTTTTGGTTTGAAGAAACAATAGGGAAATTTTCACTTTTAGAACACAAATACATCCATTTTAATTTGTGAAAATACAAAAAGAAACCATGTACAATATATGTACAAACTTTTTGTACAAGACAGTATATTTATCAGCAGATTATATTTGACAGAGTCAGGTAGATCAACTCAGCACCATCAAATAATCATTTTTTTCCCATCATGTCTAGAACACATCCACAGTAATTAGACTGCTATATCCAACCTTTGTTTGCTGCAGTGATGATGTGCCAACAAATCCGATCTGTGATAAGCAAGAGCAATGTCCTGAATTCTTCCTGAACTGATCGGCAGAAAAAAAAGCTTAACAAATATTGCAAATTTTCTTAAAAAATTGCAAAATGCAATTTTTATGTATTATTAAGACTTGATACCCACCTCCCATCCCCATAAGTATTGTATATTATAATTAGTACAATTCTCAGCAAATAAGCTATTATATTCATCCATTACAGCAAAAAATAGATTAACAAAAATAATGCAATATACTGTAACAGTAACGAATGATGAATCATAGTCTTTCATTTGTTCAGTGGACAAGCAACACATTTGTTGTGCATCTTTCAGTCATTCATGTCTAACTGCACTATATAACCAAACCTGATAACCTGTAACAAGCACACAACAGAGAAATGTGTGGTTTGGTGTCCAGGGCTCCTATGGAACTGCCCAAGCAGCCCCATTAGGCCCTCTGCATGCCACTTGTCGCTATAGTGGGACTTAATATGGGCCCTCCATTTGACCTCTTGCACTGCCTGGCACTGTACTGGCATGGAGGCATTGATGGCTTGGATGTTCTCCATGTCAGCACAAGACACCTCTCTCACAGTGGAAAACAACTGGACTCGGCTCCCCTCAAAGTGAGCCTGTGTCCCTGAATGACTGAAGGATGCTTGCTAAACTATGCTCTTCATGGCACTTCAAAGACACTCTAAAAACGTTAGAGGTATACAATGCAAAGACCTGACACATCTACAGACATATGACAGGGTGAAGGAAGGAGATATATCTTACTCCAGTGTTGTTATTAATGCCAGCCCAAATGAGGGTTCAGGTAGAAAAAAAAGGCAGACTAATCAAGCGCAATGAAAAGAAATGGTACATTACTTAGATTTTGTTAATGCTAGTTTGCGGTATGTATTGTTTTATTTCCAAACAATACTATATTTAAGTACCTCAAAAATACTCTGTAAACAAATAGGAAGCAGTTGTTGACAGATATTGTGACAGATAATGACAAGCTGACAAAATGGAATGTAAACCCCTGTAATGACACAAAGTAATAAAAACGGGAATATTAAGGATGTTCTCTCCTTTGATAAACTTTTGCTGAATTGGTGCTACCTTCCATCTTTGTGATGGCTGACAAACTAGATCAATGTCCTTGTGTCACATACAGCACTTCAATATCTGCATTCCCCAAGATTCTGGGATCTTTTATTTTCAAGATACGCATTTGTCTTTTTTTTCTGCAACATAACAATCAGTTTGTCGATTCTATGTATAATGAGTCATTGCCATTATCAAATATTAATAGTTCCTTTTTGTTCAGGCTAGGAAGTATGCCATTAATAATCCAATTATACATACATTTTACTCACATATTTTCTGAAAAGAAATCTATTTGCTACAAAGTGTGACAATGATGTAATCACAGTTCAAAAGTTCACATCAGGACAATGTGTATGAGGCTTCAGTATAGTTGCACCACACCCAATAGACGGACATCGAAGCTCAGATCATTTTTGTTTGAGTAAGAAACATGGTCTATATAATGGGTTGAATTTACACAAACATATTCAGCACAATATTGTGTTCTTTTCCATATTCCAAAATGGGCTCTTTTTTCCATTACAGCACATAGAGGAGACTCACTGCAATAAACTGAAAGTGGCTCCCTGTCATATTTGTAATTATATTTTGTGAGGAAAAAACAGCACACTTTGCAGTAGTGTATACACTCTCCCTCCACATTAGGAACCTAATTTAGGTCAAACATGTCTAATGAAGGTCATTCAGTTCTGGCCTGCACACAGCGGGAGTAACTATGATTTTCTGACTATTATTACCACTGACCTGCTCTCCATCTGAATACATTAATACCCCCCACCACACACCAAAAAATACATAATTCCTGTGCACTTATCTTTCCATCTGTGTGTTCACAGCAAGGGATGCTTATTAGTAGACACATTATTTTGCAGTTGTGGCTCATCTGTGCAACTGAAAGAGATGAGTTTAGATTTATTTCTACAAGCACTCAACAGAGCCGAGCTGCCAGGCTGAAGATGGTGGTTTCATACTGCAAGCTAGTCTAAGCTTTATTAGCTCCAGAGTGATAAAGTTTGTTATAGAGGGGGCAGGGGGGATACAAAATAATAATATTTTGTTTTTGTGTGATGTGAAATAAAATGTGATATAGTCTAATGCAAATTCTCTTGATATGTAGTTTTAGATTAAGATATTCACGGAGGGTTTCTCCTACAGTTATTTCTTCTCACTTGGTTCTTGTCTAGAAAAATAAGTACAAATTGATTATGTTTATGGATACAAAATAATTATGTTTAAATGTATAGATCCAACTACTTATTTGTATGAAGTTTATATATAAGGAGCGCAAGGCTACCCCTTCAAACCTCCATCACTATCATAGCTGGATTTGGATCGACTGTATCATTGCCAAAAACACATGTAAAATACATCCCATTGCACACAGGCTAGCATGAAGAATACAAGCTCCTCTCCAGTGTCCTTAGCAGTCTCTCACCCAACTATGTTTGAGCATTTCCGCAAGTTATAGCAGCTTAACTCCTGAGAGTTTTGAGGCAGCATCCAGATTAGCAACAGAGAACATCCAAGCACTTTACTGCCTCTGTGCCAACCCTGTGCCAGGCAGTTGCTACGATCAAAGGAGGACCCATTGATGCCCACTTTTATGCAATATGTGGCATTTCTTTCTTCAGACATATACTATTTTGTAGCAGATATAACATTCAGAAAATACACCACTCTTCTGTGTGATCCCAATTGTGCTGCAGATAAAACAGCTAAGCATTAGTGGTGGGCAGGCAGCTGCTGTTTGTGGAAGCTCAACTCAATCATAGTTGGGGATGCTGGTTTGCTTTTTGATGTAATATATTTTTGTTTGGAGATCCAAATCCTCTAGAGTTTTCTACCATGGCTCTTGTTTTTAGAGCTCAGATTCCTCATGCTGTTCCTTCAAATGTGCACCATCACATACAAGCTAATTGGGGTGGGGGTTGGGTGACAGCACTGATCAGTGCAACACCAGAAGAATGAGTAGGTGCGATGCACACACACACACCCACACACAAACGCACATACACACACACACAAGCGCGTACATAAACATGCCTGAATGCATGAGAAAGACAGGGCAGGTTGTTTTTCGTCCTCATGTATTCAGGTCAATCAACCACACTGTATCTGTTACAGAGGAGTGCTCAGGCACGTATCATGCGATAGGAGCTCAAAACTGAGTCACAGGCTTTATGATCTGACATATCAGCAGAAGACACTGAAGAGTTCTCCTTCAACCAGCACACACCAACACTCCATGGGTTCTTTGACTACTGTTTTTGTAAGGTGATTTTGTTCTGTAGGACTGGAATGCTCTCTCACTCAACATGAAAAGTCAATGGTGAAGTAGCAAACCTTAAGCAATAATATGATGTATAAGAACCTAAGCACAAAATTAGTATGACACCTTAAACAAAGCAGCCGCTCCTTACTTCCTTCCTTTCTCCACCTCCTCTGAACCTTGGGGTTCCAGATGTTCTGTCAAAAGAAACTTCTTCAGTTGTAGTGCAAATAGAACAGAAGCAGACAGGAGATATGAAGTTGATGAACCCAGCAGGTTTGACATGACACATCTGGGCATATCTTTGGGAGATGATATAATCAGTTCATCACTGCAACCCTCATCCTCCAATAACCAGTCACCTTAGCCATGGAGTCTGGTCACATAAAGAGGTGAACTATTGCAAAGAATTAAAAGGAAGTACTTTTTTTGTCTGTCAACTCAACAAAATAAATCCAAAAAGTGCTAGGGGAGGGGCTGTACAATCCTTATTTGATTGTCATTATGTACATCTCTATGGATACATTAATAAATAAAACAATGTCCAAGAGCATGGAAGTAACATTAAAGGTATACACATAGGAGGATCCTTCTAGTTTGGGTTCCTGGCAAGAGTGAACAGAAATGTGTCATTCTTCAACATCCCTGTCATCATCATCATCATCCCTTGTCCACTGGTGATCTCTTCCCATCTCCTTTGAAAGAGTGCACCTTTGTCTCGTGAGGCAGCAAGAGAGCCTGTTGTTCAGCATTCATCTTCAACTTCTCTGATTGGTGGAATCAGACTACTGGTGGATTTGTATTGGTTGACTTGGTTGACCATATGAGTGCTCATGGGCTTGATCTGAATGTTCCGTGGATAGGCATTTTCTGGTTCATCTGTAAACCATTTCTTTTCTGAAGAGGAAGAGGTAAGAGCAGAAGAAAAAAAAGGTTAGTTTGAAAAAGTATGCATTGTGGGAAAATTTATAACCACACTGCCTCAGTTTAAGCGATAAATGTATACTACATTCTTTGTGACTAGAATCAAAACACAAAATATGTATATTATATACTAAATAATAATACTTAAGTGTTGCAAGATTGATTCACCCAATTACAAAAAACATAACTTCCCTGCTAGTTTTGGAATGGAGTGGAATTTTGTGGTAGACACAGCTTTTAAACATAATGTCTAAAGAAACACAATACCCACTTTTCAGTGTAACAGTTAAAGAAATATCTCATATAAAAGCTCTTGAGGATGTTCTATGGTTCGGACCGAAGATGCATAAAACATCAATGCGAAGATGCAAATATACACATAATTTTGAGCAGATGCACACTCAAGGTTGTGTGACTCCAGCTCTTGAATGTATGGAGACAAAGGGGAGAGACTTTTTTATGTTATATATATATTTGAGAAAAAAAGCAAAAGGGACAAACTAATGGAAAATTGCTATACTAAATTAATGGACACTTTCTTCATCAGTCAGCATGTTAGCTGTCACATAAGGACTTGCCACACAATGGTGAGGGTATAAGTTGCTTCAGATTCCACACAGTACATAGCAGTTTGAGGGTAAACATTGACTAACTGCAAAACACTCCAGTGGTCATGTTTGTGCTCTATGTACCATTCTGTTTAAACATAGTTTAACAGAGATAGATTTCATGAATTAGATATTGCTGTTGAATTTTTCAAATACACACAAATGCACTATGAGCACCACAAATTAAAATTCCATTCACTTCCATTGTATGTGTGTCTTTTTGGAGAGAATCTCAACATGTTTAAGTGTGAGCTATGAGAGCACTGTTTCTGCGGAAAGGGAAGGGTGTATGCCAGCTCTCAGAAGTTTGCAAACTCTCTCCCAACACTTCACAGGCATCCGCAATGCCATTCAAGATGTCACTTCCTTTTTGGGTGAAGTTGTAATATCAAATTTTAACTTTGCTATGTGGAGCACACCTTGTGTGTATGCATGTGCGCACACAGGTGAAGATAGTGTGTTCATGTACATGCAGGCTTGCATGTGTGGAGATTCATTTGTGTGTGGAGATTGTGTGTGTGTGTGTATGTGTGTCAGCAAGCTTAAGGCTGCTGTGCTGTGTGTTACAGCACAGGCATTTGATGTGTAGAATTGTGCCTGAGGTGAAGCAAGATGTCTGCCATCTCTCTCTCTTCAGAGTCTGCTGCTGATATGGTGAACTTAGTGATGTCGCCTCAAACCACCATATCAGGTACACAGGGTTACAAGGAGGAAACTTACAGGCTCATATCCCCCTTCAATTTAGACTTTAAATTGGTCACACCTCCCAGTTTCTTGGTGTGACTGATGGCACAGGGCTGGACACACTTTCTTGAAATTCTATGACAAGGTGAAGCAGTTGACTGCATCAGGGGGAGTTGAATCTGCCTGACCTACATGGGAGCTGTGATCTTGGTTTGTATGGTCAGGAAAACGTGTTGCCACCCTCTGTTGTATTCTGATGAAATAATAACCTACTGTAGGTCAATGCCAGCATAAACATGACATCTAAAAGTCTCCTCCAGAAATCTGACTGCATTCAATAGGAGGGAAGATATGAAACACACAGACCTCTCACACAATGCAAACCTCTCAAATTCCAAAAAATCATAAAAGGGTATGATAAATGACAGAAAGAAATAATGTGAAAAGGAGATTGTTCTTAAGGGAAAAAACTCATATCATCAAGTGAATAATTGAGGCAAAGGCACAGAGAAAAAGAGAGGGGGTTCTTCTCAACCTCATGCAGTGTGGAGATGGTCCTAATCATGGTAGGGAGGAGGCAGGAGCAGCAGCAGCAGCAGACATTTTGCTTTCCAAATGAAAGCAAAACTTAAACTGAGGCATGGTTTACTTAAATATCTGAAGAACGTGATAAATAAAACAAACACCCCTCATCATAACAATGTCCACGGAGGACAACATTATGATCAGAAACCCCGGGTAAAGGTTGCTAAGTCATGCAAAATCGTTAACTTGCATACCTTGGCCCATTCTATTCATCCTTGTTGCACTTCAAAAAAAGAGGTAAGTAATCTACTGTAAGTGAGTAGTATTTACAGTCAATACACAACTGACAAGTGACTTCCAGTCCAACTGATGCCTACATATAGTTACTACAGTATTTAGGCTCTATCATACATCTTAATTTTAAGATGTATTGAGGGCTTATCATCTATTGTTTATCAGTTTTCATAACAAATCTGCATGCTTTCAGAATATGTCACAATTTAAGAATATTCCATTACTTTATTGTCCCAGATGAAATTGAAATTCTACGTGTATTTTTTGTGGAGGAGAATAAGGAGTAAATAACATGTATACACCTGGTCAAAAGTTTTAGAACATCTCCAGTTTTTCTAGCCGATCTTTAACTTGACATAATTCAGTGTCACAGTGTTTTTGACTCATCCGACAGCTGAACACACTACTAGAATGGAGATTAAATAAAGTTCAGAAAGCATGTCCCAATAATGTAGCAGAATTTCCGTGGGGTTAAAATCTAAAGACTTTGCTGATCTTCCATCATGTGAATATTTTGGGAAATCGACTCTCTGTAGGAAGAACCCTAGACCAACCAGCCCATCTTCCCTTGTTACTTGACCTGTCTCACCATTCTGATAGTAATATACAGTACCACTTCCTGCAGTGGAGTATTGTCCTAATAATTTATCAGAGTGTGCAATGATTCAGTTAGTTCCAAAACTGCCCTTTGTACAGATGGGGGTTTATAAGTCATCAACAACTTTTAGGAAATGTTTAAGATAGCCTAAATTCTAATGCAAATTGCAAAAAGTTTGTTAGCAGTTGTTGTAAAACTTTTGACTTGTATCTTGGGCTTGTAGGGATTTGAAATCATCTTATAATCCGATAATAAACAGAACAGGAAATAGGAGCCTGCTAAAGAGGGCTACCTACATGGACGAGCAATAAAGCAGTACAGATGCACCATGAGTAACAAAATATCAACACTGCTAATGACTGGATGATCTCATGAGTTGGCAAATGTGTTCTATAATCAATATTAGCTACAACAGGTAAATCATAATACATTACATCCATGATCAAGGTGTACTGATCATGTGTGCTAAATGTGCACAAATATCCAACAAACAACAGTTATTTACTACACAGACAGATACAACAGGTAGACCAAACAACAAACTGAATGTGTGTTGCGTGTGTGTTATGTCATTTTGGCTGTGGTTGAGGCCTGTACTGTAAAGCTTATTTCTAACCCAAGTGGCTGTGCCATCCAAACAAGTAGTTTTGTTTTTCACAATACCACAAACTTAATTTGTGAGAAAAGAGTCTCAACAGCCTTTCTGCATAATTATTGAGCACAGCTTTCCACAAAGCAAGCTCACAGAATTTGTTCATGGCATGTGATGATAGCTGTGATAGTGAAGACCACATGCAAATGATTATGAAGGAAACACACAAACGCCAGGCATGGACTCAGAGCAAAAGTCACACAAACAAACCCGAAACACATAGTAATCATGGGTGCATGTGTATCACGGTCTACACACAAAACACATAAACACACACACACACACACACACAAACACACCTATTAAATACAGGTCAGGTATTAAACACTAAGCATGCGGGGCTAAAACTCTACAAGACATGTAAGTGCACATACTTCTGTTTGTCTCGGGCCTCCCGGGTCTTACTGCTGCGGTTCTGCCGGTTGGAGGGTGGGATAGAGTGGACGGAGGAGCTCTTTTTGCTGGAGGAATGGGAGGAGTGGGATGAGTGGGACAAGCTTGTCCGGGACTGGCCCGCGTTGTGGTCAAACTGCATGAGGCAGAAGATCAAGTCGGTGGGCACCAGCTCAAACTCATATGGTGGGTTTGTGATCACATATCTGCCCAGAACACAAATGCAGAAGATTAAAAATGTAGAGTAGAAATTAATAAAATTAACAAGAGATGATGTATATCCCATTAAGAATATGCCTAGACGCACAAAAATGTCTATTCAACTATTGTACATATTACTGTCAATGTGCAGTACAGTATATCAACAATACTGGGTAGAAATTGTACCGTTTTGTACACTGGCTGGGTGTATTGAGATGAGCATCTCTTAATCTGTAGATTCCAAAACACAGCATGTTGTATGTCTTCAGTGCTTTGCAGAATAAATCCCCATAGCAGCCGCCGTCCTGATGAAAAACAGAACACAAACACAGTGCGTGTTAAGTCACCTGATGATCTGGCTCAGTGGCAGTAAATGTAACTCTCTGCAATGTCCTAGTGTAAATTCCGTGATCTGCATTGCTGAGAGTATTGCTTGTCAAGTTGGATAGTTATTTGGATGTGCAAGACTGTAAGAATCAGTGGTGTTTTCAAACTATGCCACAGTTCATCCAAGAAAAAATTACTTCAGTTTTGGACATTGTGTATAACACTAACAAAAATCTGTGGAAAAAAAAGGTTGGGCCAAACTTTTTTGGTGGTTTTCATTGTTCTCTCCAGAACACTCTTTCCGCTCCACCCACTAAGGCTTGCTTTGCGTGATCACTGTTCTTCACATCAAATTAAGGCCCGTGAGGAGCGGAGCTAGCCAGATGTGTGCTGCTGGGTAGTGCCAAAACGTGTCATCTCCACTTAAACATCCACTTACCCCCAAGTCAGCAAACGGCCCATCGTAGAGGGCTAGTTGAGCGACGCGACACCTGTCTCTGTTGGCCAGTGTCTGCGGTGTACTGTACCCTCCTCTGAGAGCATTTTCCTCAGCCAGCAGAGCCTCCAGCTCTGGTGTGGCTCCCCCTGTGACCAGTGTCCGAATCAGTGTGAGGATATTATCATTGAAGTACGTCTGAGGAATAGAAAGAAGGGATACTTGTAAGCAGCCACTGTTTGAGTTTCAAGTAGGGAGGTGGCAGATGTTGGAAATAAGCACAGCTTCTGTTATGTTGACCCTTAACCTCTCTCTTCATATAAAACTGATTGGCAGATGAGGAGCCAGCCAGTGGAAGATTACACAACACTTTCTGTCTAATGCTTCATTCCCTTGATGGCATGTTTTAGCTCCGTTCATCAAATTACAAAAACACTTGACAAACACCATCTAATTGTGGTGTTATCTCAACCAATATAAAGGAGGAAAACTGTAACTACTTTATACAGAATAATTAGTCCCTATGAAAACTGTTAACAGGTTTCTTAATGTACTATCCAAAGTATTTGGGACATATTCCTTTATGAAAACTTTAAGCACCACAAATTAAATTCCTTTCAACTCAATTGCTTTGGGATGGAGGCAGAAGTCTGTGGGACAGACATTTTAAAAACCTGAGCAAATATAACTATGACCAGGAGATATAAATGAGATATAGATTTCATTGTAAACTGATGAAACAACCCCTTACTTGTTTTTTTCATTTCAAGAAATTTCACATAATGTTATAGTTAAAGATTCATCACTTCATATGATGGCAAGTGAAATTTTGGTAATCACAGTACATCTGGGATCATCCTGTCATTTTTAAAACACGGTGGTACTTCAACACAGACTACCCTGTCCTCTGGGAACACTACTCTACACGTTGTATGATGTCAGCTTTGCCTCCTGAAACAACGATTTGACTGCACTCTGCGGGTGTCAGGTTCTCTTGTCCTTCAAGCCGATCGGGACCTGCTTTTACCGCGCGTGCGAAGACAGCCGATGTCACTCGGCAGCCGGGCCAGAGTGGCAGCTCCTCTCCCCGGGCCCCTGACAGGCCTGCGGAGCCTCATGATGGATGAGTACTGTCCATTAGCTGGGCTCACCTCTGACCAGTGCCAGACTACAGCTGACGCCTGCTCTACTCCCTGTTCTGCGCACCCCCCTCACCCCTCGTTCACTGAAAGGGCTGCTGGAATAAAGCCATCACAGTACCAAAGGGAAAAACACAGTTGGTCATGAGAAGGGGGAGGTGGAGGTGAGGTGTAGAGTTTTTTTCCCCCCCATCTCCTCCTTTATCTTATTTCCAGTGCTGCGATGACATTGTCAGAAGATGAAAGAGTGTTTCTTCGTCCTATTCCAGCCAAGCTTGTGTCATCGCCATTGCACTAACCCTCAACACTTACTCCGTCAAAAGATCTAATAAGGCTCTTGAAACTTGGAATTCACATCACTAAAGATGAGAAGTGATGCCAACACTTTCCCTTTTGATGTCAGAGGAGCTGGCAAGCATGTGTGATCAATGTATTGTACCGTTTCATTTACCAACTTTTGCCTACTTGAAATGCCAAAACAGTGCTAATGAAACCTACAAGTAAACTGAACCTATTTTTCTCTTCTGTAAAGTAATGGCTGATATAGCCTTAAATAAAATACTCTTTTTTTGTTACCATGAACTTAAACATTTTTGAAATAGATTTCTAACCAAATGTAAAATAACAACTATCAAACAGTACAGTGATGACCACCAATTATATAAAGGAAAATAGAAAAATGAATTTTAGTTTTGGGGTTACTACCATCTTAAGTTTTCTCAAGTCCATCGTCAGGGTCTGACTCACTGAATCTAAAGTTGCTCAGCTCTTTCCTTCATCCTGCAGTTTCTACCAGTGCAACAACATGCAACTGTTACCCAGTGGGCACAGCATCTCTGTGAACTGTGGTTGATACTCTCTCTCTCGACTGTTTTTGGTTTTGTTTCTTTGGTTTTTAAAAACTTCTGAATATAACAATTTTAATCACGCTTAAACTAAAATGGATGCTAACAGAGTAACAGTCAGGAAACTAAAATAAAATGTGTTGAAAAACATATAATTCTAAGAAGTGACTTTGAGCTTTTGAAGAAAACAATCCCAACAACAGCAAGTGTGCAGTGTGCTTGAGGACTCACTGCACTCATCAGGGAGTCGAGTACACTGACTGCGAAGGCAGTGCCGCAGGCGAAGGGCTGAGTAAGGTACAGCTCTGTGTCCGGGTCATCGTCATCATCTTGGTCCAAGAACTGAACATTTGAGTCATTCACTGAGAGAGAGGAGGAAAACACAGTGGAGTTAGAGATGGGCACTGTGAGGAAGCATGAGCCAAACACACACACAGACACCAACACACCTGAGAGTTCAGGGATTTAGCTTTTTCTTTTTGTTTGTTTTGCATATAAAGAAAACTTTGATATATCATGGCTGTGTAAAAGAAGGAGTCTCAGGTGCATGGGTATTGATCCAGAGTTTGATCTTGTAATATAATGTAACATTACATGCACATTATATTTTGCGTCTACACTCTGCAAGGCTTTATTTCTTTATTTCTTATCCAAACAACTGACATGTTTTGGATTGACAATCTCAGTCAGGTTAAACATTAAAACATGTTAACAGTTATTTTTCTGCTCATGTAATGTATAATTGTTTGGAAAGTGAAAAAAGTAATTTTTAATTTTTGAGAATTGTTATTACAGAGTTTTGAATATTAAATCCACTGTATATTACATGCAGGGTGCATTTAATACAATTAGACATACCACAATTTTAGGTTAACATATTTAACTGTCTTACGCATACACAGTGATAACCATTGTAGAAGTCCACAATTTTCAAATGATCATATGTTTCTTCAACATTACTTCCACTATAGCCACTGTATCTTGACCTTTTTAATTACTGCAATACAAAGCTATACATATCTGTATATCTTTCTATCTATAGGGTTAGGGTTAGGGTAGCTTAGCTTGAGAAAATAAATACATAAAATGTGAATATTTTCACAGTAACACCATATAAGTACTTATTGATGTATCCAGTAAATATGTTAAAAATTAGACTTCAACAATGGCTACTATGTCACATAAAAAAACATTTACTTATCAAAGTCATGCTCTGTCTTTTCCAAGTTTTCCCTGATGAATGTGTTGCCACATCATCACCTTTACAGGAATATATCTCAAATATTTACCTGTACCCTGAAATCAAAGTCAGGTAACAACACACTTTTATCTCATGATTAATAAAATAAACCAAAACTGAATGACATTTTTTTGTCTATCATATATGGCATAATTGGTAGAATACAAAACATCAAGTGCTCCTTATAGTCTGTCTTTTTCCTTAGTAACGGGCACTGAAAGGAACAAGTGTTACGTTTAAAAAAAGAGCATCAGTTTTTTGTTTAACTGCACTGATATCTGAGCTTCAGAGATATGGTCTGAAGGAGAAAAGAAGAAGAATCTGGAAAATAAATGTAATAAATAAATAAACAGCTTAAAAGATTGTTTGATCTTAAGTTTTTTGTTTTTGAAATCTGATTTCTTCCCAGGCTTCCTGTGTGCTGTGGAACAGAAATGTCAGTCAGAGAGACAAGGGGCTGATGCAAACGGGCCTTGGCCAAAAGAGTGAATTGGAGGGTGTTTGGGGGGTAGATGTGTGTCTGTGTATTTGGAGAAGGACGAGTGGAGAGGGCGGTGTATGTGTGGTGGGGCGTGGGGGGGGGTGTTACTATGAAAACAGCCACAAGGACAGACTGAGCGTGATCAAAGGTCTAGCAATGCTCTGCAAATGCAACTGGAGGAAAAAAAGAATACCAGAACAAGAAAAAAAATCATTAGAAAAGGGGCCAAAACAAGACAGTCAATTTCAACCAGAACGAAGAATAAAAATGTGTTCAAAGTGAAGCCATGGGAGCAGCAAGGGCCTTGACTGCAGCCAGATAAATCAAGACAAGCTGATGAGGAGTGGAGCGGCGGAGCGAGGGAATGAACGGCAGCAGAGGACAAAGGCTCAGCTTACCCAGCTCTGTTATCATTTGTATGTTGGTTCCACTTTTTTTTTCCTGACTGAGTGAAACCAATGGCAGTAGTTTGCCAGGTTTAGCTAATGATGGTGAGACAAGTGCAGAGAGGGGGAGAAATTGTGTCGTTATTGAAACAGTTTCAAAGACTCCAAATAAAGGCATTTTGCTTTCTCAGACTACTCGTGTCAACTCCTGAATTTGTCTGAGACATTCATGGTTGTCCAGTGTCTAAAAGTAAAGCACCATGGATTAGTGTGCAGCAGATACAAAGCCAGAGCTGTCAGAGCGCCATACCACCACAAAAAAGATTAATTATGTCACGGTAAGACAGGGAAAGGGATAAACAAGGTCTTATCCTTAAACACACCTACTTTATGCGCCACGCAAACAAAATTGATCATGCAACTCTTGGCATTTTTATGTTTCAAGTTGACTTTAATCTGCTCCTGGCACTGTAAACTGAACATGTGACAATGTAATTAGAGAATGTGGATCCAGTTAGACATGCAGACGCTCTCTTCTCGGTATGCACTTACTCTTTCCTTTCCTCAAGGACAATGTTATCACATCTAGTGTTGCTGTAGCCTTGAAATTCGCTAGCAAAAAGCATACAGAGGTACAACACCGAAGCTCCCAGAGCTTGACTCCAGGACAGAAACCAGTGATTCCCAACACGAATAGCATCTAGTGATGATCACGCATGCAGTCAGAGGTGTAATAGGAGAGGCTTTCTGCGGGTAATGGCTGGCCCGGTTACAAGTAACATTAGGCAGCTCCTTTCTCTTTCTGGCCTTTCCTTAGCTGGCCTCATGCTCCATTGCTTCCTAATTGGGTCAGGGGAGACAGAGTAGCTGGTCTCTGGTGCTTTAGAAGGCCCCTCAGAGATCTGAAAGTTTCATGAGTCCCCAACACTAGTGGGAATACAGCCACTGCCATTGTTATTAATAAATGGACCCATTTTGCCACCAAGGCAATATTTCCCCCCTCAACCTTTTTCACTCTCTTTCTTTTTCACCCTCTCTCACCCTCTCCATCAGGCTGAGTTTCTCTTGTGCATTAGTAGACAAATTGCAGGAGATGCAGCCATAGTCCTAAAAAAAATGCCTGTCTGACATCTTCAAGTGACAGTGGTCCGCACTGTTCCCAGAGCAGAAAATATTTTCTGCTCCTCGCAGCTAACATTATCAAAACTTGACAAAAGCTGGCCAGATCCAATAATTCATGTACGAATGTGAACTTGAGTTGGGCAAAGCTACCGACGCCATGAATGTGAGCAAAAATTCCACACCACGCATTCCTAAGTCTATTCGACCTTGAATGAGTTGGAACTTTTGTTTCAAGTCATGTTTCAAGTCTTGGATTGTCAGCTCTATGTGTCTGCCAATGAATAATGAGTTGATCTGAGGTTATTGGGTGGCATGCAACGTTTGCATTTTGAGGTAGGTGGAAATAGCTTTAACCTAGTTCTGTGATGATGGGGATGTTGGATCCGGTGGTGACGGAAGCCTGACGCACAAAGCCATGTACTGGACTGCTGTCTGGAGATGACCTGTCCATTCCAGGAGGCGTGAAACCTGAAACAAAAATACAGACAGATAACACATGAACACACATCTAAAATTTCCATGTGAAAGACAAACACACCAAACCATGTGAAAGTTTTTAACTCCATCATAACTGCATTTAGCTACTGCTTCATTCTGTTATATGGAAAAACTAAATAAATTATCAAGATATCAGTTCATCAAAAATCAAGAAATGTTACTTTTAGGCTCAGTTAAAGCTAGCCATGGCTATCTCGTGAGTTGGCTTTAAACTGATACAGTGACTTTGTTTTAGCTATCTGTTTTTTCTGTGTGCAGAAAAACTGAGCATGTCACTTAAGTGCACTGATGTGCTCTCCTACAAAGGTATCATAAGCATGAGGACATAACCTGGAACTCTGTATCAACACCATTATATATAGTGCATGTCAGCTCACTCAGCATAAAGTTGTTGATGTGTGCTGTCTGTGTCATTCAAATGTGTGGACTGACAGAAAAAAAAGGAAAGGAGGAGAAGAGAGCTGAACAAGGCGCCTTCCTAAAAATTGCAATATGAATACTGTGCTTTTAGGGGTCAGCTAAGACATATTTAGCATTCACATCCCTCCATCAGCGGGCGGACATAAATTTTATATGTTGTTCATTTTGTTACGATAAAAATTGGTGAAGTGGATCCTGAAAACCTTTTATCGGAAATGGCGTAGCTCAGAACCATGAAACACAAGTGCAAGTGACAGGAGTATGAATTCACATGACTTCACATTTTTGCATTTCCTCAAAGTGACAAGTAAACACCTTAAATCTGTAATGCTGTATGCATAATGCATCAACTGTGTTTTGACATCCATCATTTAGTGCTGACTACAGCAAAATGCCACCTTATAGTGCGACCACCAAGGAAACATAATGCAGGGAATATATTCAGGTCACAAAGTTTTTAAAAGGATTGCAAATTTTCTGTGTGTGTGTTTTTATATGCCTGTGTGCCTTTCCTGTCAGGAAACTCAATGAGCTGCTTACATTACAAAAGAGATCTCCCAGCCCTTTGCAACAGAAAAGACACCAAATAGTTTAGCACACAGCAAGAAGCACACACTGAACTGAAGCAAGGATAATCATAACTCTTGTTATACCAATTATTGAACTTGGAAATAGCAGAGGTTTGACACTTTGAGTCAACCGGGGAGCACAAGCTCAGACAGTGAAAACATCATTTTGTCGATGTCCATAAAGGATGAGGTTTACTCCACTGGAGAGTGACAGCAAGTTTTCAGATACTGCCTCTAAAACACTGCTCTTATCGTATCATAGTGAACATAAAGACAGTGCTGGGCTGCAGAAAAGCAGCTTCCGTACTGCACAGTGTGTACAGCAAAAAGTGATTGCAGGTGAGAACAGGGATACATGAGGCCTGCCGCTGAGCTGCTTTCAAAACCTGTTAGGTTACAAAACTGCAAAAAGTTGCAATGTGAGCCAGCAAGCTCCAAGCAGAGAGCTGTATGTCTTTCTGAGACATAGTGTACTGCAAAACCAGAAGAGCTGAAATGTACTTGTCTCCCCAATCCCTGTAATTTTCGTAAAATAAATTTTTGTAAAGTAAATTCCTGCAGGAAATTAATTCCAACAGGAAACATCAATAAATAAAGTACTCTTATATTCCTTTATACAATTAAACATCAAGTCCTCGTGCTAAAAATTATCAGTTACGCTCATCGAATAATCGTAATTGGGGACATATGGAATTATTTCAGTTATTGCTAATGCAATTTCATATTCAATTTATATTGTAATATTTCATACAGTTACACTCAGTTAAACTCAAAATACTCAACATTTTCTGCCCAAAATAAACAAGCTCCAGTTTGAAGAGCAGTCGAATCACACACAATGTCTCCTCCCCTGGCTGTTGCTACAGTGAGGCTATAACCTTGTATATTCAGGTACAATGTACAATAGACAAGTGAGATCTGGGTTGCATCCCCCCTTATCCCTGTAGCCCCCCAGGCACAGCTGTGCTCTGTGGTTGACTACATGCTACAGTAGCCGTGAGAAGCTCTCCCCCAGGAAAGCGCATGTTTATTTATTCATTTGCACCTTCTTGTTTTAAATTCCACAGACAGCATCTTGAATGGGAGCATTCAGGGAGGAAGGAATCCCCAAAGCAATACCTATGATACAATAGCAGTGTCTGGGTACGTTCACGTGTTTCCTTACTTATGCATGATTGCATGTCACTATGAAGTGCATGTGTGTTTTCTAAAGTGAAGTATTTATCACTGAAATAGCTGGTTGATGTAAGACCCAAATATTGATGACAATAGGCTCCATCCATCGACCCTGGGAGAGGATATGGGCAACTGGGCTTCATATTGAGGTGGCTTTCTGTGAATACAGCTCCCCAGAGGGGCATGCTCTCAGATTTACCCCTGCTTATTGTTCCTTGGTGGCACTGCTATCGACAGGACATCGCTCACTCAAGGCTGGAGAAATAACAGCATTGGCATTCTCCTAAAACATGTGGAAGTGCTCTGCACTAAAAAATAATGGCCTCTTGGACCTTCAACTTTGATTTGTATTTACAACAGTCACGGTGGTGGCATTAAATAGCACTGAGCTCAAGGCATGTCATGCCTTTCAAGCTAATCATAAACTAAAGATTACCTGTTTGTGGACGTGCATGGTTAGATCGGGTTGGCATGAACGTCTGTTTGTGTGTTACGTGCTTGCATGTTTATTCAAATGCAAAGGTGCGTGTGTGCACGTGTCGCTGTTTTGTTGTGACTAATGAGGAGCAGCTGAATTGGCCTACATGGTGATTTGTACTTGCTGCTTAATGATGATGAGGCCTGATGGGATGCCAGGTTCGTGCGTTTGTCTGCAAACATCAACAATCTGTTCCAGACAAACTGCCAGACACCAGATCAGGGGGAACAACATCAAATGACACAGTCACGTTGATTACATCATTAAAAAGTATTACCAAGGAGGTTTAGCAGCGTGTAATTACAAGGGACAAGGCCAGTATCAGAAATTTTGTGAAGTAAACACTTTTCAAAGGCTTGATGAGACAATCAACACAAAGTTTGGTGTGTGCATGTTTTTCGGAGTAACAGTGACGTTAGTTCATCGATGCCACTTAGTACAAACCTATTAGTATTTCAAAGAAGAGCACTTAGCACTGTGCTTGACAAACTACATGCCCCCAATCGACCCACCCAACCCCCCATCCCTGCCTTTTTCCCCTCTCTTCTTTTCCCATCTTTGGCTACTCTTTTCCCTCCATGCCACAAAATGTCCCTGCAGTATACAAGGAGTCTAATAGGACACTCCTTACCTTGGGAATTAGCCTGTAAGACCCCGATGCTGTCATCAAACTGCATAGATTTGATGTTGAGTGATGCCAAGATGCATTCCTTATCCTGCAGTGAGGCATCTTCAATATTGTTCTGATTGGCTGACAGTATTACGCACATGTCGCAGAGGTTGATGTTGACAGCCCTTAAATCTGCCCGACTTAATGGTGTACCCTTCAGGGTGAGGAGAACAGAGTGAAAGAGCAAGAGAGGGAGAAAATGAAACGCAGAGAGCAGACAGACAAGGGGGAGAGAAAAACAAATTTAAGAAGTGAGCAGAGTGGAGCTCTGGGAAATTAGTTAACAAGTATTCTTGTTTTGAGGCGATGACATTCCACTGATCTAACTGGGCACTGGAGAATCAGAGACATGGACTAATCTAAAGGGTACCCTGCGCTGAGGGCAATGTTGGGGATTCTCCTCTGATCATCAGTCAAGCCAGGCCTAACAAGCTCTAAGGCAACAAGCCACACCATCTGTGATGGGCTACTGCAGCTGCAACACACATAAACTCCATTTTCGATATGTGTGTCACTGCTCTGCATGGGGGGGTTGCCTAAGCTCTCATGGAGTGATCATTCAATTGAGTAATGTGCGATCAAATCAACTGACAATCCCTCAAGTTCTCAAAACGCTGGCACCTTCTTAGCTGAACAGAGATTTTGGTTTTGATTTGTCTGCTGTGGCATTGAGCTGGTACACTCACAGGTAAGATGGAGACCTTGGGGAAGTTGTGTAAAGTTTCCCACTCTCTCCGCAGGTAATCCAGCGAGCCCACAAAGACTATAGGCTTCAGCTCGTGGTAATGGAAGTTGCTGGCTCTTAAAGGCATCACCAAGTTTCGCAGCCCCACTAAAGCGGACGTGACATCCCCAAATATACAGACCACTACATGGCCGCTCAGCACTGTCATAGAGGCTTCACTCCGGGTCTGCAGGGAAAAGAAGGACACAGGGAAGGGGGTGAGGAGCAAAGAGAACGGGATGAGTGCAGACAGAGAACACAGGAGGAGATACAGAGACAAACACAGGATTACAGAAGAGGAATAAATGCTGTTAACAGATAACTGGGTGCTATGCATGAAGGAGCACATTCTACTTTTACCAGTGTTCAAATGTTTATTAAAAACTGTCATAAACCCATATTAAATAGTTTGTTTCACAAATATTTAGCTGAAACATATATATTCTGTTCATCCTTAAGGCATTCTACTTACAGGCCTCATTTACATTAACAAAAGTATGGTTAACTACTACTCTGTATATAAGCAGTTTATTGGATAATCACAAATAGGGCATAAAATATTACAAAAACAAAACATGATCTTTTTTCAAAGGGCGTCTGTTTGAATCAGGCTGAAAAAAATGCAGTTTGTGAGGTTTTAGGCACGTACAGTATGTATGACTAACACCCCGTCACAGAGGTATAAACAAAGCTCCTCTATTGTATGACATTCATGTTGACGAACGCACAATGCAATGCTCTGCTTTCAAGATCTGTCCCCTGGCGCATTGGCTTGATATTGGATTTATGTTAAGAAAACTAAACGCTGCTATGATACCAGTTGGTTTGAAACTTAAAATCTGTCTTTGTTTACTGGACACATAAGGTAAAACTAATAGCATCAACGGCCCACTGCTGCAGACTGATTCATACTTTCAGCTGGTTGCCTGATCTGTTGGATTCATCATTTTTGATGATTATGTGTCGAAAACATTTTCTGGTGACCCCAATTAATGCAGCAATATTCTTCGGCCTTTGGTGAACTAAGTTAGAATTAGTATTAACTTAAGTCTTTCAAGAGCTTTACGGCCACTGATCAGATTCTTTTTTAGAAAGAGAAAACTGTTTAAATGTCAACTAATACTGGCAACTGTGTCTTCTGTTATCCCTGCCCAAACTAATTACACACTAACCTAAATTCTTACAAACTGCATTGTTTAAACATCTGAGCAAAACCCATGCATGGAGTGCTGAAATGCATTTTACAGATCCATGGAGGGTAATAAGAACAACAACAAAAAAACAAAAACACAATAAACTCACCTTGAAACAACAGAGAGGCATTGAGAGAAATTTCAATACATATTAGTATGTGATTGTGTTGCTACAATACTGAGAGGAAACTTTTGCTCTTGAGCATACTTACTTTTTGTTTTGTATAATGTATTATATTTTACAAGATTACAGTTATAAAGCTCATGCCGCACTCACCAGGATGACTTTTTCGATGTCCTTTGATGGGCACCAGTGAAACATCCCTGTCGAATCATACCTCTTCACGTTCATGTCCATGTTCTCAATTTGTTCATTTCCAGGAATCAGAAGGGGGTCGTGTCGACTGAGAAAACATAATAATACATGAATGTTAGACAATTTTGTGAAATAACCGTGGCCTTGCAGTTGAAGAGGCAGCAAACAAAGAGGTAGAGGACCACCTGAGTTTTTTTTTAAGATACATGCCATCTGTTCATACAACATTTCAAAAGTCCTTACCACTTTCTCTGTACTACATAAGGTAGGTGCAGTAACTAACGGTTCATTCCTCCACTCTTTCTTGTCCTTGATGTCAGCCCATCAGAAAACTACAAGACTCTGGTGCTTGCAGTGGTGCAGAGGAGAACAGCAAGACTTTAGTGTTACTGACTGACTGGCATGACAACACAAGGCCAATTACCAGCTTTTACCCTCTCTTCCAGTTCCTGACGCCATGCGGCGCAAATAGTAAACGCTCCAACAGACTCGCACTTTAAATATTTCAGGAATTTGCCCAATCACATTTTGCTTTCTCAACTGATGGACATTAATGTTTCAACAGCATGTCACAACCAGACAGACTAATCCACAGCAGTGGGCTGCTGAGTTTTATCCGGTGTAACACTGACCATGAAAGGGCCCCTGTCAACCCTGTTATACTGCCTCTCTTGTTCTTGCACTTATCCTACAAGACATGTTCTCACAGATCCTCTAAAGGCAATCCACCCAAAACACTGAGATAAACTGCAAAAATTTAGTGGTATTCCTAAATAAGCATTGTTTGTTCAGCAGCAATGCATTTTTTTATAATCCAAGCAAAATAATACAATCCACCCAACCAACACGACCCCAACTCCAAAAACACAGAACTGCTGAGAGACAGACATTCCAGTAATATGGGAGAAAACATCTCAAGAATTTGACATACATCTCTCTCAGTATCACTCTTTCTATCAGCTGTCATTGACTGACAAGGCTTTGATGTTGTCTCTTCCTTCAGTCATGTTGTCACCGGAAAAGTAAAAGAAAAGAAATATATATATATATATATATATATATATATACGATGTCAATTAGCCAGCCTTTCTCTTCCCCCTTTTCCCTCTACGAGTTAGTGCAGGTGATAATAACGCTGACAGCATTTAGTGTTTTTACACTCAGCCTAAATCTTTCATCCAGAACTGCGTGTTGCGCCAATCAACTCCACGGAGCACCCCCGTCACTTCAATCTGCTCAGCTCCCCTCGCCTCCACACAGGGGCTGACTGGCGCATGCAGGCGCGTTGCCTCTCCACCTCTCTCTGCCAAGACAGCTATCTTTCACAGAGCTGTCAGCAGTGTGACTGGCAGCCTGTCACAGGCTCCACACACCTCCTCCCTCTGCCTTCTCCCTGCCTCGGGTTGAACCTACAACAAGGCTCAGGGAGAGCAAACATGACGTCTGTGCCACAGTGCCACGCCCAAGGGATATCAGCTGTGGATAACATCTTCTGCAATTGGATGTATGTCGTCAGTCATGACCCATCAAAATAAAAAAAAAGAAAAGGTTTGTGGAAATGGTGTTAATGCCACTGTGGCAATGCAGCTCGTTAGCACAGTGACACGTCAGGTTGGAGACTAGAAAATTAATAACACAGTGATGATAGGAATAGGTCAGCAAGGATACAAACTGTGATTAAATGTCACCCTTAGTTTTTACACAAATGCACAGCTACTTTAAAATAAATTGCAATGATATTCATTTGTCTACATATAATTTGTATGTATTATTTGAAAAGCATTTGCTAATTTTTTGAATATTGGAATAAATTTGCAGTGCATGAGTTTGCAAGGCATTTGCCTTGCCATATTCTACCTGGGTGATAAAAAAGTATTTTATCAGATGCACTTTTATATAAGACAAATATTTCCCTTTCAGCATGTCTCACTCCAGTGTCTCACCCCCCCAACTCCTCCCTCCCTCAGTATATATTTCAAACAGAGTTGAGTTATTCCAGTGTATCACTCTACAGTCACAAACTGGGGATGGTAGTGCTCCCCCAATCCCTCTCTGCCAGACTATGAAGGCAGCCTCTTGCTTTGAAAATTTTCCCCATCATGCAAACTGACAAAGGCATGCTTTTCAAAAGCCCACAGCCAATCTGTTGATCATTACTTATTTACAAAGGCCTTTAGGCTGCAAGTCCTGTAAAAATCATACTTGATACGTATGCTCGCTCTCTTGCTAGCTCTCTGTGCTTTTCCCCCTCCTTGCTTGTCGAATAAAGTATCCCTAAGGCTACCTCAAACAATCACTTTTCATTGTGCATAAAACACACCTTGTAAAGCACAACTATTTAATATATATGGTGTTATATGTTGGCGGGGGCAGCTGTGAAGGGGGGCTGTGGACTCTGATGGGTAATTTGATGTTTTGCTGAGGGCTAAGACTTGGAAAAAAATCTACACCTATAACAGAGGACCTGTCATCCCAGGACCCAAGAGCCAGCAGAATACAGAAGCACCCCTAAAGCAGAGAAAACTTTGACACTGCTTTGAAGCATTTTCAAAACTGAGTAAATAACTCTCAAGAATTACTATCACAGCGAGATCAAAGAAGAGATGCATATACTGTATTACATGGCAAACAGGGACCAACTCCTAAGCAAAAAAGGAAGAGAAGAAAAGGTTTTATGCTTTAAGTTAGGCAAACTAAACAGCCTTTTAAAGAAGCAGTTAGCTGGAAATATGCCAATGTCTGGTTGTTTGTGTTGCTGTTCTTTTTTCCCCTCTGAGCAAGGGCATCTAAAATGATGCTCTGTTGCAAACTAGACTGAAGGGTATGACTCTGTGCTGGGCTAATGGTTTGGCAAGTGTGAAGGCTTATTAAGTGCTTGTTTTGTGGAGAACCGAGGGGGAGGCCGACAAGTACTGGACAAAAATCACATAGGCATGCCAGTGCAGTAGGAGGAACGCTGCCTGAAGGGAAGCAAGCAGGTCCAACATACAAAGAACTCGACTGGAATGTAAGGAAAATACACAAAAGCACAACAATAACTAAAAACAATAACATAAAACCCAAATTTAAAAGTTACATGATAGAAATCAAACTGCATTACTACGTCACACTTAAATGGTGAAATTAAACAATCTTGACATACGCTATAATACAATAGACAATATAATGTAATTTGTTTTTGTCTTTAGGGATTTGACCTACACATAGAAAACATGATTTGGGGTTGTTTATTTTCTCGCACATTTATTTTCTACTGCAGTGCAGAGAGACTGCGCAAATACTAACAATGGCAAGTGTGTGTGACAAAAAAAACACACAGCTCTCTCTGGATGTATTCTACCATAAAGTCAGAGATGCTGACCATAACATTCACTCTCATTAAGAAACAGGCAGCACAGGGATGAGTGTTCCTGTCATGTTAGATCTTCACCACCGTGCCTTCATCCTGTTGTCCCAACGCACACAACCCGGCCTCCGTGAATTTTCCACACTGTCGTGTCACTAACCCCGCCTTTGCAGCCGGAGGAGCACAAAAACCAACCCCCTTTTATCTTTCAAAATCAATTAACTGCAATTTAATTCCACGGGACAGGATAAAAGGAAGGTAATATTTGAATTCATATTTGATTGCGATGATACATCTCGCATATGGCCTTAAGTACCAGAAACAGTACTCATAGGGGTTCCCACAATAGAGGAGCAGCCTGGGGGCAAAGTAACCATGCAGGTCCTTCTGATTGGTTGCTGGTGTCATTAGTGCCAGCATTGTTTAAGGAGTACATGTGGACCAGACCGGAGGAGGTGACAGCTGTGACTTTAAAGCCAGAGGAGTTTTCAAACAGCTCCTCACAGCCGCTTTTCATGACAGAAATATTATTTCAACTCTGTCATTAACAGCTGACAGCATGCCATCCTAAACAGCCAGAGCCTAACAGGGCACTTCTCCTCTCTTTCTCTCACAGAGTTTCTTACCTCCTTCTTCTGCCACCCTTAATTTGCCCCCTCCCATCCATCCAAACTCCCACCATCTCACCATCGGCAGCATCCGCCTCTGAAGTACGTGCATCCCTCCATCCCTTCCTCCCTCCCTGTATCTGACTTCCTCTCACTCCCCGTTTGAAAGACAGAAAGATAATAAAATCAGTGCCTTTTTACCTCATCATCTTGGGCGAGCAGTTGGGTGAGTTTCGCATCCCTCCATTGCGCTGCTTTTTTTTGGGCGAGAGAGTTGATGGATGCTCATCTTCGACTGCAAACACATGCGCAGAGTGTCAGAATAGAGACAGATGGTTGGGAAAGTGTGCTGGACCTGACATGAAAAATGTCAACAATCAATCAATCATTGCAAACAAAAAAAAAACTGAACAGAAGGAAAAAAATAATAATTCAGTGTCAAATTGAGAAAATATAGAAAAAAGCATTAGTAACGGACAATGGTAAATCTGAGAAAGGCAGGAGAAAACCACGGAGAAAAACCAATTTACGACCTGAAAATGTCACAGAAGGCTCACATCCCAAAACCCCCATATTTTGGCTCTTCTATGGGTGCACTTTTATAGGGCTTTCAGTAATACACTACCGCATCTATTCGGTGATACCCAATAAATTGTGCAGGTGGTTGGACCTCTAGCAGTGTGCATCAGAGTGACCATGCTTACCTACACCATTAATTGCCATGAGATGGTACAGGCTGTCATTGTCAGTGGGGCACGAACAAGAGCAATGACAATGAGATAAATCAAGGTTATGGAGATGGCTCTTGAGTGGGTAGGTTTTTGTTTTGTTTTATATTAAAACTACCTGAACCCCACCCCATCATTCCAGTTCTTAATAAAGCGCACAATGGCTCTTCTACAGGTCTACCTCCATGCCAAGAGAACATGTTTACACTCCTCACACATATTAAAGGAAGGGGAACACCAGCAGGGTATGAATTAGTGGACTGTGAATATCTAAAGCAGCTAGTAAGTACACATAGTAGACAAAGGTCAGGTCTAGTTCTAAAAGTTCAACTAAAAACTAAATGATTTATTTAAGATTAAAAGTTGAATTTTTGTGTTTGATGTATTGGTATTCAGTGTTTGTGGCTATATAAGTTATAGCCACAAAATATTATTTTTGATCTGATTTGAGTTCAGTTTCTGTCAACTATGCTCTGCTGTGTGAAGAAACAAACAAACAAAAAACAGACCAAAACACTATTTTTCAAACTTTGCTCGAGTCCCAGTCAGACAGAGAGGACAAGAAAGAGCAGCCAGAGTGAGGCCAGGCCCAATTGTCTGAAGATTTCAGTCAAGTTAACAGTAGTCTGATCTTCACTACTGTCTGTGAGTTTCAAGAGCATTCAGACAGGCACCCAGACACTCTTATCCACTCTGCACTCTCTCAGCGCAAATGCCAAGTGCACGTCACTTCAAACCTGTATTAGTCCTTTGGTTAGAAATCAATAACACAGCATGATATTAGTGCAAATCAATGTGCACGCTGCAAGCCGTGACTATTCCAAGCATGTGGAATTTCATTATTGTCTGAGCACCCATTCGAGGCTGTCACCTAATTCTGCTAATAAAAGATAAGAAATATGACTTTGCCTTCTAATAAAATGTCATTCTCTGACATTTCCTTTATGCAATTGGGCATTCAGAATAGTTAATAGCACAAGCACTTTCCAATTTACAAATAATTCTCTCTCTGATGTACTTTGAAAATACCACATCAGAGAAATATGCATTCCTTGCCATATTGGTTGACAGACTCTTGCTGGTTTAATCCTAATTTGTCAACAGTAAAACACTTCTCTCTTACACTCACAACAATACAGTGAAATACATTCCAGCCACGGGGTAATGAAAGCTTTACAATAAAGGGAAGGTCAGTATCCTAAGATGTCACAATTCCCACAACAATTCTGAAAACACATAGTGACAAGCAGCTCTTCTTAGTCACTTCTTAATTCATAGGTTTTAGCTACTCAGTTTGGAAGTCACCCCAATAGCAGCAGCCAGCGTACTAGCAGGCGAATCCGTGCAAAGCAGCAGCTGCAGCAGAGTGAACCTTCATGCAAGCAAACAAGACAAAATGTAGGGACGGGACAGGCAGGGTTACTGACTGATGCATCCCGCTAAGGGGGCAACCTACAGTGCCTACTGTGATTGAGCAGCATGGCATTACTGGGGTGATAGCGGTATTTCACCGGCAGACTGCGGGCCCGGTTCAGCCGACTCTCAGCCAGGGATCTGGCCACCACGTCTCCTGGGCCTGAGATACTGAGGCGCAGTCGCGAGGGGTCAGCCCCGGGCCCTGGCCTCACGGGGAGCAGGCTTCCTTTACGGTTATTAACAAGGGGGATGTTGGTTGTGCCCGGGTTGACCAGGGGGTCCTGGATGGGGTGCAGGGTGTTGGGAAGGAATGCATTTGTGGAGATGGAGGTGGAGGTGCAGCTGGTGGATTTAATCGACCGGTTTTGAAAAGATGGTCTAACTTCATCCATTACTGTCAAACAATGGAGAATAGAAAGTATGAGACATCCTGTATTAATGCTAATAAAGTAGTGATTAAAAAGATAACATTAAAGTATAGAAAATTAACTAAAAGTCTTTGCCATACATGAATTTTATAATGTTTTGATGTTTGCTTAAATATATCAAAATTATTTTATCAACTGTATAAGAATTAATGGTTGTTTTTATTTAAAACATTGCAGTTTATCATTTTAGTTTTTATTTATTTCTGAAAGCCAAAAATTCATGTCAAAGGAATCTTTTATTATTATTTTCCTAAAACTTTATCAGCTTGGCACGCACTAGCTGAAGTGTTCACAGCGACATTTCCTTTGTATTTGTGACAAACATGAATTAATTAGAAGCCTCTCAGTTTCATTTCTCAGTTGTGCTTCACTTTCTGGTAGAACAAAGCAGAGACACGGCTTGGCTGAAGCCAGTCATATCCAATCATATCGAGTCATTTCAAGCGTAACGTGTAGCACACTTTCATTTCAACAAATGTAGAACTGAAAGTAATGATTTTATATTACTAATTCAAAGAAAAAGTTTAACCGTTAAATATTCAATAGATATTTTTTGATTATGTACAGAAATGTCTTTTGATTCCAGACTTAGAAATGCAACCATCCTGTTCCTAAACATTACATTTTTGCAGTGACTTCTGTGTGCAATATGAAAATAATTCACACACACACACACACACACACACACACACACACACACACACACAGACACATTTCAACAGATTGCGCAGAGTCAGCCCGTATGTTTGTATGTATAGAAGGGGTCATGGCACACTGCAGGAGGACAACAGAGGGGTATAAGTAAAATATCTGGTTTTAAAGTTGACCGGGAGAAGCGGAGCCCTTTTCCTCCCTTTGGTAGCAGGTTGGTTGTTTGGTTGGTTGTTTGGAGGAGAAAGCATGCTTGGGTGGCCCCCGGCGATAAACAGACGTTTATCCCGGCCGTCAGCTGCCTCCTTGATTTACGGGGCGCCACCGATAGCTCCTGGATTCATCTGGCCCTTGTCAAACACGTGCAGCGTTAGAGAGCACTCACCCGCCATGGCAGGTCCACTGTGCATCCTGAACAACCCAGACGGCAACTGTCCCTTCCTGAAATGCTAATCACATAACGGTACAGTCCTGCATGCAAGCCTTATCAGATCGCCATGGCCCAATGTAAACTGGATGATGAGGTGGAGGAATAACAACTAAAATGTTTACTTTTGTATGTGAGCTAAACTGGCTTTGCCGGTGCAGTGTTTGCTGCATGAACGAGCGTTGTTCTTCATCTGCATTGCAACAGCATGAAACAGCTTTGTAGGCCATGCATTGTTGTGCTGTTACAGTTAAAAATGAAACTGATTTTACGCTTATTGCAGTTCCTTTTTGGTTTTGCTAAAGAGGCAGCCACTATTTTAAAAGGGGAAACAAAAACATGTCTAAATGTTTGGTAAGAACAAAATCACAATGTAAAATGTTAGACGTGACAAATAGTATTTAAAAACTACAATTTACTCTTAACCAGCGGAGTAAAAGAAATGCATTTAACAATTATTTGCCAAAGAATTACCTAAATTGCAATCAGCTTTGAATCGAACGCCAGCCTCTTTTTGACTTCCATTGTTCCCTGGTGTTGTAGCGCCATCTGCTGCTACATGCAGCACAATACAAAAAGAATATTTCATGGAACTACATAGCATTATCAAAACACAAATATTTTTTTCTCAGTTTCTATAAATACCAGGGACTACATTAATTTCCTTTCAATATATGTTAAAATTATTTAATGATAATAAGTTAGAAAAATACTTTCTAAGTTAAACACTGAATTTCACACTGATTAAATTGTGAGTTTACTTTCACATTCCTTTTCTATATTAGACACAAGACAACATGAGTATATCCTAAAGGAATATGGGATAACAAAGAAAATACCAAAGCAAAACATCGGTACTAATTATGTTACATGACAAAGGGGGTCTATAACCTAAAAGAGCTGGAGCAGAATGGAGAAGGACAGAGAAACACACTTACGTGATCTGACATATCCATTATACTTATATTTGGCTGAGGAGAATGCAAAGACAAGTGGTAGGTCACACAGAGGGAGAAAGGATGTAATGAAACAGACACAGTAGGAAACAGAGACATCAATGTAAGAGCAGTTGATGGAAATTAAATCAAATGTGACTATGACTAAATACTATTAATGGAAGGCATGAGGGCATTAAACAAAAATGAAAAGGTATAGAGAATGAAAATAATGGCATTGATGACTTACAGTATGGCATGATGGCAAAAAAGGACAGGTGAATGAAATTAACTGCCCACTCTCTCTGTGAGCCATGCTTTTACTAAACCTGTAATGAGATGTAATGACTTTAAAATGGCCGATTTAGTTCCATTTTTCCAAAGAAGCTGAATTTGAGGTTACAGAGTTTCAAAGGTAGATTCAGCAGCGCAGTCTTACTTATGCATCAAATGCTCTGACTTTTTACATTTCTGTTTAAATGTGATGAAGATTGTGAGGTCTGTAGACAGAACAAAAAGGAGTGACATCAAGAGAATCAAAGACAACAACTACATACTTCAGTGCAGACTTCCAAAACTCAGACAGCAGACACACACTACTCAAAACAGCTGTGCAGTGAATAAATTCCAGATCTTTTACTTAAATGTAAATTTTAAGAATTGGGAAGTTTTTCAAAAACAGGTTCAACGCTACGCTTCTAAATCCCTTAGTCTTGAAGGTTTGACTGAGGTCTCCACTTATGCCAGCACTATTAATTATCAGGGAATTATAGCTTATGACCTTGACTGAAGACCGGTACCATCACTAGAACTGGTTCAGTGGGCACTTGAACTGAGCTCTGAGCCTCCACACTCCCCACTCTTTCCTAGAGTCTCTTCCAGCAGAAAAGGTCACAGTGAAAGCCGAGGGCTGGCCTATGACACAGATCCTCAAACAGGGACCCACAGTGGCCCTGGCATCTGTCTCTAGCAATCTGCCTGCACTGCAGAGGCGGCAGACTAACTGGCTAGCATCTAGGGCGTAGAGGCGGCATAGGACAGAGGATAGGGGGGTTGCCTGGTGGACAGGAGCTGTCAGGGCAAGTTTGGTGACAGACCAGCAGGGCTGGGAAAATGAAAATGCAAACATAATTTCCGTGTCAGGACAAATAAGGTCCACAGCAATGAGATGCAGATACACACACATATCAGCAGACACAGATAGAAGTGCATGTTGCTACACACACTAGATGAGCACATGCATGCTCACACACACAGCCCAGAAGGTTGTGGACAGCCGAAAGCATCACCCTGAAGCTTTGGGTCCCCTAGCCTTATCCATTTCCCAGTTTTATAGAAGCAATAGCCTCTCCGTTACTATAAACCCTGACTGCCATAAGGGTCAGGTCCCAAAGAAAGACCATAAGTAACTAACATATATTCCAAAAATAAACTTCTGATACAATTTATGCCTTGACTTAGATTTTTGACTACACATGCTTGATAGAAATTGCTCAACTTTGATGTCTTCTGCTCAAAGTTTCCAGCACTTTATCTGCAAATGTTACCCCCTTTAACTCAAGCCTACAGTGGGCCTCGTCTTACTTTCTCACTCCAGTAATTCAACAACTGACTAAGTTGCTAGATCACTGTATGTAGAATCCCTAGCAAGAAGACTGCATTCATTCCACTGACTACTTTATCCACAGCTTACTTTTTGTGCAAGGGTTTACCTATGTCATCAAATATCACATGAATGAATGCATACTAAATGGCTATTCATTAAACTATTGCATCATTAAAAACCAATGAAAAACAAAACCAATGTCTATGTTTATGTCACCATTAAAAAGGTGTCTTTGTGTGGTATAAATGTGTCTTGCATCAGATCACAGGGTGCATTAAATTAAGGAGTGCTATCCAAGAAATCAATTATCCAAGTACTTGGGCATAGACATCTGGCTCAGATGTACAAGAGCATGAAGTCATCATGGATAAAGATACTTATCCTCTCAGTCTGGTGGAAAGAAGATGGGAAATGGGGAAAGGAAATCCAACAATCCCTGACTGACAAAGCCCAATGCACTATTTCACTAAACTGACTTTGCTCAGACAAAGTCAGAGTTAAAAAGGGAAAGAAATCTAAGACAGAGGAGGCTTTCCTGAAATCCTACGGGGGGTTGAGGGAGAAGTGAGATCAGTAACCATGTAATGGCCAGTAATTGGTATCGGGGGATATCAGCGCAGGCCGAACTACAAGAGGCCAAGCCAAACTCATCATGGCTTGTTTGACACTAATCTAGGCTGAGTCGGCAGACGGTGGGAGAATGTTGAGGAGGAAATCAGATCTGTATGTCTGAACCCAAGGCTTTGATAGCTAGGCCTACTGCTGCCATGTCTAATTGACAGACAATTTAGTATTTCCTATCCACTCAAAAGAAAAATGGAAAGGAGAGGAATCTTCCAGGAGTCTTAGTCCTTTTACCTTTTCTTTATCAAGCCAACATCGCTTTTTTGTAGCACTCATTTTGTGTGGGGGGTTTGTCCTCTCCTCTCCTTTCACCTTTTCTTTTCCTCTTTTCTGCTGTACAAAGCCTTTCTCTTTCCCCACTGTATTTATTTTTTTTCTCCTTCCCTATAATCCACCTCTGTTCTCCTGGAGTACATATGTATATATATAAGACTGCAGGAGATACACTTTTTAAGACAATTTCAAACAACTGTGGTCAGAGCAGTGATTGTTTTTTTTTTTTTTTTACAATCTAATGTACAATTCGAGATCCAAATAAAGGTTGGTGAAATTGTATGTATTCCTTTTTAATATTTTCCTTAATTTTCAGTTGCTTGAGCTATTAAAAGTTTACTTTCCTGAACCACTATCCCCAATGAAAAGATGTTTTTAAACCATTATTTCTCATATTTGTGATTTTCTTTTGTCTTCAACATTATAGTGAAACTAGAAAGTTGAACTTGACTAAAAAAAGGTGAAAAGTTCAAAGTTGCTTTAACTAAAGGAAAAACTACAAAATTAAAACATCTGTTAATCTTAGGGTCATAAAGTGCCTTCAAGGTAAGAAAAAAAAGAAAAAAGAAGACAACATAATTTAACAAACAACATGAAATTGCAGGATAAAACCTTGAGAATAAAATCATACGTTCCTTTTTTGTATACACATATCTTACCTTAAACATAAGAACACATCAACACCAATGCTCCAATAGTAATATTATCACACAACTGCATGACTGATGCAGCATGCGGTAGCCACATGTCTAACACCTACACTACTGTACAGTACAACAGCACCACAGAGCCACACCACCACATACCCACCACACACATTACACTCAGGGAATAAATCTACTAATGTCAAATAAGGGTGGAAAATCAGCTACAAATAAAAGAAAATGAGGTGAGGTAGATAGATAGACAGCTAGCTAGCTAACTAGCTAGCTAGATTGCTAGATAGATAGATCAAAGAAACAATACAAAAAAATGTAAAAAATCTGCATAAACCAAAACAATTACAAATACATTAACATAAGCCACAGCTATGGAGTCTGAGTAAACAGATCACACCACGTGGACAACAATACAGACACGCACGTTCACGGACGATACCGCCGCATGGTTACGATACACATGGAGCAAACACCACAGACATGTAACAGCATGTGTTGGGCGGTGTAACTTACAGGCACGTAAAGTGGTTGCGCAATCATGAACAGAGACAGAGGAAAGTGGGTAGGCCCTCTGAAGGGTGTCCATGTTACTATGTACACTGCCTGACATGCAAGAGCAGTCTTGCTCTGAACGGCCGCAATCAAAACAACATGCCAGTTTCATTCGTTTGTAGACGGACATCTTGGCTACAGTCATGTTTTGGGATGAGAGGAGAGGAAAATCAGCAGGTTAATGGCAAAAGGAGAAATATTCATCCAGGGGAAGTCGGAAGGTAACTTTATCAGAAAGTGCAAGCCTTAGCCACCTGCTCCCACAGACTTGAGCCCCAAATTATAACACAGTGAAAGCACAGAGATGTATTTCAAATTCAATTTAATTCACCAAATTGTCATATGTTTATCTTAATTTTCTTCTTGGAGAAAGCATCACTAAAATTTTGACATGTGACATACTGATGTAATAATTAACAATAATACATGTCATCACATTATTGTCTTTCATATTGACACTGTCTCTCGAGGTCAAGCTGTGTGCCAAGGCTGTAACAGGTCAAAAGGCAAAACTATAACAGTGGGAGAGAGGGGTGAGGAGAAAAGGGAGAGGGAGGGAGGCATTCAGGGAGAGAGGCATGAGTAATGTCTTCAGCGGCAAACCTCATACAATGTTTCATACATTTGTACATCCTCTATCCATTTGGCTAAAGGAGTGGATCACGTACCTGTATCCCATCATGCAGCTGTAGTGGCTCTGTCCAAGGCATTACACTATGCTACTGGCTAGACTGGCCAAGACATGCTAGATTCAGACCTTTAGTTTCACTAATCTACTCCCCAAGGGAAGCTTCACTCTAATGTGTATATATGCACAGATAGTGTGACTGGATGACGAATTGCTGTGTTGTGTATTTGTTTATTTGTTTATTTATTTCTTTGTGTAATAAGTGAGCCTGTGTGACTTAGTATTATGACATACTAAGTCTCTTGTCAGATGTTTAACAAATGGATTATCAAATTTTGACATAGTGCTATTTGTGCAGTTGAGGGTTTGTTTGAACCAAATCTTCCATTTGCATTGTCTTCAATTTATGAGGTTAAAACAATATTGTTTGGGTCATTAATTATATCTCTATGTTGTTTTCTCAAAAGTGTAAAATCAGGGAATAAATCTTGACAAGAAGTGTAGCAATTATCCTGTCTGGGAACACATTTTCACCATTACCCTTCAGCATTGGATTTTTATACTAGGAATGTACTAATTGTTTGTTTGACAAATCTCACAGACAAAGTCTCAAATAGTAGGAGCTCAAGGATTGCCCTTGTTCAGGTGAGATTACATGTTAAATCACTCTCTTACAACATACTGTTGAACTCCTTTGCTAGCCGCATACAGCCAAAATACTGTATAGCATCCTATTTGTGTGTGTAGTTGTTGCATGAAGCCTTAACCCCCCTGGAGAAGTAGGAGTGAAAGCTCCCAGAGCATCATCTCTAGATTGCTGTGACTCTGGGCAGGAACAGTCCCTGGTCCCCATTCTCTCCTTGCCGAGGTGCAAACAGAAACACTAATACTGTCTGGCACCTTTACAGTGACACTTTCAGCATCTTTGACTCTGAGTCACATTGGAAAATAAGGTCCCGAACACTGTAATATGTTTCCGGTTATGGCCAAGAATGATAAATGTAGATTATAATCCATGGCATCAAGGCATCAGGGACTGTTGTATCCTGTGGCATGCATTTGTGCCTTATGAGCATGTATTAAGCATGCAAAAATGCAGTTTTGGTCATAGCAACAAGGGGAAGTACAGCGATAACTGTTCACAGTAATGAAACAGTCTTGAGGGCATGGTAGACAAGTGCAGTGCTCATTGT
Source organism: Psettodes erumei (assembly GCA_016785225.1). Classification (NCBI taxonomy): domain Eukaryota; kingdom Metazoa; phylum Chordata; class Actinopteri; order Pleuronectiformes; family Psettodidae; genus Psettodes; species Psettodes erumei. The sequence goes on along the minus strand of JAFBJZ010000001.1, from coordinate 909,578 downwards.
TCATGCTGAAACGTTTTAACTTCAGAGTATTTGCTTGGGCATTCAGACCACAGTATATGTATGTTAAAAAGTGGATTACTGACACATGGAAGGGGAGCAATGGAGAACATACACAAAGACGCACGGACACACCGACAATGTCTTTGACTTCTGACTTCACAAATACCCAGATTCTGGCCTAGGTGTTCATTTCAGGGCATTCCTAATTGAAGATTCAACATGGCCTGATAAACTGTCTGAATTGGGTCTGATCATTCATCATCTACTATAATCCACCAAGGCAAAACACTCTTAAACAGAAGCAATCAGGGCACTATGTTGAATGCGAAGGATGTCCCAAAGAAAGCACCATTCTGATATATTCCCCTAAAGTTTACTTATTCAGCAAAAGTGCACGGGAAATGATACTGTTAGCTCAGGATTTGAACTTTTGAGCAATAATGTACATCATATAGTCAAATATTTCAGTGGAGGCATAGAAGCCTGCAGAAGAAAAAATATTTTTCCTTGAAATAGCAGATTTTATGCACAAACACAGCCCTTCCAAAACCCCTGCTATACCATATAACATAAACATAAAACATTTGGGACTAATAAATAAGAGAACCTAGGGATGATTCATTTCTCAAAGTGCAGAAAAGCACATAAACACCCACATTTAGTCCTTGCATTTTTGCTGAACATGTTTCAGGTGATTTGAATTTCCTCTACAGACATCACCATTTTAATAGTCATATTGTCCATAATCCAGGAAGTCCACCACCATCTTGTGGCTATCTAATGCTATTACAATTAATACTCTGCATTGCTTGCAGACTTCTCAACCAGTGCAGTGGATTAAAAAAAATGAATAAATGAAAGAAAGACTGGTGTGGTGACATTTAAATTTTGAAAGGTACTGATGATCTCTGAAACTTCAGCTGTAGCTGGGCTAAGACCCAGAGTTGAGAGAAAGGCTGAGATCACAGAGAAGTGGGGCAAAGGGGAGGCCAGATTGTTTTGATTGTGTTTTGGCAACCTCACTGGTTAGGATTTGAAGAACTTCCCACAAGGACATTTTCTGCTCTCTGAAAGTGCACACAAAACTTCCTTTGACAGAAAGCAGATCAATTTAAATCTGAGTGGTTCTTGTTAATTTTCTCCTCTTTGTGTTAGCTCTTCTAAATCTATGATCAACTGTACGATATCTGAGATTTGTATTACATTTCTTTCTGAACTTTCTTGGAGCATGACACTGTAAGGGCATTAACCATGGGTAATGACATACAACTTGTAGCAGTTTGGCTTTCAAATATGTGTTTGGTTTAACGATCAAATAGTGAGGAAAAATTGATAGCTCATCTGCTACATCTGAATAATTCGCACTCCATTTAATTGTCATTTCCAACTAGTCAGAGTATAAGGTAATGGGGCCAATGAGGAGGACAGATGCTGTTGTGATTTTATTTCTGCTGTTTTGTTTTTTGGTCTGGTCTGAGCACAGTGTAGATATGAGAGGCAAGGAGAGGGATGCAAAAGCTACACTGGTACATGCAACATAGATACAGTAAACTAGTTGCTGAAGAGGAATAAAAACACTTGCACTGCACTCTGGGTAATAAGACACCCATTTTCTTTTACTCACAATAAATCACTACCAGTGAGTAGTTAAATTAAAGTGGTGTTTTCCAATGGCAGCAGGGAAGGAAATACATCAAAAGTGTGTCACTAGTCATAAAGAAACAGGAAAAACAACAAAAGAGAACAAAACATGATAGAACAGAACATACTGTAGGACAGACTTCCATTGCAGTAATGGAATTGTCATCTTTCTAAATTACAAATCACTCGTCAGAATCTACTGTAATAAGATAAAACATAATGCCGTTTCTATCACCAGAGTCTGAGACATGCAGATACTAAGAAATCAAACAAAACTAAACAGTTTATCTTAACAAGTGTGAAAAGCCTGTTGTTTCTGACTGAATGTCTAAATAATTGTGATGACCCAGTCTAAAGTCACAGTAGCTTTAAGAGCCTGACCAACACTGGATTTTTGGGGCCTATGCCTATTTTAAGGAGTTTGATATTCATCAGTCAGGCTTTAGTGGCTAATTATTTTAATATCAGTCTCTGTCTACACCGGGTTGCTTACTGTAATCATTTGTGACCTTTTGTGGAAATATGGTATATTCACCTGAATTATTTATCCAGCAGCAAACAAGACCTGACAAGTGACTACCGTACATAGGTCAGGTTATATTCATGTGCTGCTCCTGCCTCATTGGTAATGTTATGTCTGTATAAAAACAGGGCAATCGTATTCATTTAACAGGGGCATTTTACTGGCCCATGGTGAACACTCTTGAGTTTAACAATTAACAACACATTATATTTAAGTCCTGGACTATTCATATTAGGAGTGGGTGTGACCTTAACATCCCCAATAACAGAGGCTGACCTCAAAATATGCAGAAATAATGATTAACTATTCAAATTTCAATACAGTGTTTTATACTGCAGTAGTGGGATAAGAAGTTACTGTTTATGTATTATTATAAAAAATGTTAAACATCAAAGGTATATTAGGATTTACAGTATATAGCCTCATGTTATGGATTATTTCTGATAATACATTTTTCATTCTATCTACTATACATTTGACTCCTAGAAAGTCCATTCACAAGTATAAATTCTGTTGGTACATATAAAAGTAGTGACTGAATGGTTAAAACAAAGATGAAAACATACTCAAAGATGACACACCTACATTTCAACTATGAAAAAAAAAAAACAAATTAGACTCTGACTGATGATCATACCAAAATGGTTGTCATGAAAGTACAAATGGGACCCATATTAAACACTTTCCTGAGGGTATAGACAGTGGTAACAGCAACATACAGAATATTACCTTTAAGAAAACATTGCCACATTACAGAGTAATAGTGACACAATGAGAGGTAAAACATTAGTGAACAAGCTGGTAAAATCTTAAGCATAATGAGACAGACAGACCCACAGGTAACAAAGAGAAAGGAGGAGGAAGAGGAAGGGAGGAAGAGAGGGAGGGGTGTCAATGGGGGAACAAAGGCACAGATATACTCACGTCGTTTGCAGCCACACTTCTTGATCCGCTTAGGGTCTGTGATGTCGTCATGACAAGCTTTGCAGTAGAAAAATGCTCTAAAAAGTCACATAGTAAATAATGATTAGCACAAAAAACTCAACTGTCGATTTTACACAATGGCTGGTTTACCTCTTTACTTCTTTGGCATCGCTGGCAATAAAGAATCCCAGCGTTCCCTCCTGCATCTTGACATGGTTGCCCGGGTTGATAAGGATGCTGGGTAATCAAAGGAATAGACACATGATGCTCATTAATGTCTGGACAACACTCAGTTCATGCACACAACATGCTAATCAAGAGGAATGGTACACACACACTTGTGTAAGCCTCTAATCGAGACAGTTTGTTCTGTTGTGTTATGTTTGCTGGGCAATTTTCTGATATGATACTCACATGGATGAACAGAATGTACAACATTATGATAACACACTGAGTTTTAATTCTTTTCTTTAACAGAATGGCATTGGGTTGCCCCGGGGTGAGAAGGGGGTACAGAGAAATGTACGAATAAAGGGGACAAGGGCAGAAAGAATTAAAATCATAGCCATGGAGTGGTTTTATCCTCAGCACTCAGTCATCTAGTCAGAACAAATGTTATGATGGCCACTGAGACATGGCTGTAGTACAGAGAATGTACAGTAAGTGTCATTATCTCGGTTAGTGTTTGACAGTGGGATGCAAGGGAATGAACAGCTCTTTTTTCTTGTCAACATGAGGCTAACTGTAATCAGTGCCTCTATTATAGTCTATTGGAGTTATCGAGGACAAATAAAGTTGGTGGAGTCCCTTGAAAATTCTGACATTGCTCCACTATAATACAACGTGAAAATAATTAGAATCAATGTGCCCAGCAAGGTCAGCACCGTCATAAAAGTTTATAATGTATTTATTATATTTATGATTAAAGACAAAACTATAATAAAATGTGTTACAACATGCTGAATGACAGCTGTAGTAAAAAGAAATATCACAGGATATATTAGTCAGATTGTTTTTATAATGGCCAAGACTCAATTTAATACCCTTAGCACTTTAAGCGACTGGCTGTATCATTCCCCATTAATTAGACTGAGACAAGGAAAAGACACTACACACACACACACATACGCACACACACACACACACACACACACACACACACACACACACACACACACACACACAGGTCATTAATGGTTACCTGTGGGCAACAATCATCAATGATGTGAGTGTGACACAAATCAAAAACACTGAACCCACAAATCTTTTACAGTCACACTCCTTCAAAATAAGAACCCAGATGAAAGCTGATGAACTTTATTTCTTCTTTTTCTCCCTTTTTTCTAGTTTAAACTTTTTTATAAAATTTTGAATATTCCACGTATGGTTCACAAATCTGTGGTCACTATCAGGGACGTCCTTCTCACCAGTAGTTGTATTTCAAATAACAATTTTGTTACATTTTAGTAAATAATTTTGAGTATGTTATCTGTGTAGACTTTGGACAAGAGTGGAGTAATACATCTAACAATACATCAGTCATACTAGATCTTTCCTCTGGGCTCTGGAAAACTTTACACTGGAACCATTGTAAACCAACAAAAATATTACGGGAGCAATTGAATCCATATACGTATCGGGATGTGAACAAGTTGCGCCAGTCATGCCGAGCAGATTATTTTTTCCACACTGCAAGAAGTAAAATAGCATCTAACATTCACTCAGATTGAATGGCCCCCAAAGAGGTTAACAGGCAGTGTGCCTGGCATGCTCTTTAGTCAAAATAAATGAAAGAAATAGATCAAATCAAGACAGTTCCACAAACATTGCTGCCCAAATCTGAGATTTTACCGGTGTATCTATTCAACATTTTTCTTCAGTTAGGGTGCAAACTAATGGTTAGAAGCTTAAAAAGCATCAAAACCTCATATTGTGAGCAACAAGGCAAGCATCAAACACTTCATGTGATAGTGTCATAGCATGCAGCTACCAAACAGCATGAAGAGGACAATAATCAAACAGAAAGGCATTGCCACTGTAGTACAGGTATAGGGACAGGTACGTAGATGCAGACGGTTGCAGTAACTTCTGTGCAGTTGGATTGTTTCTCAAACACCAAACTGACAGGAAGTGACCTCACTTAGGAACATCTACTCGAAAGACGCACGAGCATGACTGTACACGGTGGCTGGGACGCACGCACAGACACACACACACTCTCCCTTAAATTGATCACACACATACACAGACGCACATACATGCACAGATGGATATACATTTAGCACTGAGAACATGACAGGGTGTTGGAATGCAAAAGTGAAATGCAGGGCACTCATGAACATTGTGGCCTATGGTTATTAAGTTTCAGTTTGGATAAACATGAAGCTATCCAAATCCAACAGCTCCATGCCTTTCCTAGTGCGTGTGAAATAATGAGGAAAAAGTGTAAGTTTGGTAAGGGGCTGCTGGCGTAGTTAAAACATGAAGAAAAAGACATGCCATTGTGTCAGCCACTGCCTACAGCAATGGCAGATAATCAATCAGTCTATTTCAAGATTAAATCCAAAATATAGAACAGCATATTATCAGTGCTTATCCACACCGCATCTTAGGTCTAAGATATCTGTATATGAGCTCTTCACTGATCCTGAGTAAAACATGAAGTACTTTCCTGGCAGTGGTTTAAAGACATTGTGAGTGGAATAATTAGGTTGGCAAAGCTAACATACTGTAGGGCAACAACTGAGCAACACTGAAAAAGAACTGAAAGTGAGAGAAATAAACTAAGCAAGGGACTGGTTAAAAAAAGACAAAACTGAAAAGATCAAAAGGTCAAATAAGAGGTACATATGGAGAGGGTGAGTGTTTGGCCTTGATACACTGACAACAGCAAAGACAAAGAAACAGCACTTGTACAAACACGTCCAATTTATCTATCCTCTCTCTGCCTGCAAAGAAGTTAGTGCATTAAGCACAAGGGACACCATAAAAAATAGTTAGAAAAAGAGGCCTGTAAGATAGTGTTTGGAAAAATATCCTTGGGGGAAACTCCCAAAGTCAGAAGCTTTAAAGTGGTGGAGATTGGGTGGAACTTTGGAAGTAAGATAAGGTAGAGGGCATACCGCTTTCGGCTTCTGCAAACAACAAGAAGAAATCTCAAATCAAACAGTTATCATGAACATAGAAGAAGACCGTTACTTAAGTTTTTCAGCCTGTTTTGCAGGTATGCTTTATTTGCTAGCATGTGGAGCAACACTGAACACACTATGTATGTCATGCTTGTCTTGATCATTTTTAGGTTCTTAAACCTAAAATGATTGTTTACTTCAAATATACAGGCTATGATTTTTTTAACAGTGGTTAACTTTTGACAAGGGCATGATTAAATCAAAAGGCACTGAAATCTGTGGCAGTATAATATCCAGAAAAAAGCTGAAGGTATAATGAAAATTGTGCCTTCTTGGGCCTGCAATCTCATTATGAAGAAGTAATATAAAAATATTGTATTAAACACTAGTTATTTTCAAAAACGTAACCAGTTTCAAAGAATCAAGACCTCAGACAAAAATTTATTAGCACAGAAATTTGCTCATACCAGAGAATTAGGTTTTAGCTTGTAATGTCAAATGGCCTTCAGTTGCCATGCAGCCTTGCCACTACACAAAAAACATTTGACACAGGTGAATGGGGACGGGTGTGTGGGATTTGGCAATTGAGATTACAGAAAAAATAGTACTTCATGTACTCATTGGTGAAATGACTGACGCCGATGCAGAGTTAGTGGTTATCATACAGACTGAACAGGGACACAATAGAACCACGTTAAGGAAACATATGGCATGAAATTCAAATGTAGAGCAAATTGGTTATTTAGGTGTGAATGTATCGCTGGACTGACAGCAGAGTGTAACCAAAATGAGACCCAAAAAGGATTGTGAATGTCATGTTGCATATTAGCTGTCTGAAACTAAAGTCAATTTTTTATTTTTACATTTATTCATGTATACCTGCAAGCATTTCTTGCTAATTTTTCTTGTACTACTGGGCTTTAACGAAAAGTTCCAGCATGCTAAAATACACATTAAAATAAAGAATAAATATTCCTGAATATTTTCTATTATTAAAAACACAAAATTTAAGATGGCTGGGTACACGCTTTCTGTATGCTTTCTTTTGTTTTGAGTATTAATTCATTGCATCACGTAACATAGTGTGCAATTAATGTTTTAAAAAATAACCTTAGTAATCCCTTTTAAAGGTAGCAAAAATTCACCAAATGAATGTCATCAAATGTGAGACAAATATCAGCTGTGATCAAAGCTGAAAAGAGGTTTTGGGGAAAGATCAGATATTCTATTAGAAGCAAATCTCTCAGTAGTTACCACAGATGTGCCTGAGGTTACTGGAAGAAAGATCCAATATACAAACCTGCTCTCACGTTGCTCGGACTTGTACTCAATGGCAATAAGCAACAGCTTCAGCTTCACATAACACAGCCTGTAAAACATTGGCACTCATTAGAACAAAGCAGTAAACCTTTGAAATTCACATTTTCACATCCCCACAGCCCCATTTTGTCTTTTTCCTTTACTTCAGAATTGTTAGCTACCTACCAATGACAGCAAGCTTGCTGTGTGGGGAAAAAGTGATACTTACTCACAGACAGTGGGGAAGGAGAGGCCCACAAAGGCACTGGATAAATACTCTGTGTACATCTCATTAGCCACTCCTTCAAGGTAATACTTCTGCCATGTGTCCTCCTCAATCTGACAAAAAAACAAGCACAGAAATGTCACATGTGAAGATAAAAAAGGAAGAAAAAAGCAACACTGTTTTCCTTCCAATAGCAGTCCAATGTGCTCTGCAGATGTTCTCCCGCACAACATCAGCCGGGTCATTATAAGCTGATCCATCATCTTTATGACATGAGAACAGTTCTTTGATAGAAGCAAGCACCTCTTCAATTTTGAGCCACAGAAACACTGAACAGATTCCATATGAAATGTCACAGTAAAATATGGCGTGCCAGGATGTCTGAAAACACTCTAATGAAAGTCTTTGTCTGGACAAAGATGTCAAAATTTCCCAGGGACTGTACTGCACTTGATGGATCTAGTCCATCTGTCAGCAGAAAACTTACTAAATTGATTTATGTTAACCTCACCCTCAATCTTAGAATAAATCATCTCATCTGCAGAAATGCAACATGAGGACTCATACATCCGTATTACTTCAGTCTGCTCAGAGGGAGTGACTGAGACAAGGCAAGTTAATCTTGTCCTCTGTGTTACCTCGATGAAGGACCTCATGGAGAAAAGGTTGGCTAGCATTGTGGACAGGCCCTGAGCCAGACAGCTCTGGGCAATGAAGCCTGCCTTCAGCTCTGCCAGGCAGATAGCATCGTCACCCTCCTTCCAGTTCCAGCTTGGAATGTTCAGCAGATGGGCCTTCATCACAGACACAAAAAACACACCAGTGATTCATGTTTCTTAAAGGAATAGTTCAACATTTTGGGGGAACATGCCGACTGGCTTTCTCACAGAGCATTAGCATTAAATGAGAAGATAGATACCACTTTCATTCCTATACAGTAAACATAAAGCTTGTGCCAGCAACTGGTTGGTTTAGAACAAAGACTGAAAGTTTGTTGATGTGTCAGAGTTAATTCATACTGTGAATGGTATGTTTCTGTCCTGTTAAAATTATGTTTCCCTTGTCTCCTCTCTGTGGTTGGGGTTAGGTAAGGTTATGGTTATTTTATTCCCCTTAAAAATTCCACAGTGGAACAAAAAATAGTGGCATCTCTCTACAAACATTCCCATAATACAACATAACACATTTTATAGATGCAAAAAAATACGATTGTGCCATCACAGCTGTCTTTGATGGTGCAAAATGACACTGAATATTAAGTGACTGACATCTCAATTTGCTGCTTACTACTGAGTGTCCATTACATAGACAAAAGTGAATGAGTGGACATGGGGGTAATTGTGGACACAGCATAATCCGCAACATAATCCCTTCTAAAACAGCAAATTGTTACTTTTGGAAGTAACAATTTCCCATGAAGAACCTTTCCTTTAAATTGTTGCAAAGACATTTTTAGCCATCTTTTAGACATAGAAACCCAGTGATGAAACCAACTACTGAAATGCAGGGCACTGCTATGCAGACAAGGTTGTGGGTCACCCCCGTCATAAATTTTCTGCCTTGTAAGGGATGTTGAAGAACAGTCAAAATAATGTGAGGAAATCCAATATGTAGTCACAGGACACCCAAAACATCTTACCTTGTTGTGATATTGTAGCATCTGTGTGATTATTCTGATCTTGGGATGGTAGTTCTTGATTGAAATGACCCTAGAAGAAAATAATCAATGAATGTCAAACCTGGTCAGTTTCTGCTGTTTTCAAAGTCCAGGGGGATACAATACCTCATGATGTTGGAGGCATCTTCAGCATCAGGATCTGCACAATATTTATTGGCTAGGATTAAGCAGGCATCTGCTGACTCGATCTACATGAGAAGGACCAAAGACAGAGGGGTTAACACTACACGTCAGTATTAACACACACTGAGTGCTTTAAACAGATTGTGTCTGTCTTTCTCTCAAAATCTATAGAAATTAGTGGGTTTAATAGTGGTCATTGTAAATAAAATAAGTCTTTTTTTTTTTTTGACCAATGTGTCATGGCCTTTTTTTTCTTTTTTTGTCTTCTACCTTTATCTATTTTGTTCAAACAATAAAAATTAAAATGGATATCCATATATTATCATCCTGCATTGTTTTCTTCTACTCTTTACATCCACTAAAATATAAAAAAATAGTAGACAACCTTAAAATTACCAGTTAATGAACTACAATTTTGTTCTGAATTTGTCTAAATGAATATACACTTAAGTTAAATAACAGTTGCTTTTGATTGTATGTGTTTGAGTGCTGTCTGAGCAACTCTACCTTCACTCGGGCCAGATCGTGAGGGTTGAGAACAGATCCCTGGTAGAACTCGACTTGGGTAAAATGGCGTTTGAACAAGGCTTCCAGCTCAAGATTAGGGGAAATACTACAGCACACACAGAAAATGGGAGAAGAGTTAGTGCATGTATGGGTATATCATGTATACAGGTTGTCTGTGCATTGTTTCAAGCATTGTGCTCAGTGTTAACCTCCATGTGGTGAGAAAGGAAAAAGTTAACTTACTTATGGAGAAAAACAATTTCTACATTGACATCATCCCTGTCCTTGTGTAGGAAGTCTTTGAGGAAGTTGGAGACACTTTCGAGGGTAATATGACCACAGACCACAATATGCCTGGAAGGGGGGAAGAAATCATCTTGAGTGGGCAACATAAATCACTGCAGACACTGGCATGTCTCCCAGAGATAATCAGTCAAACCAAAGAACTCTAACATCTAACTCAAATATAGACTGAAAAAAATCTATATACATGTCAAGAAATGTTGTTTCAAAGCAAACAAGTAACTGAATTATATGTTTTTTGCCATAAAAGTGAATATTTTCCCCCATGTAATGAAAGTGGTTAAATTCTGCACGACAAGTGCAATCAAACACTCAACTCTGAACCACTTTAGAAAATCTCAGATATAATCACACAGCCCACAGTGGTTGGATTGTCATCCGTTCTCAATATAAAAACTGTCCCTTCGGCCAAACCACCCCTCTGTGAGCTGAATGGATGTTGACAAAGACATGTACATCAATATGCTTGTGCTTTTATACAGAACATTACTAAAAACTTTCAAAGTGATTTGGAGGCCTGTGGTTGACACAAATTCTAAACAGGACGTCAGGGTATTTGACGGGTCCCTGGCAAGATTCAGTAGTGCATTACAGTGGGGAGATCTGTCAGAGGGCACACAGTGCTGATTACAACAGTGAGGAAGTACGAGGTCAGATTAGAATGATTTTTTGAGTTGAAGTTGTGTCCCTGGTTGTCCTCTGACTGCACTGTAGGACCACAATGATTAAGTTCAAAAGTTAACTTCACAGTTAACAGCCTTTATGAACTGTGGGGGTCTTTTTGATAAGGTTTTAATTTAAGATGTGGCCAGTTTAGATGGTCACACAGTCTTAACTGTCTCAACAGTAAAACTTGTGGTGCTTCTGTAAATATTTCAATGTCCCAGAGCTGAGAGAAATCAATTTCCTGGATGAAAATAAAAACATAAACATTGTACTGCTGATCAAATAAAATTGTATTTTCTTGTTAAAACACTTGAAAATAATACTAACAGCACTGCAAGTATCCGTCTTCCATCACAATATGGTTATGAATGCAATTTAATCTCACTAATCTAGTGGATTTAAGACATTCTGCAGTATATGCTTCATTTGCAATGTGGTAAGATGAACTACTCCTCCATCCGGAGTTAAAGTTAAATGTCACCAAGTCTCATTGCAGGACCCATAAATGAGAAATCCAAACATGCTTAGTAGAATCCAGCCCTTATATTGACATGGATTAATGTGGACACTCAGCAGACACACTAATTACCCTATGGAGACCTGTAAGGCAATCCTTGTAATGACAATGGTCTTATCCACAACTTACAAGGATGTGCCAGGAGACAATTGAACCACTTTAGTTTTGAGTGCCTGGGCACTGGATAGCTTTGCATTTAACACTATGGATATTAGGTTACTCTTTCCCAAAATAAAAAAAATACTGTGGTCATATTTGCTCACTGTTCAAGTTCTTATCATCAAACTAGATTTGTTATGACAGGTCTCCCTCAATCCATTATTATGCTGTTATATACAAGAAGAAAGTTCTGGCTAACACATTAACCTTCAACAGTTGACGTCTAAAATTGTATAGAACATTAGTGAAACCTGACTCAGTTTGGCAGGTTTAAAGGAAACAGAGGTATTTATGTTAGATGAGAACCATAGTCAGGATCACTGAGTGTTCTCTTATCCTGTACCAGATGGACTGGGTAGGGCTGAACTGAAGTGGACTTGGCAAAGTAACGTGACAGACATATTGAGGGAATGGCAGTTTGTAGATGTTGCAGGGCATGATGGTCTTCACAGATGTCGCCCCTGTCCTTTAAGAGAATCTAATGAGCAACCGTGATTGCATGGTTGGCCAGAGTCGAGCAAAGGGCCGTGTGGTCTTTCAAGCTGATGAGCTGAGATGTCTTTGGGCAGCCAGCAGTATTTGGCACAAGATGCCTCTCATTTCATGAGATGAAAAACATCAGTCATGTTTTCCCATTCTCAGTATCCAGATGTCCTTCTCCAAGAGCAGAAGAAACATACAGATTTATAAGGCATATTATTTGGCTTGTGTGGGTTCAACATTCAGTTATGAATGCCAGGCACGCACACACCAAAGCACAAACCCGAATCTGTACATTTATACACAGTTACATGTGATGCTGTTTTTCAATTAGTGATTTAACTAAGAAAGATTTCTTCCTCGTGTATTAAACTTTTATTTCTTCCCCTAATCAAGACACTAATTTGAGTCTCTGTATTTAAGACAGAAATATTGCTGTAAATTATTATGCATCACCCTGTCTCCACTGAGTTTTCTGTGTGCCAATTGTGGCATCAAATTCAATACTTAGATCACTGGTTAAATAGGATATGGAAAATGGATATTGTAGATTCAGTAATTCAACCATTTATAATTGGTTCTTGAACACAATACCTCCCCTCTGGTCAACAGGATTTTACAGTGCTGCTTAAAGGGATATTTTGGATTATCTGAAGTGGGGTTGTATGAGATACTGATGTATATTAATTTTATTAAACAGAATAGAGTTTGGTCTGTGTGCTCCCACTTTTGAAAAGGGAGAAAGGAGTAGCAACAAGCTGATAAATGAACTTCTGTGCACAGGGTCAGCAAAAAAACATATCTTAATCATTCTAAAACAATTTCTACCTAAAATGAAAATCAAAAAAATCTGTTTTTGTAAAGTGCATTTAGAATACTTTCACAGGTTGATATCTAACAGCCTGATCCTTGGGCACAACATTTACTAACTAACAGCTAATACAGTGCACAGTGTAGGTGCACTTACGCATAGGAATATGGCAGTTCATTTATTGAGAAAATGTCATGCCAAATACAAAATACATTTTTTGTTGATCCCATGCACAGCAATAGATGGCTTAGCATTTGTGTTGCTACTCCTCTCAGCTATACATAAGTATACTATACATAACTACCTCAAACAACCCAACTTCAAAAAAATCCCCAAATTTATACCTCAAGATATGGAAATAAGGGGAAAAAAATGGAGCACTTCAAGGACAAGTTTTTTTTTCATTGTTGTTGTTTCTTACAGTAAAACCATACCTGACGATTCAGAAACAAAACAAAAAGTGTGGCACACAATCACATTAAATACAAAGAGGTAGAAGAGCATGCACACAAAGCATGCAGTCAGGGAACTTCCCAGGATGTCATGGGGGATGCATTGAATACAAAATGAAGCGCTCAAACATCAGCAACAGAGGTCACTCACTTAATACTGCTCTAATCCTTAGGTCATAACATACTGCAAGAATCCTCGTCAAAAGAACAGATTTCCCATTTTGATATATTTAATTTGTTTTATCTTTCAGTGCATTTTTAGACAACATTTGGGAAAAATGCATCTCCTGTAAACAATGCCAAGAATCAATAAGTACAGCCACATGTAGTCATTACAAGCTAAATACAATTAAGTATGAACGTAAAGTATATGGTGCACTTTGCCTTAACAGTGCATTAGTATGAAGATTCTTTGGAAACTCAGCCTGATGTATGTTTTACCATTATGTAAGCATGTGCGTGTGTTCATGCTTGATAGTGTGGGAGTCTCTGGGTCTGGATGCCTTCAGTTGCTAGCCCTTGCAGAGGACTTTCAAAGGTGTATGTCAGAGTTCAGCCAGGGTTGAAGCCTGTTTCCGTGCCAACCCCTCTGTTTAAATCGGGGCTAATGGAAATCATGGGGCCATAATGGAAACCACAGAGCCCCAAGCACAGTGGGCGCCAACAGAGCGCAACACTTGTCATTATTATGTCAGCATACACAAGCTGAGAGCTGTCACTGTGCTCACGGGTGTAGGTTACGCTGCACAGATTAGTATAAGCAATACTAGCATGAAACAGAGATTCAGTATGGATCCAATGAGTCCCTCTCACTTCCAAATAACCTTCAAGGCCTGTTTCAAATGACAGCAGCTAGGCAGAGAGATCAAATAAGGGTTACTTTTTTTAAACAAAAAAAACTTCACAATGTATCATGACCTCATTGTTTATGAGCTCTGTAATCAGTTGAATACTTGTAATCTCCTAATCTCATTTCCATGATAGACTTTTTTGTGTTGACAGATGCTAAATGATAATGCAGTGAACCCTGATGGCAATCCTAAACCCACATGACAAACCTGTTTTGTCTATGTGTCAGGTCCTATCCATGTAAACACCAAACACATACATATCTAAATGATTGTGCAAAAAGCCTGGTGCCACTCTAAGCCTGTGTGTTTGGTGGGTATCCTCTGATTGTTACCATATATTTGCATTATGTGTCTGACCAGAAAGAGAGATGGAAGGGAGAAAATAAAGTGTGTGGGAGAAACTATCCTCAGTTTTGACAAGGGTTTCTCTCAACACCCATCTGTGAGCCTGGGCTGAGGTCACTGGCCAAACATAACATTCCATCAATCTTATCCCAATGACAGGCAAACATTATTGAACAAAGGCTTTTTTCCCCAATGCCTCCTTCTACTGCTGACTCCCTAGAATCCACCCTGCTGAAACTGATGGAAATAAGATTGGGAAAGAGAAACAAAGTGAGAAAGAGAAGACAGCATAGTTGTAGATGTTGAGTGCCATAGAAGAAAAGAAGGAGAAAAGGGGAAGAAGAAAATAATCTACCCTCCCTGTTCTGGACACACCACATTTGGATTAAAATAAATCTTTGTGCTGAATATCAGTAAGGTTTGAGCCAAGAGGGGAGGAGAACAGTACTGCACAATAAGCACTGTGGTAATCTTCTACAAACAATAAAATGACCACAGTGTCACATACACTTCACAGTGCACCGGAACCTCTGCTGTGAGAGGCCAATTACACATACATAAATAAATAAGAGGAGTCTCTGGAGACAACTCCAGCACCACACAAGCACGAGAACTGAGCAAGGACAGAGTACCAAGCAGGCAAAGCAAGCCAAAAGCAATTGAGAGCCTCCAATGGGAGTGAGGCATCCAGCATTCAGGGTGTGGGAGCTGACTGAAGATCAGGGCCAGAGTCATGTCAAGCATTGATGATGCAATGGGCCAGCGGTGACAGACAACAGGAAGAAGGCTTTTTCATAGAGATAACAATGAAGAAGCCGCATGACAGCAGGTCACAGAGAACATGCCAGAATGATGCAGTTACCAGAAGTAATTCCCATAAAACATGCAAAACAAAGTCAAGCAAAATGAAACAAGAAAAGAAATTATATCCTGCAATGGTCATTGAGATTGATGATGCTTTAAACGACCACCAATAATAATGCACTTGCAGATGTTTTTGCAAATCTTTTAAAAAATATTATTTTCTTGTGGAAAGAAATCCTAAAAAGCGGATAGTAGGGATTTCATGACTATTTTCTTTCATTTTGTTGTTCATCCCTGTAGGCAAGACTATTAATTACAGACTGCTTCTGAATAGAATCAGAAATGGGACATTAATCACAGATATATAGAAGCACCACAGTTTAGTATACTGTTAGTCTAAAGTGTAGTAGTCATGAAAGCTCTATTTTCCAAATGAAATTAAAGCGCAGACACAGGATGTTTCGAGGAAGATAAAGAAAGAAAATGAACAGCACACAAATGACTTCAGGAAAGCTCTGAGTGAAGGACAAATAGAGTCAGATACAGAAAAAATGTAGAGAAGGAGGAAGACGAGGACAGACAGAGAGAGACGGTGTGAAAGAGAGAGTAAAGGGGTACGGACATGTGTGTCCTAATGGCCAAGGTCTCCAGTCACGTGGTGTGACTTGATGTTATAATGTAGTTTTACTGTTTCTAAAAAGTCAAGTTAACTAACCCCCCAGTATCCATAAAACTTCAGGGTGGGAGGGGGCACTTGAGTCACACAACCACACCTTGTCTGGATTTCAACTTACTTTCTGCCTCGTGTTGAGTTATAACTCCCTCCGTATTTCTTCCGATTAAGGATGAGAGCAGCAATTTCTGGCACGTAGCGAGCAAACATGGCCTACATGCATGGAACAGAAAAAAGAAAAAAGCATGCAGAGAGGGTTCTACCGCACACAGAAAAACAGCAGAACCATCTGGAATACTTACTTTCTCCCATTAACCGCACTATAGGAACCACCATATTTCTTGCGGTTTCCTATTAACTCTATGATTTCAGGGACGTAGCTGGCAAACATGGCCTAAGGAGAAGATAGAAGACAGAAGAAGAGACTAAAAAAGAGACTACTATGCCGCAGAGTGGGTGGTGAGGAAACTGGTGCATGAATCCAGATTTTCTGAGGGGAGAAAAGTAATGCTTTGCCATGGAAATCAATTTTTTTTTTTTTTTTAACTCTCATTGTCTGTACAGACTTGCTAAACTTCACTGAGACAATGAGAGAGATCTCCATATACCAAAAAGGAATCTTGTTTTTGCTGTTGAGAAAAAAACAGCCCCAGTTTTTAAAGATAAAGTTTCGGGAACAGGTTTAGTCAGTGGACATTAAATTTTGTCACAGCTGATAAATGGTCAGACTGTGATAGCACCCAAAACCTTTCTGGATAACAGAAGTTTAAAAGCTGAGGGAGAATAAATAACCTATGTGCCATGTTTTGTCCAACAAACACAGATGATCTGGCAGGTTGATTTGAATAGGCCCACCTGATGGTCCACAGCTGCAAAACACATTAAGACTCATTTGACGGGCTGGAAAATGAGCTGGATGCATTTTGCAATATTTCACAGCCATTTATTGTAGGACAGAGTTGTGTTTCACTGACAGTACTCATCTGAGCTTACATCTCCAATAAGTAACAAAGACATGCCCTTGCCCTTGTAAATACACACTTAAATCATGCTTGCAAAGTTTACCTATACATTACAAGGAATAATGTGAAATGACATGTGTTTGAAAGGACTCCTGGCCTTTACAGTATTTCCAGCCTGGAGTCATTATTTTAGCCACTGCTGCTGATAGGAAGCAGCTTGAGGTACTAGCCTAAAGATTTCCAGAGCTCTCAACACTGAGAAAAACACATAACCTATCACCATGGCCACAACACAATACACATCCACACAGCTGCAGGTCATCAGTGCGTGGTGATGGCTGGCCAAATGCATGAATATAGTTAACTGTGATTTTGGCTAGATCCTCCATTTCAAGAGAAGCTGGAGGAGGCAGGGTCTTTGGTTATGTGTGTGCGCGTGGGCATAAGAGTGCTCATAGGTGTGTGCACCCGTGCACACTTGTGTGTAAGTTTCTACACTATAGTGGAGGCCCAACAGGCCACTAGATCAGAGCAAGGTGAAAGAGAGGTATGGGGGGAAGTGGGAGGCTGCTGTTGCTATGGTAACAGTCAGGCTGGCCTAAGCCTCATCTCCCTGCCCCTGTGTTTGTTGGAATTGTGGGAAGAGACACAGGAGGATGGGGTGTCCTGAAACCGCAACTGCTTTTAAGAAAACAGTAACAGCATTACCTGACAAAAGCTTATCTCTAATGAAACAAATAGGAGTGACACATGAGGGCAGGGGACAAAGGAACACATACTACTGTAACTACAGTAGACAAGATACGGTAGGCTAAACAGAAGGATACAACTACATTATGACAAACAAAATAACATACTGGTATAGACAAAATACTTTTAACATTTTACAATACTATGCTCAATTAGCATACAATATACATACTAACAAGTTGAGTATATGAAATCATTTTTCATTAACTTATCGTTTTTTCTATAATTTTAGGGATGAGACAAGCAGGATCTGGGAAGGGACAAGGGGATTAAGGGAGAAAGAAAAAGGCTGATTTTACCAAACCACCAAGGATGAAGAAGACCATAAACAGCCGCCCCAAGGTGGTTTTTGCATAGACATCCCCATAGCCCACTGTCGACATAGTCACCATCAGCAAGTAGACGCATTCCCAATAGGAAAGCGACTGGGAATTTTGGAAGTTTTCCCAAGGATCCCCTGAGTTTTCCACCTAAAATGGAAACCGGAGACAGCGGGCAGGATAATTAGACTCAACTACAACCACCAATTTGTAAACAGGGTTTTGCATAAAGAAACTATTTCATCAAAATTGATTGAATCCAGCCACAAAGTGCTCATTCATCCATCTGTGTTTATTCTTTATATATAGAGAGAGCTTAGGCTACCATCTAGTGGTTAAAACAGTTTAATGCTTGATGTGTTGCTGAGGATACCATTATAAACTATATGTACTTAAATGTATATGTATGATATTCTCCTTTATTGAATAATTTGACTACAGATAAAGGCAGAAAACATGGGTAGAGAGGAGGCATATAATGAAGGTCTCTGGCCATGCTTGAAATTAAGAAATTGCAGTTATGCTGGTATGTGGTCCCCAGGACCCAAAACTTGTGTTTTTCACTAATTTCACTAACTAAATATTCAACATAAAGAAACAAGTTCCCACAACAATCATGTCACATTGTATAAAAGTGATTCCAATAGGTTTCATGAAGTAAGGTATACAGATTTTATATTTGGGAAGCACTGGTAAAAGATCATTAATAGGTGCTACTGGAATCAATATTTGGAGATTAAAAGTTGGGTCGGTGGAGGTCCAGGTGTCAGTTCTATTGTGCCCGTCAGTTAGTCAGTCAGACCACACAGACCTTTGTGTCTCTCCACTCACCAAATGTATGAATCCAGCAGCTGTGAGCCATGTGCTTATGAAGATGGAGCACAGGTTAACCAGCTTGATGGAATTGCTATGTAGAAGTAGAACCATACAAAAAATGTCAAAGACATACAGACCACAATGACAAACTGAGATTTGTGAAAAAAAAGTAGTAGCAGGTCCAAGGTCTTACAGTCACACTCAGGATTGCTTGAGATTGGATTTAAATAGATTGTGGTCTTATGTAAACAACATATAAACATACAATGATGTAACTTCATAAATATAGTTAAATTTAAATGACTATTGCAGGTGGATGTGTTTCACTGTCCATGAGGAAGACTTTATTCTTACCTTGTTTTCAAGATATTCAAAAACTGCAAGATTTCAGAGAACTGTATCAATCTTAGTGCTCTCAGGAATCTTAAACCTTGGACAAAAAGATGAGACAGAGAGAAAGAGAGAGATTAGAAAAAAATACATAAGATCATTTTCATGCATGTTTCAATAAATAAGGTGTTTTTTTTAAATATCTTTATGGCAGCAGCAGAAAAATATAAGAGTAGTTGCTGAGTGTAGACAACATGTATTTGCAATTCACTGAAACGGTACGGTCCAAATGTTTTTCTTGAACACTCTTGCATAGCACAGCACAGCACCATACAATTCAAAATTTAGTTTGTGAGACACAAGGAGATGAAAGAAAAAAAAAACTAGACACTTTGCTCATGATGATGTGTTGGAATTATTTATGCATTCAAACAAGTTAGGAAGAACACCATGTGGCCTACTTTACATGAGCCTCAGTCTGAATCCAGGAGCAGCTCACTCAGGGATTACAGAACAATGCGACACCTGCCTCATTGTCTTTTTACATAACACGACTGATCCCGATGGAACGTGTGCATGCTCATGTCTGTGCCTATGTGTGTCATTTTGTGTTACAAAAAGTGAAGTGAATCCCTACTGGGACAATGTCTACAATCAGTTTACTGCTGCAAATATAAGTCAGTGGCCATATTCTTGTCACCCAACAGTTTTCGAGACCAACTAGCTACAATTGTCAAACAATTTCAACATCTCTATTAACTAGGTCATTCGTCTTCCTCTGAGTCTCTAAGTCTGAGCAGACCTCCAGATAGTGCATGTATATACTGTATGCTAACCCTTACCCCAGTTGGAGAGGATCTGTAAACAGGACCAGACTGAGTGGTAAAGTCCTGTCTGCCTTTCCTTGTCCTCCTGTCCATGATGGCCCTGCCTCACCCTGTACCCATTCTGAAACAGATCGCCACAGGACTTCTTTCGCCTCCACGTCTCTCGGAGAGTCTCCAAATTAGCATCACTGTGTGTTCGCCGGTACACAAGAAGCTTGGGAGGAATCATTGCTTCAGACTAAATGCCTTTCTTTTTCTTCTGGACAAGATAGGAATTAAAAATTATTGATCCAATGGGTTTAGGGCCTAGTACTCCAAAACCACCTCCTGAAAAAAGATAAGTGATAATTCCAAAAGGAAGCAAGATTCCCGTTTTTGGGAGAAAAAAATGAACCTTTTTCAATTCTGTACTGCCAAAGTCAAAGTTCTTTCAAAAGAAAACAACTGTTAACACAGTTAAACCGATGGTGGCTACTGTAGACACATAGGATAAATCAAACAGACAGGATTGTATTGTTTGTCTAATAATGTCACTCTTTTCAGGGATACTGTCTCTGTGAGGAAAAAATCAGCTCTAACATAGGTGGAGGATTTTTTCCATTTTTGTTAGTGTCCTTAATCCCCACAACCCAAACAGATTTACCTTTGTCATGCCCCTTTTAGTGCTTTACTATTAACCCTTCATAAAGCTTTGTTCTCATCAACACACAGCTGAGTTGAACCTTTTTTTGAAAAAAAAGTCTGAGCCCCTGACAAGGATTAGCAGAGATTAAATAATGCAGAACAAAAACAGTAATCCTGACTTAAATGAGTGTCCTGTATCCACAGGGAAATATCAAACAACTGTCTGATTTTATCATATTTGTACCAGTGTTCCTTCTATAAACTCAGCAAACAATGTGCTCCAGATCCTCAAACATGCATCTAAACCATCCCCTACCCCAGCATTGGGGCATCAACCTTTACAATTTTTGTAATTTTCCCAAACAGAAAATCTGACAATCACACCTACTTCATGTACATGACACTGGCCAAATGTAAGGTGGTGAGAACATAGGCCCCCGAAGCTCTCTTTTTTTATTATTGCAACATATATGCAACATTTTTTAATTGTGATGTTGTTACAAGATATGCAAAGGACAAGTGTACTTCCTTCACTACTGCTTCTGATAATGACAACGGCTTTAATTGGAGAAGAAAAATAGATTAGGATATTTTATTACAGCAGATGTATATATCAGTATGTGGAGTCAAACTGAGGAATTTGCTTGGGAATGGACTGAGGAATAATTTTAGATTTATTCCATTTAAATACATAGAGATCAAATAAGGGGAAATCATAAATTATATTTATGTTTATTGATTGTGCATGTGTATGTTTCATGTGCTCATGTTTTCTAACAAAAGGAGAGAATGTGCAGCACATCTGTGTCTCTGTAATTTTGGGTGGCAGGGAGGAGGTAGAGCACAGTAAGAATTTTCTTTCCAGTTCCTTTTCAGTCACAGAAAATGTATATCTACTACGCTGCTCTGTATGTTGTTGTCTATTGGGCGCAGGAAGTATACAAAGAAAATGCACTGATGAAAGCCATAGGGTAATTCTCATCTAGTTTGAAGCATCTGTGGTTGGGCTTATAGTGTACATCTGTGTGTGTCCATGTGCATTCAGCACTCTAGGATCACATAAGGGGAATCACTTCCCATCTCGGGACAAAAATCTGGTCTTGAAAGACTAGCCACTAATTTGCCTGCAGAGAATGAATGAATGTACTGTAAGACAGTATAATGTTCTGACAAACACAGCAGTACAAATGATGTGTACTTTTGCATTTGTGTGTGTGCGTGCTACAGAAAAAACTCAATGAAATTCTGGGCCTTCGAACACGTGTTCATGTAAATCTCTTTCCCACACATGCCAAAGCCTCTTGCATTCACCAACACACACACACACACACACACACACACACACACGTCAGCTGGCCAGATGCTCATTCAAAAGGGTTTTTTCCTGGTCTGTGCCCACTCGGACTTCATTGAGGCTTTGCAAGCCAGAGCATGGCCTGTGTGTCACATGTAGTGGCAGAGCAGCCTAGTGGGGCCTTTTATCAATCAGCAGTCAGTCTGGGATGGTTCATCTGGGATAATACTGATAGTCAACCCAGCTAAGATTAGATTATGTGATGCTACACTTCCTGTCACACACTGCTAGTGTACAGAGCACTCATTCTTACTGTACATTTATGCTTGATAGATGGCACATACATATTAATGTATATAACAAACACTAACAGCATATTTCATTTGCTAGACTGGGGATTATAACTCAACTCATTGCCTGTACAATTAAGCAAACATGTAATGCAACAAAACACGTGACAAGCCTGGCGACAGCAAAGAGGCTTAAACATCCCACAAATTAGTTTCCCTGCCCTGAATGTACATCAAGGCTTCCTGCCAGCGACTGAAGGGCCATGTATGGCACGTGTGCCCATGCCCATGTCAGGTACTGTAAGCCTCTTTTCAGCCAGGAAAACACAAGGGATCAACCACAGTCAATGGGATCATAGTACACTAATGCACCACTAGGAGGCAGTAGCAGGTTAGAATACAAACCATGCCTGAAGGCTGCAGCACAGTACATTCTACAGGCTAGTGCAGCTTTACATCAACAACATTTGGGCTGCAATCAGAAAATCAGAAAAAAATGTGCACCAATCAAATACAGCATTGAAACAATCACATCTTATTTTCAAAAATCATTTAATTCCTGAATTTAACCCAAACCAAAATTGCAATTTCCTGTGGCTTTTAAAGATTAAGGAGAAGAATATCACATTAACTGGCAGGGTGTTGAGAGCTGGTGCTCATAGCCACAGAAGCTACTAACATGTTTCATATAGCCATATGCTAATCTTACACTGCTATATGACTCTCTGGGGAGCAACGCTCAGTTCAAGTAGCTAAAGGAGATTAATTCCCTTTTTCCTGAAGAAGAATTCTGCATCCCCTTTTACATTAGCCGCACATTGTTCTCCACCTCTTAATCAATGTCCAGTTAACAGAGGCAGAAGCACATAATTTGAGATTCACACATGGCGTGAAGTGGGTGAGTATACTACCACAAAACACAGGGCATTCACAACGGTCTTCTTATGCTGAACCACTGAAGGAGTGAATTCAAAGGTACTGTAATTATGATGTACTACGCTGGCTGCTGAGTGTATTCCCCACCAGGGAACGGAAAGAAAAGATTAACTAATCCACTGGGAATGACGAACACAATACACACATTCTTAACAACCACTATAACAAAGGTGTGTTGAGTGACAATATATACATAAAAGTAACACTAACTATGGATTAGTCTATCAGTTCTTATGAACTATCATTTATACAGTATATCAGTGAATATTTCAATCTGAAAGCACATCAGAAATAAGGCATTATGTTGTACTGTCATTTTCCTAGAGTTTTATTCTGATTCATTTTGCTTATTTTTCTGTCACAACATGTTAGATTTGTATGTCCTGGTTCCCACATTAATACAGCTCCTAAGAGCCTGAACATTCTTCAGCAATAGTCTTCAATTTTCTTCTCTTTCAGCACCCCGTTAGTACTCTGGGAGCTATCACTGGCCAGTTAGGGGAACACCACATCCAACTGCAGATCTACACTCTGTTAATTTTATAACTGGGGCTTTGCAACACTTTAGGTGCCCTTTAACACATGGGAAAAGCACACCACCTATAAACAAACACTTAAGCCATGCAAGTGGGAGTACTGTTACTATACTACGCTATGGTTGCATACTGTACATCCAACGCTGCAAAAATAAGTAGCTCTGATATTTGAAGGATGTGCCATCTGTTATCCTCTCAAATATAGTCCTCAAGATTCTTCCCTTTTCCAAATAATGGTGATAAAAAATAAATGCAAATTAATAGTGCAGGAATCTAGGGCATCTCTAAAAAACATAAATTCACATTCTTTCCTGCTGTTTATATACAGCAGCATTGCAGCTTGCATTGTTTTTGAAAGGTGTCTTTTGTTTTCCACATCAACCCCTGATGCAGGATATCTAATAATAACAACAGGTAATTAGTCACTGCAGAATGCAAAGCAGCAGCTGGACGAGCATTTCACAGTCTTTCATCATCCTCATCAAGGCCCCACCACTAACCATTTTCTGAGGATGAGTTGAGGACACCTTACATCATGAACACCAGAAACCAGATTACTTGACTGAGCCATTCCTAATTCAGTCCACAGCATGTTCCCTGTAAAATTCATGGGCCACTGTGTGCTTCTTAAGAAACCTTCATCACCTCAGAGATCAGACTTTCACTGTTTTGAATGTAAAAACTAGAATATACACAGCAGGATAGAATGTGGACCCTGCCACATCCCTGAATCTCTGATCATCATTTCGATCAGTGATAACTTTGTTCTCACCAAAGTAAATCGTGACGTCTGGGAGCTTTGTAACATTGCTGCAATAACATGCAAGTCCAACAAGGAAAGAATTGCACATTGCAAAAATCAGCAGTCACATAAGGTGTGAACAAGCCAACAACTGGGACATGAGAAATGTAATTTTCCTTTTGCATGTATGTAAATATCTAAGCTGTCTTTTGAAGGGAAGGAAAATGTAAATGCTGGTGTTTGGCTTCACAGGCATTCATATTTCTGGTCATTTTCGCTCATCAAATGCATAGTGATCTGGTATTGTGCTAAAACAGAGGACTAACATTGAACATTGTATATGATTTTTAAAACTTAGGAAAGAACCAATGCAACCAAACAACAACAGCTACAAAGAAAGTATTTTTTACTGCAGTGTAATTTAGGCCACAATACTCTGAATGCACTGAGAAAAGTAGGTTGTTACATAACACAGGTTAGGGTATTTTCCAGTCTGCTCACGCGAAAGCGTGTGTTTGTGTGTGTTTTCTTTTTGTGTGTGTGTGTGTGAGTGAATGTGAATGAGGCCATTAGATGGCAGTTACAGACCGCTGTGAGGTGTTCCAGGTGCAATGCCTCAACACAGCATTTACCAATGAGTTTAAAGCATGAGCACACACACACACACACACACACAGCGATTCTGAGTGACTCTCACTCCCGTCAGCCCATCCCCTTTGCTGTGTCTGTGTTCCCTGAAACATCAGAGGAACTCAGCCCTGTCACTTTCAATGATGAGGGAACGTCGACTGCAGCCCCAAGCAAGAGGGCCTCAGAGACACTCTCCCAGCAATGGGGAGACAGAGGGGGGACTGGAAGGTAGAGGAAGAGATAAGAAGTGATAAAAGGAGGGGTGATGTAATGATAGAGGGGGGAAAATAGGGGAAAAGTAGTTGTGGGTTGAAGGAGATGAAGAAGGAAATACAGAAAAGAAAGAAAGCAAGAAGAGATGAGGCTGCACAGTGAGATGGACAGAACAGATTTATGAAATGGCGAGTGTCAAGGCGATGTGGACAGATATAGCCGAAAGAGACATACAGACTTACCAAGCCAGCTTCTGTTTAAGTAGACAGAGACAAACACAGGAGGAACAGTGAAGAAGTCGACCACAGAGTTGACCTCCAACCAGAACCACAGCTTATCGTTGGCTGCTATAAACTATTAACAAAAAAGGGGGGGGCTTAGCATTAAAAATGACTGAATGATTTCATTTTAAATTTATACAAAACACATCCACCACAATCCACCATTGAAACTGCATGCTGTGCCTAACTTATTACTCTATAGAATGAAAAAAAATTCCACCTCACTTACTGAGTCATGCAAATGGTCAGTGGTGTAAGCAGCTTAGGGGTTTTCATTCATTCATTCATTCATTCATTCATTCATTGAGGATATTGGGATTCCACTGGACTGCACCACTGGAATACTGCTCTGGCACAGCATGCATGCTAGCAAAATTTGTCATTACAACATTGTTTAAACTAAAGGCCTGTCGTGTGACTTCGTAGATTGTGACTATTCATCAGTTACTAAAAACATTGTATCTCCTATAATGATTATTTCCACAAAGTCTATAAATGAATTTTATCTACTGTATGAAGGAAATTCAAAAATTCAATACAATGTGTTCATGCGAGTGAGTGTATGCTTGTGGGCACATGTGAGGTTGTATGCCAATGTTTCCATCTTACCCGCAGGCCAAAGTATAGGAGGAAGAAGACGTTGAAGGCCATATCAATCTGTAACGTGAAATCTTTGTAGAAGTTCTGGCAGGATTCTATAGGACTGGAGATCAGAGAGAGAGACGGCGGGTAAAAAACATTATTACATGGTTAAACTCTCATAAACTAAGCTTTGTCTGCATGTATGGCTATAGCTAACATTTGTGAAAATAAAAAAATATTTTTTTTTTTCTAATTAGTCGCAATATGCTTAATATGGGCAAAATCACATCAAATATATTTGACAAACTGTGTTCCACCGTCATGCATTGTCTGAGACAACTATGTACACAAGTAACACAAAAACATACATATTTCCATAACTGCAAAATATATGAAGTAATTAATTTAGGCAACAGAGATGGGTAAAACAATGTCAAGGTATGATCAGGTCAAGCGGCACTAACCGATGTCTTCCATTTTAATGTCAATTAATTTGTTCAAAATATGGGATTAAAAACAGGGCTCACATTATTAATACCAAAATAGTGACTTCCATTTGAGTATTGCTGACTGTCTGTGAACCCCAGGGGGTTCAGAGGAAGATAAAAGACCTCACTATAGTGTCAAAAAAGCTGCATAATAACTGAAATTTGGTTGTTAAGAACAGCTGTTTGGATGTGACAGTACTTTCAGATTGCATAAATTATTCAGTATCTGTCAAACACACAAATATTCCAGCAGATATTCCCTCCTGTGACAAAACCTCAACTCAGGAAAAAAGGATGCATCGCTCTCTCCATTTTAATAGTACAACAGCTGGATGGGTGCCACTGATGATAATAAATTAGCTGTGAATTGTCTGGTCTGTCATATGATCCATCCTTATGTTTACCTTGTGATAATTAACCATTTGCAACAATAAGAGGATGTGTTTCCACCCCATTCTTCACTTGGTCATGTGCATATAGCATTTTGCCCCCGAGTAATGAGGAAGTCCCACAGTGGGA
The DNA here is from genome assembly GCA_016785225.1 of Psettodes erumei. Classification (NCBI taxonomy): domain Eukaryota; kingdom Metazoa; phylum Chordata; class Actinopteri; order Pleuronectiformes; family Psettodidae; genus Psettodes; species Psettodes erumei. The sequence continues at coordinate 882,328 of JAFBJZ010000001.1, read as the reverse complement.
AAGCATGAATGTTCATTATGGTTTTGGCTGGCTATAGGCAACCTATGGGAATGTATAGTTCTGGCGAGGGAACACACATGGGGCTGTTATAAGAGCACACAGTTACAAGTCCCATACGTTCAAATTAAACATTAAAGCATACATTTGTATGCATGAAGCCCATGAGGCACAGTGTGAGATCCAGAAGAGAGTTTACTGCATAATGAGAATCTCCAGAGGTAGAGAGGAGCAAGGCTTAATCTTTTCTCCAGTCAACATCAAACATTTTATCACAAGATGATCCGTTATAATGGATGACTGAGTATAGACACGCCTGACAAGACGTGCCCCAAGAGGATGATCCAACTTCTAATTCATGAGTGTGTGGTCTGTCTTGATCCTATCCTAAGGACTGATGTGATCTTCAAGATGATGTAAAACCCTGGCCCATGTCCAAGATGATTAGAATGAGTCTGGTTTATGCAGCAATTATTTTGCTTTTTAAAAAGTGCTTGCTTTTGGTTGAAGGGCATTTTCTCATATGGAGTCATCAGACAGGTTAATTTGCTCCTGATCCCTCGAAGGAGCTAACATTGATCAGACCTAAATGCCAAATGATTGACTCATCAACAGCGTCTCCACATGATCCTGTGGGCATCACACCAAACAAGTGTACCAAACAAACATCATGAATCATACATACAGTCTATGCATGTACAACGTTCCTTGTGTGATTAAACATCCTTTTTCATACATTCCTTACAGCCTCCCAGCCTCACACCCAACTACATACAGCAGTTCATATCTCCTCACACCCAAAACTGATTCGAAACTACAACCTTAGGTAACCCTTAAGAGACCTTTGCGCAAGAAAATGCACAAACACACAAATGCAAATACACTTGCAAGCACACAAGTACATATATGTACGCAGATGGTGCACACTGAACACACCATTTGGAGTGGTCACTGTGGAACTTCCCCTTGGGCCCAGCTCTGGCCTAATTCTGAATAACCGCTCAGCTACAGTCATGTGACCAAAGACGTTCTCAATAACAGAGGGAGCATGGCGGCACACATCAAGGGCTGAGTGGTGCATTGAATTTCTCTCAATTTTGCTGCAGTGTGACAGTTTTAACTGAGTAATTTTTTATAATCATCCTTTTATCGTAAAGCTCATCATTAACTAAAGTGGTGGGGACACATCAGGACACATATGTTTTCTCTGATAATATTGGGAGCATAATCCTAAATTAAGAGTTTATCAGTACAGGATGGAAGAGGATCCCGGAGTCAATAAAGGTTGACCTGTTACATGTGTTTCAAAAACAAATTAAAATGGCAATACCAAAAAGTAAGACTAAACTAGCTACTCTATATATGGCAAGTCATAATGTTTAACTGTATTACTGGTCAAGATTAGTACTTCATCAAACACAAAAGAGGAAAGGGATTGAGTGAAAAAGCAAACAGATTTGGAATTTTTAATTTTTAATTTAGAATTAGATGCATGTTTTGAATAGAGGTGTGACTCATCACCTATAGACAGTTTAATAGTGAGCTGTCCTTTCCCTCCTAACATCAAAAGTGGTATAGCCTAATAATGTATTTTTAATTGAAACGACAGCTGCACTTATCACCTAATTTTATTACAGTATCAAAAATGACTGCGATTTGGAATATGTCTTACAATCCCATGCTACAGTTCATCTCAGCTCTAGTATACAGTCTTTCAGATCACTGTTTTTGGTTTCACTGCTTTGATTCAGGCTCATTGCACTCTTGTTTCCATGCACTGCACATGACTGTTGAATTGGATTTCATTGCACTGTACAGGTGTTTCAATGTCACTTCACACTTCACAATCACAAGGCATTCCTGGCCACTTGCTGCCAGTGTACTGCAGAAAATAGATCTGCCCACCACAGTTCTTATTACACCTAAAGCCCTGGCCCAGTCTGGGGTTACATCATCCTTCCTGACTGAAAGAGGAGAGAAGGAGAAAGAAGGGAAGAGAGATGTGAGAACGAGAAAGAAAGAAAGCAGCAAGAAGGAGAGGTGAAAGAGAGAGGCAGAGGAGAGTGCTAGTGATCGGGAGAGGGAAGGGAAGAGAGGAAGATGTGAAAGTGACAGTAAAATGAGAAGGACACAAAACTCCCAGAGGTACTGAAGACAATTTTGTCTCATATACACGGTATGCAGCACACAACACTAGTTTTAGGCCACACGGAAATCGCCTGGAGATTCCCAAGCTTCTATGATAACCTCCAGTTTTCTTACCTGAATGCCTGCACCACACTAGTCCTTCTCTAACCCCACTCTGCTTATTACCACATAACTTATACCCATGTGGACACACACACACACACAGGAGAACAGAGATGGCCTGAGGGAAGGCTACAGAGCACGTAAGACTATTTCAGGACCATAAAATGTTTCCCTACGTTAACCTCCTCTGACCAGGGACTCTGCCTCTGGAAAATGCAACCAGAGAAAGGTAAAACTCATTTGTTCACAAGGGCAAAGGAGTGTGATGGTGATGATGTTCTAAAAATAGTCCTAAACACCTTCAGTCAGTCAGCAGCAGCCAGGCCTGTTAGCCCGGACATGACCTTGGCTGGCTGCAGGAGCGACAGGGAGGTTGCCCCCTGAGCAAACAATAACAACAACACACTGCTGCCAGCTTGACTAATGCTCACAAACACAGTGCAACACATCTGAATAGAATCTGAGTCATTCCTCATGTCTACGTAATGTCTTACTGCTCTAATAAGCTCCAAAGCATCTTGGACTGTAGATAAACTACCATAGTCTGATTTGATAGTATTCAAATCATCCCCTACAATCAACATAAAATACAAACAGAAAAATGTGGACACATTTAGAATGTAATTTGAGCACATTAACCAAAATTCTGGCTTACATGCAGTGTTACTCCTGAGGTTAGTGCATGTACGTGTAAGGGACACAGCAGGGAGGGGTCTGTGGAGCTGAAAGAAGGCCAGGTTAGTTCTTAAATGACTGATTCAGGTCAAGGCACCATTACTAAAATAAGAAATACTTTAGCACCTTCAAGGGCGATGGACAATAAAAACCACCCCAGGGAGGCTAAAAATAGATTCTATTTTTTCATCATAATGCAAATGACTTGCGTCCTGCTTCAAGCTTTTCCTCTACAAAGACTATCTATTTTAGAGTCTGGAGGAGTAGTTTTGGAGTGAAAATAGCACATCGCTAAAAGAAAACACCACTTCATACAGTATGTTAGACAATACAATAAAAATAAAATGAGTATAAATAGGTAGAAATAAGGACAGCTAAAAAAGTTAAAAATGGAGTAACATCTTTGCAAGAGAGAAATGACACTTTATTTTCTCAGAAGCCAGTGTTACAGAACAATAGCTACACTACACACATCTCATCCCTCCTCTCTTGAACACAAATGAATTAAGAGATAAAAGCCATGGTTATGTGCAAAAAGAGATCAGCACATTTATCAGCACACCGATAATACTGCAAATGAAGTTGGTGGTGTTAGTTTGTGTTAGTATGTGTTCTAATTTCAAGCCACGCAATCAGCACTTTCAGACCGCCTTGTTTAAAATATCCAGTAATAAGTGTAAACAAACATATTTATAAATTTTATTGATCCTAATCCCCTCATACTAAAAACAAATGTATCCTGTAGGACAGGACAATTTTAGATACATTTTAAACATTCAGTTGCTCAACTGAAAATTTCTCTCTTTAATTTTAATTTCCATCGAAATATAATTGTTGCATTTTCAAGCTGGCCTTCAAATTAATCACGGCAATGAGACAGTAAAAGTTTAAGTAAATGATTTGAAATTTAACATGCATGTTCAAGGGCTCACACTAATATGTATTTCTTCTTTTGGCTTAGTTAGTTTTGACTGATGTGAAATGCTGTTGTTTGAACTTGAAGTACAATGTACAAACAAACTCAACAGAAGAACTATGTGATAGTACATAAAATATGGGAATTTGCAGGAATTCAAATGCTTAACTACTACTTAAATGTACAGTATCCATGTGCTGATCATGGGAACTGTTAGTAGATCACAAGGATCTGGAGGAGGTTACAAGAATCACATGACATGGCAACTACCAATCCCCCAAAAAGCCGCAAAGGAACTGGAATCATTTCAGTTTTATCTTGATTTTATTCAGTTAACTGAATGATTTGAGAGTGGCTGATGCTGTGTTCATGAGGGGAGTCTAAAAATAACCATTCCACTCTGCATTGTGGGATATCAGGCAACTGCAAATGGCCTTTACGTTGCCATGGTGACTTTGATAAACAAAGAGCTAGGAGTGCTCGCTGTGCACTTATACCACAAAAAAAAAATTAGCGAAGAGCAGAACGACTAGGCTAATCACCTCTCCAGTAATTTCTCTCATTAGACTTCAGTCAGCATTTCATGCCATGGTAACTCCACTCCCATAATGCCTTAGGCCTAACAGGTTGTACCATCACACTGATGTGAAGCTTTACCACACCTGACTATACACAGAACTCCAATGACTACTGCTGAAGCTGTTCTCAGCTCATGCTCAGATCTAAGAAACAATTTTAAATAAACTTAATTTCTATAGAGAGTCTATAGGGAGAAGTTCCATGATTACATAACTCATGCTGCTATGATTGTGATGTTGACATTATATACATGTTGAAAATAAGTCTTTATTTCAGACTTACAGGTCTACATAAAATGAAAATAGGACTACAAATACAGAATAGGAAAATCTCCCTTAAAGTGAGGAGGAAAGTGATCAAATTTGCACTTATTTTCCAGTTTGAGGGATTTTAGAAAAGTGCTGGAAATTTGATTTTGGAAAATGAGTCATTTCTTATCACCACAGTTTGCAGATTTAAATGTGAAGCCACTCGAGAATGTTGTCAACTACAAATTAAGTCTCTAATGGTTATATGGTCTTCGATGACTCTATCCCAACCTACCAGCCAGGTATTTTCAACACCCCATGATAGAGAGCTACCTTTCAACGCCCCAAAGTCTGCCAAGCTTGCCCAACTGCTCAGCCTTTTTTTCACCAGACCCTATTAATTAGTCATTAGGCACTGTTTCTTTTTTCAGTGCTAAAATTGATTACACACAAATGATAGAGTTACAGGCAAGGACCATTGCTTACGAGGCCTCTTAGACAGAAGCAAAATTCTGCTTGTGTGTGCGTTAACGTGACTATGCAAGGTGTGTGCATGTAATTGTCTGTATGTGTGACAGGGAGGGGTCGAGAGAGGAGAGAAATAGAAACAGAAGTAGAGCAGGAACAAGGGCATCCCTTTAAGAGCAGACTGCAGAGACTTTGTCCTACATTCCCTCCTTATTTGTTTCATGGGAATGCAGAGGAGGAAAAAGAAGGGATGAAGGATGAGGGATGAGCCAAGGTATTAAAACAGATTCAGATGTGGGCGGGAGAGGACGCAGTATCCTCCCATTGAAAATATCACCAAAATAGCATCAGTTTGGCAAGTGTAGTCTGCTGCAGAGGAATAGAAAAGGCAGTGCTTTATCATACATTATCATTAGTGTTGCACATAGCTGTGATAAACAACCACTTTATGAAACCAAACAGATGGACAGTCATTCTCAGTGTTGTTGATGTTGATTCACATTCATTCATTAAAAAAACACTGTTAAAAACAACAACACAGTTGCCAAGTCAGTGACTGACTAGTAATCTCAACTGGGAGGGCAACACATTAAGTCTGCCATTTCAAACTCCATCTACCTGCATCCACAGAATAGGTTTTGCTGTTTCTTTTTTCCCTGTGAATCCTTGCTGCATGATATTGGCCAGACACAGCTCTTAATAGGGAAGCCCCACTTGCAGAAAGTCAGAAGCAAAACAGCTCCTGGGAGACTGTTGTCTGGCCACCTGCAAGGTATGTTTTCTTCAGTTTTTACCCAGTGTGCATACATCTGTGTGTGTCTGTGCCGCCGAGGGGCCTACCCTGTTTCCATGAAGTAGCAATAAAAACCCATTTTGCAGATCCAACCTCCTGAGGTCCAACGCACATGCACTTATTCCACCACATGTCCCTGTTTGCTGTTACCACAGGAACTCAACCATAATTCTTCCCATTACTGTTGCCTTTTTCACAGATGATTACAGAATAATGTTCACTTCACCTGATGGCCAAAATGGCAATTTGGAAAAGAAGAGGTAGAACAAAACATTAGGCAAGAGAAATTCATGAGCCTGTACCATAAGACCCGCAGTATTTGGTAGAGTAATTACTATCATTAAAAGGGTGACCTATAAATCTATGCTCATCGATTTCCTCAGTCATTAACCTTTAGTGCCAGCAAGGTAGATTGAGGGAAGGTCATCTTTAAAGCATTTTTAGCATTTGACTATGGGGGTTTGAATGTGAGTCAGAACATTTATTCGTGTAGTGCATGTCCCTCGTAGACCAGGAATCCACGCACATGCAACCCCACACACAAAAAGGATAATCAAAGGAAGAACATATGTCAATAATGGCATCCTTGTGCATGCTATTACAATGTGTGGACTTCACAAAGGCAAATGTGTAAAACTTTTCTGTTAGGCTATTGCACTATTTACTGTTTGTGTGGACATGACATATCATTTTCACAGTGATAATTGGGGACCATTTATCCTTGATTGCCCACATGGCCCATTGGATTATTTTGAGGTTGGCAACTTCAAACATCTTTGGGTGTTAGATATTACTCCAAAAAGACTGTGACAGGGATTAAAATATTTTTTTTCTCAATAGACAGTTGAGAAAGATTTAGTGTCTGGACTCTTTGACATGCAACCATGGGTGGAGAGCAGTAAGAGGCTCCAGCTGTTGTAATCAAAGTCTGGTTATCCCACAAGCCTGACCATGTTTAGGATGTCAAAGCTCCCAGTGTCTGATGAACCTGCTCTGGGTCGATCACTAGTCTGCCCCTCGCCTGAAAGGACAAGCACACTCAAGTGACAAGCTTGAGCTAATCACGATGATGAGGGTAGAGAAGGTCTTGGAGCTTAATGGGAGCAGAGAGAGATCAGGGCAAGGCCTCAGGAGAGCCGACTCACACTCATAATGCATTGTAACATACAAGAGACAATGGGAGAATAAAACAGTGAGAGAAGCTGCACCACTGGAGCTGACGTTGCCCTGCATTTTTGATGTCATAGTATGCTAAATCTCTGTGTTACATTAGTCTGTTGATCATTTTAAAGTTATTCTATCTCTTTTGAAACTTTCATTAATTTTTAATGATTTATTGATTTTTGATCATTAACATGGCCAATAAAAATTACTGTGTCCCTCATCATCCCATCCCATTCCATCACCACCCAATTCCCTTTTACTTTTTTTGCAGAGAGGATCAGAAAAACAGGGTGCTATAGAGGGACGATATAGAGAGATAGAGACGTGGAGGAGGAAATAAAGTTTTTGTCCAGAGGTACAAATGGGTGACTGGATACATGCCAGGAAAAAATTCCCACTGCAGCTAAGATAAGACTGAACAAGTTGGATTGTGTTTTTGATTTACTTCTTTAAGAGTTTTACATCTCTATGCCTGTTGTAGACTTGCAGCTCCCTGTGGGACATAATTTCACAGTTCACAGATATTGTATTAAGTAAGTGAAAACAAGCAGGAAGCTGGCCCTTACTCAGAGATAACATGCTGCACAACAACCAACAGAGGCGCAAATACGCTGAAAACGTACCACACAGCATCATGGTCAATAGATTATGGTTCCTTTTTAATCAACATTCCATAACCGAAGGCACTACAGCAAATAGAGCTTTATTTCGGTAAATCAATGATGCATGAAATAAAGTGCAGTCAAAGGCACACAGAGTTAGCGTGGAGGGCCAGAGGCACATGCAACAACTTCTACATAATGGGAAACAATAAATCGCCTCTGTTGTTTTAATTCAAAAACAGTGCACTGAAGGCCCCCTCATTTTCACTACCCTGTAAATAAGGGGGCCATCCCCTGCAGAAGCCAAGAGGTCAAGAGGTGCAAAATAGCCATTAGCAGACATACAGTATATAGCAGCACCTGGTTTCTGTCCAAAAATTGTTACCCATGATGAAAACCAATAGCAATGCTGGTGCAGGTAGATTCAGAAAACAACCCCTATACAGTGATTAACAAAAAAAGAATGTAATAGCTTTTGTGAATTTCAGGGTATGTGTCAAATTGCTTTGTTAAAGAATAAAGAGATGAATATTAATACACCGTAGCCCTGTTCTATACCACCAACAATCAAAGTAACTTACGCTGACCAAATCTTTTAGCTGACACTTTTATCTTAGTTTAACAGACTGAAATGCAACTTTTACTGAAGAGAAATATGTGTTTAAAAGCTGCTTGTTGCTAAAGGACTTTGCAGTGAAGACAGCAGAGGGTGAAAAGTTAGCCTCGAGGCATCTCTTACAGATGAATTCTAACTTTTCCATAAGTGGAAAACATAGTACAGAATAACACACAATATTTGTATGTAGAATAATAGGGATATGTGGCACAGTGTTTTCACAGTGACTCAGTGACTCCCATTCAGTCCACTTGGGTGATTTTTCTATCACTACAAAGGACATTACAAATGCAGCATCATGGTAAAATCTGTCAGTTACCTCCATGACATATTGGAGGTTTAATTGCAGTAAATGCCTTTTGCCTGCATCCCACCAGTTCTTTATAGCTACTATGTGTTTTATGATCTTTTAATGATTCACTGATTATTGATCATTAACATGACAAGTAACTAATTGAGGAGACATTACTCTGAATCCCAAGTCATCATCTCAATATTAAAGGAGATTATATACTTATAGTGCAATGAGTCCATATATCCACCAGAGAGAAATTCACAAAACATTGAAAAAAAATCAGAAGATGGTGTCAAAGTAAATACAATATTTATCACATGCCATGCCTACAGTCTGTCTCTGGGTGATTCCCAGCCAGGGATATGCATAAACTTACAACTCACATTCTCATTTGTTCACACATGGAATACATGGAATCTGCCTGTCTCTGTTACCATAGAAACTGACAGGCCTCCCATTGACAAATCCTCAGATACAGATGTGTGAGTGTGTGTGTGTGTGTGTAGTGTAGTGTACATCATCACTGCGTGTGAGTACGTGTGGGGGTGTGGATATGTGCATTTGCATATAAGAGATCACAGTGTGTGGAGATGAGTAAGGGCGCATGTGCACCTATCATTCAAACACAGTATGTAGGCCAGTGTTTATGCATGCAACAATACATGAAAAATTTGTTTTATTTTATATTCCATCATCAGTGCAGCTGCCAGAGCATGTGCTATATTCTGCTTATTTCTGAAGATAGGTGATGAAGCTGATACTTACTCTGAGGAGTCTATAAAGTATATTCCAAGAGCCCCAATACTGAGCGCAAAGACTAACACCACCTGAGGAAAGACAGACAGATGAAAGAGAAATTAGTTTCATGCACAGAGTGGCTAAAGTCTTCTAAATTTGCAGTAAACAAAGCCCTGTATTATGTTGGGGTGGCAAAACTAGTTACAGTATATGTATTTAAGGAGACTTGCCTCCTGCAGGTCGCAGATTGGCAAATGTTTTCAAAAAGCATGTACTGAATAATGAATGCCCTCCCTCGTGTCAGCAAATACAGACCATTGAATGCAGGCATTGTAAAGTCAAACCAGCACAATCGTGGGAAGCAAAGAAAGGACGCACATTTGTGAGCTCAGCTGCAGAGAAGTGCAACAACCATGTGTGTAGGGGGTGTTGAGAGGAAGTGCTTAAGAGAGAACACAGTTACCAAGTGTTGATGTGCACTCATCAACTACTATGCTGAGCCTATGCTTGCTGATCTGTATAATGTTTCACTGACTATACAGTGTATGGCTGGGAAACGTAAAGTAAGGTAACAGTGGTGGTATATGCAATACTTGTAGTAATACATGAGTCAAGGATATATACAAGTTATTTAATCCTGTAGAACATTTTTAAAGGTATTTTTTGTATTAAGAAAACAACTCACTATACCTACCGCAATATTTTACAGCATCACAGAAAAATTATACAGTGAAATTACAGACCTCTTGTGGCAAACATAAAAGGTATAGTATAACATTGAAAGAGACATAAAAATTAGTCATTAAGAGAAAATGTCAGTTTTCTTTTTTTCCACACCGTAAGAAACACAAGTGACACAATAATACCCTTCAGTACATTGCACTTGCAAACATGGGTTCACATCACAATCATCATCACCACTGTCCCCACAATAATCATCTTCACAACAGCTGACCAACGTACTGATGCACAATAGTCCCTCCACTGCACTCCTTTCTCCCATTCATCCATCTCACAATAGAGGCCCACTGTCCCTGCTGATTGTGCCATTCATTATTGATGATGGGAGCTTGATTACTTTCACGTGATGATTCTTTAGATTGATCCAAAGAATTGTGGCTGAGCTATTAAATAAACACCCCCCACCCCCTTGCATTTTTAATGGTTTGCTGCTTGAATGGAGGACGATGGTAATCCTGAGCACAGGGTTGGAATAACCTTACAAGCCAAAGACATCAATAGCGCTCTGCACAAAGGAGATGGGGCGAAGGCTCAAGATGGATCTCTACAATAACATCTTATTTTCTGAATGAAAGGCACTCCACTGGTCTAATTACGAGTAGCAGACTAGAGGGCATCATGTGATCCAAAAACTACTCTCTATGGAATTTAACATATTTATTTTTCCCACAAGATGGCAAAATTCACTTGCAGTGAGTTAGTATTTTGCAAGTAACAGATGAACACCAAAGCCATACCGAGTAAAAACACACAAGAGCGTTTGAATGTTAAAGAGGAAGTCCACCATGTTTACACGTGAAAGTCTGTGTTGGTGTAAAGGAGCACTATTGCATATGTGAAAATTGTTGTATAGAGCCTTCTGTGGCTGAAGAGGGAGCCTTGTGAATTCCGACAAACTGCCTGTGTGGATTTAGAAAAGGTTACACCTCTGTAGCCCACACCTCCTCTCTGTTTAAGGCTAGCCACTACTCGCATAACACACCCAATCTCTGAACAAACTGTCAGTGGACGAGCTGCATCATTGGTAATGCAGGCAACAGGTTTTGGCAAGGAAGAACAATGCATGAAATAGGGAAGTGCCAACATGGGGAAGCACCATTTAAAGTGTACCACATAAGTCATAAGTGCATGTTTGGTGATTTATACACATATACACAAACAGCAAATACATTCTAAATGCATATGCACTAAATGTTCCTTGGAGCTAGCATGTGCCTCTTGCTGTTTGTGAAAGGCGCAGGGAGAAAGGGGCAGGGAGTAGTATGACTGAGCAGTGGTTGGTTGCTGAAGAGCCAAGCAGTGAACAGTGAACGCCCAGCGATGAGTTGAGGAGATAAGAAGCGTCATCATCTTAAAATGACCCACTTATTCAGCTGTGAAAGCCAGTCCACCCCTCACACCCCATCCCCCTACCCTTTCTCTCTCACACACACATACACACACACACACACACACGCACATTCTCTCTCTTTCTCCTCACAATGTTTATGTGGGTTAGCTGTTGACCTCAAACCCACAATCTACCAAAGACAACCTACTGAGCTACCGCCACTGCAAATCAGAACTAATGCAATAAGAGTCATGGGGAAACCTACAAGAATGGTAAATGCAGAGGGGCATTCCCTCAGCCTACGAAATAAAGTGAGAAATTAAAAAAAAAAAGCAGTGGAGGAGTTGCTAAGAATAGCTGCTGCTACATCTATACTGAAGCTGCAATTTTTTATGATGTCATTTATGCACATTACATTACTCACATGTGATGAGATGGGATGGGTGCGTCGCATTTGTTAGCAGCAAACTGGAATATACCGTCATCATGTCTGCAGAGCAGCATTCAGACGTGATGTCTTTGTTTTCTCCATAACAGCCGTGTAGGTTTTCTTTGGTGTATCCCTTCTCTATATTTAAAGTGTTAAGCTAAATCTGTCAGATGTTTTCCGAGGTGCATTTTAGCAGGCATACTGGAGGACTGTAAGAGGGCATTGACAAATCATGTGCGTGCATGTGTGTGCATTTGTGCGTACAACTCGTCGTATGCAGGTTTCAGTTTCCAGCGTTGCAAGAGGGCTAAATGGGGCAGCTCTCACATGACACCATCAGAATTGTAAACACATAATAACTCAAACATGCATGAACAAACACACGTGTGAGTCCAAAGCTCTCAGTTTATTCAGTGGTATAAAGAGTTTCAAGAGCTCATCTTCACGGCTTGCCTGTGGAAGTGCCCTAAAACCAAGCCAAAATTTCACGCACGACTTTCTCCTCCAACAGGGATCCTGTTTAATGACTTCCTCTGTACCTTGAATGCACCCTGTGACAGGAAAGAGAGCAGAGTCTCACAGACAGGTGATGTGGGCTGACAAATGTACAGATTAATCGCTTCACATTATAGCCAACCACCCAGGTCATGACTCAAAGGCCTCTGTTGTCTCCACATTTCAACCTTCAGACTTTTATCTGTATGTGCTGAAGTCAAGAGACAGCTGAAGAAGTACCTTTCTTTTTCCACACATCACAAGTGGATAGCAGCAGTACACTTCACTTCATATGGCAACAGTGATATATATCACAATTGAGTTCATTTAATGGAAATCCATTTAAGGAAAATATTTATCGATAACCAGACGGGAATGTCTGGTTTTCAACTAATTCTTTGTTTGCGAGGGTTGTTCAAAATCTCTGTTGCCAGCCACAGACATTTGCAGTCATAGTCTTCTGAGTGCCTCTGGTAGATAAACTGATATATGACTAGTATTATCCCAAGTACAAACATATGAGTACATTTTTCTGGTTATCATAAAAAAGATATATTAACATAACTCAAAGCGTGACGCTAACAAGGAAGCCCAATTGTTATTTGCATGCAATTGTTCTCAAGCTTCTAGCGGTCAACGTCAAAGGTGAGAAGACACGTATCCTTGTGGGTAGATAGGTGAGATATGCAAAACAATGTAAATGAAACCATGTCAGTTTTTCTTTCTGTCAAACACTGAAACAAATACTTTCAATGAATCCTAATGGGTGCCCCAAGATTACATGAGCAGGAATCCTCAGTGGGGAGTCAAGAATGCCCATCAGTACCCCGTGGCATCAGGATAAGCTTGTTCATTAATCTGGCCTGGCTCGCCCCGTGTTAGCCAGAGAGAAGAGCTCCAAAATATCTGACTGATGCCTCAGCCACAAAGGATTTCAGAGGTCCACAGCCAAGGAAAGCGTGGGCCAAACCAGCGCCCTGTTTCTTCTTTCCTTGTGCTCAAATCCTTGTACGTCTTTATCTCTCATAGCAGGTTTCAAACAAATGAGAAAAGCTGCAGCCAGTAAATATTTATACAGATTTTCTCAGAGTAATTCACATGTCAGTGAGACAGAAGACAATTGCGACTATATAGTGTTCCCTCTCTCGTCAAACTGTCACAATGTTTGCACAAACAATTTCTTCCAATTCCAAGTGTTTGCTAACAAAACTCCCACATCATCAGCCACGGGTCGAGTGTCAGCTCAAAGGAGACACAAAAGGAAACAGAGTCACATGTCACTGCGTGAGGCGAGAGTGTGAGCCTCTCACACGTGTGTGTGTGGGGGGGTGATGTCAGCAAATGAAATCTAAATTAAACTTTGATAGCATACATCCATACATCACCGCACGTTGTAATCTCCCCTTTTACTCGCCCTCAGTGTCTCAACCCCTCTGCAGGTGTAGGTGTGATCTGACATCGTGTCAGAAAAACAAACTCCAGTATTCCAGTCACATGCACACCACATGGCCCAGCCCCGACTACAGGTTCCCACTGTGCGACTGAACAGATGTACCACAAACATAACAATTTGTGCCACCATCTGGACAAGAGTTACTTAACTAGATTTAGTGAATGGTTATCAATGCTAAAAAAAAACCCATACATATTTTTGTGCCTAGAAAATAGACAGAGGACTAACAGGTATAACAAATATGGACTGAATGTTGTTTTCCGAAATATATTGAAAGATCCTTTGCCCTGATTCAAATAAAAGAAGAATTTTAGTAGCTTTGGTTTGGAGGCAACTTGACTAAAGACTCCAGACCCAGGCTATCATTGTACTGGAAAGTCCACTTCAGACTGTCTAAGGCTCTGTCTGGTGATAGCTAGCCTCTGAATAGACTTTCCAATGACACAAATGCTAATTGTCACCTTTGTAACAACTGCACTCTCCTAATTAATTGTGCAACAGAAAAAACAGAGCAGTAAACAATGAGGTTGTGTTACTGTCAACAGAAAAGGGCCAATTATACCCATACTTCAATCATACAATTCATAAATGATGTGAGGTGCAGAGGACACAAACATGAGAAGACTGCTATGTTGTGGGTTGTTGTTAATATCCACTGCACACTGACTGTTTTAGTGAAGTGTAATGGGGAAGAAATGAGATGAAGGAGATAAGTATTACAAGACCTAGTCTCCTGTATTAAAATGTCCAAAACCAACAATGTATCAGTAATACTGGGCCCTTCGACACATACAGTCCATTTCACCTGCATGCTGTATTTCTTCTCAGTATCTGCTAGCCTATTTCTAAGAAAAGAAGGTAATTGGAGTTTTCTGACCTGCCAATCTGTCATTGGAGAGAAAATACTACAGGTCCTAAATGACACACACTGCAACATAAGTCCTGTGTCTCTCTTCTTATCTCCCCCTACAACCTCCCACAGCCAGCCTTTTGTGTTACCATCCAAGGTCATGTGGTGACCTTCTGGGGTGCAGACAACACCACATGCAGTTAACATGCAGTTAAGGTTTATAGTTTACAAATTCATGTTTACAACCTGTATCTGTTGTGGTAATGGAAAAACAGAATGAAATGTCAAGCTATTTGGAATGTTGAGGAAGGTTATGTTTTTCTTCTTTAGTTAGATAATGTGATATACTGCAGATAGCCATCAAAAACCTTGACAGGAAAATTGCAAATGCATTGAGGCAAACTATCAACAGCCCTTAAAAGTGAAAAGGGCAAATTTGTCTGTCTGTAGCAAAGACGTGAATACTGTTTCATTTCTTTGAACCCGACATTGGAAAAACTCGAAAGGCAATACTACTCAAACTATGCCTGATAGTGAATCATGAAAACTTTGGCATTGCCAGCAGGACAGGTGAGAACCAGTGCCAAGCCACAACAAGCAGCCCTAGATTGTATCCATAGCAGAGAGTGTGGCCATGGTTAAAGTGCTGGTTTGCATGCTTTGCAATCGCCACCCCACACATGTACTGGCAGGCCCCCCACAATACTTTTTTTTTTTAAATCTCTGCCAAGAAATGCAATCTCATATATCAAATGATCCTGTGCCCCCGGAATTGGCTCCATTTAACCCTAGTGGCTTTTATGAGACAGACGGCCACATATTGTTGTACCAAGGTAACGGAAACTGTGATTGACAGGAGGAGAGGATGGGGAGGGGGTCGGCATGAAGGAAAGCCTCTCAGGTCTGACAGGATGACAGCTCCTGAAATGAGCATCTGTCAGTGGGAGATGAAGAGGAGGCCAGTGGGAATCTCTTACAGACAGAAAGGACAACCTGTCTGAAAAATCTCCTCTAAAAAGTTTCTCTATGGCATGATTAATATATGAAAATGTTTTTTTTGTACTTGTTCTTCAGCAGAGATGTGTCACTGCCGAATCAAGCTATCTTAACAGAGATAGGTGTTATGAGAGGTACAGTACACTCTATATACTAGGAGGGCAGGTCACTCTTTCTTCGTCTACCGCATCCTGCACCTAATGGCAGCCTTCCCCAGATACTTACGGTGACCTTCAATCTGCACAGAGGATACGAAAAGGACAAAAGCAAGGAGATGAAAAGATGGAGGTGATGATGACAGGAGATAGAAGGTTGAGAGAATATTAGAGAGCTCCCCCTGTGGGAGCATGAGTAGCACTAAGAGGTGGCAGAAAATGGCTTGTGGCGGAGACAGAATGAGAGCGAGAGGGAGAGAGAGAAGCTGAAGGGAAAGAGGGGTGGAGGGATAGAGAATATTAGAGCATGTCCTCTAAGGCACAGCAAGAGCTTAAATGCCACAGCGTGTATGTCTCTGTGCACGTGTCTTCACCTCTCAGTGCGTGAGTGCATGTGTATCCTGTGTGTATGTATCTTCAGCCTCTCCCTGTGTTCAACTTTTGTGTGTGTATGTGCATTTGTCCATGAGACAGAAGGGAGGACCCCTACTGGGATTATGCCAGCGCAGAGAGGATGAGAGGATGCATGTGACCAGCCTGCAAAGAAACACTGACAGCGTTAAGAGGGTGAAAATTCAGTTCATATCTATTCTCCACCCGACATCCACCACACAAGCTTATAAAGGGTTCAGTTTTCAAAACCGCAGTATATCTGCAGGATATCGAAAGAGGCTTCATAGAAAGCTGCTGCCACTGCACAGAGTTACCATAATGTCCATTATGCATATGTACTGTAGCTGCAGGGCAACATTATTCTTGGTGAATTGTGACATTCAGGCTGTTACAGCAGGACGAACTCAGTTATGTCAGTTCAGTGGAGGTCCTCTGTGACATAACATTGTTGACTGGAGAACTCTGGGTAGAGTTTTGCTTTTCACTGCTGGACAAACTTTACCTGACCCTGAGTGCATCAAGGATCACCAAGGGACAGGGTGTGTGCCATAGCCTGCAAGTGAGCCACAGCATCATCCATGGAGCAGGAACTGGGGTTGTCCCTCTCAGGTGTTTGTTTACAAACTAACCCAAACATCGAAATATACATCTGCAGGGAATTTTCTGGACTTTAATGAAGGGCAAAGTCGAGGAGAACTGTAACTTGTCCCCTCTGTCCATGCTACTTAAGATTCAGGCCGTTTCATTCAAAGTCAGACAGAGCAGCTGCATTAATGTAGTTTAAATAGAAGAGGCAGTGTTTGATAGGCAGCACAAGAAATCATGGTTTTAAAGAAACAAGTAGGTGGAAGAATAAAAGGTCAAAGGAGTAATCTCTACTTTCATTCTCTAAATGCATTTTTTTGTTAGTCATAATCATAGAGTGAAGATACTGACTGATACACATTCTTCTGTTCAATCTATCAACTAACGCATTTGTCAATTTTATTTACTTTATTTTTAGTTTTAATATTAATATTGTTGTGAATGTAACTGTGCCAAGAAGTTATTAGCATCCCATCAGAACAAATTAACTCTAACTCAGGCACAAGCTACTGCTGCACAATGCCATCACTGTATGCATCTTTAATGTAAGCATAAGTTATTCCCATAGTTAATAATATCAAAAGTTTATCACACGCCAACGCCAATTCCATTATAATGCATGCAGAGCAATTACTTTGTCTGACGCATACTGCTCAATTCAGCAGAACCTTTCATCCTCCAAAAAATGTCATATTGCATTGGGCTGGCAGATGACCAGCCAGACCTTGCCAGATATGGAATTAAAAACCTCAGTTTCCTGCGCAATAAGGCAGATGGATCAACTACCATCTGAATGATAAAACAGTATAGCTGCACCACATCCTGTTTTCTCTTTCCTTTCTTAAAACCAGCCTTTTATATCACCAAGGGACACCCCCCACGGACGCATGGGTTTCATCTCAGAGGAGACACAGCGGTGACATGATCTTTATCTAATTAAATCAAGGTTTCGTTTAATTTCCTGAAAGTTAATGAGAAGTTTATCATCCGTGTCAAAGCCCACTTTCGCTCGCTGACAACACTGTAGGTCCTGATAAGGTGGAATCACTCGCTCGCAGCAAGGTGAAAGATGACACCAGGATCTGCAGAGAAGCAAAAGCTGTATTAGTATTCTGTGTTTGTCGGCAAGGCAAGTGTAAAGTGGAGAGCAGCAGCAGCATCTCAGCATATCCCTCCCTTCCCCTGTTTGCTCCCTGCCACATCAGATCAAGCCCTACGCACAGCTGTCCAGCTCAGTCAGTGAGGCGGGGTGGATGCCTGGCACCTGCCATGAATGACCTTAAAACATCTTTGATACCTTCACCTGTCAGCAGGAGGGATGGAGGTGTTACAGTAAACACTTTGGCAGTTGTTTTAACCAAATAAGTCCACAGACGATGGACAGAAACTAAACTTTCCACATCCTTAACATATTTTATATTCAATTCCAGACCTAATTACAATGCCTTAAGTGCACTTTTGCAGTTTTAAGATAACGCAGGGGAGAGGAACAGAAGCATAATTCACTAAATGCTTCTGTTCTTTTGCCTTTTGGGGCATATAATATGACTTCCACTTTAGTCATACAGTTATTCGTTCAGTGGATAATCAATAGTCTCCCCTGCAAAAAGATAGTTAATAAAAATGCAACAGAAACAGAGAGTACAGTCTTTTACTCTCTCAGTTACAGAGAGTTACAAATATCATAGGTTTGCATTTTTTACATGATAAAAAACTAACAATCACATAAATGGACAAGTGTATTATTATCAGTTAATTAGTTCACATGTAAACATTTCTGCAGAAGAGGTTGATATAACAAACTTTTATGTGGTTTCCCTGACCCTCACTAAGAAGGCATTGAGCCAAACTCCACTTCAATGTCCATCATTTTCACGGCTCAACTTTCCTCTGATGATGGTTTCCTCTTTTTGATTGATTGCTGACTAGCACTAGCATCTGCATCAGTGTCAATATCCAACACACACAACATTGGAAACCAAGTTGTTCAGCTCGTTCGTTCAGCTGCCTGCAGCCTGGAAGGCAGTCAGTTCCCCCCACCTGAGATTGAGGATTTTACAGGTTTAATATCACACACAAGTCTTTCACAATCCACCTCTCCATTCCAAGTCCCAAGTCTCCCGCTGGCCCTTACAAAGCCCCAACTTTGGCACAAGTGAAACTTTCATATAAATCTGCCACATACACTCATATCTCAAGCTCTGACATACAAACGTGTATGATTCTCTTTACAAAATCACACTTAGTAATTTAGTGGTAAGACTGCCCATCCTTACTATGTTTAAAAATGCTCAGGATTTTGTAAAACAAGATACTCTTGTTTTCCTTGGAAAAGAAAACTCATGCAGCTGGTTTTAGTTGGACCTTGAGATGTTGTAATACAACCAAAAACAACTGTAAATTCTAATTTCATTGAACTGGCCATTCAAGCTCATTGGACAAGTGGATATGAAGAATGGAAGCACCAGGGATGGTCTTGAGCAAGAATGAAACAAAAACAGAAATAGACAGTGGGCACAAAGCTCATTCCTATGAATAAGAGATGGATGTTGCCACGGTGATTTGCCACTTGTTGGAATAACTGTGAACGTAATGTACAAGAGAGATATATACAGCTGCAGCAGAGTAACAAAAAGGCATCACAAAACCGAGACATCATTTGGTCTTCAGAGACGACAATGGTCTGGCCTTTAGACCGTCTGTAAGAGGGAGTTTTATGCTTTTATTACTTCAAAATAGCCCTGTGATGAGTCTTCCCCAGCTTTTGGTTTACAGTCAATTTATCAGCAATATTATTTCAAAATATATTAAACTAAATGGCAAAAACAGAAAATTATATCAAAATATGGTCTGCAATATCTTGCAATGCGGAAAATGCATTTTGTTGACAGTAGTGAGTGCATGTGAGCAGGTTCAAGAGCTTAATATGTGACTGACACTATCATAGTTTATTAAGTGCTGTATTTGGAGGAAAGAAGAGGAGAGGGGGAAGTGAGCAAAGTCATACTGCTTCTGGTGCTTCTTTGATGCATTGAGGCTTTGAAGTCAATACTGATGCAATTTAGGGCTGGAGGCACAGACAGACCTACAAACCATTTAATTAGTACCTTGCCATGGCCAAAAAATGCCTTGAAAAGCCTAAAAGAAATGTATAAATATTATTTGGCAGCCAGGAAGAAAACCAAAAGATGATCAAACCAAATTGAAATTGAAAATAACAGCTGTGAATATGTATTTCGGACTCTAAAAACTGTATGCTGGAATCTATATCCAGATCAATACTAAAATAAATTTTCCTTGTGTTGATATCTTCTATCTTCTATATTCTATGTCCCTCTCATTCAATAATATTTGTCCTCCCTCCTTTCCTGTGCCTCTTACATCACCTGCGATCCTCCCCTGATGATCTCATGGAAACTCTGAGCCGTGAGTGGCGGGCTGTTGGAGGTGATGTGTTTTAGGAACACTATGTGGCTGTCCCATCCCAGGAAACAGAATCCCAGAGGGGGTAAACGGATCTGAAACCTGGCTTAGCAGATGGTCCCCACTGCTCTGAGTACCGTTGATAAGCAATTAGAAGCACAAACATGACACGAGCGGCAACACCACATTCTTAACGAACCTGAGACCGCATCTCCAGCCGGGGCTGATATTATCACAGGAGTCATAGGACGGTCAAAAAGGGTGGAAATATGAAACTTATCATACAGACATGCCCACACATGGAAAGGGGGCACTCAAATATTCACCTTATGAGGCTCTGCACAACACATTAGGGAGGTGTTTCCTATCAATATAAAATATTTTGTGACAGTTGCTATTTGTTGCCTCCTTGATCAGTTTTAGGAAGAGTAGAAGCATATCATCCATCTTCCACAACCGATGTTGCTGCAATAATAACCTGTCCACCCTAAAAAGCAGAGGATATAGTCAGCCCCATCTCCACTGATCCTTTCACTCCCACACTATCGCTCTCACTCTCTCTCTCTCTCGCTCTCTCTGTGTGACTCAGACCTGCTGTGCGTGAGACAGACCGATGAAGAGGAGGTAGATCCTGCTTCACAGAGCGATTGATATGCAGCATATAAAACCTACGCCAAGAATATGTTCAATGTGAAACTTCATCAGGGCCTACAGGGAGATTCTCTTAATGCTTAGCCCACTCCAGGGAGCTTGGAGCACAAAGTGAGTTAGAGAGAAACACCTTTGGAGGTGGAAGGGATTCAGTTTCTTCCTCCAGATAACCCTGAGTCATTTTTTTCAAAAAATTTAGTAGCAGATACTGATTTATCTTTTGCTTGTACTATGGAAAGTACAATTGGAAGGTCTCTAAATGGTTCTGCTTGCACAAAGTTGAGCTACCAAGGGCACTGAGACATGTGCAGCAGGTCACTAGCAAATTAGCGATCTGCGAACAGTGACATTAGCAGTGCACTGGCTACAGTTTAAAGTCTGTGGTCCAGGCAGCAGTCAGTGAGTACATTTACTTGTACTTCAGCAACCAGGTTACTCACAGAAGCATCGCTATGCAGGTAATCGGGGGAAGGTGTTTACATACACCACTACACGTCTGCTTACCATAAATCCACCTATATACGCAGGTCACTAATTCCTCAGCAGCAGTAACCGACTTATGTGCTACGTTTAGTTACAGCTGAACTTTGGAAGAAATTGTTTTTAATACAAGGAGGCAACACTACATAGAATTACCTCTCCATCTATTCACAAACCCTGCTCTTCCTTCTCTTGGTTTGCAAGTAACCATGTTTCTCCTTTTCATAGCAAATAGGAAATCATCTTAGTAGAAATAGCAGACAAGTGCATGCAAACACACTGGATGTAATCGTGAGCTTGACAGAAAGGTGCTTTCTACAAATACAACGTAAAACATGCTAATTATTTTCATTCATTATTTAATTAACAAGTAAGGTATGAAACTAAGGTTAACCCTCTTTTGCTCCATAATAATGCACTTCTGTAATCATTAAGAATTTAAAGGAAAACTTGTTCAGTCTTTCAACCAAAATGAATTTTAAAACTTTGCTAATCTTGGTAATGTCCTCTGTCCCTAATCCTATTTTTGGAAAGCTTTAAGAAATATGCCTGGCAGTGGCAGCGGTGTTCGATGTGGCTGGATCAATGTGATGCTGCAACTTCTGATCCATTAGGTGTGCGTCATCCCAGAGGCACTGAGTCACTCAGCACTCCTCCCCGGGAACACAAGAGGCAGCCATGACAAAGATGAGACGGGGAGAGCACCGGCTTGGAGGTGGTGGTGGTGTGTGTGTGTGTGTGGGGGGGGGCTCCAAATAACAAACAGGAGGATGTCTGCATCCTCTCTGACTGCCTATGAGGTCTGTCTGCACACAATTTTCTGCCTGTCCATTTGCCTATTTGCCTGTCGACGATTTGCTCTGTGACTGTCTGTCAGTCTGTGTGTATGTCTCTACCCTGCAGTCTAATGTGCTTGTGACTCTTAATGTAATTCATTTGCGACTGCTCTGTCACTCCTCAGCCTGAGGTTTCAGTAGAGCATAAATAATCACATTGTAAAAAGTAAACAGAATGTCATTACTGCACTCACTCGCTGAGACTTAAGAAAGGCCATATTTTAATTATCTAATAGCATGGACTATTTGTGTAAAAGGTACGGCAGGTTTGTTGTAATTAGCTAAGTGATTCTGGATTTCCTTACGACACACTCAAAGAGAAATACCACCAGAGCTGTCCTCAACTACAATAGCTCTGTGAAAGCAATTATGAAATACAATACTAACTTTTTACCTCATACATTTTGATACAGGGGCATGAGATTACATTTTGTGAATATTTTTAGAATGAATGGGCTGAGTCTTTTTCTCTAGGCCCAGACGAATGGAAACAAACGAACATGCACTGTTGCCACAGTGTCTCAGACACACTGCTTTGTAAGTCACAGGTGACTTTGATCTAATAAGGAGAAAGCCGAGCACCCAGCTAAGTGAAACATCACTCCTGAGTCTGCTCTCTTGACCTTTTCCTCAGCAGAACAGTTTGAGGGAGGGTGGGACAGGCAAAGAGCATAGGGGCTGCGGGCAGAAAAGGTGAGTCTAGGTCATGGGCTCTTTAAGCAAAAGAGGCCCAGGTGGCAAAGGGATGGGTTAAGAGATGGGCGAGAGAAAGAACAAGCAGCGATGAGTCATCCCGCAGAAAAAACAGAGTTATGACGGGCCTAAAGGGTGGCTTCAGGGATAATCATTCATGAGGACAAATTGAGATCAAGCCTTGAGAGTTGTAAAACTCTCCCTAGTGTGCTGCAAATTTAAAACAACTGTAATGAAGATCAATTTAACACAACAGAGGAAGAACTTCAACAATTCCACTGCTTGGTGTGAATGATGCAAAACAAACTACTTTTTTTAAAGCCATGATATTTCTAGGAACTCTAGCTGCAACTGTAGTTGTTTGACACACTGCAGTCTTCTACTCTTACTTGACAGAATTTGGAATGGAATGCTCTATGGTTAATATAATACAGTACACCATGCCTGTATTTATATATACATGCACACTCAGATGTGCAGCACTATGTCTGTTGGCTTAGCGTGAAAGCAGTGTGTGAATTTCTACCCGCTGAGAACGATGCATCACTTTCCCTCCATGCACCCTGCTTTCCTCTCATCCCCTCCTCTTCTCGCTATACTCCTCCACCGCCGAGTACATGACTTATGTTTCTTATGTGGCGACAGCCCAGAAAATCCAAGCCAGAAGGGCTGACTTCACACGCAACTAAATCAAGTGACATTTGGCACTAAATCACAGATGGAAAAAAACATTTAAACAATCACTGCCTAATGTCATTGTGTGAAAGGGTTTTCAAATGAATACACAAATGCATTCATACTTCATAATTTAACATAATTACTTATGTAAAAATCTGCAAAAAAATACCTACAAACATAATATTCACTTCTGCCACACCACGAATTTGTCTAAAAAGCCAGACACTAACTGCCACTCCTAAGAAATAGCTGTATCTACTGGATATATGCAATGATAGGAGTGAGCCACATCACTGAACGACTGTAGCTTACATAGAAGAGACTTTGGCTGGGACCGCAGCCATCTCTCTCCTTCTGCTCCCTCTAAGTCGCTCTCTTTGCTGCAGTGCTTGTCCCCAGTTGTCCCTCGAGCATAAAACAGCCGTTCATCACCGTTCCGCGGATTTAAGTCAATGCCAATTGGATTGCTATTGACCGAACTGATAAATTATGGCAAATGGCAAATGAATAAGCTGTGCGGTTTGCTAAACTCAACAACTAGGGGAAAATGGGAGAGGAGGCAAGGAGACAGCCTGGAGGTTTCAGGTGGCACTGAGTTTGAGTTAAGAAGATGGGAGAAAACCTGCTCAGAAATTGATTTTCATTATGGTGGAACATACTGCTGGAGCAAAGTGGCATGTCCCCCAATGCTGAAGGGAGAGGTGAAAATTGATGGGTTTGTCTGTTTCTGCTGCTATTAATTTACAGATAAATAGGGTTGTGAAGCGTGTATGACAATTCCTGGAGAGCTGGTCTCCACAGCTATCGATTGTCACTCTCTCACATCAATGTGACAGACTGTGACTTTCTTAAACTGACACTTTTCACGAACACTATGGGAATTGACAATTGACATGTATTTCTGTTCATGGGTCAAGAGTAGAGCTGGGTAATAATTCAAAATGGTCATGTATGTAAGTTTCAGCAGAGTTACATTAAACCTATTTCTGTTGTCCAAATCAACAATAAGCAAATGATTAAACATTTGTTTAAAAGCAAAGTTATTTAAGTTTATGATTGCTGCATATGAAGAGACTGGTCTCTGTGCTGGATTGTTTTTAATATAATTTTGCACTCTTAGTGCTATAGTGATATATAAAGGGCATGGCATCCAGCTCTAGTTCAGGGTGTACTTACATAGTGCCTGTAAATATGTGGGTGGATGTTGTCTGTTGTCTCATTCAGCCTTTCTAGCATTAACACCTACTGCTCCTCCTGGATGAATAAAAACATCATGTTGCACAATCCTCAGGTTTGCAATGATGCAACATTATAGACAAAATCTCACATCCTACTGAATGTATATGAAGGGACATATGATGTTAATTTTACGCAGAAGGTTCGGGCTATTGTCATGGAGAAGCGCAATGCAGGAAATGGTGCTACATCCATGCTGAGGAGTTTACTAACAGCAATAAATCAGTTCCACACTCTCAACAAGAAAGTATAATTACCCAGCCCAATCAGACACGCACACACAGACACGTGTGCACAAATTAATGTGCACACAAGAGCACATCCACTTACACATGCATGCACACACAGCATAGACAAACATAGTATACCTACTCAGGCAAATACACATCAGCCACACACGTACACACATACACACACACACACACACACACACACATACATTCATGGGTAAACTCAGGGATGAAAACAGATTCTGGCAGTACCCAAAGGCTGCTGTAAATAAAAACACAAATATGCTTATGGAAGCCCATAGGACTGTCGGTAGAAAAATGTGCTGTACTGATACATTAAGGTAAACACTCAGTGCACTAACATAAACACTGCCAGTCTGAAGAGTAGAAGATGACAGCTGTTCTCTGTCCAGGGAAGGAAGGCAATCATGGGGGAGAACACTCACACTTATTTTCTCCTCAACAGGATGTTTGAGGACACATAGAAACACAATGGAATGTGTGCACTGTGTACCGTACACACCTTGAACAATCTCAGCTTGATTCCCAGATACACTGTAAGCAACTGTTCTCACACATGGGGTAGAAAATGGTGAAAGTGAGATATGAGAGGGGTTATCACAGAGGAAGTGTCAGAACGGAAAATGTGCCTCCCATCAGAGGTGTCACGGCAACTGTTTTTGTTTGTTTGTTTGTTTTCTATATGAAACATGCTGGATTTGTTGCAACTGCAGTTTAAGTAGTTACAGTTAAAATGGATGTGCTTTCACGCTGCCACAAAGCCAGGCAGATGTGTTGTATTTGCAGATGATAGGGTCAGAATGCAGAGCGCCTTGTAGTGTGTGGGTGGATGGGTAGGCAGAGGGATGACCATGGGGTTTAGGGAGTGGGCCATGTGAACAGATGGTTCCCTGGTTGCCACCCAAGATCCCATTAAGAAAGATGGCAGGGCTGACCTATTTCTGGACCCACCATGCCGTGCAAATCCACTGCATGGAGAGATAGGGCGAATATCTACGCTCAGAGGTTATAATCCTCGCAATTTTTGTTGGACATTATAGGATTACATACGCTGTTACTATAGAACTAATGCAGGAATCAATTAGATGAGATGCTGCAGCAATGCTTCAAGAAGTCAGCAGACTCATACATTGTCCAACTAATCATTTCCTTGAACCTTGTGCCCTTGAGTGCTTAATCAGGCTTCTCTACGAAGCAACTGGAGCGATACGGTTGTCAACAGACTGACGAGCCATCCACTGCCACACCAGAGGTGCTCTGCCTCTCACCTACAGCATGTCCCACATGCAGCGCCTTTGTGTGGGCAGCTGTCTCACGGGGCTCAGAGACACACTTCCTTCTTAAGCTGCAGTTGGCACATAGTCGCTTATTTGCTTCCTGCTCTGCGCACTCCCCACAGACTGGCTTTTCCACCCATCCATCAAACAGTTCTTTGCCAAACCATTTTAAAATATCTGTAACTGGTTAGAAATGTTTTTTCTCCTCTAATCTAATAGCTGCATTATCAGCATGTTTATGTTTGAGTTCATTATCCCTCATGTCTTTCCCTTTGACCCCCAAGTATAGTGTCAACTGAAAACTATGCTTGATGCAGGTCATGTGTGAGTGAGGCAGTAAATATTTGATGAGGTTATATTTTAGAGGTGATGGGTGATACGAAGCTAAGGGTCCCACATGGAGGAGCAACACCAGCTCATGTTAGCATCAATCATTTCTCCTGGTGTTTTATAAAGCACACAAGGTGACACAGAGCCTAATCGAAACTGGATATATGACTCTGTGTGTGTGTGTGATGGTGATTGGAAGGGGCTCATGTGTGCAGGTTACAATCACACAAAGACAAGGGACTTTGACATATGACCAGTCTGAGGAAACAATGTATCATCCACACCTTTGTCTTGTGCAATCACATAGAGCACAGAAATGATCATACACATAATCTCACATAAGTGTCGGTGTGCACCTGCTGCTCTTTGTTTACTGCTTTGACACGGCCCAAGCAATGCCATGAGCCATAATGGCTTTCTGCTCTCACGGCCCATGGCTTAACAGCAGGACTTCTCAAACATAAGGTTGCTAATGACCAAAATGATGCTTCTCATGCAGCACATGGCTGGTGTACTTGGTTATTGTGCTTGGCTAATGATTGTTGAGTGTGGGCAGTTATGTGTTCATTCCTTTCTCATCACAGCAAAGTAGTTTGGCATTGGCATTTCCCTGCATTGAGGAAACAATACAAGTGACTCCTGGGCCAAGATGCTGCCACCAGTAGATTTAGATTTTTCTGGTAACTCAATAAGCCTGGGGGTATACTTGATCTTTCACTGGCAGTGAAGTCATCACAGCAAACAAATGAGCAGGGATAGAGGGCTCTGCCTTTCTGCCTACCAGAGGTTATCTGTCTCAATCTGATTTGGCTTCAGCTCTGCTACCTGGATAGAATGGAGCCTGCATCAAGCTTTAATCCCACCTCTATGTGTGTGTGTGTGTGTGTGTGTGTGTGTGTGTGTGTGTGCGTGCGCGCGTTATTTCTGCTGTGCTCTGCCCAGGCAGACACCCCCCTCATGTCAGATGACTGAGTGCCACTACGCAGCAGTTGCTATGGTTACCAGCCAGGTTCTGTGTACACTGATACTCATCGCAATTTTGATCTGCAGTGAAGCACTGACGACAGAGCAAGTGTCCCACAACCCACCCACCCCCCACCCCACATGCACACACACATATAGTAGTTTTATACATACATGCATGCTTAGAGAAGTGTGCAAACTATTATGCGTGTACTGCATGTGTGCAGAAATACAGGTATTTTCAACTGTATGCATTCCAACCAAGAGATTAACTGATTCTTTCACATGTACAGAGAGCTCATCAGCACACATTGTGCTACATATCATTGGATGGCGCACGCAAGCAAACATAGCCCGCTGGGCAGATTTATCAGCCCCACCAGAAGTAGCACAAATCACAGTAGGTGATACACCGGGATATCTCTATGCCTCGAAACCCCTTTAAAGCAACCACTGACTCTCACACCCACTTTCTGTTTCACTCTCTGTATGCCATGTATCTGTTTTGCCCTTGGTGTGTCTGTCTCTTTCTTTCTTTGTCATTTCTCTCTCTCTCTCTCTCAAACACACATCCACATGCACACAGGCATAGTATATACAGGGCAGATTGGGAGCGCTCAGTCAGAGCAGAAGATGAAAGTGAGAGGGAGCTGTGTCCATGCCAGCAGAGCTGTGAGTGGGGAGGTGATGAAAGAGAGACTCATTTAGTAAATTGACAGCTCCCTTCAGGATTCTTCATCTTCTTCGCCATGAAAGGCCTGAATCCCTCTCAACTTTCAGCTATTCTCACCAGGCATGACGAAACTGTCCCAAAAGAATGTTTTCAATTTCCTCTCTGCAGAAGTGACAGAAACATTTACACATTCCATACAGACAAGGTATGCACACTCACATGAATCCACTGCACAGCCCACACTGTGCAAGGACACAGAAAATCTGTGGTCAGTGTCAGTTAATGACTGCATATTGAGCTGCATGGAAATGTGTAAATGGTAAAATATCTTTTGTAACTATCAATAGATAGAATGAACTACGCTGTAATAAGAAAAACCCAAGCAATATGGGAACAGGGTGAATAGCAGCACAGCATCGTAAGTATTAGTTTGACCACTACAGATACATGTGGAATTGGAAAAGAGTTGCAGGAGAGATTGTGAGGTCAGATTGAGGTATAGAGCTAAAGGAAGCAGGGTCAGTAGGGGAGAGGGACTGTAATTCATACCAAGGGAAAAGCCAGAATGACAGCTTCTTACCTACTGCACAAACACCACACATGCTACGTCTCGTACTTGACAAATAAATCTCCCCTCACACACACACACAGTAGTCTGTTCAGCTGGCAGAGGCTCAGCAGAGTGAGTTACAGCGTGCCACACATAGGCCATTCTAGCAGAGAGAAGGCTGGATGGTGCCAGCCAAATATCCGACTGAGGTTCAGCGAGGACTGAGCTTCCACTAGCTTCTGTGTGGATCAAAATAATTGCCCTACAGTATGTCTCCAGTGGGACCTGTATAAAACAGGTGAGTAAATGTGTACATGGCAGTGGATTATACAGTGGATTACTCTGAAAGCCAACTTGGGTGTGAAAACCAATTGACCAAACCACTTCACTAATCTTGTGTTATGGGTTGTGCAAATGATTAGCTTCAAAGAAAAAGTGTTGATGGATATCAGTCTGGATTGGCTTTTTGAGATATTTATATCCACTAGAAGAAGGAACACGTACCAGAACTCTGCCGGTAAGAGTCTGAGCGGAGATCATGACACCAGCCCAGTCTTTGACTGAAGTCATCCATCCCACCTCACTGGCTGGTGCCTCCTCCTTCTCATCAGGACCCTTTGGCGTCCTGTCTGCTGCCTGATTGTTGGCGGGGTTGTTCACTTTCTGAGCCTCCTGGAAGAAGAAATAATAATCTCTTGTTAGAAAATTTATATTAAAGATGAAAACAGGAACCGCTTTAGGAGGAAGGAGAATTAAAAGGCATAAATGTGAAGTGGCAACATCAAGGACAGAAAGACACTGGCTATGGGCGACTCTATATATGGAAGAATATTATAAAGAGACTAAAATAAATTTATCACATGAGCCCTACTGCAGAACAGTAACTCACTAGGTGGAAGGGTAAGGCTTCTGTACTCTTGAGTCCATGCATAGCCACATTTACGGCAAGCTACAACTTCCGAGGGTAGAAAAAGAACTGCAATTACAGCCATCATGCCATGATGGCATCCATCTGCTATACATGTATGTTTGAATGGGTCGGAGTTCAAGAGTGTTAACGACAAAATGTATGCACAGTTGCTCTTGCTGTTTTGCCCATATGGCTCTGTAAGTTAATTTTCCCTCAGGGTAGAGACTGTAAGACTATTGTTCTCATTCAGGCCTTTCAAACATTCCCTCTTGTGTCCGACTGAGTGAGCAGAGTTGCAGGCTCATTCGCATGCTTTGCTTGGCACAGTCACTGCATGCAGCTGTTCTTCTCCAGCTGTTCACCCGCTTCTGATTCGACACAAGCAGGCACTAAGCCTCTCTGTCCTACTGGCAAAAAAAAGGGGATGAGTAGATTTCCCTGTGTCCTACAGCCTTAGAGGTCACAAAAACCTACAATAATATGCATTAGACACATGCACAAATATGCAGTAAGTAAGAGTAAAGGTTTGCTTATGTCATCCACAGCCTCATAAAACCATGAGGTCAGGCATAGCAAATGGTGTCCGAGGAGAATCCCTGGAACTGCAATAGCTTTCAAGCCTCCTGATGACAACCCATTGCTCCGTTCCAAGTATGCAGGCTCATATTACTGCAGCGTACACATGCATCACTCGGATGATATTTTACAATGTCCCCCCTCACAGTCTGATAAGTAGCTATCAAAGCAAATTATCTGCTATGTAAACAAAGTTGAATTTGTTTTTTTACAAACTACACAAGTGCTGTACGTGTCTGCTACAGATGGTTTGGATGTTTGGACCCCCACCCCCATCCCCTATAACGCGCAAAAAAATAATGACGCAGCAAAAAACTGTTGTATTGACAGTTGGTGTATTAGTTTTTTCATGCCCAACACATTTCATTCCAGGAACCTGTATGGGGCAATAAATACATGCCACCAAAGGACGGCAGCCACTGTGATGAACATTATGTACCCACGTGCAACATGAAAAAACACAAACCAGACTGCAACTTATTGAGTATTTCTGTCATGTTAAAGAGCAGCACTATTAGAAATGAGACCAAGAGAGTGCTCTGTCCATTTCAAGAGGATTGTCTGGTCAAATTGGATTACATTTCATAATGATATGGCATGGACACAGCTGCCATTTTCCTAATTTGATTCAAGCCCCATAACAATGCCAATAAACTGGCCCTAAAAAAGTCTGACTTAGTCATAAGATCATTATCTGCTCCTGCCGTCGGGCCTCTCAGTACTGCAGTGGATAATTTGGTTACTTATGCTTTATATACTCATTAAATAGCTTAGTGTTAGGGGACTCACAAACTGTTAAAGCACCTGTCATGTGCTCTGAAGCATTTAGTTTTGTCTTTGAAATCAGCCCCTGATGATAAACAACAGCTATGATTACTGGAAGCAAACTGATCCTCCAAGATTTTAGGACTGAATTATAATGCGCGCATGAAAGACAAACCCATTAACCCAAATGCAATATTTGACAACAAAAGTTAATTGACAGGAGTGAATGGAACGAAAAATCCATTAGCCTGATGTAGATACAGCTTGGTGCAAAGTTGAGTGCTGTGTTTGCTCTCAAGGATGTTAATTACCTTCCACTCCAACAACCTGTTTTTCACTCCTCACATGCTGCAAACACTCAGCAAAGTGTGCGTACACATGGGTTGGCGTGTACACGGACGTGTAAGGTTTCACTCTAACGGGTTGGAGCATGTTGTGGTGGCATAGTATGTGCTAGTCTGTGCCCAGCAGTTACTCCTTAGCCAGAGGGGACCCCCACATACACAACACAACAGCATACATCACAACACACTAGAACTAGGCTACT
Source organism: Psettodes erumei (assembly GCA_016785225.1). Lineage (NCBI taxonomy): Eukaryota > Metazoa > Chordata > Actinopteri > Pleuronectiformes > Psettodidae > Psettodes > Psettodes erumei. Next base: position 850,720 of record JAFBJZ010000001.1, on the reverse strand, counting down.
GTATGTCACGCAAGTCACATCTTACAACACCTCACTGTAACACTCTTGAGCTCTTCTCCCCGCTGTTTCTTCCAGATTTGTTTTCAAGCAGTCACTAAATGCCTTCGGACTTTAGTCCTGCTACAATGCTGCTAACTCGCTGACAGGAAAGCAACAGACAAAATCACAAATTGTTTTTTAGAAGAAGGCAAACTACAGCATAGTTTGACATGCACATCCATTTCCTTTTTATTGTAACACGGATTCTAGGATACTGTAGGACAACATCAGGTAGCAGCAACATGTTATCATGTGTGATGGGGGGGGCACATGAATAATGGATGCAGTCACAAACTGATGGTCAGGCAGATCGGAAGAGACAATGTAAACAAGGACTTGCTCCGAGTTCATTTGGGTGGCTGGCAATAGGCCTAAGCCGAGAGAGGTAGAGAAAGAGAGAGTAAAGCACTGAAGCAGTCTGCCATGGGAGAATCCATCTGCTATCTATATATACACACATGTGATGTCGAATTGAGAAAGAGGGAGAGGCAAAGGGGTGAGGGGGAGAGGGAGCAGCCAGAGTCAGTAAATGTATTGATGACCAAACTCAGTATGCTTACTAGGACTAGGTGTTAACCTAAGTTTAATGAAAAAGCAAAGTATTTTTTTTCTTTTAAGGTTACAATAAAATAATTTCAAACCCCATCAGTCATTTAGTGTTTATACATTGGTTTTCATTGTGAGCATCACAGATTCAATCTGGCCAATCTAGCCTTGCTGTTTTTCATTTTTATCTCCCTGATATCAGCCAGTTGAGTGTCACACAGCCATGTCACAGCTGTATCAAGTTACCACTGAAGCAAACTAAACATTCCCAACTGCTGCTAGATGACATTACGTGTTCAACCAGCAAAAGATGGCATTGTGAGGCAGTCACAGGAAATGCAATGTTTTTTACAGTGAGATTAGTGCTGACAACAACAATGGCCATTTTCAGCGTTTTTTGTTTGAAGATGAGGTTTAGATATTGCAGGAAGTACTGGAACAAGAAGGAGAAACCACAGTATGCTGTTAGATGAAGAGCTGTGGCCAGCACACCTCTAACTTCTCAACAACATAAACAACATTACCGTGCAGTGCTGTTGAAAAGTGCTGAAGAGCTGCTGGCGACATGTGTGGCGTGAAATTACTGATGCTGTAACACTCTTATGTCCAAGTAATTTCACAGATTTTGTTGACTTTAAAAACACTGCTTTTATCAATGACAGATTAAACTTTTACAGTACATATAGCATATACAACATTATAGACATTTTATATTAATAGGAAAAGTGGTTATGTAACACCTACATATTCTTTTTAAAACTGTATGTAGTTCATCTTCCTACTTCAAGAAACCTTTTTATAACACGACAGATGAACTCTGTTAATATTAGGACTGTACCAATTAACAGAGTACACAGGGGATGCCTGGCAATAATGAGCATGAGAGAGACGGATGAAATATGGTACAGGAAGGAAGTCAGAAAGGGACTGACAGAAAAAGTCTGCAGCATGGGGACAAAGGGACAGAGGCTATGGGACATGAAGAAGGGCACACGAAAGATTCAGAGAGATTCAGAGGGAGGCAAGAAGATAGAATGACAGAACAATAAAGCAATGGGGACAGAGATAATGACAGAGAGACACAAATTACAAGACATCAAGAGAGACAGGACACTGAGCAGACTTAGACTTAGAGGTGGAAGACAATGACAGAGAGACAAAGATACTGCAAGACAGCAAGATAAACAAGTGGGTGAAGGACAGACAGCAGGGCAGATTAGGAGCAAGAGAAATGGGAAGTGAGAGCGAGAGCCTGGAGATCAGACACAGAGAGAGAGAGACAGAAAAGAAGAAAGGAAGAAAGAGAGAGAGAGAGAGACAGAAACACGCCCATGTGACTCCACTGATCTAACAGGACTTGGCTTTAGTGCAGCTGTTCCTCTGGCTTTCGTCCTCATCGCTAGGGAAAACTCTATTCCAGTGTGAGAGGCTATTTATAGCTTCACCCAGGGAGACGTTAAACTAGTCAATCTCATAACGCACTTCTGTTCTCTATGTTTGCTATTTTAAAGCCCATACACTAACCCACCGTCCCTGGGTTACAGACCTGCACTGGGTCCTTTCAGAAACGGGAAGAGGGAGGAAGAACAGGGAGCCTCATCATGTACTAATGTATGCACACAAATGCACAGGTACAAAGCTGAATCTGACAACACCATGTGGAGAAAAGCTGTTATTTCTGTGTATAGGTCATGTCTACTGAGCCATATAGAACTCAGGGAGCTAAATAGGCTAATTTATTTAAGGCCATGGCTATTGACATGTGACTACAGTGACGTATCTTTACTACAAAGAAACCCCCACAGTCAGTGCTACATGGTTTAAAAAATGATTTAAGATGATGGGACGATATAATACAGGTACAGCCTGGAATACAATGTGTCCATGAGCACAATTTTCACACAGATATCAAGCATAGAGGCTGTGAGTATTTGAGACATACAGTTACTCTGACACAGTGTTCTAAGGTTAATGCTCCAAAGGTTTGAGTTTTCTGAAACAATTTTTTTTTTTTTGAAAAACACACTGTTGTACACTGAGAACCGAGAATCTATAGGATTGAGGTCAGTCAAGCCTCAAGTCTAAGCTATCCAAAGACTGACAAATACAACATCACGGTGTGAACACCGGTCTCACCAAGGATACCAAAGCTATCAGTGTCACTGGAAAGGCTGTCCATCTCCAGAATCACATTATCCCTGTGCTGCCCTTCTGTGCTGGGCCTATTTTGAGCACTGCACACCAGAGCAGGATTAGACGATTTGTGGACACTGAACTAAATAGATGACATCCACAATGTCGGCAAACATGAAGACAAGCCAAACATTTTACATCGCTCTGCATGTCCACGCTGGATAGCACAGCCGTCTGTCCGCACGATGGGGTAGGAACTCATTTCTCAAAATGGCTGCATGCCCATGCATGCTTTTTTGTTCCGACTGTGACGTCTCCACTGCTGGTGAAAAGAGTATAAGACAGCGATATGAAAAAGCATAATGTAAGACTAGCAGTGCATGCTGTCTAAGATGTACATTCTTTCATGTCCTTGTGTTCAAACAAAAGAGGACAGAATAAAAGGTGCACCCGCATTAGTGTTACATCCTGATGACTGGAGGGAGAAAAAAATGAAGAAAAAAATGTTGAATGTACAGCCTTGTTGATTCAAAATGCTGTACTGCACCTCGTTCTTTGATTCAACATTTCAAGCCCTGAGATAAAAATAGACAACGCAACGGATTGTTGGAGACTGAAAGGTCAGCACTTGTCATCCGTAACATCTTTGAGTTTTATCATCTTAATGCCATCACATCATAGACAGCCATTGGCTTAAATGAGGGCATACTAAAAGATGCAGGCTCTATATTCAAAGAACCCAGATGAAAGTTGTTTTTTTTACCAGAAGATTTATGGTATAAAAGGCCTGGCTAAAGAGCAGAGAAAATGAGCTAATGTAATGGTGCTCTCTCTATTCCCTAAGGTTGCAGATGTTTGGCAGCTTTTAAAAGTCAGGAGAACAAATAGCACAAATCGCTGGTTTTACTGAGTTTACTCAGTGGCTGACCGATAAACAGCATCACTGCAGTTTCCGCCTTCAAAAATCAATATCAGAATTTTCTTTGCGCTCTCCATTACTCTTAGAAACCCTGAGAGAAGGCCAATACCACATCACCTCTGCTCCTGCCTGTTAAGTCCTAATAATTCACCCCCAACAAGGTAAGTAGCCGTCAATCAGACTCTCTGACAGACAGCTTGTCGCCTCCTCTGCTGATCATTGTTTCCACTGCGTTTGACCGCAAGTGTAGATAATTGCCCCTGTAGTCACCATGAAAGCTACACATCAGAATGATTTACAGCCTCAGACACACAGACCATGAAAACAAATAGGAGGCGACATAATTACGTTAATGCAGATGTGCCATTAATGTATAGTCATCACATAGACACACACACAAATCACATTCTCCCCCACATGTGGACATGCAATTACCCACAATTTTATTCTTGACAGGTTCAATTTATATACTGCATATGTTCTATAGCAATGTGGAGATGATGTGTTACTATGGTGATACACATTCTTGTTTTCAGTGAAACGAAGGTCTGCCTGAAAGGGAAAGCCTTGCAAATGAGTCCATTTACTAAACCAGACAAATTAACCTGAATGTGATTGCTGATGTGAGAACAATTTAGAGGCAGTGATTATCACACCAAGGACCGTTTTATACAACAGTGCACTGTAAAAATGGTGAAAGAAGGTCCCTAAGCATTTAGACATCACAATGAAACATACTGTATTTCTGTTGTTCTTGCACTAAATGCTGCTATGACGTTCCCCAAAATGATACTGTTGTCCTTGCGATGTACTTGCTGCTTGGAACGACAAACTGCTATTTGTCCAGCCTTACCCTTGAGGATGCCTATTTTCTATTATTCCTCTAAAAACATGACATTCATTCAAGGGCACTGGGTAATTGTGTGTGTGTGTGTGTGTGTGTCTGTTTAGGTATATATATATATATATGGTGTGTGTGTGTGTTTTAAGGGCAGTGATTGATTTCTATTTCATCTAGGGCCTGGTTTGTGTCCGCATTGGTTACCACACCTATGAATCAGGAGGTAATAAAGTGAGCCTCCAGACGTGCAGCCTGTCTGGACCTCCCCACCACAGAGCCTGTGGCCGAACTCATATGAGCACCAACACAGCTCCATCAGCAGCAGGAAAACCTCCGCTACACACAACACTTACAGAGCCAACAACAAAGGTATTTTTTAAAAAATACAGCATTCCTTTTAGACACAGGTTCAATGGGATATTGTTATAAAAGTTAAGCTAAGATAAGCAGCTGCTACCTACTGAAAACACTAATTTCTCTGTTAATGATTTAAAAATATGAGCCTTCCTTCTCAACAGGTGTGTCTTCCACAACTTCCACTGAATTTACAGAGGAGCAGCACATATAACAACAACAAAAACAGTCTTGTCAAGCAGTCACCTGTCTGAGCCCTGATCCCCTGTTGCCCCTTCACAACACTTTAATGAGTTCTCCTCCTAAATACAGACGGACAGCTAACTCCCTGTCAATGAACGACTTAGAGCACAACAGACAGATGAAATTGGGGAGCCCATTGCCTTCTGCAGAATGGGCAGTTTAGGTGTTTTCCACAAGCGGAAAACAACAAAGGTGGTAGATACTGCGCTAATTGGCTCCCTGCTGTCTGACCTGTGCTGATCAGTGACCCCGCTCTAAAAAGAGCAACATCCAGAAGTGACTGTGAGATGAATTTTTCAGCAGGCTACTGGTAGGCAGTATTCAGTTAGGCTAAAATTAATTTGATTATTAAGTAATAAAAAGTAAATGTTAGGTGTATTCTTGAAAACATCCAAATCAGCCCAGGATCACAACAGGTAAAATGTTTGTTTTTTTCCAGCTAAAATGGTTTATATTATGTACTATTACATCAGTTTCTTAATCCAGAACTCACCCTTTCTCAGCACTTGTCCAACTTCAATATACTGTATGTTACCTCTATTAATGAAATGGCATATTGCACTAAAAGGTTTTCCTAAGTGTTGACTTTTGTATATATCAAATATATACACACAGTGCAGCACGTCCAGTAAATATGCATGAACCAATGCTGCAAAAAGTCTGGTTTATTTCTCATCAAATAGAGTGGATTTATAATTCCTTAATCAGCTGAACCAATGACTCTCAAGTGAGAACAAGTTTATGTTCTTTCTTCTTGTTGGAATGAGTCTGCAAATGCAAAACACAAAGCCTTTTAGTGTAACAATAAGTAGCATTTTGGCATGTTATCAATATTTCACTGCAAAATAATATTAAATTCAATAGCACATAAGTGCAAAGAAAAGTTGTGGCAGCAAAGAAACAACCACAGTAACCGCTTGTTATCGCTTTAAAGCCCTTGGCATTGAATCTGTAGACTTAGTGTTAGATTTTTTTTGACGATTCACCTCTCATCCAGGAGGCTCCTGATTCAGTGCCCTTTGGATAACTATGACCTGGATGAAGGAGAATCTGTGCAGACATCTTTTTGATGGAACTCCCAAAGTGAGCTCTTACACTGGTCAACCTGCGTTCATGACGTCTTTTGGTTTGTCCTCTCCCCCCTAACCAACATCCATTCAAACCACTATTATACACATTCACAGTTGGCTGACCATAAATCAGCCCAGTGCAGCTTGAGCTAAACTGAAATCCCCTTTTCTTTTCTCCATTGTCATCTCTCCCCCTTTTTCCTACCTATTCACATCCTCTTCGGTTACCCTCTATTTCTTTTTGCTTTTCCCATTCCTCTCTTTTCCATGCCACTCTACTCCTGAGGAGCCTGAAGAGAGACAACAGCAATTATGCTCTCTTTGCTTGAGAGACAGGTCTCATTACCTTTATCTTCTCCTGACGTAATACGACTCTCAAAACTCTCACCAATGTCAGCCGTGGGGTGGACTATATGACATTATTTAGACGAGCTTAAGCCACACGTTTACTGTGTCACAATAGCAATAAAAGAGTTCCTCTGATTAATTGTTTGGTCGTGGTAGAAAAAAAAGACCTATTTGTCTAATGGGTAGCATTAAACAAAGCTGGATTTAATTTGCTCCAGTTTCTGAGAATGTGTCGATTAGGTTCACAAGTTGTATTACACAACATGGGGGTCAACAGTGTTATTTAGGAAAAGTTAAAGGCAGGAAAAAGGCAGCCATCTAAGCCAAATGACTCATAGACTTGCCCTTGATTTGAGAACAGCTCAGAGGCTAACAAATGGAAGTGCAAATGATTTTCTAACTCTAGGCTCATTTAATCATTTTAAATTTAGATCTCACACCTCCCACTGGGGAAAATAAATCAGCTCCCCGCACACAGAATTTGCATGTTTCAACCCTGAAGTTAGGAAGGACAGAGTGGGATTGTTGTGGCTTTTGGTCTGCTATCAGCCCAAACCAAGAGCCTTCAAGTGTGTTCCACCAGGGCAGGTTGTATTTCTTTACTGTGACCCCCCTAGACAGAGAGGACTTTGACCTCAGCTAACAAGATCCATTAAAAGGAGCCAAAGTCTGGATGAAACACTGCAGTGTGTGACTATACATGTTCTCAAGCCTACAGAGAATCAGTGGAATTATGCAAGATGGCAGCACAGCAAACCAATCTGTGTGTTTACAGGAAAGGTCATCGCCTTCGGAGGAACACTGGACCATATTGCACGGCATTAAGCCTCTATGTGATGTCAAGTGTAAAGTGGGCTGCAAGAGAGGACTGAGGCATCCTCCCTCTGTCTATCTCTGACTGCATGGAGCTCAACTTGAACAAATCAAGGGTTTAATTGTAAAAGAAAAATCATAAAATGAGGTATCACAGAACTCAGAGGAAGCATTGCAAGACAAAACCATGTTTGTTTGCATTCAGTGGAAGCTGAGAATCAGCTCCGGTTTCCAGTGTGATCTGCCTGTTCCAGTCAGTAGCTTTTTGCTGTCGTGGTGGTGTTTCGAACAGGTCTGGGATTTCAGGAGCTCACAGAATGCATTGTGGGACTGCCATTCGCCTGAGTTCCAGAGAGGTATTCCCTGTGATGATGGAGCTGTAATGAGGGGGTGTGGTTTGAACGGGTGGGGAGGAGAAAAAACATCTCCCTGGAGTTAACAATTTGACCCTTGCAGGCTTAGTACAGGCATGTGCTGTCATGCTCAAACAAACAAGACTGAAAATTCAGCACAAAAATAAAAAGCGTTGTCACTGTGCGTTAGAGAGACAGAGAAAGAGAGAGAGCTGGCAACAGCTTTCACATGGGATGATGTGAAGACTGAATCAGCTCTCCTCTACTGTCCACACAGTGGGCACTATACTTCACCGCAGTACTGTACAAAACCCAAGGACAAGTCACTGGGGTGACACACAGAACATGTTGTGGCTGTGTTTGCACGAGGAGGTTTTGCATCCTGAAATCATGCTGAAGCAAAATTGCAGGGGAACAGGGGAGGAGCGTGACTTTGTGATTCATCATGAGGCAGCTCGAACTCTTCAAATCTCTTCACTGAGACATGATCGCTTGCTGTCCTGGCAGATGACAGCTGACAACTACAGTGATGTACTCCTAGGTTCTGTTGTGGTGTGCTTGGACAAGGAAGGGCAGCCATTAAGAGGCTTCACATCCATTAACAGAGCTAACGATAAACATATAGTTGTTGCAAAAATATTTAAGATTTCCTCTGCTCTTACAAGGCAACATTTATGCAAAGGTTTTATGTGAATGACACAATGTGTATTACGTCACACTGAAGACAGTTTCCACTTCATCTGAGGTTTGAGTCGCTGCTCAGCTAAGAGCTAGCCACAGTAATCCACTCATCTAGATGCATTATGTCTGTTGCAGTAAAGTAACCTCCAGCTCATGAGCTTCACTTCAAATGCAGCAGCGAGGAAATCCACATCACTAATCCCCACCAGCCTTAGTGCATTTATTAACAGGCTATGAATGGCCAGTGAAGGTTTCACTGTAAGAACATCTTCCTTTCCTCTTCACTAGCTAATAGCCACTGTTAATCAATATGGTTGTAAGTGCTTTTTAGAACTCAGAACCAGGCTCATTTGTCAAAATAAAAGCTGTAAGAGCCCAAGGGACTAATCAAAAGGGATGAAGCAACAGGGAAATTTGCAGCTTGGTAACATGAGAAGGAGTCAGGGAGGGATGGAGAGGGGCGCAGCAGTTTTTCCAATCGCATTCAGCAGCAGCATCAGATTAGAGCACAGTTTTTATGCAAGTTCTTGTGCGTAATATTCTAAAGTGTAACATTTTTTTCAATTCCCCCAAAACAATATGGGTGATACTTTTTACTGGACTAATATTTCTTAAATTTCCTATAAATTCAGTAACACAAATATCCAGTCAGTTTTCTTCAACTAAGTTTTTTGAAATATTTACAGATACCTCAACATAATAATGTGACTCTTGTTTAATCTTCACACAGTGGCTCTAACTGCATGTGATTTGTGACCGTGATTTTATGTTTGGTTCAGCTACTATCCCTGAAAGCTACAGGCCCACTGCATGCATTTTGAAAAAATGCCTTGTGAATGTAACCAAAAATTAATGGCACCAATCTATCTCCATAGAAATCTGATGAAACTCAACCAAGAGAAACCCAGTGTATGTGCATAAGGCACAGGCACATGAGACCATGATGGACAAACGTCGCTCTCATAAGAGCAGTCCACTGCTCACTGCTTGTCGCCTAGCAACAGAGACCTGGCGGGCAGACAGTAGGTGTGTGAGATGGAGCGTGTGGGAGGGGAGGATTGGAGGAAGGGGGTAGAAAGAGAGGAGAGAACAGGGAGAAAAAGACACAGAGAGGCAGACCAAGAGAGATGTGATGCAAGCGCTCACTGTGGGAGTGACGTGGCCAGACTCAACAACTGATTGTGCAGAGACGCCAGAAAAGTGATCATTCAACTATTTGAAAAAGTAGCAGAGAAAACTGATACATGTCTTGATTAGATTTCATTCATATAATACATTAATTATGTATTGTTGTCATATTAAATATCTGCATTTGACTTAACCCACAGTGCTTTGTTCAGTAAGCAAATTTAATAGCACACTATAACTTAATTGTAGACCGACGTTTACAAGGTTTGCACTTACCACATTTAATAATTTGTTCAATGATTACACATCAGAAGCGCATGTGTGAATGTAAATGTTTTTAGTACCACAGCACAGAATAACAAGTTCTTTTACATACAACTTCATTTTTTTCCACTGCTGGTCTTTCTGCTATTTACAGACATTCAGTTCGTGCTGTGAATTTTCTGTTGCCTGCACAGAATCAAAGTACTGACAGAAGTGACAGTAAGACGTGACACCGCAGTACTGTAATTCAAAAGACTGATAGGTAAACAAACCACAGGTCTGTTGAGCAGATTATGTTTGCTCCAATTTCAGGTTTAAAATAATCTGGTTAAGGAGCTGACATGACAGCAAAAGTCTAGAATAACTTTAATCTTGTTATTATCAAATTACAGTGTGAACATAAATACACAGCATGTGTTACATGGCAAACCTGGCCAACCAGAGAGTTTCATCACCTCCCACGCAATAATCCAATCTCCATCCCCATGACCTCGAATTCTGAGAAATAAGCAAGTCTGGAAAATGAATGAATACTTTAACTGTTTAAAAGGCCACTTGACATTGTGAAATGGTATGACATTTAAAAGGCTTCCACCGCTGCATGACCCCATGCATAGCTAAGCTGATCTGTGCCATTCTGACCCTCTACATTAACTGTTTTGTTGTACTATTTGACAGGCAGCCATAACCATTTCTGAAAAAGCTGACAACAAATACTGTTCTGTTCTGTTCTTTGAACCATTTTTTTTATAAAGGTTTAAGAAATTCCTGTTCATTTGAAACATGAACTACAGCCAGTGTTTTATGAAACTTTAGCATCATAATATTCCCAGTGCAAAATCTATGCCACAATTGTGACAAATGGTTGGACACTAATTTATAACGGGGAAATTGAACATATGAATACAGACAATGGGTTTTGTAGAAAAATAAACTAGGTTAGTTACAATTTTTAAATACTGATGTATATTTTCTGATCTCAGTGCACATTTTTTGACACATTTATCAAGGTTAGACTACTCTAATCTTTTAGTTCCACATTAAAGGTGGAGCAGTAGACAGGGAAGGGTGTTCTAATAATGCAGGTGGCAAAATACCAAAATACCATCACGTTATTTTTAACTGGGTGGAGGGTGAAAAATAGTGCAAGTGCAACCTTGGTACACACTCAGTCTTCGCAGCCCGGGCTTTGCAAGACATATATTCTCCTGCATTGGTCTAATGTCACTGATAGCAGCCAAGTCTCAAGGAAATGTCAATGACAAGGATAGAGCTGTGGTGGTGTAGCTTAAGACTTGTTTGTGCTGAGCTTTAACAATACCACAGTGACCAAAAACTGACCAATGTGTGCTACACCTCCTGACCCATCGCATTCTTCACGTGCTGTGTCATTCATTCTTTGGGTCTTTCAGGTTTTGCTGTCAATCAAAATTCAGCCCTGCTTTTCCACATAGCATGTCCTGCTTGGAAATACTACTGTAAGTTATTGGAGATATTTCCAATGACATTTGTTTCAAATGGCACACTGCATTACATTTTGAGGCAGCACTTGCCAACTGATCGGCACGGCACAGCTTAAGACTCAGAGAAATAAAATGGTGTAACAGGAGAAACTCTCTCGACCAACTTGCTGATGGAAAATATCCAAGGAACCCCTATAATGGACCCAACTGACAGCACTCTAATTCAATCACGTGTGTCGCAGTGGCAACTAAGCTGCCTCTACATACCCTGGTCTATTTTAAACCTGTTTCAACAATGACAGGCAGCGGAGACTGCAGTATGCCTGAAAAAACATTACGCAAAAGGAAAGAAACCAAACACCAGAGCCTCCCTCTCTGTCTAGTATGTGTAAAAATGTATTTGTGTGTGTACGTGCACAGGCACACAGGAACATGCTTCTTCATAGCTTCAGTCACATTTATGGGCTTTTCCTGTTACATTTTAACACATCCCAGAAAGTAATGGGAACACCAGAATGTGATGCTATATAGTAACTGGTCACATAATATATTCATATAATAGTAAAACAGACATTAAGCTATATATATATTACTTCAAAAACAGAAAATACACAGCTGAATCAGTTTTTATTTATTTGTACTTTTACACAATTCAATTCACTCCACAAACAGGATGATCTCATCTTAAATTCTTATCTCTCCCCAAAAAAGATAAAAAATAAGAGACATATTTTACTCAGTGTGCAGCATTTAAGAAATAACACTGGGGTTACTTCTTTTCTCTCCTTAATCAGTGCACACTGGTGCCCTACAGCTGTTGTTTACTACTAAAGCAGGATTAGGGCCAAATTTCGCTGGCTTGTTCCAGGAGACGGCACTGATCGCATGGTTGTTCCCAGAATGCCAGGGTGTTTGAAATCATTTCCTGCAGAGTTTCAAGCTCGTTGGGAAAAACGCTCCCTTTCCTCTGCTCTCCAGCCGCAAGACTAGAAAGTACAGGTATGAATAATGTCAGTCATTACTGGTCATCTCTTTCTCATATTCCTCCTCTTGTTTCCCCTGTTGCAAACAACCAAGAGTAGCTATTGTGGCCTTAGGATCAAGGGCTCTGTAAATGTGTAATGCACACTATATTGTGAAAAACTGTGTGAGGGCATTTTTTGTTATTGATTTATGAATATAAGGGAAAAGAATGCCACCTCCCAGCTAAGTCCCGGTCACATTAATAATGCAGCTACAGTATCTGTGTCCACACAACAAATGAACAACACACTAGCTTCTCCATTATTCATGAGGGATTCCACCTGTAGCACCTCAGCTGTATTATATGAGTCCCATAGGAAGATTTGCAGCAGCTCTGTGCAAGCCATTAAATGCACTATTTGTAGTTGTACTACACTGATATCATGGTGTTCTAGCAATGGCAACACATTTTAGTGCTGGAATAAAGATGAGACATTTCCTCAATATAGCTGGGATGTAAAAATCATCAGAGTCCATAACCAAAGTGAAATGTCATTGCAAAGCCTTATTCAAGTCAAATCAAGTTTATTTACAGTTATTTATAGTTTATTTACATAGAACGTTTTACACAACAAGAGTTGACTAGAGTTCAGTATTAAATTTACTGCAAGTAAAATTACATCAGTGGTAAAAGCAGAGGTAATAGCAAAGGCATCAAGAGCAACAATGAATGGCAATAATAAAATAGAGTAATATGTATACCTGTGTCTTAGAAGGGTCAGAGGGGGAACATTTGATGGAAAGTGAAAACAAAAAGGCACAATCTTCCTTGCCTCGATGGAACAGTTAAAAATAATTGTTGAGGCCTTAAGTTGTAGCAGGGGCAGAGAAGTTCTGAAATGCACAGGGATGCCAACCCACGCATGGCATAAGACATGGTTGTAAAGAAGAAGTACAGAGGTTATAAAGAATATGATGTTTTTGCTATCGTCTGGTTTTAATGATATCTGGTGCAAACGGGAGCAGAGTCACCTTTAAAACTGGAGGGAGCTCCCAGCTGTTCTCTGTTGTTGTGTTTTCCCAGAACAGAGGAGAGGAGGACAGAAAGCATCTATCCCCGGCAGTAAGTGAAATGGGAAAACGAAAAAAAAAGAAAAGAAATTTGCCTCTGAACACTGTTGACACAGAAAAGACAACTTCTAAGCACCAAACCCGTTTGACTGGAAAAAATTTAAATGTCTTGTTTTCTCCTTCACTTTCAAATGCCAAAGGCAAACAGCATTTTAAGTCTATAGGTTTGCATGGAGCAGTGGATGAGCAAACACAACTGTAATGTGAGAACAGTGCTTGGGAAATTTTAGTAAAATATTTCACATCCAATTTGATTATTAGGCCCGTTCCATTTGCCGTTCCCCTGCGTAAGTCCTTTTAACATGGCAGGGCTGTAAACTTCCCTGTGTCACAATAAATTAACCTTGCTCCTTTGTTAACCAGAAACTCGGAGGTCATGGCCTCACAGGAGGTGAAGTCTAGGTCAGGCCTTATGACAGAAAGACGGCCACAAGCTAGAGGAACCACAGACTGGCACTTTACCAGTCAAAGTGATTTTCTTATGAATAATAAGTTTCATTCCAAAATTAAGACTTTGGGAGTACTCTCATTTGGTTCAATGATGAGTAACCTAGAGGGTTTTTTTTCAATTAAACAAATGAGATATGTGTTACTTAGATGTTACCCTTGCTTCCAGTCTTCAGCTAGCTGCTGGCAGTTGCATTATATTAACCATACAGACACGGGAACAGCATTAATCTATCAATCTAAACTGAATCTACTAACTAACTCTTGACGAAAAAGAACCAAATTTTCCAGTGTCCAACTTTTTTCAACTTTTCTAAAGAACTGTCCTGACCACTTTCTGGAGGACAAGTTTACTTATTTCCAGCACCACTTCCTCTCACACTGCCCTGCCTCGCCTCTGCACATGCATACCGAGACACAGAGGCTGCACAGGGAAGTAAACCACCTGTATGGCACGCACAATGTAAATGTCACACTCCTAATGCTTTTAATGGTGTGTGTATGTGCCGGGTCGGGTGTGTGGGGTTGGAGGGGCGGGTGTCTGTGCCATATTATGTGTGAATAAAAGCAGCAGGGCCAAGGCTGACCCTGAGACAGCAGTAAATCACATTATGCATTGCAATCTCTATACATCACAGCCACTGCCATTCTGCTCGCTGGCTTCCCACTGCTGCTCCAAGTCTTTCACTAGTCTTTCACTACTAAGACTGATGAAAACTTAAGAGATCACAAGATAACACTGACAAATTCATAATGTTTAGGATAATTAAATGTTTATGTGTGCTAATTTGTCCTTATCTAATAGGGCTGCAGTGTAACAAAGAGCTCTTTCTCTCTCTCTTTTACTGGACCGGAGTGAAGAAGTGAACCTAACGGCGAGACTCTGGAAGGCTGAACAAGGCTAAGAAAGATCCTCTTTATCTATTTATAACAAAGGAGGTGTATTTCCCAACTCGTGTATCTTTCTTCTTATCGCCTGGCATGCATTTTTAAGTCACATAAACCCTGCATTTCTCACACCCACACAAAACCCCTCGCCAAGAATGGCTCGCTTTGATCGACAGGGGAGCGTGACGTGATGGTCAGAGGCTGCGCGTCAGAGTAATTACAGAGCAGCCATCTTAGCAGGCCAGAGCTCGTCCCACAGGAAGAGGAAAGGGGAATAGCGGGTGCAGCTCGCCTCGGTAGGGTTTCACCTCAAAAGACACTCCTCTGTTCCGCACACTGGTCTGTCACATGAGAACACGCAGATGGCTAATTTCTCCTCCGACCCTTGTCAACTTTGACCCTGATCCCTTTTGAGACAGGTGAAAGGCTCCTTCGCCTGCCATGCCCAAGTCACAGAAATAATCCATTTCTGATCCCCTGAGCAGGGGTCAATTCCCTAAAGGGGATGGGTAAATCATTTTAAAATAAAGAGAGAGGGGCAATTAATGTTCTCATAAATTGTCAATGCAGACAGCTGAAGATTGCATCTGTTTACTCCTTTCCTGCTGTTCATCTTCTTTCCTTCAACCCTTTTCTTGTCATACTCACTAATCCTGAGTGACTGGTGAAGGCAAGGCTTTTCCAGTGTTTAAACAATGATGCCTTTCCACATGTCACATGTGATATCACTTATGATCTGTCCCCCCTGTGTTTACATCCCCAAGGGGAAGAGGGCCAAATGAGCAGCGAGGGCTTCCCAGCAAAAACCAGTCTTGCCTGGCTACCAAATTCATAGACTGTGGCTCTTTTGGGGAGGAAACACCAAAGAAACCTGAAGGACAATGGCAGATGAAGACACTTTTGGACAGGAGAAAGGCATAGAGAAAGATGAAGAGGGCGATGTGGGCAATGAAATGGAAAAGAGAAGCAGTAGAGAGAGTGAAAATGCCAACAAACAGATAAAAAACCAAAGGATATTATGTCAACAAGTGGGGAAACAGACTGATAGAGAAAGAGGTGAAAGCCTAGCTTTCTGACAACATTACAATGTGCAGTAGAACGGCTGCCGAGCTCAGCGGCCTCCTATTCCAGCCCCTTTCAGAGATCAGAGCACATAGGGCAGCAAAACTAGTCAGAATAATACCCAGTCATTGTCCATCAGTACTGAATACTCAGTCAGTCAGAATATTATTCATTAAAATTAGAGGAATAAAGTTCTTAGAGGGTTATTTTTTTCAGACATGCACTAGAACAGCTATTTAGGGAAGTGTGGCAAGTTTATGGAAGCAGATGGCATGATGCATAAAGATGTACAGAAATGAAAAAAGATCAAACTTTTTCTGAAACTATATCAGTGACTAAATTCTGTCACTATCTCTCTATGTGGTTGCTGTCTGCTATTGGTGGTGTTAAACCTTAAGTCTCACAATACTACAACGTAATAATTGAACTCGATGGAGAGCTGACTTTGAGCTTCCCGTCATACATATATTTTTCTTTCTATGCGTCTTTCTCTTTCATCCCCAAGTCCAACCATGTCAGTCATGATTTCGAAACAGCAATGATTTATTAACATCTAAGTGGTCTTGTTACTTTTGTCAAGACAAAAACAAATAACTGCACTTAAGAATGTGTTCCTGAGTCTTAATGTTTCTTTTTAAAGACTCAATTAGAGGTCTGCATTAGTTATTTCAATGCCACACACGCCCACTCCCTCAAGATTTCAGACCATTACTGCCTCTTTCTGCAGATGTGCCAACCCACTCCTGTCAGCAAATAATGTTTTTATTCAAAGTCTCCCAGCCCCACAGGGAAAATAAATTTGGCCCTTATGGATTCTTTTAATGCAATGTTTTTACAGCTACACAAGCCACCTTTAGAGGTCATTCACTGAAAATAAGTTGTAGTCTATAGCATCTACAGCCAGACTGACATTGAACAAATGTTATCATCAAATATTAGTGTAGCAGATATATTTTTGTTGGCATATGTAATATATTCAATAATGTATGTTTTAGGGTTAGTAAAAGGTATGTCCAGCTTCTGTTTTTCAGGTACATATTCACACACACAATGGAAGGATTTCCTGACAACTGTTTTTCTGGGGAGGTTCATAATCTAAAAAAAAAAAAAATTCTGACACCATTTTTTTGGGCTGCTTGATTTTTTGCCGGCCAAAGTCTCTTGTTTTACACAAGAAATATCATATCCATGATACTGATTTCATGTTCCCCAAAGAATGAACCCTGCCAGTTCTGAATACTCATGAACTTCCTCCCCAGTGGCACCCCTTAGGCCATGTCAACTTTGCACATATCTAATAAGCAGATTCCCATAAAATCTGCCATGCCAGTGCTCCTACAGGAACGAACCCTTTTCATTTAGCCCCACTACTGGTGTCTAAAAATACAACCAATGTCTGATATGTTTGTTATGTGCAACGCTTGTACTTGCAAGACTTTGGACTTTCTGTCTGTCAGTTTTTATGTTCAGTCATTTTAGCCCAGTAAAATTCCATTCTGCTCTCATTGAATTTAAAGTACAAAGCAGAAAGCTGTGTTACATTCAGCATGCGAGGCGTGAAGAACACCCTTACTTTGATCCTCGACCAGTTTTCCACCAGATGCACCACACCAGCTCCTTATCGGAGATATTCAGATAGATCATTCCGCAATTAACTTCTTCACATCCCTGCTAAAAGTTTAAATGCAACCAATTAAACACTGTTTTCAAGATGTGATGACTCACTAATTACAGAGCTTGGGGTTTCATTATGAGACTGAAGGTGTGTCAAGTTGAAATGTTAATGTTATATTTCATCATTTTTGAAGCGATTTTATTAAAGCCAGCCTACTTTCAACCATCTGTAAGTTTATATTAGAAACAAGGTGCTAGATTGTTTAAGATAAAGACATGAAATGCCCAACAAACTCATTTTAAGCACTCAACAGCAGAGAGTCATACAGTGCATGTGTGGATGCCTTGGTTCCTCTTCCTGAGCTCTCCATGGTGCTGAAAATCTCCAGCAGAATAGATGACGCCTGTGGCCATCATGTTTAATACATCCTGCCAAAACAAAAAGATGGAGCACAACTGCTGTGTGTCACCCTGGCCAATGGATTCCACATCTCAGATGAGCACTGAAGGCAGCATTACATTTCCTGAATATCAGAACTAATCCTCGCTGGTCCCCTGGTCAACATAATAATTGAACTCCACTTTGAAATACACAGACCACAAACTACCCAGAGGCATCCCGAGTGTGAATCCTGATTGGCAATTGTACATTACACAACACAGCAAGAAGAAATGACCACCAGCGCCAAAGCAATATTAGAAATTGCATTCTTATCATACATCTGCCTGACACTGAGAATCAATAGTCTGACAAATTTCTAAACCAAATGACAACAATGCTGCAATCTATTTCGGATTTTAATGTTTCAAATAATTATCGAGGAAACACATTTCTGTATGTGGACCTCCACTGAACTGATAATCACCATACTAATACTATTGTAATACAGAAGAAAACTGACATTGCAATTACACTACACAACGAAACACTTTTACTTACTGATCCACAACTCCCTATACATACAGAGTACTTGCAATGAGGATATGTTAACAGGCAACATGTGCATTCCAAGGCATTATACAACTCCATCTGACAAAACAGGGCAAAAGGATGAGACATCACATCTGACCCTGAAGCCACAACGAGCAAATCTATATTTCTATAAACAGATGTTTATTAGATGATGCGTGAGTTCAGTCTCTATGATTCTAACCATAATGGATATTCTTGTTACAGTTATTAGTGAGATGACGCTGACTGAAATGACAACCAGACCAATTAGTTATGAACAAATGTGTATATTTTATATATCTGAGACTGTGTGTATGGCTATGTGTGCTGTCAAGTGTATTCATTTACATGGTTTCTAGTGAGGCTCATAAACAGTAATACACAACTTTCACAGAATCACAAGACAGCCATCCTACAAGTACATCATCGGTTACATTTGTATCTGCATTGTTGATTGATTTAGAAGTTCATCCATGAAGACTTCTGTTCATGTGAAAGACACTTACAGGCATTAGCTAGGCAACTTAATACCCTTACAACTACTGAACCAATTAAAGCATTTCTTAAACCCAATGGAATAGACTGTAAGAGAGCAGCATGGCTGCTCGACATTATCATTCATCTTTAATGAGGCATCCACAAGTGAACCCGTGCACTCTGTGCATCATCTCTACATGATGTCTACACATGCTGTCATTTGAGGCTCAACACTAGGCGCATCATCTTACAAAGCTCATGTCACTCTGAAATTGGTCTGCCTCGCTTGGTTCATGTCTAGATACATTTCACAGCTTTCAGAGCAATGCTGGGCGGCGGGCGAAACCTGAGTGAGACAGGACCTTCTGGGATTTCACTTTTGTAAGCGTCAAACAAGGCTGTAATTGACAGCTGGGCTATTCATTCTGCACAGCCACTCTGGAAAATGTCAGAAGAAGTCAAGAGGTAAAATCATTATGTAGCAGCCCTGCTCACTTTGGCCGAACAGAGTTCAACTTGTAGGCTGCCCTTCACCATCAGTCGAACTTGTATTACACCATAAAGAACATCCAATTTTAATAGTGTCTGGTGCTGCCTTAACAAATACACACTGACTGGAATGCTGCCAGATGGGGTGCGATCTTAGCATTGTAGCATGGTAGCTATGAAGGCACATTGCTGGCACACAAAGAGAAACCTGAGCCTGCTGTTAGCCTGCAAAGAGAATGGCAATTAGAATATTAGCCTAGCCCCCTTGGAGGTTAATTGAGGGTGTGCAGGGCAGTCCCTGTAGTGGTGGTGATGTGTAATCCCAACACTTTCTGACCTTTATCTGAGAATGGAAGCTCTGCTTGTATGTTCACCCACATGGTCAACCTCACGGACCACTGCATGTATATTGCTGAGAGAAAGAGCTGATCTCCGAACAGGAAGCTGAAACACCACCTGCTGAGATCTGTGAAGGTCACTGCAGTGTCCTCTACACATTACCCACTCTATCCATCTCTGTCTCTCTCTGCATCAGTGCACACAGCCCGAAGCATCAATTATCACGTTAACTGCGTTTTGATGTCCACGGGCTTCCCTGATTTTTGAGAGCGTGTGGTGGGCTCAGAGGAATGGTGCAAAAATGAGAGGGAGAGAAGGAGATGGCTGGCTCTGCCTAACAAAAGGGGTGGTTGTTGTTCCATGCAGTGGCATGCACAGCTAGGACGTCTCTAGTATTTTAAAGCTTCTGTTTCACAAACCTATGATAAAAAAAGACAACAAACATGGCATGTGCATGTGGACTCTAAGCGTTACTGAACAATTAATCAGATCAGAATGCTTCTCACATATATGTTTGTCACTCTAGCATAGAAAAACAGAAGCATTTCGAGATGTGAGAATCATAACTGAGCATGTAAATTAAGATGTGCAAGACAGAGAGGCCCATATGAATTACAGATGAGCATGCAGCAATTCCACTGGAAAATACACGTTTCTGTCCTTATTAAACCACACACTTTAAATACTGGTTAAAACACACCAACACAAAGACATAGCCAGATGTGATTAGCAACGTCATTTCAAATTAACATCAGCTTTACCCCTCCGTCTAGTCGCTGAAACTGCTACAATGTTTTTCCAGTTCATATTTCATGCTGTTCAATTTTACTTCTATGGCCTGGCTATAAAGGGAGCTCCCAACCTACACACACACATGCACACACACACCCTTCCTCTGATGTTAAGCTGTTTAAGGACAACAACAGCTGAGGAAGAAAGCTGGTAGACTGGAAATCATAAGCCATGATCCCGCTGGCTAGCCAGGCACTAGCTCACTATCTCCCTCCTGCAGGCCTCCCATGCCAGCTTAGCCAAGCCAGTCTCAACCAGGGGCTCTATATGCAAATGGTTTCTCACTGCCAGTCCGACTAGGCAAGGATCAGGTGGCTTAGACCCCATCACACATTTCCAATGATGGGAATGCCAGTCTAGCACTCTTCCCCCTTGTGGAGCCAGGTACACCCTTCCCCTCTAACCTTTAACCTCTGAATACTTCCTGGGGCATGGACGTCCTTTTAATAGTCCAGTGACTGGCCAAAGAAGACATAACAGCATGACCGCAGGGGAGCACAGTTTGAGTACAGGAGGGGGGTGGACCTCTGTGTCTGCCTCATGATATAGATAGTCTGGCCTGATATATGGCCTCTCCTTGTCTGTGGATTAACATACATCAGCATGACACACTAGAGTTGTCCCTAGATGGCCATCACATCAGACCCAGAGAATTAAGGATTAGGGCCCAGAAAAGGGAGGCACCTCGACTGAAGAATAACACATGAGTCACACATTCCACATGAGAGGAGCATGTGAAAAGAAGACAAAAGACAACAGCCCAGGTCTACAAAATATTACCTTACTGTATATCTAATGTGTTGCACATTTTACATCCATTCAACATTTAAAAGCAGACTGAGGCAGTAAAAATTTCAAAGAGGGAATGAAGATTCCAACACATATATACAACTTTAAAAGCCTCTACTAACTTATCTCCACACTTGTCTGATCACTGATAAAAACGCTGCTTTCCTCTGTTTTGTATCATTGTAAACTGGATATCTTTACATTTTGGACTGGTGTGTGGACAAAACAAGCAATCTGAAGACATCACTTTGAGCTCTGGGAAATTATAATGGGCATTTTACAAATGTCTTATGCTCATGAGACAGTCAACATGATCATTAGTTGCAGCCTAGCACTTATAAAAGGGGCTGGAAACAGGCCAGTGTGGAAACTGGTCACGCTCTGCCATGACTGGGACAGCTCTGAGGCATACTCACTCCCAGCAAGTGTCAAACAACACATGACGTGACACATGCAACTCAGTCACTGGTGGTTCACCTACACACACATTCCCCACACAAAATGAAGGAAGCATGCATAAATACACGTGAAAATTATGTCTTCAACAAGTGTTCTGTGTTATCCACTCCACGGCACTGTTACTCATTTCCTCAGGTCTTTGCTTTGCATATTTTATTTCTTCAATTAGCTCCAGAGTTCAGTGAGCTAGAGTGGGATGAAGTGAGCCGAGGTTCGTGAGAGCGACAGCTGATGGCAGGGTGTGTGCTCCATGCTGCCCTGGCGAAATGCACCTGGTCCGTTGCCAAGCACAGGGGGAGTACACAGGCTCACAACAGTTCCTCTCTGCAGGCACCTCCGCAATCCATTCCACTTAGAAGGTAAGCACACTGAAGAGCGTCCCAGCATACACCATTTACTCTGCCGTAGATTTGGTTTTCCCTTGTCACATGGGCAGACACAAATAATGTTGACACAGGTGTGATTAATTGCGCTTCAGTGAAAGCCAGGCCTGAGAGCATAAAAATCAATAACAATCTTCAATTATGGAAATGCATTGTAGTGATTTAAAATTCGCCACGGCTGCCATATCTCATTAGAATGCCCATCACTGGATGGATTTCTCCTTGTGGGTTAAAAAACAAACTTTAAGAAAAGCAATTTATCTTTCCACCTCTAAACTTGAAGCTATTATGTTGAGTGATAATGCATTTTGCTTTATCGTAAATCCTCTAACCTAAGACTGACAAGGGTCAAAGAGAACGGAGCACTGGCCCCAGATGTGTCCTCGCCGCCACCTCTTTATCAGTCACATCACAATGGTAGTCTGGCCTTTAGTGAGGAGAACTGAAACACAGCCATCAAACTCTCATTAGATTAGATGAAACTTTCATGATCCCACTATTGCCATGGGGACATATGGCTGGAGCAGCAACAACCAAACACGGGAAACAACATGGGCTAAACACAAATGATTATAGGATAAACATGGAAAATAGCAGTTTATAAATTAATATTTGTTAAATAATATTTAATGAATTAGTCACAAGGTGAAAAGAATTTGTTTTCTGGCATTGAGACTGTTTCCACACTTGCCAAAGAGGAAGCATCAGACTTCAAACAAAATTCAAAATAAATAAAAAATAAGTACAATATTCAGGACCGAGACTAAAATGTGGATGAAAGGGAATATCGAACAAAGTTTAGTTTTAGTTTTTTAGTTAGTTTTTTTGGCTTTTTTTAAAATGCAATAACAGAGAGTGTAATTTGTACACATGAAAGATGTGGAGTTGTACAAAAAAGTGTCCCCTTTCAGACAAAATTCTCTCACATATTCTGAAAGTGCAAATGTTTTAATGAGTAATCTAATAGGTATACAGTGGTGGAAACTGTTTATCCTTACTACCATAGACAGAAAACACTGATGTATGGAAATTGGAAATGTGAATGTACTGTATGTACTAATTCACATTCAGAGAGCATACAGGTCTAAGTACAAGTAAGGAAAAATGCAACAAAATGTCCCCTAGATTAAGTTCGGGCAGTGGAAAGAGAAATATCAAATCGCAGATTGTCCCAGCAGAGCATACCTTTGCTGCGTCATCACCCCTCTCATTGAGCTCATTAAGTCCCAATTTAGTGTATATCTCACCAAAACACACTGATACCATATGAGGTGTGGTGCTGTGAATTAAATACTTTACAGTCCTCTCTGACTTTGCTTGCATGGGTCCTCTGTACTGTCAGTTCAGACCAGTTTGCAGCTGATGCGCGACCACTTCAGGGACTTTTGGGATTGAACAGTCTCTCTACTAATTGCTTTGTGACAGGTGTCAGTGGCTTACTGCTCCATCACATGTCCACTGCAGCTCCTTGCTCTCACTGACGCAGAGCTGCAAACTGTTCGACAAACAAACTGCAAACTCTTTAGACCACAAGGTGAATTGGTCTTCATAGCAACGGCAAAGGCTTTTTAAGTGTAAAGTAACATAAACTCTGGCAGCCATAGTAAAATGCCCTCAGCTACAGTGGCCAAATGATGCATTTTAAAGGCGATAAGGAGACATGGATGATTCCTGTGCTACTGGGAATTAATGATAAAATCACTTCAGCTCAACACTATCACTTACACCCTGCACACTAGTAGTATAGTATAGTAGTATAGTTAATGTTAATAGCATTACCAGACATTAACAAGCTGCCTATTTAACGACTTCATAAAAACACAAATTAGGTTTACAACTAAGGATCATTTTAGTATGGATTGATTACCTTGATCACCAAAAAACATTTTGTGCAGTCTAAATTTCACACCAACTTCAGGTTAGATTTCATTGTTTTAACTATAACCACAAAGTCTTTTTTTTCCCCCCTGGCGGTTGATGGTGCCATTCATGTTTGAAAAGAGATTGCCACAAACGCAAAGCCTCAGCACTCCTCCTCCTCCCCACACATCCCAAATAACAGAGGCACCATATAAAAACTCCTGGAGGTGGCATGACGCAGAGTAGATAACTAGACCATTAGATAACCATACAGCAGCGGAGCAGCACAACACAGAAAATGGCACAAAAACTCTGAGACCATAGGGGAAGGAAAAGAGAGCAGAATTATATGCTAACAAGCCTTGCAGCATGGCAGTGGTTTCCTCCACTTCAGTAACACAGGGGGGTTGTGCTCAGATTTCTGTCAGCCACGCTTACATTTTAGCATTGTCTCCACTGAGTCTTTCCCTCAGTAAGAAACCCCCTTATTTAGAAAAAGTGTGAACTACACTATAAAACGAGTGATAATGGAGCTCACTCAGACAAGCCTGAGAACTGGTGTTTGCAGGGGGGGGCGACTTAGGACAAATCGAATCACAAATGTGGCTGACAATACCAGGACAATACCACAATACTTTTTCCTTTGCGGCATCACTTTATCTCTCCCTTCTTCTGTGATCTCTATGACCCTCATCCTCTCTGATATAATCCTGACAGAGAAGACGGGCCATTTAAAAGCATTAGGACAGCTGCGTGTGGATGGCAAAGCGTAAACCCTCATTCGAACCCATCATCACCCTCACACACACCCCATTTCCACTTCCTTGTATGTCTCTGTCAGAGTTTCCACCTTTATTTCCTTGCACACCACCCCCCCTTGACTCCAGGTTCCCAGTACTGCACAGAGAAAGCCCACCATCACCTCCCATGCCAACTACGCATCCTGTTTCTGACACATGCTGACCAACACCAGTCAGCTGAGCACAGATCCAGTTTCCCCTTCTTAATGCTCCTAACAAGCCTCTTCCCTCTGCAGCCACGTGTCAAGCCTCCCAAAGTCACCTAACGGGATGGCTCCACCTTCCTCAACCCAACACAGCAGCAGGGAGAGGGCACACAAACAGACATGCATGCTAATTTTCAATGTTTCTCAACAAGATGCAACCGCGCACCCACCAGCAGTCACAAGATGGATGCCTCATTATATTTGCATGGTTTGTTTTCAACACTTCCCAAGCCTGACAGTGTGAAGTATGAAGGAAGACATATGGCTTGGTGCCACTTCTGATTCTGGGAACCATGGGCAGAACAAAATGACAGGATGCTGATAGCCAGGTAATAGCGTAAATACCTTGCTGGGCAAAATTATCTCTGAGTGTAAATAAAAGCGGTTTAGATGGGGCAATTTTTGTGTCTGCTTATGTTTATCAGCGTGCCCAGTTGCCTTGGTTGGAGATTCAATAAATGAAGAAAAACTTTACTTTGGTTTGAGGCTGGGAGATTTGGTTGAAATCCTGACTTTAATGACTTTAAATTACATAATTAAAAAACACACACACACACACCCAGACACACACACACAATGGAAATCATCAAATTGTCAAGCAATGATATTAACTCTGTTCTACTGTTTGTAAGTCTTCATAAGCAGATTTTATTAGATAAATTCCCTTTTTAAAGGAATGATTCATTTTGACAAGTTTTTTTTTTTTTACTTTAACATGATGTGATCATATTGTCCAAATGATTACACCAAATACCAGAAAATAATAATATTGAATCATTACCCAGTTCTACATGTACATGAGTGTTTCTAAAAACGTTACATCTCACAAAAAATAACCAAAAACAGAATGTGCTAAAAGACTGATCCTGGTACCCTGTGTTGCATCTTGCACTATTCATCTTATCCAAGTGAAGGGTATTCACAGTGTTTATTGTCTGATGCCCTCATCTCCCACCTGTCACACTACCAAACAGCAGAGGAACAGGGACAACAAAGGAACATGGGTGAGGAGCAGCAGGAGCGACACAACTCAATCACAGATGATGAAGCTCACACTCTTCCTCTTCTTCTCATCATTGTCACCACATCCTCTTTTAAACCCCTTTGCCCTTATCACTAAAGACAGACATATAAATATTTTTTCATCTCAGGCAAGCATTGTGGATCAAAAGAGGCCATGTTTGCACGCTGAGCCACATTACCTTTCAACTGGTCCTGTGTTCGGCCACAGGACCACTTGCTCTACACACAAGTGTGTGAGTCATGTATGAAGTGGGCTTTAATACACACGTGAGTAAGCCATGATTCATCCTTAACGCAGGCCACCCCAAGCAAAGTAATTGGCAGTCGCTCTTTCCTATCCCATTTGCACATTAGTCAGGTTACATTCATCATTCCACAGACATTTACTCTGCAGCATGACCAAATTTCAGCCACCACTGAACAGAAAGAACTGAAAAGAAAGCTGTGGAAAAAGGAACCATGTATCCATAGACTTCAGATTTCAGAGTTGTTGCACAGTGTGTAAGGGGCAAGCTTGATGTCACTGGGTCTGCATGAGAAGTCCCAGTGGACTTCATTAGATCTCACTGGTGGTATGTGCAGGATCGTATGTTTGGCAACATGAAACTAGTGCGTACACCCTTACCGAAATGTTCCACGCTAGAAGTTACAAGCCTGGCGTGGCATGAGGATATGCTTTGATGTATGCTGAAGCACAGTAAAATGTAGGAGCTGCTCGCCTGTCATCCCACCCAAATCTGTCATGCAAACACCACCCCCCTTCATTCAAGAGTGGGAGCTGGTAAACACAGCCAAGGGATGACAACAATCATCTTCAATGGAAGCATTCATTATAAAAGGCCTTGCAATGGGCACTCCATCTGTTTAGTTGGCACAGAGGATGAGAAAAACATAAAAATTCAGTTTGGATCATGTCAGGTCACTTGCACAGCAAAGGCCATCACAGAACAAGAGGTCAGGCCAGTGTGACAGGGATTTCTCCATTCAGTGAACATGTGTATGATGCGTTTAAATGAGATTTTGCATCTGCAAACAAGCTCTAGAAGTACAGCAGCAGCCATACCTTGTTTTTGATGTTGCAATGGCAGCAAACAGTCCACAGATACTTTAGGGTCCGCCACAGCAGGATGATGAAGAGACCCCCAAAAAACGTCACCATGGAGGAGGCGAGGAATGCCCACCACATGCGCTGTCCATTATTGTCGCAGGGCACCTCGGACGAGAATGGGATGACAACGTCTTCCATCTTTGATATTAAGATCGAAGAGTCCGGATTTATGTTATTATTATTGATATTGCTTGTCCTCATAGAGCTGTCGCTTCCATGGGGAACGGTGCCATCTGCTTCAGCTAGCATTTAGGAGCCTTGGAAAGCCTGTGCCAGCGTCCCCAGCCCCACTCACCAGCCATATTGCTTGAAAAAAATGCCCCCTCTTCGCTGTAGATTATGTTCATCCACCCGATGGAGTCTTCTTTCTGTGTTTCAGCAGCCTATGAATTGTTTATTATTGACAGCGTGAGAAACCGCACACGCGGACTTGACCAAAATAGTGGGTCGATGGCCCTTGGAGAGAGGCATTTAAATCCGCAATAACGACGAATCTTAGGCTCTTCTCGATCTAAGTGGGTTTTCTGCGTGTTTCACGCCAAAAGCCATGGTAGATACAGAAGAGTCGGCGTCGTCTGCAGCCGTCTAGGCTGCAATGATATCTCGGGTAATGGGTAAACACAGCGACAATGTTACCGCCTGTTCTTCGGCGTGGCGACCGTCTTCCATTCAGGGATTCCTGTCGCTTCGCAGTCGGCGGGGAATCGATTTCACTTTCTTTGCGCGGCAATCGACTGTGACAAACCGAACGATTTAAAAAAAAAAATACACGGACAGATATAGTTTAATTCTACAGTTGGTCGGTTGTCGTTGCAGTGCTGAAGACTACATGTTCTTCTCGTTGGCGTTTGCGGTGTCAATCCTGCGTAAAAATGACTGGCACTCGGGCGGATGTCGCTGTCTCCATTCGGTCCCCCTGCAGCCCTGGCACGGAGCGGCCAGCTGAGAGCGCCTGTCAGATCCGCTCCAGAGGAGAGCGGGGAGATTTACAGGTAGGAGGGCGGAGCGAAGCGCTAATAATACAGATGGACAGGGGGCAGTAATACCGCGACGATGTTGTGTTTTCCCTTTCCCCCCCCAAGTGCCTCTCTCTGCTGCTGCTTGGGTGTATAAAAGGATGGGCAACAATTGCGCCTTTGCGTCGTTAGTGTACGCCAATGACGCACGTCGCAAAAGACGTAGAGGATTTCAGAAGAAATTATCGATCTGTGAGGATTATAACTTACTATATAAACGTCACGGCAGATGCGGCCCCCCACACACACACACACACACACACACACCACCACCACCACCACCCCACAAGGAAATGGTGATAAAACGACATTAAAGACAGGTTACTCATCACTGACTTTACTGTCGGTCCCTGCAACGATATTATATTGCTGCTGAATTCTCATCAACGATAGTGCTCCCCCCTTTCAATTACTGAGTCTGTGGCTTTTCATCCATGGAGGATGGGTGTCCCTGTTTTTCATTTTGAAAAATGAACTTGATAACACACACACACACACACAGAGGGAGAGAATGTCCTTCTCGGTCAATTACTGTAATATGTTTTACACTTTTAGCTCACATATTAGGACAAAAACAGGTGTGGATTGGTGATGACGGTGAAGCATGACCAGCAGTAGTTTATGGCTGCACACAGGATGCCCCTCCACCACCACCACCACCACCACCACCACCCCTGCCCTCAAGCAGCCAGTCAAGAGCAAAGGATATGTGGAGAAACAGCTGGGCTCAGGGCTCTGAATAACCACTGACCCCTGAGCACCAGACTGGGCAGGTGCACACAGCCACCTGTGTCACAAGGCTCCAGACTGCTTGGAGGTTGGATGTAATAAACTTTCAATAATCTGTCCCCCAAAGTCCTCGTGAATGCCTACATGAATAACAAATATTATTCCAAAAGGGTTTTTTTTCCTATTTTCTTTACATAACCCACTTCGTGTCCTACAAAATGTGGAATTTTGGCATTTGATCTCAAGCACAGATGTTTTTATTCTCATAGATGTGTGTCCCCTAATCGATTTAGAAGTTTGTTTTAGAATGACCCTGTGACAAAATACCAAGAACCAAAATCAGACAAAATTAATGTCCTTGCTTTGAAATTCAGCTCATTCAGCTTTAGCCTATACATTGTTAAGTTGATTTATGCCTTGTGACGCCACTGACAGCATCCAATCTGTATGTGTTCAGGCAGCCAGATAAGTATCAGGATGGGCCTTGAACGACAGCTCTGAATTTGTCCTCCTGCTGGTAAAATGGTGAACCGTCACATGAGAGGTAAATGATTCTGCTCTACAGCAACCGAAGAGCAGGATACACTGACATTTGTTCTTTCTGAATGTTACAGCATCTTAATAAAAAAATTGAATTGTTGCTGGAACCAAGGTGAGCCTCTTGATGATAAAATGTTTTATCGATGTTCATCTTTATTAAAATAAAAGATGAAATTTTCAGGAAACAAATGAAGTCTGAATCACAAGTCTGCTTAATGGAGGTGTTCTATTCACAGTAATAATGTTTATTCACACTGGGGATTCATACAGAATTCTGAATACAAAGTAGAGAATTACCATCTACATATAATTTATGATGCATATTCTCTAACAAATTTGCAAGGGAGAAAAAAGCAAGAAGATCAATCTTACAACCATTCATGTTAACAAGCCAATTGACATCCACATTCCAAAGCAATAACAAGCCCCCACAGAAGTCACAAAGAGTCAGCACACGCTACATACATTATGTGTCATAATAAATCTCTCTGGTGTTTATTGCTGGCCATGGCAGAAGGGGCTTGAATTGATCATTCCTCATGAAGAGCCAGCTGTTGGGTGAATGGTTCCTTTAGACCCAGCAGAACTTTAGCCGGAGGTTTTTGGTGCCACTCAAAGATGAGGAGAGAGCAGTCAAGTGCTAGTCCCGCAAAGGGACATTTGGGGATGCTGGGAGGCAACATGCCGGAGAACCGGACAAACTCATCTCATTGAGCCAATGGATGAGAAAAGAGAAAACGTGCCTCCCTGCTTTGAGGAGATTTGACGTGAGAGGGGAAAGGCCACAGCCTGCCACTGTGGACTACAAAGATCCTTTGCTGTCAGACTGGAGACTTCTCAAGTTCAGTTGAGCTGTCAGCAGCTGTCTGGAAACAGACACCCCAGCAGGAGGGCTGGAGACCCTACCCCTTTCTAAAATAAGGCAAGAGGAGACTTGGAGGACATGAAGAATTTCAGACTCAACATAGGAGACCTGCACCTACAGTATATCAGATGTAGTGTGAAGTCATTAGGTACTGAAACCATGATGGACATTTTCTGAAAAGCATTAAGTAACATCACAGCAGCTTACTTCAAACAATGAATGCTCTCGTCAATGGGCAATGAGTTGCAGGCAGTTTCAGGCAAGAGTGAATGTTTTGGAATCACTGGTTGCCCCAGTGAACCTGACAGGCAGCCAGAGGGTAGTCATTCACTGTGACATCATTGGCTCCATGTGACCCTTGATGCAGTGCTTGGAGGAAACAGCCTCGAGCTGGAGGCACCCAATCAACCAGCAAGATCTGTTGTAGCTACAGGCCATCCAATTGCATGGAAAGCAACTCCCACAGGATGCTGCACAAATATAAATTTATTTCTTGGGAGTGTAGCTCCTTTATGTGTTATACAATCCCGTATTTATGAAACTTCTAAGAATTTACAGTTATTAACAGATTTACTCCCTCTTGCAGCAAATAGTAAATAGTGATTTAATAGTAGGAAACTGGTGAAAATTGAAGTATCAAGAAAGCAGAAGTGGAGCAAGAAAGGAATTCTCCTGTCTCTAAAAGACATACATCAGAAGAATCACGTGATAAGGGCAATTTAGTACCATGTTGAGAAGCACAGACAACGAAGAATGCATGGAAAGTAATACAAACCAAAAATCAATGCCACTTTTTTTTGTGCTTCTGTACCCCAGATAAAGTCAAGAAAACTGATGAAATGTCCTATCGAATGCTTACATCAAATAAGGCTGCAGCTGCTTTCATCATCGCCAATCTCTGCAGGACATGTCTCAGAAGACATGTGCTCACTTCTCTGCCTGTACTGCAGACATCTAGGATCTACTCTTAACCAACTTACCAGAATACCTTTTAAGTTGTACGAAATTTGATGAATGGGTTTTATGCATAAGTTCACAAGCACCAAAAATGGAGTGTTGGTTATTTTTATCTTTAATCCTCGGAAATTAAAAAAACACTTTTTCTGGTTGAAAAACACTGGTTTGATATCAGTGGGAATACCTGACTAAATTAATAGGTGACTCACATGCCTGCATTAGATTTTCATGATAATTAACAAAAACCCAATCTTATAAAATCAAACTTACTGATGGTGTTTCAGTAAGGACAGCGCACATAACCCCGTCACCTGCATTATATGATGTTATACAGCAGTGCTGCTGAAGAACAGCAAGAGCTACAGTGTCTTTCAAAGTGTATTTAAACCCAAGACCCAAGCGCAGCTGCTGCTTTAATGCTGAATCAAGGCCACATCTTTATCACTCTCTCTGAGATCCTGGCAGATGTTATCACACTACCTTATCTCAACTCGGAAACTGATGGCCTTTTCATCTGCCACTTCATCATTTGCGGCTGCTACTATCGGCTAAATGGATTCACTTTTGCCCTTACACATCTCAGAGGGACACAGTCACATTTCACTAAGATCTTGACAGAATATGTTGGGATTAAATCTGCTTTAATTCTCTTCCTTAAAACATAATGTGAATAAAAGGACAAGAACAAGCAGCGTGCTGAAAATCAGCTCAGTGTTTAGAACTCATTTTCTCAAGCACGGCGCAAACATCCCAAGACAAAGTGGTTTCCCAACTAGGTGCAGTGAGAAGAGACAGATCCAACAAACATTTGACATTGTGATACAGAAAATGAGTTTTATTCTCATGTTAATGTCTCAACATACAAATCACATTCTTTTTACTAAAAGAAAAATTCAATCGGTACCTGGCGACTAGATTCTTTCTAAAAATACAACCAGTTCACGTTGTATCCCGCTCTCTCTCTCTAACATATGCTATCTAATCAGAAAAATAGTAACATTACAGGTTGCATCTGCTTTGCTCTGTTAGCCCAGTAGTCAAACTTGTGGACTAATTTTTCCTTTGAAAAAACTGTGCAAGAATAGATCCCTTTTTAATAATTCAAATAAGAAGTGATCCTTTTTTCCTAAGAATAAAAAGGCTGTCAATGAAATGTAAGGAACTGATGTGATACATAAAATGTGAATTAGTTACAGTAGAAATTATAGTACCTATTCATAGTCTACTGGAAACCTAGGAACAGTTACATGTTTAAGGTTCACAGATAAACAAGTGCAAAACAGAAATAATATAAAGGATAAAGTTGCCTTAGTGGATTTTGGCACAAATAAGATACAGGATATGGTTTTGAGGAAGGGCAGAGTATTTTTGTCAATATCTTTTGCCTCCTGAATAAAAAGTACAATTAAATAACAATGAAAAGTCACTAACATTTAAACGGATCAGAGGAAAATCCTTTTAAGATATTACCCTGCAAATTTTGCTTCATAGTGTCTCTGTTAATGAGTACATCGATAAGTGACTGACAACCAACCACAGAAAAACAAAAACAAAAAAATAAATAAAGGAAAAAAAAAAAACATGCTAATACCTGCTAAGACATGACTGGACTGCCAGACGTTCCTAGGCGTATGACCTAGTGAAAATACATGTAATATATATTTATATATATTTGTTTTTTCAGGTGTATCTGCATATTGTATATGTTATACTTCTATATTGTTGTTAAATATATGTTAAAGAGATAGAATGATAGTTACACAGTGGTCTGTCTAGCCCTGGAGTGCATTCTGAGTTAACCCGTTGGCCGCCACTTCGGCCTACTCTCAAAACCTCGCCATTGTCATACACTGTGCTGGTCTCAAATCAGCCTCTAAATCATTCATCACACATTGGATCTTGGGGGGAGAAACTTTCAAAAAAAATCCCCTTTAATGTTCCGCCTACGTGACAAGGGGCTGGTTTCAGATCAGGCTTCCTCTCCGAAGGCACTTCCGAAAGGCCCATAAACTATTCGTGCACCTGGCTACTATAGAAACACAATGCATAGAGCAAACATCGATGTGTTTTCACTGCTGGCGATCAGGTTCAGTAAAAACACAGCTACATACTTCAAGAGGTTTGATGCTTTTGCACTTTTGTGATGAAACACCACGAGAAACGTGATGTCTGATCCTGGCATTCCATTTCTATAGCCTCATAAATTCACTCTAACAAACAACCACGATTCAACTCATCTGAAAATTGTCATTACAATTATGAACAACAGTCAATGCTGTTTTCTATCTCATACACGCACACGCACACACACACACACACACACACACACACACACACGCACAAAATTAGTTGTCAGTCATTGTCAAATGGGTGCATAATTGTAGGGAAACCACAAATAGCATTTGGTACAGGGGTGGGTCAGGGGTTACTGAACTTCATTTAGTGTTGAGGTTTGTGTACACAAGGGGAGGGACACGCATTCAAGCAAATATCGAACATCAATATTCAGACTCGTCCTTTGACTGTAAACGGATGCTTACAATGCAGCATTACAAATACACCACCAGAAATCCTCAGGGAAGACTCAATGAACTTT
The DNA here is from genome assembly GCA_016785225.1 of Psettodes erumei. Classification (NCBI taxonomy): domain Eukaryota; kingdom Metazoa; phylum Chordata; class Actinopteri; order Pleuronectiformes; family Psettodidae; genus Psettodes; species Psettodes erumei. Next base: position 817,040 of record JAFBJZ010000001.1, on the reverse strand, counting down.
TAACGTCAAGATCCAGTGCTACCAACCTGCTCTGGAGTACATCAGAAATAAAGGAGGCTCTGATTATAAATCATAACAAAGACAAAATAAAAAAATATCAATAATTTACATAACTACCTCACTGTAGTGTACCTATTGGTATAGTGTGAAAGAGTTAATTAGTGTTTGGGGAATGGAGATGAGGGCAGCGGCTTGCTGCAGTGGCAGCCGGTCTCCTCTAGGGGCAGCCAAGTGGAGTCCACAGGACTTTACTTTGTTCTTGATCAACTATAGTCATGATCTGAGTGCAAATGTAAGGGAGGGTGCCGCCTTGGACAATACCTGCAAAGAAAAATTCATTTATTGAAAAGGAAAGTTCTGACCGACCGATGAAAAACTTTGTGTTTGTTCTGTTAACACATAATATTATCCACGTTTTAGTTTTTTGGTTTTTTTTGTGTGTGTGCATACAAACCTGTGAAGAATTTGCTGTACTCTTGCTCTATCTTCTGTGCACTTTCAAATTGCTCCTTGGAATGTTTCTGAGATACTTTGTCCCGCAAATAAACCGGATCTTTCTGCTCCCTGTGACAAATAAAAAGACCAGGCCCTTGAAGGTACGTATCAAACATCAGTGACCACCTACAGTATCTTTCTTACATATATACCAGGTCTAATTAGGCTTTAAATATTGAGGGATTCTGATATTTGATGAATATCCTCACCAGCACCAGTACAGAGAGACTTTATTTTAAAATGAAAGAAAAAAAAAAATCAGGCATGTTTAACCAGCTGTTTGGGATTATGCAAGTGTGTGTGGTGGTGTGGGGCGCCCTGACAGACACGCCAAGGGATTCACGGTGGGATGGAGTGTGTGAAGGATTATCCTACTCCATGCACACGCACACGCAGGTCAGGGGTGTCACTGTACCAGGACATCATTATCCTCATACTTCTGGCCTTGGGAGAGTGATCCAGACTTCACTAGCCAAGCATTTTTGTCACTTTGTGTGTGTGTGTGTGTGTGTGGGTTTGAAGAAACTGAGATTGAATAGAGAGCTTTGTGTGTCCTGATTTGTGCTGCAAAAAGAGTTGCTACTTACTTGATCTGCTTGGCATTTTTGTAGCGGACAAAGACGACAATTGGATATATATGAATGCTGTGGAGCCTTTCGATGGCGTGGGGGGCAATGTCGAGTAAACAATGACAGCCCTGTATCCCCCCAAAAAAGAAAGAGAGAAAACATTGCATTAATTCAACAGTTTCATGAGGCTTGACAACATTTTACATTGCCTGTTACAAGCAGGACTCTCTTTAAGCACTGCAATAGTGACTGACTTTATCTTGACAACAGGCAGAGGTTAAAGTCAAACAGAAGTCACTTTACTGTTCTGATAAAGAAGAGCATGGACTAATACCTTTTCTGTTATTTCCTTTATAGAAGCAACGGTGGTCACGTCAAAATGGCCACTCCTGCGCTTGTAGTCAATGAAGAGACAGTCTTTGACACCCCGCTCGATGGCTTGCTGGGATGCCTTCATCACCTCTGCAGACAGACAGAATGAAAGGGAAAAAATTACATACAGTATAGGACAAAGCATGGATACTGGAAAGGCCTGAATTCAAGGTGACTGAAACATTTGCCAGCTTCTGCAAGAACTGCTGACTGCTGACTTTTTTCCTGTTTTTCCTCAGTACTGAGAATGCAGATGCAGGATTCATTCCCCTGATTCGCAAGACTGACAAACGTGTGGAGGTGAGGTGAACTTACCCAGTACACATCTGCAGAACTTCCCAGGAGACTCTTTGACCAGCATCTCCTTGACGGCATCAGTGAGCGGCCCAAGGACGAGTACTGGTCGGGGAGAGGTGCACTCTACCTTCTGGACCCGCTGGTACGCCAGGCTCACACAGTCTGACACAAAGAACACTCAGGTCAGTTAAATATCCTTTCCAGTTTTAGATTTCATTTTTTATTCCACAAAATGTAAACCATTCCTCGTACCATCCAGGAAGGGGATGGAGTCTGTGCTGATGGCGTCCAGTGCCACCATCTCTTTGCTGTCTTTGGAGCTGCTGCGCTTGTGTTTCTGTTTCCGTCTGAAGAAGGATCTGCGGGCTGCTGCAGAGAGAGTCTTACTGGAGTCTTCCTTCATTTCTGTCACACTGTGTCTGCGGTAAAACTCTTGGTCCATCCTACACATACACACATTCATATAAAAAAACAGATTTAACTGAAGAGGATCCACACAAAAAGTGCACAAGTATATGAAAGTAGGACTTGTGTGGATTGTTTTACAAATGTCAAGACACAATTTATTCCAATAAGGCTTTTTGTTGAGTGAAGGTTAATTGGACAAGATAATTAATCTTTATTGGGATTCCACTGTAGGAGTTCAGTAAGAAAAAGATGTGATTTTAACATTTATCTAGGATTCACTGTAACTGGCTTCTGGCCCTTCAGGCCCAGTACATGTACAAAACAATACCAGAATGACTGAATCAAGTAACACAAATGTGCGGAAATTTTGGCAGCATTGATCATGTCAAAGCATGCCTACAGAGACATGCAGTATGACAACAGTGCCTTGCCATATGTGCAAAAGGACAGTCCAAAACATATGGAAGAAAAGTGACATAGATATGATTCCTGTATTGTGGTAGTGTGGCAGAGATTGTTGCAACAGCTGTTACAAACTGTCCGCTAGCTCAGAAAAATGTGTGTGTATGCGTGTGCGTGCACACACACTGCATTCTCCACCCACATGTACTTGCTGGGGATCTGCCCCCTCTGGATCTGCTGTGCATTCTCATCTAGCTGCCAGGCCATCCAGGTCCCGAAGCTGCCCTTTGGTAAAGACTCATCCACGTACAGGATGTCATCCTTCTTAAAACTGAGGTCTCCCTCGGCCTCCCCTACCCGGTCGTAAAGTGCTCTGGCGATAGAGAGAGAGAGAGAGAGAGACAGACAGGCAGTTAGGAAGAACGGGGCAGAACGAGGGCGTGGAGGAGCATAAAGCTGATAAAGTGGGAGAGGAGGCTGTGGGATATCACACGGGAAAGGTGTGAACAGAACAAGATAAAAGAATTAGAGATAGAAGGAGAACAAGAAAGGACATGAAGAGGGAGTTTCTCTATCGACGGTGTAGGTGCCTCCTGTTGGAGCCTCGTAAGTCATTCCCAAGCAGCCTATCTGTGACAGCCCGGCAGGCCGAGTGTATTTACTGCAGATGACATCACGAGCCCACTCGCCTATATGACAAGTGACTGCGGCAGCTGCGGCAACACGCCCGCATGGACTCCCAACAATAAAACGTGACTATTTTAGTGCTTCATTTTCCATTCATGTACAATGTATTTCCAAACGCATGATCACTAAAATGGATATGGTGTTGGGTCGGGCGCACCGCGAGTAGGGAGATTATATGACCTAAATTTGTGGTGTGATTAGCATTGCCACAGTCGCACAGTGGATCTGGGACATAATTGGTTAGATGAGAAAGATTCCAACTTGTCCGAGGGGCGCTCCAGTGGTGGTTCTATATATAGCAGCTTGGACAGAGATGAGGCTGCTTGAGGAGAATTACCGCTGTACTTTTTTTTTTTTTTTTTTTACAGAGCTGTAACCCGTAAACGCCTGACACAGCACCGTGTGTACACAGTATACACGTACCTAATGTAAAAGCCATCTCCTGGAACGTCTTTGAGCATGCTGAAGTCATCTGGCCGGTGCTGCACCTTCAGCGTGACCACCTCTGCAGGCTTCAGCATCTCAACGTACACCTCTTCTGCTGTCTTATTCTTCATAATCACCGCATTATACTGAAAGACAAGAGGTGATGAGAATTTGGGGGGGGGGAGAGATAGGGGCCAAGTGAACTTCACGTCATGAAAAATAAAGACAAACTCGGGGTAAGGAGCAGACCAATTTGGCGAGTGTTTACACTCATCTGTGAAATCATTTGCCGCGCCCGGCAGCTACAGCTACATTTCCTCCAAGCTTTCAGCTGTATTAAAGTGTCGCAGTATTGATTTGTGCCATGTATGGGGGAAGAAAACAAACAGGATGAGAGATTGAAGGACAGACCGAAGCTGGGCAGCCTGATTACAAAAGCTGCATGGCAATTCACACAGCAGGCCCCCTTTGTGACAGAGAGCTAAGTGGGAGCTTGCCAGGAATTGCCTATTATGAGTTTGCGGTGCTCTGGATAGATCACCGATGTGGAGTGAGAGAGGACACAGACGAGGAGGAGATCAATGAAAAACAATGACAGGCAGGGACGGGGAAAAACAAATGCCAGCGCCTTCAGGCAGTGGTGGAGTCAGTAGACTACCAACGTCTTATTAGGGTTTAGCTTCGAAATTGCTTCAAAAAACTGATGTGGCACCCACATCTCTTTACTGTCAAACAAAAATCCACAGCACCATGTGAAAGTGACTCTCCAGACTCTCCATATACTTTATGGAGTCAACAATTCTAAATATAACACACAAAACGTCTATAAATTATCTTTGCTTTGTCATATATACCTTGCTAAAGTGTTTCTACAAGCCTTTATACAAAAACACAACACATGTACAAATGAATTTCAATGTGTTGAGCAGAAATTTAAGCACAAACCTCCAGGATGAGGTCCCCAGGAAGCAGCCCGTCAGGGCCTCTGGCAGGACTGTCCTCATCCAGACTCTCTATGTAGACGCCCCGCAGGTTCCCCCCGCAGAGCGTGACTCCCACCTCCACTCCGGGCCTGCGCACCGTCACGAGCCGCGGCTCACCCACCTTCCTGCTGCCCTCCGACGGCATTCTGGAAGACCGCGAGTGGTCGGTGAAGAGACATGCCGCAGAACCTTTTATTCATGTCGTTAATGTTTGTATGAATGTTTACCTGATGAAATTGTGGGGGCTGGTAGTGGGTGTGGTCTGCTTGGAGGAGGGAGTGAGCGTGCCCTCGTCCTGCTCGCTGAGCGTGTCGATGGCAGAGTGATTGTCCGGGGTGGCGGTCCCGCTCCCTTGAGGAGTGGACTGAGTGCTGACTGGCTCCAGACGGGAGCTGCGCACATCGAGAACGGGGAAAGTTTTCGCTCCGTCACTTAAATTATACTACACCTTAGGTTTAAAAGGTACTTCATTCTCAATTAATTATTTCGATGATTTGACAACAGAAGCTGCTTGTTAAAGAGAAGGGTTAGATCAAAAAACACAGGTCTGTGCATAATAGGAGCTGCTGTTTTCTTACACTCTTCTTAGTATTAATAATACAGTGCAGGCTTTTCATATTTGCTCCCCCATTCTTTACTTTAATGGAGCTATGGTGAAGTCAGTCTTGCAGTGGCCCAATTTTAATCTTTGACCAAGCACCAAGAAAATATCAAAATCTAGATGAAGAGCAACTTTTACTGAGCACAGTGTTGGCTGCTGCTTAGCAATAAGTCAATCAAAATTAAAATGTGTCTTTTTTATATTGTGACTGCTCTGAATTTTAAGCTCCCAACAAATCAAAGAAGTGCATTTAAAAAGGGATCCTTCTTAAAAGGTCAGACTCCAGCATGCATATTGAGAATATTTAAAGATGAACAGCCAGAGAGTTAATTCATTCTTTACGCTTAGTGGCTGAGTGAACACAGCAGTTGCTCATTCAGGTGCTACCCTTATGTTCACCCAGCTAGAAAAGCGTAAATGCATTGAAGATGTGTCATCTTGCGTAAGCGTTCTATACCTGGACGCATGTAAGAATAGGAAAAAAAAAAAAACAGTGGAACCAATTCAGGAGTCAGCCAGGCGGCACACCTGAGACACAGCGACGGAACTAACCCCATGCTCAACATCTACAGCTGCTCAAGAAACATTGTGTTACCTGGAGCGAGAGTGGTTGCCCAGCTGGTACATGTGTGGGTTGTACTGGGCCATAATGGTGATGGTGTCACACTGCTGGCCGATGATGAGACGAGCTTGCTGCTCCGTGGCGTTCCGCAAATTGATACCATTAAACTGAGGAGGGGGGGGGGATATATGAACTACTAATCCATCAATGTTTTACTTATACATTTGGAAATGTATTAGATTTCGACTTGTCGTTTTAGCAATGCTATAATGACCATGTACAATTGTGACTCAAACTCTTTATTATAACATAACCCTAAAATACAGGAAATATGTATGTAGTATTAAAAACAGCTCCTACAGGAAAGTGTCAAATATTTAGTGTGACCCTCCCACACACACTTGAACAAGAGCAGAAACCTGGCTTGGTCAGGAATGGTCTCTTTGGAAGGGTGGCAGTCACAAAAACACTTTTTCGGGAAGGAGAACAGGGTGAAAAGGCTAATGCTAAAGATCGCAAAGACTGGAATGAGGATCAATGGAAGAGCAAGTGGTGGCATCAGACCTTTGCACAGCACTGTAATTGTAAGGGATTTACACTCTTGTGTTCTCAGATTGCTGTGTAAATGTGAGACGTGCACATTGTTCTGGAGCAGGACACTTAGGTAGGTCATGGTTCAGTTGGGGGAGTGATAGGCTGTTGTGTCCACATCCTTATGTGACAGTGAAGCACATCCAAAATAAGTAAGAAGCAACTGTCTCTGCAAAGTCTGGGTGTGACAAATCCACTTACTTTAAAACCATTCCCTCTGCAGTCTTTTTCCTACAACTGCTCAAACTGTGTACCATTCACAAGCACAGTAGACACCCACTTGATGTGACAATACAACAGAAATCCAACTTGCGCAGCTGGTTCACATGCAGTAAAATCAACATTTCAGCAAATATTAAAGTCCTGGGAACTGTGACAGCACTAATTTTCCAGGAAGGCAGACCACACAGAATCAAATCATCTATGAAATTCCTGTCATTGGGTTGCTCATACCTCCAGTAACTGGTCTCCGTACTCCAATCCTGCCTGGTGGGCGATGCTGCCTCCTGTAACTTTAGAGACAAAGATCCCTCCGTTCTCCCCGCTGACGATGGAGATGCCAAGAGGCTCTGCACCTTTGTGCACGATGACATTGCGTGGCTCCTCCAAGTAGGGCCTGGTGGAAAAGAGGGACACGCATGAATGAACGGCACCGTTGAGGAGCAGTTCCAGGGTACAGCGCAGGAGTAAGTTGGAAGGGTAAATGGTGAGGTAACATTTTCACAGCTGGGCTGACCAATTTATTAACAGCTCTGGAGAGTTACTTGCCACACAGGATTTTGCTCTAGTTATGCAAAATCATACCTGCTCCAAATTCTAAACATTCTGAACAGAAAGGCTGAGTTTGAGCGATGTTTGAACCTCCGTTTAAATCCCCCCCCGCCCGGTCTGTAAATCGGTCATCTCTCCAGAGCACCACTTTACGCCTGGCTTACACAAGAAATCGGACAGGCTTAGAATGCGGAGACACTGCGTATGACATCGTGAAAGCACAGGCAAGTGAAATCCCTTCACATGGAGGAGATTCGCATGAACTTTGTGTGTCTTCACAACAACTCAGCTTTGGACATGGGATACAGTTCCATGGAGGCAGATCAGAGGAATGGATCAACAGCCAGAGACGGGGTAAACAGAGTGGTGGCGTACAAACAAGACCATGACCCAGAAGCTAAATAATAGCACTGTTGCATAACATACATACTGCAGACTACAGGGTGACTTGGCTTCAGGCCAAATTACACGCATGCATATTGGCCATGTCTTCATCGGGGGACGGGGACACTGCATGCAATATCTGAGATTCCAGGGTTTTTTCTAACATGGAGGGAGACAAGTGCAGACATATGAAGACAGCATTGAATCTTTGAAGTTCACTGAGTGTAACTAATCAGGTCTTTTTTTTTGGTTTCCTGAGGCACAAACCACATACTGAAGCATGCAAAGAACCAGCGATCTGAAAATTAAACTGCGCTCTTGCAGTGGGTGAAAAACAAAAATCTGCATTTTGCATTCCTTATAGTGCATGTAAGCTACGCCAGACTATCCTGTGCCTCCATACTATCCACCCAACTCCACTGAAGCATGGGAACAACGTGAACTTGGAGGAAGGGTGGGGGGTAGTAGGTTGGGGACATTTCTCTGTTTGTAGCACTGTGAAGGAGAACGAACCTGAGGCTCCTGAGAGAGGAGAACCTCGGCCTTGCAGCCAGAGGAATCCTTAGAAAAGATCGGTTACGGTAAAGAGATCTGGAAGCGGAAGGTATTAGAGAGGTGGAAGGAAGATAAAGAGGACAATGGTGGACATATATCATACAGAGACAGTAACTGTGTAAAAGGACTGAGCGGTGGCTGTGATCCAAAACATGACAGAAATGTTGGGCGGAAAGAGTAAAATAAAAACACATCGGCATAGTCTTGCGTCTTTTTTGGAAATGGCAAGAAATTCCATTAACTTAATAAACACGTTTTAATAGGAATTCAATCTGAATTTCAATGAGGCTGCAGAGCTCTGACCAGGATAGACCTGTTGCCTGGCAACGCCTTTTGAAATAGCCTGGGAGAATCCCTGAGGGCAGACATCCACCATATTGTATCCACTTCTGAAGTGATCCTTATAATCATACTCTCCACCATTCACCCAACATCTACACCATCTGCTGAGCAATTTTCCCAATATCCTCGAACAAGGGCCGCACTAATCCACCAGACACTAATAACACCCATCTGATCTACGTTCTTAACAGACAGTCCACAATAGCAACCGCCTTCACTGCTCACTGTAAATTTTTGGAAATGCCAGATGACCAAGCTAGTTTACAGGCATGTACAGTTCCTTTCTGGTATATTGTTTTGTTGTTTTTTTAAATTCTTCTTCTATGAACACTTGTTTCCGACTTACCTGTCTTTCCTGCGATCCCCTATCGGCACGGGGCTGACTGAGATCCGTGGTAAGGTGGAAATGGAGCCTTGTGACTGGCTGCTGGCAAAGGAGGAAGTCTCCAGATTCAGCGGCGACTGCGGGGGTGTGATGAGACTTGGGCTGCTGCACTCAGAGTGCGAGAGGGAGCCTGGATTTAGGAGAAGAGGAGCAGAGCAGGGTGAGTGTAAGGGCGTCTCACCTAAAATATACACTTCTGGAATATGCACTGAAATCCAATTACAAATCGCAACTTCACATTGAACTGCCTAAAGACCATTTACAACTTGGACACATTATTTTTTGGTACAAACCTGCTGACAAACTGGTTACACCAAAGATCGAAAACAGGCTAATCCGGGTGTTTAAATAACAGTTCATAATCTGGGGGATAAAATTTAAGGTGCCTCCTCTTTTTTTCTGCTGCCAGTGCTGTTAAACCACAATTTAAAACTTAAGACATTGATCTTCCAACTCAGTGAACCTGACAAAGTTAAAACCAAGGGGCTCCAAAGAGCTTTTGGTTGAATGTCTTAATTCACTTGTGGCGAGTTTGAAGTGTGCGATGGTTTACCTCTGTCAGAACCCAGCATGGAGCGGGGGTAGCGGGGTGTGGAAGGGATTTTGATCCTCTCTGTGCGGTACTGGACGTTATTGGAAGAACCTGGCGGCGGGATGAGATGATACAGGAGTGAGTGCTGTGACGTGATATCCCAAAGGAGAGAGGGACGTCGAGTCCGTGACCTTTTGTGCATGCGTGTGTGTGCGTGCGTGCCAGACTGACCGAGCCGTGCGCTGGAGGGCAGTGAGTTTGTACCGTGTGAAGCTCTGCTGCTGCGTGACGATGAGGATTCGGAGAAGTCGCTGGTGCGCTTCTGCTGGCTCAGGTCCAGGCTCAGGCGACCCTGGTGTTGTGGGCTGTGCAGACCAAAACCAAATGAATGAATAAATGAAAACTACACAATTCTTACATAATTATTTCGACATGCAAAATTACTGACAGTTTAGAGTTATACCTATGGGCTCAGTTTAAACAGAAATGCACTGTATTAGGGCAAAGCAACAGCACAAAATTATTTTCCACTGTAACCCAATTTCAATTATGTGATTTTTGCCCTTGGGGATTTGCCCTCATTTAAATAAACAGCTCAGCATAATAGGCCCCATCACAAACACTTAACTGACAAATGAAGAACACTTGATTCAGTTTTAGAACAGTGTCAAGGACACGCTGAGTGTGAAACGGAGGTAACCTGGTGTGGGTGTGCTGGTGACATATCTGGGAGGCGACAGATGGACAGTTGCTGGTGTGAACGCGGTGACTGCGCACGGTGTACACTGGGTTCCTCATCACGGCGGTCACGGCGGGGCAAGGGGAAAGTCCCCTGTGGGCTGAATCTGACAGAGCCGCCATGTTAGAGAGGAGGGTGAAATCTGTGATACCTGCGAGGGCACATCTTTACGTAGGCATCTGAGGAGCTTACTGGGAGGTAGGCTGCCATTGTAGACCGTGGGGACGAAGCCAACGCTGTGCCTGTGGGAGCGGCTGGGGGAGGAACGCAGCATGTCCCTGGGCTCTGGTGAATGCTCGTCGTTAGTGTAGCTCTGTGAGGAGTGACAGAAAACAAACGGTTACCATTTCCCAGCGCTGCAGGGGAACGCAGCACCATTGCGTCTTGGGAGAAATCCTCTACCTTTTGCTGGAGACAAGCATCATATGAGAGAAATGACAGCACGAACATCCCACGACAGTAAAATGAACATTTATGCCCGCTGCATTCTCCTGAGTGCTTCAGGGCCTGGGGAGGTGGCCGGGCATGGTTGTCTGAGCTCCAGGCACTGACTCAGCTACTGGGCTGGGTGGCTGTGCCAGTGCAGAAGCATCGATCACTCATGACACGCTGCCAAAGAGGCAGATCCCACAGGCAGAACTCTGACGGGGCAGTAAATTCTATTACAAAATGGATGCATTGGCCCATTGGGATGATTTGAAATGTTGGTCGCATTTTGGATTTTTTTTTTTTTTAAATAAACACTCGCATCATGTTCTCATCTCTTAACTAGAGAATAATTTAAAGGGAGAAATTTTCAGAAGCAAACATGCACCAGATAACTGCTTTCAAGGCCTCAACTGAACTCACTTGGAAGGTGGGAAGGGTGATGGTCTGGGGGGTCATCCTGCGTCGGAGGGCAGGGGCGGATTTAGGGCGTGGTCTCTTCACCTCAGGCTCCTCCCCCCGGGTCCGGCCGATGTCCTCGTCGCATGACTTCCTCGAGGTCAGGACCTTGCCATCCAGGAAATAGTGGTTTCCATTCCTGTCCCGTTCTCGCTCGCTCCTCTCTCGGCTCTCTCCTGCCGACATGGAGATGACAGCTTCTCCCTTGCTGTCTGAGGTGATCGTGCAGTCAGAGGCAGAGCTGCTTTGATGTTTGTGTTTGAATTTAAAGGAGTCACTGCGCGTGGGTGGGGTTGGAGGGGTTGGGGTGGATGAGGAGGAGAGGGACTCTGTCTTCGAAGGCTGGGGTGAGTGGGAAGCCCCAGCAACGGCAGCTACGGCTGCAATCTGATTGGCTGCCATGTACTCCATCTTAGAGGAAGGTGTTTCTGGGCGTTTGAAAGTGTCCGGGTCAAAGATGGACTTCCTCTGCTTGGGTGATTTGTAGATGGAGAGCTGGGCTGCTGCTGTGACTGGAGTGGTGTTATCTGGTGCAACCGACATACCTCCCACCATCATCTTGGGCCACGTGCCCCCACTGTGCTTCTTCTCCAAGGTGGTCTCCATTGTGATGCAGTCTGAGGGCGAGACAGGGTCAAAGGGCAAGGACGAAGGCGCCTTTGTGTAGGGACAGCACTCTTGGAAAGCACTGGGCCCATAGCGGCCAGTGCCCAAGTCAGAGGCCGGCCGAAGGCTGGTGGCATGGAGGGAACCCGTGGAGAAGGGCTTGCCGATGTCGCTGTACGTCTCCTCGGATTCACCTCTGACCTTCCTCCTCTCCCCAGAGATGCTACCTGTGCTAGTGCTTCCAACATCATGGCAGAAGATGTCTGTCTGCGTCGAGCTGTTGTGTTTGAGGTTGCGACTGTTCCGGGAGTGGATCTCTGACAGGTGAATGCGCCCGTTAGACTTTTCCGATGACTCACGCAGACTCTCAAAGATGTTCTGGCCTGACGTACTGTGAGGGAAGAACTGCAGGGAGGACAGATGAAGGCATTAGACACACCGCCGAGTGAACAGAGCTCCAAATTTTTTTACTGTTTTTAATACCGTGGTAAATTAAGTGGCAATGCATCAGATAATTCAGCTGTAACAAACCACACAAGTGAAGTTGTAAAACTATGTAGGGAATGCAAAAGTAGAAAGAAAGCTCTGGAAGATCTTTTTGAAGTGAAGCGTGATGAGTGTGGTCCCACCTTCATGAGAGAGAGGCTTAGAGAGTCCCTGCAGCTCCTCAACAGAGCCTCACACTCTGTCACAGATTTGTTATCCAGAGCAATGCCATTTATCTGGGGAGTCGAGAAAGACACTGGAAATAAGGACAGGTCCTTCAGCACTAAAGCAACGCACGTCAGTCTTTTTTGATACTCCTCTAAGGCGTGGGTGGCAGCATTATCACTATAGATACACATCTACACACACATAAAAGGTGACATATCTCCTGAACACGACGATGCCGGTGGAGATGTGTCTCGTTCTGCGGCGGTGGGGAAACAATCAGAAATTTAGGCCGACACATTTCACTCTGCAGAACCCCCATGCTGCAATCTGTACACTTATCACAACGGACTCGACCTGAGATCAAAGTGTTACAGCTAAATATATCATAAAATAAGTTCAGGGAAGAACTTTCTGATTTAACCTAGAACAAGTAGGATGCATTTTTATCGAGCAGGGAAAGGGAACAGTCGCCTCTGAGCCATGGAGTTCAGCTACTGACATTCAATTGCATCCCATGCATATTTCATTGCAGATTCAGCAGTCTGGACTCTTAGGACTCTTTTTCCTTTTTTTTTTTTGCAAACGCAATTAAGCATTTAATAAGTTATATATAACCTGATACACTGATGTGATTAACACCCACAAGGGCATGATAAAATACGATCCTCTCCCACGATTAAGATCTCTTAACGCATCATCTGTGCTTACCATTGCTAATTGTGGTTGCAGCTGAGCTATCATCTGGCATATCAGTTCCCTGGCTACACGGAAAGAGTCCGTTGTGCCGCTAAGTGGTGAGCAGAGATATCCAAGTACTCTGGGATTTAAAGGCAGTGCACAGGTTTCGTGCTTAAATTTAAACTAACAGGGGAGTTAAGATTTCCGCTGCTACTGAGAGATTAGCATAAGAAACAAGGTCACTTCTCAAAAATGGTTGTGATGGATATCCACGGTTCCATTTCTGACGCTTGTCTTTTCTCTCTCACTCCCTTAAGTCTGAATGTATTGCAGCCCTGTGTGTGTGTGCGAAGACAGCTCCACCTAGCCCTGTTGAGCTGCAAGTTTTTGAGGATTTATTCAAAAAGAGGAGACTTTACTCCTTCTACTTCACATGCTCAGCCAAATCCCACCTTATCTGGGTTGGGAGTGTGGATACTGGAATGGATCAAAGCCTGGATTAGAAAGCCAAAGTAACCAGTGCGAGCTGCAGTGTGGTAGATGTGGATTTGGGGTGTATGGGGGAGAAAAAGAAAAAAAAAAAGGATTTTATGGAGGCCGACAGAGACTCACAGCTATCAGCCTGTCTCCAACTGTGAGAGAACCTTCCCTGGCAGCCGGACTGCCCTGGACAATAGCAGTGACAAACACCCCGCTCTCCAGACCAATGCCGCTGTCTGGGAGGAGGAGGAGAAAGTTGGGATGGTAAATAAGAGAACGCTGACGCATGAACAGCATCACAGCACAGTAACTAGACAAGCAAGAGGGGAAATTTAGCACTCTAATATACCTTTGTGTCCCACAAGGTTGATGTGAACAGGAGTGACCAGCCTTCCTCCCAGAGACTTCCTTCTTCGTACCACCATGTTGATCGATCCACCACCATTCAGCACAGCCTTCACCACCTGCTTCCTGTCCTTATTGGTCAGGTCAATGTCGTTAATCTTCAACAACCAATCGTTCACTCTGAAAACGCAAGACGGTTGAGGACAGTAAGGCATTTAATAAACTGTTAGCTGAGTGAAGGACACAGGCAAGCTTCTTGAGGCAGCTCATACCTTAACCTTCCATCTGCGATACTTCCTTTGTCCACCCTTGTAACAAATATTCCACAATCTCCTGGTAAATACGGATCATTTACCCCCTCTGCAATATCAAAACCAAGTGCCTTCAAATCCATGTCATCCTGTAAAGGCAATAATGTAAATGACAGTAAATTCATTTATTTTGACAAACCCCTTTCAATATCATCAAATTTTGGCACTCTCTACTGGCCGGTCACCAACTCACTCTCAGTAATAAGTGCAGAATTCTGCTCTTACCCTGTCTTTTTCAAATTCCACCACCTCTGTCTCCCACTCCAGAGAGTCTGTGTCAATGGCTGAGTCGTGAGAGCTGTGGGCCATTAGCTGACAGAACCGGGCCTCCTTCTCCAGCTGGCTCTCCATCTTCTCCCTTTAACGGAGGGAGACATCGCGCACAGAGTCAAAGTTCAGACTCTCAAGGACAGCTTGGCGGAGACAACGGAAAGTGTCGCACACAACCAGTTTTAGATTGGAAACTGCACATGTTTTGTTTGACCCTGTTTTTATGTGGAACTAGGTGCAAACAAATTTTTTCACAATATTTCGCACTTACACCAGCACCTTCTGTTGTGCTGTTTAGGGAATCAAATTTATATTTATCCCTAAGAAAACTAAAAGTAGAATACACACAATGCCCCGCTGTCAGTAAGATATATGGTCTCTACTCTACGGAGGCATGCCTTGAGGGTAGCTGTGACATTAAAACCCCAATCTTACATTGTTCTTTACAGAGCATAGAGAAAGAAACTCTCAAAGTCACAGCACGCGTCAGAGCGCCGTACTCTGCTGTAGTGCACACGTCAGCCAGCAGAGGGAGCTTTTACAATGCAATATAAACACATTCATGTGCAGGGAGGTAGGGGACAGTGACAAAGTGTGTATGTGTGTCCAAAACACTGTCGCTTTCTGGGATTACACTTTTAATCTGGGCATGTGGAAATAGCGCCAACACAAACAACTGTGCTCCATGATATCTCCAAAGGCAGAAGATTGCAGCTTACGCCTTGCCACACACAGAGTACAACAGCTTATATAGACAAAGACAGTACAAACACACGAAGCTGGCTGAGGAGAGGCGATGTTGTTCTGTGCCTGCTCAAATGCACCAGGATTTTCAAACATGAGTCTCTCCTGTAATTTCCATTTTAACTGGGGCTTCAGAACCAATGCTGGTGACTCACTTCAGCTCTTTGAGCTCTCGCAGCGCGTCGTTCTTCTGTTTCCTCATGTCGTCCAGATTACGCAGAGCATCAGCCAGATCGCTGACTGCCCGGTCCCTCTCCCGCCGGAGGTTATCACACAGAGTCCTGGGGAAGGAGAGTTACATGGTGAGGTGATGCGAGAACAACGGGATCTACGACACTGCACACGCCCTCCGACTCTTTCAGGAGTTTTTGAAGAAACCAATTCGCAGACTGACCTTATACTTTCCCTCTCCGCCACTATTTTGTCCCTCTCTTGGAAGGCCCAGTCCCGTCGACATTTGGCCACCTCTGCCTCCTGCGTGGCCTCCTTCAGTTCCTGAGACATGGCCTCATACTGCTTCCTCAGCATCTCAATCTCCTTATTGGCTCGTTCCATGTCCAGGGTGGCTGAGTCTTGTTTCTGTGAACAGAAGTATGCCGGAATGAGATGAGTGTGCGACATGCTACATTTCCATTAGCTACAATGTCCTAATGACAATCCCTGGTGTGGAAAAAAAAAAAAAAAAAAAAAAATCAGACATAAATATTAAAGGCAGCAAATGCTGAAACTAACCAGATGTGTGACTTTCAAACAAACCAAAGCTCATCTTTAAGGTAAGGATCAGGGACATGTGACCAGCACAGCGCTCTAGAGATCAGACAAAGGTGTGATTTAAAGCTACTTAAGGGTCAATCCACTGACATACTCTAATCCACCAACCGACAGCTCCCTGGATGCACTAAGCTCTTTATCATCTGTCCAACCTTCTGACTTTCTACTTTCATATCTAAACTACGGTGTGTCTTTTCACCTGTCTGGCCTGATAGTACTCTCGGAGCAACTGATCTCTTTGAATGATGGCCTCCGTCCTCTCCTTGCGGGCCACGTCCCTCTCCTCCCGGACTGTCTCGATGTCCTTGCAGGCCTGGCTCAGCTCCTTCTGGGCCTCAGCCTTGTCCTTCACCTCGTGGCAGTACTTCTCCAGCAGCTCGTTCCTCTCGCAGATGGCCCTGTCCCGGTCCACCAGCGACGAGTTCAACTCCTGTCACGGAACAAAAGAGGCCAAAATGGAATGAGGGCATCTCAACACTGTGAGTGATTAATGTGATGTGGAAAAAAAAAAATTGAGGGCCAACGCAGAGTGATCCAACCCTAGTTATGAATCTCTTTTGTCTGTCAACCAGAGTGTTCAGAAGTTTTCTTCAAAAAGGAGGTGGTGGAGCTGAGCTATTTTTGTACAGTGTCAGTGGTGAAAGCAGCCTTTGATCCACTGGCTGAAAAGTGGATGTCTGGCCCAAGTCATGCACAGACTCACTAAACTCCTGACAGGCTGATGTTAAATTCTCACAGAAGAAATATTTTAATCTGAGTTCGAGTTTTTGAAGAATATGGTTCATATTAAATATCTTCTTTTTTTAAAAACGATATTATTACTTTAATACAACTTTAAAATACACAGTCCCACACAGAGGATGCTTTGGCCTTGGTAGCAGTACTTATAGTCCCTGTTTATACCAAATACCATGTTTGTGCCTCCATAACTTTGGTTTGTTATCTCTTACACTCTTTCTGACCGAGTCAGGCTCCAGATACATATTTACCACACAACTGGTCGCAATCTTCCCATCTAACTTTTGGCAAGAGAGTAAATAAGCATATGTCCCAAAAATCAATCCCTCTCTTTGGGTTTTTCTTCAACATGTTTAAAATATTTTATATGTAGGGAGAGGAAGTTTGGTCGTCTCTAACTTGGTGCAAAGTATTTGACATTACTTGGCATTCTGGTGCCTGATACCTGTCTGAGCGCCTCCAACTCTTCACTGGCGACCACTCTCTCCGAGGAGGTGTTCTTCAGTCGTGCCTCGGCTGCCTCCAGTTCAGTCTGCAGCTTGTCCAGCTCCTTGATCACCTGGTCCCTCTCGCTCATGATGAGGCGGTACTCATTGAACACGGAGTCCCTCTCCTCCTTGTACTTCTCGCAGTCCTTGGCTGCTTTCAGCTGCAGGTTCTTGTAGCGCGTCACCTCCGACTGCAGGCGCTCCATCTCCCTCTGCAGCTCCTTGTTCTGGGCCGAGGACTTGTTCAGCTCCTGCTGCACCGAATCAAACCTGGGGGAGCGCAGGAAGACGGTGAGGTTCGAAAATAAAGATTACTTTGCGCTGTCTGCAGCCTGAGAGCAGCTCATAGCAACAGTTGATCTTGTGTGTGTTTGGGCATCACCCCCTTCGGCAGCAGGGATTCAAGCATGGGAGATTGAAGGATGGTTTCTGCATCTCATGCGTCTCGCTCTCTGTATGTGTGTGTGCGGGGGCTGACGCTTTCACCTTCTCATCGAGGTGGAGCACTGCTGCTGGTAGTGCATCGCTGAGTCGCGCTGTTTGAGCAACGCGTCCATCTGCTTCTGCAGCCGCCGGTTCTCCTCTTCGGCCTGCTCCAGGCGGCTCAGGTCTGTGTTGTGGTTAGCCACCTTCTCGCTGTAGCGCTTGCTCAGAGCGTCGTACTCCTTCTTTACACCCTCCAGCTTGTCCATGGCTGTGTCGTACAGCTTGTTTAACACCTCCGATGAGCCTTTCTCTCTCATGACCTGGCGTGGAAAATAAAAGTCATACAACGCGTCATCACAAATTTTTGGCCAGCGTTTCAAAATTTTGTTGGCATCACAGGAAACTGAGCTGAGCCTGTGTTTGCTGTGCCCCACCTTAGCAGCAGATGGCATCAATGTGTAGGAAAGGTTTCTATTTTTACAGCGCAAGCAAATCCAGTGCCAGCTTAAACAATGGCTTTTGTAAGTGTAAGTATTTCCAGAACTGCATTTAGGCACCTTAATAAAGATAAGTGGCTGACCTGCAAAATGAAAAGTTTATATGTAGAGTGCGTCCTTCAGACTGCATTACTCATTCTCGATGAGATGCATTTCTGCAGGTCTTGCTGATATAGGCTCCCTGATTCCAGGGAGGCTTGCTGTAACCTGAGGGCTGTATTGACCTCATTGACACAGCACAACACTGCGTACGCACTGATCTTGAAGCGACATGGTTCGGGTCAGTGTGCCCTTTGCCCAAGCCACAGCCCTTTTCCTTCTGCGCCTGCCCTTTTACAGAAACGCTCCGTATGCACTCTGCTTGGCTGCCCCGTGCTCTTAACCGTCGCAGTGTTCCCAGGGGTGCTGCTTGAGACAGTACTGCAAAGTAGTCCAATACATGTCACAGCACCCTTGTGAATAAAGTACACAGAAGACAAGGGGCAGCACTGTGAAATGTCACAAAATGTGTGTCTTTATATGAATATAAAGAGGTGAAAATCCCCCTGCACTATTAAAGATGTGTGATGCTGTAGCAGGGGAATACACACTTTGTTGTTTGATTTTGTATATTGGCTCTAACATCTTTACCATATTAGTAAATCTCTGAAGTCAAATCCTGCTTTTATACAACATCTGGACAGCTACAACAGAACCCGTGTGTGTGTGTGTGTGTGTGTGTGTGTGTGTGTGTGTGTGTGTGTGTGTGTGTGTGGACCACACCTGCTGTTGCTGCTGCCGGAGGTCTGCCAACTCTTTCTGGTCTTGGCCGTGCAGTCGTGTGAGCTCCTCGCAGTTCTGTTTCAGGTGGTTGTGCTCTCGGACAAGTTGGGCGTTGTCCCTCCTAAGCGCCTCCATCTCCTCCTTCAGCTGGGTCTGCTCGCCCAGGACGCGGCTGTGCAGCATGCTGTGGAAGGGGAAGAACGTGGTGGAGTAAACACACGTGCGCCTGCGGGGAGATACGCCGCACATGCAAACACGCTCTGATGATATTAAGGCTTAAAAACCCTGCAAGAGAACTCTACTGCTGATATGCAACATGTCAAATTTAAGCAGCCATGATATTTATATGCTCCATAAAATGTCTACCTGATGACGAGTACTTTTGCTTCTATCATATTAGAAAGTGTTCTAACCAGCTAGGTTCTCTCACAGCTAATGCACCGTGTGATCAGCCTCCATGCTCCAGAAATTTTGCTTCAGCTTATAAGCTGTTAGGCTGAATGATTCAATCACATAAATGCCTCCATTTCCAAGCTTTTAAAACCATGGATGTTCTGGGGGGTTTTTTAGAGCGCCAAGAAAGCAGGCTGCAGCTCTTTCAATTAGGTTAATTACAACGCCATGCCAGTATTTGTTACCATTCCAGTGAAACAATGCAATAAAACTTAATTATTTCTGTGCTGAAAAGCAGCAGGTGGCAGCTGACAGACAGTTCATCCTACGCTTGGCAACATGACAACATTTGGGCTTCCGCAGTGAGTCCCGACACACGTTCACCGGAGATTTCAAACGGAGATCGAGGCGACTCGGCACATTGCATGTAGATGACAAAACGCAGGTAAATATTTAAAACTTAATGACTGCAATTAGTTCTTCATTAGCTAAGAGAAAGGGAAGATAGGCACCCTGACACTTGACGGCAGGAGAAAATACTTACTGGTAGAAGTCGGCCTCTTTTACAGCTTCCTCGCACCTCTTCAGTGTTTTGGTGTGCTGGTTCTGGAGAGACTGCAGATCTGCCATGGCCCTCATGCACTGACTTTTCAGACGCTCGTAGTCGTGATTGGCTTTGGAATTTGGCCTTTAGGGAGGGGGGAAAAAAAGACATCAAGGAATCAGCGCTCCATCCAGCAGCCTTGTACGATAATGTAGCCAAACACGGCACAGATAGGAGGTTGACCTTCTATTTGTATGAGAATTCATAAGAGAGGAATGAAATGCTTGACTGAATGTAAACAACATTTTCCAAAAAAAAAAAGTAGTATTCGGTGATGTAAGCAAAAGCAGCCCTTCCTCTCAACTGCTGCACAAGAAACATCTGGTAACGAGAGAACATTAAAATTAATTAAGCAGCCAGTATCAGTGCCCTCACTCGGCAAGGTAGATGCATCATTATTCCAGACAGGAGAGGATTTGTAAATGAAAACATGGCAGTCAGAACTGAGGACACTGACATCACAGCATCTTTAAACATTACCAGCCATAAACTTTGCTGCTCTCAGAGCAATGAATCTCAGGTCTGAGTCAATAGCTGGGGGAAAAAAGCATCTATAATCACAGAGGACAGTTTCACAGGCATCAGCCAAATAAAAGTGTTACCAGAAGGAAGAAAAAAAAAGAAACAACAACTTGGCAGGCAGGCCAGGGTTTGCACCTGCAGTCATCGAAGGTGGTCCCAGGCGATGCCAGCGCCAGACGCTTACGGAGCTCGTCCCTCTCCCTGGTCACCTGGCGGAGCTGAAACAAGATGGTGTCCAGGTTGTCACCGGATGGCCTGTTGTCGTTGATGGCCGGGGGTGGGGAGGACGCTTCACCATTAACAGGCGAACCTGCAACATTGAGCACATTACCGGAGGCTAGGACTATTGATCAGCACACAATGGAAAAGTTTCATTCAGATGCTGCATAATATGCATTAGCCCAGATGCCATTTTATGAATCCTCTTACTATACCTCTTTAGAAAAAAAATTTGAACACTGTAATCCACCCAGAGGGAAATGAACAACTGCCTGGTATGAAATTCCTGTTTAATCTACTCGGCCTTTTTCCATGACAATTTGCTGCAAAGTTGCTGGAAATAACATTGAATTTACAAGAGTTCACCATCTGTAATCTCTGACAAATGAAAGGCAGAAGGTGCAGATTGGATTGCGGTGGCGTACGGTATCTCTGGTGCTTTCTGTGTGATTTAAACCAAAAAAAAGCCAGGAAATCTGAGCTACACACTGACGTAACTCATTTATGAAGGTCGTTCTTTCAGGAAATCTTAATTTTCTTTACCCCAAATTTATGAAGCTGTTGCGAGATCTGGAAATGTAATTATTCCTGTCATGAGTGAGATTACAATTCACCAGATTGATCCTAACAGAGGGGGATTTGTGATTAAGACAACAACTTACTCTGTGCACTTGACACTTTGTCAAACAGACACATTCTGTCAAAAATTATACATCATTAATGAGTCATTTTCTGGGTTGTTTTCTTCACAGAAAAGAACACCCATGGCAGGAAATCTGAGGATTATGTTCATCCTTGGCTCAACACTTGGCCCACTGGAGGTTTATGTAACACAGCTGAGTCATTTGGACCTTTGTCAAAACTAGGAAAAGACAAGCATGGCAAACTTCCTTAAGGAAAGAGGGAGACATTGGGTGAGTCTTACTGCCTCAACGTGGGGCTTAAAGCGACGGCAAAATAAAACACGGCTTCCTGAACGCTGTGCCTGAGCACATCATCAGGAATTACATTAATGTCAGGGAAGAAAAGGCAAACAGCTTCCCCCAAGTCATACTGCAGCCACGCTGATTAGACTTTCGCACTGTTGCTCTGTGTTTGGAGGTTGCACGGAACAGGCGTCAGCAGCAGAGTACATACCAACACTACTGAGGGAGCTGCTGCTTTCTGAGTCAGAGGGCATGGTGGACAGGACGCTGTACGTGGAACCTGCCGAGAGACAAAGACCAAGAGGAGAGACACATTCAGACATGAGGTGCTGATAGACCGACTGGCCAACTACACACTGGCCCTGAATTAATTGCCCTCACAACATGGTAAGAAATGAATATTACACAGCTTCTTATTCCCTGCACAGTTGTCTGATAAATTCGGTGCAGGGTTTATACTTGGAATAATAACTTCCAACACTCCTTCTTAGCGGCTCTATATTATCGCTCCAGACTGCTGTCGTCATTAAACCTCCTTTCCCTCACTGTGCACTCTGCCTTGCTTTGATGTATAGTCCCTGTATGTTTCTGCTACACAGGCAGAATGTCACGGCTGAAATGGGATTTTCTCTTTTTATGTCAAGCACATAGGAGGGAGGGGAGGGAGAGAAAGAGAGAAAATGATTCTCTATCTGAATAGCTGTACACACTGTTAAGCTGGGGGATATTTCACACAGGCAACCACAATCCATAGGAGAGAGTATGCAGATCCCCCATTATACTCCAGAGTCTGTGCTCCAGTGGACAAAGTAAACACATCTGACAGCAGGACATTTTTTAAGACATCTTAGATTTGTGCTTACTGCAGATTGTACGCTAAAGACGATTTTTACCCGTGTGTCCCCGCTCATCCTAAATGTGGTGCGTTACCTGTTGAAAAAAAAATTGGAAAAGAAACAAACGAGCTGCTGACACACTTATGTCCCTTTAAACTAAAAAAAACAAAACAACTAATCCATACATGTGAGCAGCTGGAGCAAGAAAAAAATGTTTTGCATTTTTCTTGTACTTGTGATATTAAGTTAATTTTTTTCTCCCTGCTGGCTACTGACTGATCAACCATTCAATCATTTTAGCACAAAATAAATTCAAGGAAGTCACGTGTACGCTATAACAAAATAACGGGGGAATGCAGAGGACAGCAGAGCGAGACACAGATAATACTAATCTAATGTGATAAATGCACACCAAGCACACAGGGTTTAAGAGAGCAGGGGAAGGGGAGCTGGCTTTGTCAGCAGCAGGCAAGAGTTCGACGCCAACTGTTCCAGATCTCCATCTCTGTCCTTGCCTCCCCACTGGGTTTAGCTACAGCTCTGGCTCCGGCCCCCAATGTGTGACAAGGCCAAGCCTAATTAACTATGAGCTCTGTGCGACTGAGCCACTCCATCTTAGGCCCCGCAGACAGAGCAGAGCAGAGCAGAGGAAGGCGTGGAGCAGCGGAGGACAGATGAAAGGAGATAGCCTAACTAAGTCGCAACAGAGATAAGGAGGGAGGGTGTTGGAGACACAAAGAGGGAGAGAAGAGAGAACGAGAGAGAGAGAGAGAGAGAGAGCGGGGCGGAAAGGCCTTTAATCTGTTCTGACGTTCCCTGATGCTCAACACTTTTACTCTGCGAAGTGCTCAGAGCGCACGGTTCTGATTTCAAATTGTTCCATCGCACATGATGAGAACAGCTGCACGGCATTAGTTTGCCGCAATCAACACAGCTATGCAAACAGGCTCCTGCTCATTTCCACGGATCTGCACGGAAAAAAAGCGGCAACTGACTTCTTGAACCCGCTATCTGACTGACGGGGTCTCGCGGTAAAAGGCGCGAACCGCTGGGAGGTATTACGCCAGCTCAGCTGAAGGATTAATCTTTTTGAAATACCGCACCGAGTCTGCAAAGCCCCCTGCCAGGAAAATGCCTAAAGATGTAGCTTCTTGACTGTTGCGTTTTGTGACTGGGGAAACCAAACACTCAGATAAATTAAAATCCCAGTAATCTCTACCACTTGGGGCACTCGCCAGTCATGGGAGCGAGGCAGCTCTGGGACAATCCGCAGTGTCTCACAATCCGTTTGGGCTACAAGGGCAAAAGCACGTGCGCCAAAAATCCCATACTTAAATCGACGTAAGGGGCTGACTAGCTAACCCCGCGAGCACACCAGTGGATGCATCACTGCGTGTCAGATACAAGCGGTGGCTGTATGGCGGTCGATGGGTCAGCGACACTAGCCCCCCCCCCCAACAGGCTTTTAATCGTCAATAGCAATTAGCAGCAGCAGCCACAGTCGGTGGGGCTGATCATTTGTTCAACACGTTCGCTGCATCAATCAAACAGGCATCCATTAGAGCAACATAGATCCAGTGATGTACGGTGGGAGAGCTCGCCTGTCTCTGCCAAAAAAAAAAAAAGCAGCAGACAGAAAAGATGAGAAATCATACACGTTTTTATTCTAACAGCTTTCGGGGCCATTAGATATGTTAATAAGGAGCTAGCGTCTCCTACTGACTAGCATCAAGAGACTTTAGAAGGTGAGAAATATTCCAGTGGAGGACCTGGGGCAACAGCAACAAAGGCCCACCGCTGTGATATAAATAGGTCAGGGGAGCACTCACCCCACCTAAGGGGTTCCACCCCCCAAACCTCCTTCCTCTTTTCTCTGCTCTGCTTTCCCTCCCAATCATGCAATGTGCTCAACCACCAACAGCTGCTTGAGACAACAAGATTACGTCCTCAGGCACGTGAAGCAAGATGACACACGTTGCCATGGTGAAGCGGGTGAGGAGGGATGAGAGGAACAGCAAATTCTGCAGTGTGGAGAGAAAGAGAGAGAGAAGAGACTAATTCTTCAAACCTCTGAGGCCGACGGAGGAGAGCCTCATCAAGCGAAGATGCAGAGTCTGGCTTCCACCATGGGGCGAGACTAAATTATTCATCAGCTCCACAAAAATTCCCTTATCCGACAATGAGACACACATATATGATCATCATCGTGACTGGATTCCACTGCTGCTTCAGACTCACTATATCTGAGCACGGTGACAAGCCTTGAAACTGTGGATTCAAAGCAGTCGAAGCCCCGGATCCATTCGCAAGAACGCCGCAGAAAAACATTTTCAGGCCCACTTGGCAAAAGAGCAGCATTAGCATTCCAAAAATAATCCTGAGTGCTATTCTTTATTAGCCGCTGTCGGCTCTTCTCACTGTCAGTGAGCAACAGTGATTTGAAAAAAAAAGGTCACACACCAAGTAGTGAGCAGAGCTCAAATATTGTTTGCGCTCCCTCTTCTGTCGCGTCCTGAGTCACAGCAATTAAACAACAACACTAATGAGACTGCTGGAAACTACTGCGCACTCATTTTATAATGTGCTTAAGTGAGGGTGAAGGATGTGTCAGCGTTAAGCCAGCGAGCACAGAGCATCTCTTTTACGCTCTCAGCCCTGGCTGTGGTTCTGCTCCCTGTGTGGAGGGTGTAGTTGGGAGTTGGAATGATGTGACGATCCCACCTAGTCTCTCGTGATACTGGAGACGAATCCACCATACCAAGAAACACTACGTGGATCGGTCCTGTCTGGCAAGAAACCACCGCATGGTGATACAGACGCAGGCACCCGTATCCCTTTCTACACAAACTCTTTGAAAATTCCTCAAAGTTTAAAGTGAGCTTACGGCATCTTCAAACCTGTGCAGAAATATGACGTGATTTGCCCTGTCCACTCCCCTCCCCGCCCTTCAGGGCTTGCAGTAAGCCGTGCAGCGGGCCCAAAGGCTGGGGAGTTGGTGACATGATGGGCCGAGCTTCTGGGCAATGAGCCAGTGGAGCCTTGCTGCCGGGGCAAAGGATTGATCATCTGATTTAAGGGGTCTACACGAAACATAAACAAGAAGACATCTAACATGATGACTCCATGAGCCGGGATTACTCAACCGCACGCACAGCGCCTGACTCACAGCTCCGGCCCTTGATCAAACCCACCCACCTTTTTTTTTCCCCACTCGTAGGTCCGTGTCTGCCCCGTGGCACGTCTCAAAATAAGATCTTTTATACAGTTCACTGAAATGCAAGGCCATCTTCCTCAGATGCAGCAATACAGTCATTTTTGGCTCTGTGTAAACACTGTGGGGCATGGAGTGAAAAAAACAAGGGAGATGCACAGAGAAAACCAAAAGGCCCTCAGCCTTCAGCTCAGCAGACCCGTTAGGATTGCTGAGCAGCACCGAAGTCAAAAAAAAAAAAAAAAAAATCCCCCGAGTACAATCCAGCCCAGACTATTATCAGCAAGCCATAATGGGTTTTCTCCCTGCGAAGAGCTCTAGCTCAGCATAAATGAGACGTAATTTCTTTTTGAACAGCTTGTCTGTGCCATGGGTTGGGTCAAAAACAAAAAGGTGGAAGAGGCCTGCGAATGTCCTCCAAATGCTCCGCTATGCAGCTCGTCCAGATAGAAGCCCAAAACACCTCCACAGCCTGTCTGTGTGGAATAAACCCACTATTGGAATTTGAGTAATTTTTGCGACATTCCTCTCATGTTTAATCACAGAGAGGACGAGGCTGATTCAGAGGGCACTGTGTTGAGAAAGCACTGTGATCAAATTGCACCGTAGTCGCTTAAAGGTCACTGGGAGAAGGGAATCTAGTGTTAGGTCTGAGTGCCTATGATGTGGATGTGACGAGTGGGCCTTTTGTATGGCAGAACAATTATGAGCAACAAAAAGACGTGGATGTAGCAAACCTTTTGTCCTAATAACTGTACGACTTCTTGACTTATGGCCAAAGACTTTTCTGGCTCAGTGACCTTGAGCCTTGACGATCCAAATTCTCGATCAGTTCATCCTTGAGCCCGAGCGAACGTTTTGAGACAACACCTCCCCTCACGGTGTCCCCGGGACAATTTCACAGCATTTAACATATAAGTGGCGAGCCGCCCCTGGAAAGTCTTTGTGTCTGAAAAACTGCGCTAACTGCACTTTATTCAAGAAACAGGAAATCTCTTCTTGCTCGCTGGACGATCATACTGTACAACCAACAACAGTTCACCTGAATGCGCTCTGTGACCTCTGCTGTGTGTCATCCCTTGTCCTTGCTTCTAATCTATTCAAAAGCAGAGTTGCCGAATGCAATAATCCTCACCATCCTTATCATCTGTAGGTGATTACTGGCCACTTGTGACCTGGGGTCATGCACCAGGGACTGGAGGACGAATGACTGAGAGCATCATCAGGAGGGCTATATAAAAAAAAAAGGTACAGAGTATTAAAGAGATGGAGAAACAAGGTGAGTCAAGGGTGGAAGAGAAAGCTATGACATCATGATGGGAAGAGAGGAGAGGTAGAGAGAAAAACACTGCAGAACAAAACGGGACTGTTGGTGGTGGCGGTGGTGGGGAGGGTTAGGCAAGGAAAGGCGCTGTTTATTTCCATGACTTCATAGCCCTGGTAAACATTTAGATACTGGCATTTCCTCTACCTTGTGGGGTAATTAGAAAGCAGAGGAACATGTGCAAAATGGTAATGAAGTCCTCTTTCACAGTACAGCCTCCTGGCTGTGGTTTACACAGTGTACATAAACCTGCCATCAGGTATTAATGCTAAAGTGCAAACCCTCCCCCCCAAAAAAACAGGGAAATTTAACACTGAAAAAAAAAGATGTTGTGTTGGAGAACAACATAAACTGAAACAACACTACGGGTGACTCAGAGGCATGTGAGATACAGTCTCAGGGCCAGATTAGATAGACGCTGTATACAGAGCAACATTACTGACGAGAGACCCTTAACCTTCGACAGTGCTAATTACAAGTCAACTAAGGCTGCAACTAATGATTTCATTAGTGGTTTTCAATAATGCAAGTAACAGGTTACCAACCAACAGAGCGAGTATGCAAATACGTTCATTTCAGAGACGTAGTGCATAAAAACACGAAAAACAAACTGTCACTTTTAATGAGCTGGGCTTTGGATTACCATGTTTGCTTGACAAATCCCTGAGGGCATCAATCAATTTTTTTTCAAAAATATTGCTGATCGTAAATGACCGACGACTTGATTAAATCGACCAATCATTGAGGCACAAAACTCACCAGCGCGCTACTGGCTCACTTAAAATGCAGCACGGAGAGACTCTCGGCCCGTTTCACCAGAAGCCTGCACGGCTGTTTTTTTAACGGAGAAACTGCAATGTGATAAAACTCGCGCCGACGACTCATATAAAATGCCATCCACTCGAACGTCATCCATCACACCTCAGTAGAAACATTGGTTAGCGGCAGATGAATTGATGGCCTTCCCCTGCACAGCGAGAGGGGAATAAAGTCGCACTGTGGCGCAAAGAGCTGTGAGGGGGGAAGACAGCGGAGCGACGGTGTTCATCTCTGAGTGGCAGACACTGACGGGGGGGGGGCAAAGGTCCGGCTCACGGGAGATATTTAAGAGCAGCAATCGTGACGAAAGCGCCCGGGGTCATAACTCGCTCTGTCTGTCCACTGTGGCTTATAGAGTGGGACAGGAGCTGGTTGACAGAGGAGAGGAGCGCAGCACCCACCACCCCTCTTTCCACACACGCTGGCCTGTGTCCTGGGTTGCTGTACACAGAGCAAGCTGCTGACTGGGCACTTTGGGCCCGCTCAACTTCTCAACAAAAGGCTTGTTGTCTACCTCTCTCTTGCTCCCTCTTTCTATCAGCCTCTTCTGTCTCTATGGCGTGCCCCTCCGCTCAAGTGTGGGGAGAAACGAAATCTCTCAACAGGGGGGTGTGGAAATATAAGGCGGAGTGAAAGAGAAATAAAGTGCAAAGGGGTGGACGGCAGGTAGGGGGAAAAGGCACAGGAATGAGAAACCATAACAATGAGAAAATGAAGGCGAACAAATAGCGGAGGAAGAAACAGTGCACGTTGCAGCTCCTGTCAGGGAGAATTGTGTTGCCCTCCTCTCGGACTGTGTTTAAATCATTGTCACGGTCTGAGAAGAGCTGGGAGGGGGGAGGTGTCTCTTCTTGCACTCTTTCCCATCAGGTGGAATACTGTCCATGTAACACAAGGGGGTGAGGACACAATCCGAGGCATGAAATCAGCTTGATTGCCGCCGCTTGGCTTTTATGAAATGACGTCAGTTCGGTTTGAGGACTTGTTCTGCAGCCTAACAAGGCCAAAGCTACAGTAGTACTCTCTATTCTGAGCGAATCTTCTGCCCTGCAGTTTAATCAGTTTGAGTTTTTGTAAGAAAAAAGAAAAAAAGAGTGAGCGGCAGTCCCCTGGCACACCGATGAACAAAACAGGCTAAATAATGGAGGATTTGTTTGTTATGTTCTCCGCAGCAAATGTGTTTCACTTTGCCAGTAAAACTAGTAACTTGCAGTGCTTGTGCTTTAAAACACTGAGCATTTGCGTGTGCATGCTCTTGGCGTGGGGTGATTCGTCGGATGATTTCTTACGTGCGCGTATACGGAGGCTCGGCTGGCAAAGGAGGCACATCTGAGAACAAGAGCAGGCAGGCAGCGTGAGAGCGGGACGAGTTGAGAGCAGGTTGCTCTCGGTAGGACTCATCACACACATTCGTATTCCCTCTCTTCAAACACCCCGGCGTCGTTCACAGACACGCCGGGGATCTGAGGATCTCATCACTTTGCCTCTTCTCCCAGCCTCTTTAAGGTGCTCTGCGAGCGGCTTGTCTTCGGTCTCTCACAAGTGTGGTTAAAACGCGGTAATCGCATCAGGCAAATCACTACTCTAAAGATAATAAAAAGCGCATGAAAAAAAAACAACACAATGCTTGAGTCGAAACAGAAGGAGCCACGAGTGTAGCAGCTAATACAGAGAGACTGTGCAGGCATGATATAGCGTGTCGCACAGAGCGTTTACACCAGAGACAGGCGAGCAGGGACTAATCCTCTGTTGAATAACCACAGGCTGACTAGCCAGACTCACCACTGGCATTCACTCGCTGCCACAGGGCAGGTCACCTCTGAGGCCCAGAACAGTCTGTAAAGGTGTGTGAAGAAAGGCCCGCTTTCCACATCGTCAAGTCCAGCCAGAGGCAAGGGACTAGCGCAGGGTGTAATTTTGCAGCTACTCTCAGGTAAACACCTGTCACCCTGAGTGTAAGTCTACAGCAGCACTCATCAAACCAAAGTAATAAAGCTTAAAGAAGCATTAGTGATCCAGTCAGCAGAGCAGCAGGACACCAACTCAGCTTTACCTGCTGAGGGTCTGCCTGCTGGTAGTAGACACACTCAAGCTAAAACTTGGCAGCTGTGAACTCTCGATCACATTGTGTATTTACAAAAGGACACAGACTTGCCCGCCCAAAATGAAGCTCCAGCAATGTCAAAACGATGCACAAGTAGTCTGCACGGTTGCTTTACATGTGGAATATGTTAGAGAGAAGCACCGCGCTGCATGTCCTCCCCACGTTTGGATCTCAAGGCTCATCCTGCATTCAGGCCCTCGGGGCACGACGCCGGTTGTGAGTAAGCCGCTGGATTCAGCCATTCAGACAGAGCAGAACAGGCAAAACTAGACAAGGCTTTCACACTTGGTTGCCCGTTGTCTCTGTGCAGCGGCGGCCAAAGCTGCTGAAGTGGAGGCAGTTGCTCTGAGGACAGAGTGCAAGTCAAAATCACAACAATGAACAAACTGTCATTAAAAAGGCAGCATCAATGCACCACGAGGGGAATGTGGTTAAATCTGTGTCTTAGGAAACCAACATGGGTTTTCTTTGCAAAGGGGAAGGTGTGCTGACCCACTCCATGCTTTGCGTTTGCACACATGCATGGGTAGGCTACACACACACACACACACACACACACACACACACACCCATGTTCAGGTTGATATGGGCCTACATGTCAGTGGTACACCCGTTGTCATGGAAACAAGTCAGGCTACCTAATGTACCTTAACCATATCAAGTCACTGATAACAAATTGGAGTTTGTGTTTGGTTATGAATTCTGCTTTTTTTCCCTCTTAACAGTCCACAAATGTCACAGACTACGTTAAATCACACACCACACCTGGCCAAACAAACCCTACACCATGGACATGTAATCTGTGCATTGCAGTGACTGGGAGAGAGCCTTATAAGGCAGGGTGGCTGAGAGTAATGACAGAACAGTCCTTGGCTCAATTGATCACAAGCTGTGCATTAGATCTGCAGGCCATTGTGAACATCTAGTTTAAAGAAACAGGCACATAATAATGTGCAAAATGCACAATGTTGCACCCAGTGAGAACTGATTTGAAATGTGCAGACCACGTTGTGAGCAACACCGTCGCCTCTCCTTGCAACCGTCACATGAACCTGTATTACCATTTGATGCTGTTTTTGGCTAACAACACAGCAGGCTCCAAAGCCCGCTGTTACGCATCCATCCACACACGGTCTCCTTGCGCCAGACCACCCAGATTGCACTCACGGCAAAAGGGCTGTGCATTGGCTGGTCCACTCGTTCACAGAATCATGTGGAGAGCCTGTGGAGGGGCGGTTATGTCTCAGCTCTTACCGGTAGAGTGGTCCACAGGTCCACCGCCGTTGTTGCTGAACAGGGCAGTGTGCAGGTCAGGGTATGCCTTCTCCAGGGCCACACACAGGTCGAGGAAATGGTCGCTCTCCTTGTTCATCAGCATCTTCAAAAGGTGGTCCACCTTCTCGGCGCTGGACGAACAGTTCTGTTCCAGCTCGAACCTATCGAGTTGACTCAGGGTACCGGAAACGATCAACAGCTCGATCACTCGGTCCGCATCTGTTATGGACTCCAGTAAGTTCTGGTGGCACTGGTCTAGCAACTCTTTGTGCTTTGGCTCCATTGCTACCCGCCGTAGTTCCGTAGCTTCCCAGCTAACCCAGACGGCAAAGTGGGTGTAATATCCTTACCGATCAAAAGTACCGAGCGATTATTGAACTTAACTTATCGCGGCTTGCAGAAGTTCGCCGAAGCCACCGCGGCGTCGGGCTGCACGGCAGATCAATTTTTATAGCATATTGAAAAAGGCACAAGAAGCCATATTTGTTGCCCAAGGCTGTTGACTGCACTAAACAGCGATACATTTTTCCATCTTACTCGCGTGTGGCAGCTCAGGTCGTTCTCTGCTTCCCCTCGGAGTACGCTTTGGCCGAACACATTTTCCTCCTGTCCTGTATCATTTAATGCGCCCTTCGCCAACACAACTGCTGGGAAAACTCACGTAACTCCGCCGCCGAGCCTCAGTTACACTGTATCCTCCGCCATGTCTGAGCAACTCAGCAGCTGCTGCCCGCTGTCAATCAACGTTTCGTCCAATGACCATATATGGCAAAATTGGGCGGGGTTTAATATAAAACACACCTATTTTTTCAATGGGCGTACACATCAGCCCGTAGTACGTCGAAAATCCCAGGCGGAAAAAATGAGAATGGAGAGAATTTGCATGAAAAAAAATCTGGAGAAATGTTTTAAAAAATCTACGTAGTGTTAAAGCTGGCTAAACAATAATATAATAAAGGAAACGTAAAGGAAACGTCACCATCGACAAAAGACAAAATGCATGTTTCTGTCGTCTGCAGTGGTGAAATGTAAGTAAGTAGGTTTACTCAAGTACAGCAAAAAAGTACAAATTTGAGATACTGGTATTTTACATTGGTATTTAGTATTTCAGTTGTATTCAATTCACACCACAAATAGCCTTCACTTAACACTATACAGATCTTACATACAAAACTGATGTTGAGCCCTTCATGATAAGATAGATAGCACGAGCTCCACCTCTACCAATTACCACAGTGCTAATTACACATTAATTAAAAAGTAATTTTTATCCCACGACATAATAGGCAACATAGTAGCACAACACTCACAAGAGCATTTTCTGCATTATGAGTACGGTATGTAAAGTTTACATTTTAATGCAGGACATTTACTTGAAACAGAGTATCATTATATTGCAGTATGGCTACTTAGTAAAGGATCTGAATACTTGTTGCACCACTGGTTATCTGTGTTTTTCTTTACGTAATACATCACCAGAGTGCATAAAATGAATTTATGACATAAAAATTTGGTGGACATAAGAGTGTTGACAACCCAAGTGACAGTAAATCCTCATTATAATCCTTTGATTCAACAAAGACACATCAAATGAGCAGAACGTAATCAGTGGTTGTTCTGTGCAATAAAAATATATATATATAGAGAGAGAGAGTGAGCTTTTATTCAGTCCTTGTATAATACTACTGCTGTAGCCACAGGCTTCTGCATCACCTTTCTATACCTACGCTGCAACACCACAACCAATTTCAGCATTTGCTATGTGCGCTGGGTAAGATGTAAGAGAGGGCAGTGACACGAATGAAAAAAATGTGTGTTTGAAATGAAATGTATATTTGAATAGGATTTGTGCAATATAATATGATGCTGGTGGTGGATACACTCCACCTCCAGTCTACAGCTGAATAAATACTGTTGGCACAGAGGCAGGCATCTGCAGGCATACCTCTCAAACCGTGACCTTATTCATGCATGCACTGAATCTCATTGTCACAGCTACCCCCCCGTCCCCGTCTGCCATGCTGGGTCGATAGCTTGTGCAACCCTGTGCTATCCCTCCTTTAGATTAAAAATTAATTACAGTTCATTCATATCAAAGGAAAGCAGGTCCCCACTGCTGATACAAATGCATGCATGGCTGTGTGGGTACCCTATTTTTCAAGGCATGCATTTAAATAGAAGAGACTGTTTATTATTTAGACAAAGGGGGGGTGTTTCTCGCTGTCTGATAATTCACTGAAATATTATTCAACAGATTTGTTTATCAGACAACCCAGATCAGGGTAGATGATAGCATTATCTTTTATTTAAAAGTCTCAACAATCATATTCATCATTTATCCTGGCCAGATTGCCTCAAACATAAAGTTTTATGGATTTTTTTATTGGCAGTCTGAATAGAGATCTAGTTGACAAGTGTGCAAAGGGTAGAGAAACCATTACTTTATTATCCACTCAATTCTGACACACTTTTATTTACAGCATCTATGCAATTCATTCTCAGCAATGGGGTATCTATTTCTTCATTCTCCTTCCTGTGACAATGCACAAGGATGATGGTGTTCCCAAGGCACTGAATGGACATGTCAACAATTTGAAAAGTTGGTAGCAACAACATGTTAGACAAGGATAAATTTGCTGGTGTCATCGATGATCAAGACATTTTTAAAGTAAAGCCACAATTCCCCACAATATCTCAGACACCAGTGAGAGGATTCCCAAATGATTAGATCAGTTATAATAGACATTAGATCAGGCAATTCATGTTTTTTAATTAGCAGTGAATTGCCTTCAGCTGGACGATCGCAACAGATGGGAAGTTCCTGATCATAATTATATCAAAAGTACAATGTTGGCAGATACATCCTGAAACACTTGGAAATTCATCTAATGTCTAAATTATCTTATCAAAATTGATCTAATCATGTATAATCTCCATTAAAATTCTAGCTATTGGAATCTCAACATCTATCTAAAGCCCTCAAGCCTTCTCTGCCAGTTCTAGTGAATTTGAACGCGACATGATCAAAAATGATTCTTCCAGCGTGGCTGGCCCAAGGGTGCCCCAGGCCTCTGACAGCACTGCAGACATGCTAGACTTGTTTAATGTGGCCAAGGCAGCTTTATGGAGGCCATCAATTCCATGCGTTTGTTCCCCTGACACACACATACACACACTTCTCAGTTATTGATCGCAGTGCAGTTACTTCACTCACGCACCCACACACACTGTACCCAGCCAAGCGCAGCGCCACCTCTCTACAGTCAAGTGTGCTCAGCAGCATTTGAAGTGATGCCAACAGGACGTAACAAGCCATGGAGCTCTTCATGTGCAGCCAAACATGCTGACCTTACACCTCGGAAGGAAAGAGAAATTGCAGAATGTACCTGTATTGACCGAGTGAAAAGCTGTGTTTAAGAATCAGCGATTGGCTTCCGTAACACAACGCATTCAGCATAGCAGAGTTATGTGGGCTGTGCACATTTATCTGTGACCATGATTATTGATCCACAGCATCACATAATAATGATCTATGTGAACTCTGCTTGTTCAAAATCACACTTTTGCTGTATCAGCTGGGGTCGACATGAGGACCTCACTGCCACCTACTGGAAAGCTGAATCCACTACCACACACTCTCACGACCATTTACTGTATGTGCAAAACTCAGTGATTTGCTCATGACGGGGTTTGATAGACATCCGTGGGTTTTTCAGATAACTTGCATGAATTTGACACATGATGAACCACAAATACATGCAGGTGCATTTGTATGGTTTATTTTCTGAGACTCAGGAAGTTAAAATCGCCAACAATTTATAAAATGTACTGCTACAAGTTTACATGCCACAAAGACAGGTCTTTGATACACAAATTAAAGCATTTACTGCAAATACAGCCCAACTATGATAATCAACAAATCATGAAGTGTAGACAAAATATAGAGGATATTTTATGATTGCAAACATTAACATTAACTTTGGTACTCAGCTGCTATTGAGTGCATTCTACGTTTCATACTTTATTCAGCTTTTCTGAACTTTAGAAAACAAGTAAATAAACATTCCAGACAGCATTAGCTACCCAATCCTATTGGCACATCTGAAATAAAATATCTTAAAAATATATAGCTCTTAAGAGTCCAATGTAATCTCTGACAAATCATTGTATGCTTTGAAACTGAAATTATCATAGTTATTGCAGGTGAAAAAATATAAAACTTTTTTGTGCATAGGGTTAATAGAAAAGAAATAGTGTTATACATTAGGTTCTTAGTACAAGGTATACATTGCACTAAGACCATTGGCTTGGCATGCAGGTTTGCAGGTTGTTTATAGTCTGCAGAGATAAGGCAGTAAACTGATATGCATATAGAAATTGTGTAGACTGTTGTAGACACTGTTTCCATTTCAGTCACTGCCCCCACAAAGCTTCAATAGGAGTTTCTTATAGTCTCCTGATGTGTCTCCCTGTAAATAAAACAAAGGTCATCAGAAATGAATTCAGACATTTGTCTATCATATCTGTCACACTGCTGGTTATTTCATTTCTTATAATACTACTACTAATAATAATAAACATAGGATATGGTGAAAATACTTACAGAGATGTGCGTGTACAGCGACTTGCCATAGTTTTTCACATACTCCTGGCGGATATCCAGCATGTCAACCTCAGAACGGGAGACCATGATGCGCACCAGGGTTCTGTCTTTGGTGCCAGCTCCCTAAACACACGCAGAACCCACAATCTAAGTGATATAATTCAAATACTATGCGAAACTTGTCTAGTATGGAAGTATAGAAAATTACTATCCAAACAAGATGTAGAGTCTCACCTTCATGGCCTTGTAGAGCCTCTCAGCAAAGTAGCCAGGTGTGTTCTTAATACACTTTACTGAAACAGAGAAAATACATCCTTATTGCCAACATGAGCACATTGTACTCATCAATTCATACTTTCGTCTCTTTCTTTTTCCGTGCAAGTATGATCACTAAATCATTCTTGAGTGCGAGAAGAGGTCTGCTGATGACAAAATGATGATGAAGATAGCTCTGTTTCACTTATAGTATGTGCAGTCTAAAAACTGAACTGTGTCAAATCAAGAAATGCTCACATCAAAACAATGTAACAGAGGATGGCAACAAGCAAACTTAAAGCTGCATTAACCAATATGTTTAGATTTAAGAAAGACTGTGTGGACCATAATAGGGGTGACTTGGAATGAGGAACTGAGGGAGTATTATCATTATAGTGCCAAACGACAGAGAGAAAATGTTATCAACTAGCTAATGGAGAAAGTTAAACATCCACCTAAAGAGAAGATGTTTTTTGTCGGGAAGTGGTGGAGCCCAAAGCAGAGCTAAATGGAGAGTGAACACTGACCTTTCATTCATTACGTAAAAAGAGACATGAACCCCGTGGGGTGATATTGTTTGCCTATTTGCCTACTCAATTATGCAGGCGAGTGCTCATATTAGCTGTCGCACATTTTTAAAAGGTGATACATCAGGGCTGTGTTTGTTAGCTTGTTTCTAAGATTCCCTGCCCCTCAAGCGGCCAAATATTGATTACTGCAACTTCAAAGTGAGTTATACTAAAACACAGACAAAAATGAGAAACAGAATGTGAAAACAGAAACAAGAAAAAGAGTGAAATGAAACACAGTGCCAGAAACAATGGCAAACATCCAACACCTCAAAATAAGACATATAGACAAAGAGATATAGATTGGGTGTGCAAAACCAATGGAAAGATTCAAATAAAACACATCTAAAAACAGATTACTGTACCATAACTCTGAGAAATGTTGGCAAAAAAGAAAAAAACATAAAGAGATTACACACTTAACAGCAACCCCGCCCCAGTACTATGGTATATTTACAGTCAGCAGAGCAGAAGTTAGTTGCAGTACAGCATGTCATAATGAGCATGGAAAATGTTTCATGGTTAAATGTTACGTCAAACAGACGTACTGCAGACAACTTATCATTAACTCAATAGGTGGAGCGAAATCCAACACTCCAAACACATGGGTGTGGCCCTTCGGGTGTGTATTCTTACCGACTGCCAACATGCCACTCTCAAGGTCTCCAGACATCTCCCTGGAAATGCTCTTCTCGATATCTCTGCCACACATCTGCTGGTACTCGAGAAACACTACAAAAACACAGAATGCAGATTAATATAGCTAGCGAAGTGCTGAACTTGCATTTATGGTTCTCTGTTCTCTAATTTGAATGCTGAACCTCATTAGATGATGATTGTGTACATGATTGTCTTGATTGTGAGTACCTGCTCTGAGATGGGGTTTGCTCCTGGCGCACAAAATGGCATTGAATTTGGACTCATCTGTTCCCAGCTTGTTTTCTCCAGCAGCATAGAGGGCCTATTAGTAGAACAAGAAGGTGCACAAAGCAACATGTGTTTGCAATCAGTGGGATGAGTTATCAGATTTAAGAACTGCCAAGTTGCAGATAAGTTATCAAATGACAATTATTAATATAATTATTATTTGTGCTGAATTTACCTGAGCATCTTGTTTTGCCAGAGAGATGTCAACATTTTGTCGTTCATCACGGTTACCCTACAAAACAGAGCAAAATATTCCTAATTCAGTCCAAAAGTAGCTGCTGAAAGACGTCAGGTGCACAGGCCATTAATGTGTATCACATCTGTACCTGGGCCAGAGAGATGAGGAGCCTGCGGAAGTGGCCTGAGGTATCCCCACTAATGGCATCCTCCAGTGATTTCTTGTACTCTGAAGTGGCAAAAAATGTAATTGACACACTACTACAGTGAAATGGAAAAAAAAGCCCCCCACAGTTCATGAAACCAAGATGGATATACAAAAGCTTTACAGGTATATATTTTAGGTAAGGGGAAGTGGGAAGTAAATTTCGACAAAAGAAAAAAAAATAAACAAAAGAAAAGACTAAACAATTTATTCCAAACTATATAAGAAGTTTATGTATTTGCAGTTATGAATCCTTGATATCAAAGTCTTATTACTGATTAAAAGAGCCCATACTACATATCTGAATCTATGTGTGACAGATTCCTCACTAGAACATCTGCATTTACAAACTTCATGGTGGTGCCCAGATCTCAATACACCGAGCTTATCCACTAATGTAATGAAAAGCGTTCACAGTGTTGTGATGCTGTTAGATAAAGGAGAAGAGAGCTGTGGAGGGAAGCAGTGCATTAACCGCCCTGAGGCATCTCACCTTGTTTGTAAAGGCGGTTTATCTCCTTGATTTCAGCGTTGGAACGAGAAGACAGGATCTCTATCAGACAGGCTTCATCGGTTCCAGCTCCCTGTTACGAAGATAGGACAATGATAATCTGACAACCTCATTCTATAGCCTCGGAGAAGACGCCATTCTTCCTGCTTTGTTTTGTGTGTGTCTTGGTGAAGTCAAATCCACAACTAACGCAATTTCTCAGATCATTTTATAGATCGTTTCTTTGTCTGTTTTTTGACAACATTTTCTGAGCATTTACCTTTATGGCGCTGTTGAGCTCATAGGCATCAAACTCAGCTGGGGTCTTCAACATGGCCATGACCAGCTTCCTGAAGTCTCCGGACAGTTCTGAATGCAGGTCTTTAATCAGATCCTAGTAATGGAAACATGCTTGGAATAACTAAAAACCATCATTACCTGCCAGGGAAAAAAACTCACTGCAAGAAGCTCTGTGACATGACTACTGAGGATATTCAATCCCCTCTCCATTTTACTGGCAGCACTAGCACCCGTTGTCCCCATTTAGCACTGATAGATAAATCATATGATTCTATATTAGTAAATGGTGTTTGGTTTTTTTTTGCTGTTTTGCTTTTAAAACAATTTCTAAAAGTGTGTGCAGTCCAAGCTAATCACAGCTAAGTTATTTATATACTGTAAATACAGGTAACAACAAACATGATCGGGACTCTTACCTTCCCATAGGCAGTTTTGTAAGCCCGGAGCAAAGGCACACGCTGCTTGTTGGAGCGACTCCCCAGCAAGTCGATAATGGCTTGCTCGTCAGTTCCTGCAAGGACAAGCCCACAATGTAAAATCAGACACAGATAAAACCGATTTCATTTCAGGTTTAACCAGGTCATTCACGGCATACTTAGAAATAATTTATTTGTCAAAATAAGAAGTCTCTCTCGAAATGCAAAAATTACATAGCCTTAAGAAAACTAAGGCTGCCCACAACTTAATTAATAATCAATAGATGCCTTTGATTAATTGAGTTGGTGATTTGATTTTAAAACTATTTGTCAATTCAATAGTTAGGAGGGGAAGACCAAAAAGAATACGATTAGAACACAACTTCCCAAATGGGAAAAATTCCAGTGCATCATGTGCATGTGGAAGACATGACAGTTGAACATCAACTAAGGTCTCTGTCCATAGCACTTACCGAAGCCCTTCATGGCTTTCCGCAGGACCTCCGCATCTTTGAGTTGGTCAGCTCCTGGGTAGTCCTTGATACTTCCCCTGAATCCTCTCTGAATCATAACAATAAGACATGTGTGTGTGTTTTCAATATTACTTTGTAAATGTTTAATAGTGTGTTTTTGCAACATCACAAGAGAGATACATAATAAGAAGACAGATTTTTTTTTACCCAATAAGGTCTAAAAACCATTTTCAGTGTATCTTACATTGACAGGTGGAGCTATTGGCATGGCTCCCCTCCATAGGCTGGCATGGACGGATTTGGTGATGGGACCTTTGGGTACCCTGGCATAGGTGCTGGTGCTCCTCCATAACCAGGCATGGATGGGTTAGGTGATGGTGCACCAGGGTACCCTGGCATAGGCTGGCCGGGCTGACCGGGGTAGCTCATCCCTGGGCCTTGGGGTTGGGGCATGGCCCCTCCTGGCTGTGGGTACAGGCCATATGACTGTTGGTTAGGGAAGGGGGCACCATACCCGCCAGGCTGAAGGGGAGGTGGGTACCCCCCAGGGGCTTGAGCGGACAATGATGGGTTTGGAGTAAACCCCCCCATGCCTGCAGAGATCTGGTTGGCCTGTGATTTGGAAAGATTAGAATCTAATGTACACAAATCCTTGACAATGGTTTATGCAAAGCAGGCACAGCCGGTCACACCTTTTTTGGATTAGAGTTGATTTTTACTTTGTTGTTGTGTCTTAATTGATTTATTTTAAAACATTTGAATTCAATTAACATTATCTACATCAACGTTCAACATATTTTAAGAGAATGTCTCCTATCCTGGATCTTACTTCAGGGGAGAAACTGAAGTTAATGTTGCTGATGTTTTTGTAACCTAACCATTAACATAATGTACATATGTATCCAAAAAAAGCATGGCCCAGCTTTATTATGGAATGGAAATACATGACAACATAAATACAGTATAGACAAGACAGTGAATCAGAAAAGTAACAGAGGTGTAAAAAAGAGTAGCATCAGAGTGAAATTTTAGAAGCATGGATAAGAGTGAAGTATATGACTGTTTTTCTCATGCAAGATAAATTTAAAGGAAGCTGACAAAGAAAATGGCAGTGCTGCAGGATTTTAGGATGCGGACTTTGGAAAAGTCTTACCGTAAAGTGAAAGGATGTGATATTCCATTATTGGCTGTGTAATTCATTCTAACTGCAATATTCAATGCAATAATCTGATGATGTTCCATTTCACATATATTAAGAATTTTCTGGGTGCAGGTGATGGTGTTTTTTTGTTTGTTTGTTTGTTTTAAGATAAACTTACCATGCCAGCATATCCAGGGTTAGATAAATTGTCAAGACCAATGGAGGGATAACCCCCAGCAGGACCACCACCCCAGCTGCCTGGAGAAAATAAAGACAAAACTGAAATAACTGAGAATATTTGGCCAAGAAAGGAATGACCCATCTTATGGGAATTTCCTTTTTTCTCACTTTCCAAATAGTTAACGGGTATGTGCGGAGAGTGCTGGAAGGTGAATGGGAATACTATGTGAAGGATGACCTGCAGGAGTTGCCTCTCCTAGCAACAGCAGAGGTCTGTTTGTTTATGACGGAAAGAAATCCACTCTGTTAACGCTCAGTCTCATGACCCCTGTTGCAGAATCACCAGTTCTACAAGACACCAGAATATTTTGAAATTTGTTTTGTAGTGTTTCTCCCCCTTAGTGGTTACAGATAATTCAATGCAGCTTTGAAGGAATAGTTCGCCCCTTCAGGAAATATGCTTATTCATTTCCTTGCTGAGAGCTGGACGATAAAAAAAAAACTATTTGTACGAGGCTGGTTTTATGATTACTTACACTGTTTCATGATAGCTTACCTGGTGGTGGTGCCTGTGGGTAGCCTCCAGCCTGTGGCAGATAGCCTCCTGCCTGTGGCGGATAACCACCAGCCTGTGGAGGGTAGACGCCAGGTTGAGGAGGGTAGCCGCTTGGCTGCGGCGGGTAGCCTCCTGCTTGGGGGGGGTATACACCTGGCTGAGGTGGGTAAACACCAGGCTGAGGTGGGTAAGCACCTGGCTGAGGTTGGTATCCGCCAGCCTGCTGAGGGTATCCAGGGTAGCTCATGGCTTTAAACATAAAACATAACTGTCAAAGGGCTGCAAAACATGGCCCACTTACAATAATAGTACAATAATAATTTAGTAGTTGTTGTTGTATTGATCAATTATATCCTAGTCTGCTTTAAAGGTCAAGGTCCTTGAATCTGCTATGGGCCTATCAATCTGTTTCTCCTGCTTTCAGTTATTCTCCTAAATAAGAGGAAGGAAGATTGTTATCATGTTTCTGAATATAGCAAAGTCAGTGCCACTACCACTGTAATCTAATGAAGGGCAAACTCCTCATTCCAGGGCTATTGGATCACATACATGTTTAGCTAAGTGGGTGGATAGTGAGGAAACTTTAATTTTGGTCAAGCTTAGTATAATAAGTCTTTGCTCCAACAGGCCTACTTGTTCCATGGTAAAACTGACTTCAGGTGACTTGAATGGAACAGTCTTCTCTGCTTTGCATTTTATGGACACAGAGGAGAAAAAAAGACATTGCTGCGTTTTGAATAAACACACGGGGAGGGGGAGCTACACTGTGAAACACAATAGGAACCTTTCAGTGAACACAGCAATACTTAATATACTACTTTGATAGGAGTATTTTCTGTCACAGTGACTCTGGAGTGAACTGTGAAATACTTCTGATCGTTCACGCGCTGGACTGATGCTGTGTGAAAGTGTTGTTCTTTTCTTTCACAAACCGTCCTCACCCCGGTGTAACACATGCAGTCAGAGTAAAGCGGTTTGTCTGCTCCAGGGTTATATGGTTCACGCTCAGACATATCACAATTAACTGCCGCTCTGCTGCAAAGGCATCACATTCAACCGCATTCACATATCTAACTGAGAAAACTGTTTCCTGACTAAAGTCACACTGTGCAGCAGAAAAGCAACCGACATATTTGTCAAGAGGGCCGGGGTGCGAATAAAGATTTGTATCATTTGAGGGGCGGCAAAGGAGAGCCGAAAATAGCTAAAGTTAATGTCATCCTGACGTTACGTGTGTCAGTTAACCCACTGAAGACACGTAGATATCAGCAAATGCGTTGCTAAAAAAGATTTTAGATACGGAGTACACGACATGTGAACTGACTATGCTAACAGATTAAGCGAAATAACGGAAAACCGAGACTTAAAAGTCTGGTTTTGAACAGTGACCAAACTGTCAAATGCAGCACCTCTTCGGGCCTGTGCCGATCTAATATTAGGAAGTAGCACAGTTAGCTGCCATTCAGAGTTATATAGTGTAGCTAAATTAGCACTGTCAATTGCACCGCAGCATAGCCGGTTAGCTAAATAATGCCACGAAATGGAAAAAAATACCCATGCTACGGCCTTGTTGAAGCCTTATACGGTTTAGCTTATGGCGCTGGTCAATCTTCGACAGCTTTGGCAGGCTAGCGGAAGCTTCGACGAGAGCAGCGTAACGTTACACCACAGAAAAACTCCAAACACAGTTGCCACCTTTCCAAATATAACTTCTAGCATATGCAAAAGTGTCGCTCGTTATTATAAATCCTCTCGTTAGCCTGTCTGTTGTCGCTGTTTGATTTTTAACACTTACTTTACTGAGCTCTTGGTTTCTTTCCGTGAACAGTCGCTGTATTGACTGTGTTTGAGTGGTGTGGGTGGGACTCATAGTTCCCATCGAGGGAACCCACCCCTTCGATCTGCCCGTCACAAGGCAGTGACCAACACCCGAAAACATCAACATTGAAACACATAGACACGTAAGTGAACCGCAGAGAACATGAATGACATGACGGAAAATGTGACGCACCGACGCCCCATGATGTTAAGCAACCGGTCTGTTAATTGACAGGTATGTGAGGTCTAAAATTAACCTTACATTTACTAATTCTTAACAAGCTGT
Source organism: Psettodes erumei (assembly GCA_016785225.1). NCBI lineage: Eukaryota > Metazoa > Chordata > Actinopteri > Pleuronectiformes > Psettodidae > Psettodes > Psettodes erumei. The sequence goes on along the minus strand of JAFBJZ010000001.1, from coordinate 773,655 downwards.
AGGCCTATATGCAGTGTATGAATTATACATATTAATCAATATTTGATATTATGCATTATATAATTTAATAAATTCGTTATGTTTATAATTATTATAATTTTGTGACAATCGAGTGTTTCAAATATAAATTGAATTAAATAATGGAAATCAAAATTAAAATAAAATAAATAAATTTGAATGAAACAGAGTGTGCTTTGCTCACAGTACGGCTGTTGTTTATTTCTGAGTGTGATGCGATGATGATCACCAACAAGGAAGTTTTACAAGAAGTCGGCTGGATGCAGTGACTATGCTCGGAGTGTCACAACTGTACTGCACTGTATATGTGTGTGATAAGGATTTTTTCCACGAGGGGGAGCTATTTTAAAGCTTTCTCCATATCGACCTGTCTGCTTACCTTTTATACTGAGTTGGCGGTTAGGACAAAGTTCCCCTGAGAGATCCCGAGGGGCTGGTTTTATTGAATAACTAATGAAGAATTTTTTTCAGACAGCTGAATACATTATTGACGTTATCTGAAATTTACTTAGCTATATGTGAAACACTGGTCATATAGAGCTCTGTTGTATAAACATCAGTCAGAGGGGCACTGTAAATATTAGATAGGTAAGTGCAGCTACTCACCTCTGTACCTGAATAAACTAAACACCTATTATATACCCCCCTCTCTCTCACACACACACACACACACACCTTGTACCCTCTAAATTTAATCATTACTACTCGTCTAACCCTAACTATTACCCTTAAGTCTTTCCTTCCCATAAGCTTAAAACAAATCTTCAACTTGGAATGCAATGTTTTACATTATGGTGACTTGTTTTCCCCATAAGGAGAACAAGTCCCTTATGTGACTGTGTAATTTAAGTCCCCACAATATGAGTAATACGTAAACCGAGCGCCAGCGCACGCACACACACACACACACACACACACACACACACACACACACACACACACACACACACACACACACACACACACACGCAGACGCAACTTTTTAAACAATTGCAGGTAAAAAAAAAGAGTTATTAATGACAAAAGTGACAAGATATACAGTTACACTACTTTAATATAGTAACTGATGTGGCTGAATATTTATTGCGGTAAAGCTGATCTGTTGGGTTGAACCATTTGTCTCATCCAGTTGGCTGTGAATGATTATTTATGCTAAGTAGACGCTGATTGGCCTGCGTCCTCGGTGACGCAGAGTAGTCCTCATTACATATTCAAAGAGTCTCTCCGTGACCGCTGCAATAAAGGCAGATAGCGGACCATGGGGAGCAGGGGAAAACTTTTTATACTGACATGTTAGCGCCATGACTTCTGAGAAACATCTAACTGGGACGAGGCTCCCTGCGTGAGCAGGACAGGGACCTATAGGGGAAAGAGAAAAAAGGAGCTCTTGCCATCTTGCCGGGTTACGGGAACGAAAAGCAAGACGGCGATAAAAAAGAAGAGTTGAGACCAGTCCAAAAATCAGCGGTGGAAAATCCGGTTTCGCCATTTGAATTGAAAGATGAGCTTGTTGTCTGCCATAGACACGAGTGCCTCCGTGTACCAGCCTGCGCAGCTCCTCAACTGGGTCTATCTCTCCTTGCAAGACCCCCACCAGACCAGCGCCTTTGACGCGTTCAGACCCGAACCCAACTCTTCCCACCCGGATCTCAGCTTCAGCAAGACTCCCGGAGCGGCGGACTTGAGCTCTTCCCTGAACTCCAACTATCTCAACAACTTCTTTCAGCTGCAGCGGAATGAGGTGAACGACGGCGTGAACCCACGTAGACACGCACGCGTGCACACACACACATACACACACGCACGAACACATAATCTGGGATATTTCAAATGTGTGGTAATATTCACTGTAGAGACACAGCGTCGGTTCATCTGTTGACCTGTGGCACTGGTCTATGCAGCAAATGTTTTAGCCTGTACAGCACGGGCTATTCTGGTAGGACGTACATAACCGCCATGATATTTCTATTATAGACAGTTTATGTAGTCTTAATGAAGCGTTTTTAGGTTATTAACATTTCGAATATTAATGGAAAACTCCTTCCAAACATAAATCAGAATATGCAAGAGACCAAGGATGATAGTACTTTGCACTATAACACACGAGGCTTCTGTAAATATCACTTTCAAAATTGAGAACCAGAAGTAGTGCTGTGTCATGATTCCACAAGTCACACTGTTAATATATGAGACAACATTTATAATCTAACTGTAAGAGAATTGTAGTATTATTTGAAAAAAGAAATATCCCAGTTTCATTTTCATAAGTTTATCATAGCTTAATTAAGCAAGGTAGGGTCTTACTACATAGCTAAATATCACAGCAGGGTTTTATACTTTCCGTATAAAACCATGTCAGTGTCTGTCGTCAGCATACTGGTAAGTTATCGTTCAAAGCCAAGGTGAAACAGTTGTACAAAAATGCGTTGCCTCTGATCAGGGAGGTAAAGGTGGACAGACATAAATAGATTGCCCAGCAGGCCTCAGTCTGGAGAGAGAGCGGGCCTTTGCAGCCTCTTGCTGAGGTCTGCTGTCTTTGACTTCTTCAAATAGACCAGGTTGTGCAAACAAAGTCAGTCCTTGTTTATATATTGTCTATTTCTGTAGCTCGGTGTAATTTTAGGGACAAACATGCCAATAATGTATGCAGAGTGCAAATCTGATACTGCAGAAAGCAGCCCACTACTGCACCCATGAACATACGTATACGCAGCACGCACAGAAAAGTAATGATATACTCCGGGCAAAATGGCAGTGTACAGAGTATACAGCAAGCGTCCCAGTGTGTTTAACTTCACTGCAGTTGAGCTTGGATCTATGTCACTATGATGCTGTGTGCTGGAAACATTAGTAGTGGAGCGCCAGTGTCCATTATGATGGTGGTAACCATAGAGGCCTTTTGAAGTCACTTAACATGAAACAGTGCTCTGAAAATTGGATGTGCGCATTGTACATTACATGCAATTGTGTATTGCCATTCAATCCACATGAGTCTAAAGTGTTTCAAACTGAGGGAACACACACAGTCTGGAAACGGTTTAAGGGGTGTGAGTATGTGTGTGCGTTTGGGGGGGGGGATTTTGCAACTTACTATACAGGCTAGGCCAAGTAAAATAAACCACTGCAGGGATTTGATGATGAGATGAGTAATGCAAAATGTGGTTGTTTTTGCAGTGAAGGATCACACAACAGTCTACTTAAAGCAAAACGGTGATCAGTTAATGAGTTTGTTGTTGATCAGGAATTGATTAGCGGCTCCAGTCGAGTACGCTGACCACAGTCTCATCTGCTGACAGCTTTGTTTCAGTGTTTGTTACATTTCTCCCTCATAACCTAGTTCTGGGTCAAGAAGAGGAATACTTAAGTGGGACTCACCTTTAAAGTTCCCACCAGTCACCGCAGCTCTGGGTTAAAACAAATCAGTGTGTGATCACTCCCTGCAGTGCGACACCTCATCCCCGGACCTGTGAAAACAGTCAACAGATCTGCTGCTGCAGTTGTCGCTCTCACTTGGACACACAGCGACTTGTAATGATACCAGTTTAGTCCTCATTGTGTCGGCCAACACATACAGTACATACACATCCAGCACCGGGCACATAAACACACAACCTCCTGCAGAGTCAGTCAAGCCGGTCAGTCAGTCGGTAAGTCAGTCTCTCACTTGCAGACACACAAAATAAACAAACAGTCTCACCCCGCCATTAGCAGATGTGTGTGAAATCTGTTTCCTTTCGGGCTGACAGTAGGAGATTTCAGGCCAAACTGAAGAAATGTGAGGGACATAAACTGAGCAATGTTTCCTGTTTTATATTTGTTAAAATAAATTTAACAATCTGCACTAGGACGTAAGTTGAACAAATACACAAACATGTGCATTTCCCACACAGTAACACACAGACCTAAAACACACTGCAGATGGAAAACTTGAGAAGCTATGGAGCCGTAACGCTTGATTTACGATGACTACACGAAATAAATGAACATGAGTCTTGAAAGCTGGGGCTGGTTAGCATGACAATCTAGCAGCCTGCAGATAAAGCTCTGGCTCTCGGTGCCGGGTCAGGTTGCCAAGTCTAAGGTTTCTGTGCTGCGCAACATTAAACATCAACATTCAACATTATTTGCCAGATGCAAACCTGTGTCGTAAAAAGGGGCCTGACCACCAGAGATGAGGAAGAGCCTTTCTGTGGATTTCATCATGCCCGTGCACTCAGTGATGGGTCACACATTTCAAATTAGCGCCTTTAAACTATTTCATGTCAAGGCAGGTGAGTGGCTGGACTAGCTTCAGTAGCGTCTTGTCTGAAATCAGCTGCATCGTTTTGCCCAGAGGTCAACTCTTGTCTGTCGTCTCTTGTATTTGAAACAGAGGGAGGCGTGAACAAGAGGGAAAAACTGCAGCCAATGCTTTCCCCTGTTATTAATATTCAGAGGGCATCTTCAGCGAATTCGCTACGGGCCCTGTGGCATGCGACACTGTGTTCTGTGGCTCCGAGCAGACTACAAACACCGACCATGGCCAGTTTACCGCCAACAGTGCATGGTGACACTGCTGATGTTCCACAGGCTGATGAGGGAACATGCCTCCCATCTTGTTTACAATGACTCATCCTCTGTGAAGTCCTGTCTCTCTCTCTCTCTCTCTCTCTCCGTGGACATGCTCAGTACTTTTCCAGCTCATGAGCACAGCTGGGCCTCTCGCCAGATGTTCTGAATTTAATGAGAGAAATGATCTTGGAGGTTTTTTTTTTATTTTTTCTTCATCTTGTTGCGCAACAGAAAATAGGACATAGTGCACATAAAGGAAATTGATGATTAATCCCAGCATTTTCAGACCTCCAAACCAGAAGGATCTTGTCTTGGGTGTAGTGATGTTGTCTAGTATCATTTATGTCAACACAAACTCTGACGGGGGGGAATTGAATGTGATTACCTGCGATTACAATACCTGATGATTAAAATAAGAATCATTGTGTGTGGGATACTGAACCCTGTCTGATGTCATTCTCATTTCATAGGCCTTGAACAACAACGTGTATAAGAATGTATCACCCTACGGCTCCCTGAATAACATCGTGGATGGACTCAATTCCCTGACGGACCAATTCTCAGACCTCTCCCTGTCTTCAGAGCCAAGGAAACCCAACAAAAGACCCCCACCCAACTACCTGTGCCACCTGTGCTTCAACAAGGGCCATTACATCAAAGACTGCCCTCAGGTGAGACTTGTAACACACTTATTACATAATCATTGCTTAAGGTGACACAAATAGCTTATAGCATCATATTGGTGGGTATAAATACCCTTTGTTTTATTCCTAATTTCATGCTTTGCGCTAACTGTGCGACTTTAGACTTCTTCGCAGTCATTTCATTTGCTTCATACAAGCCAAAGATGGCACTTAAAGTGGTGCTCGCTCCAGCCAGTGCCTCCATGTCTTTCTATCCCTCTCTCTCCCATCCTCTCTCTCTCTCTCTCTCTCTCTCTCTCTAGTGCGCACTCTCTCTCTCTCCGGGTCTGGTCTGACCTACTTGTTAAACAGGCTGGCCTCTGTCTTCCGCAGTCATGTGTGTGCGAGTGTGTGTATATGTGCGCTTGTGTGCATCTTAACGGCCCCGGCCTTACACTACATGAGACCATCTGTTACAACCCTGATAAATAAACTTGTTGGGCCGGTTCAAGAGTCAGAGGGGGAAACTGTCCCACTCAGTAGTGGATCATCATGTTAGCTCATTTCCAAGAATCAAAAAGTATCAACAAGTACTATGACGGCCATCTTTTCTGATATGTAGCTCAAGATATCATATGAATCCACAAATTACAGTTGCATTTGTCTGGCTATTAGTTTTCCACTGATTCAGTCTATCAGTCTATGAAGATGCAGTTGTTTTTTTTTTTTTTTTTTTGGGGGGGGCACATGGTAAATTCACCTTGAGGTCTAGCGCGGAGGTTACACACTAATGTGTGACGAATCGAGTCCCAGCTGTGTTGTCGTCTCCTGAAATCTAAAGGCTTCCTGGAAAGCACCCGAAGAATTTTAGTTTTTAAATAATCTCTGCCGGTTTACTTAAAACCAGATCTGGGCGGAAATGTCTTGTTTAAGAATTAGACCCTATTTGGTGGCCTGTTTAATGCAAGCGTGCAATCACTCAGTATTTACTTCTAAGTAAGAGGGAAAAAAAACCTTGTGCTCGTGAGTTACAAATATTGTCTTCATGAAGTGATATTTTGTGGAGTTTGTGGAGTTGTTGAAGAAGGAATGGACTATGAAATTACTGTGGTGGATCTGTCATTGTGGTGTTATATAGCACCCTTAACTCCATGGCTGGGACTACGGCCTGGAAATGATTTGATTTCATAAGAGGAACACAATGGCACTTTTCCTCGGGAATTGTGGAATTTTTACAGTTGTTTTTTTTTGTTTTTTTGGTTGGTCTCCTTTTGCTTGCTGTCTCTTCTCTTTTGACTCTCCCATGTTTCCCGTCTTCCCTTCCCTGGGTGAGGTGCACTCGCCTAAACCCCAGCCCTGTGTTTCTTATGCATGGAATGGTAACGAGGAGCAGATGTGAGATTAAAATGCTTTGACGTGCATTATGACATGTGATGACTGGTCTCGGGGGGTCTGTAAAAGACCTGCGTACTGATGAAATATCTCCTGGACAACTCCAAACTCCAACGCGTGGGAATTAGATCATCTACTGACAACTCCAACGGGATTTGCGGGTCGTAGTATATCATGCAACATGTAACTTTTGTCCCACTTTTTCATTTATGTAATGCTGCAGTTGAAGATGTGAGCATTGATCAAGTGGTACTGATACTCAACTCTGGAGCAGGTGTACATTAAGTAATACATAATGGAGCATGTTTATTATCTTTTCCATATGCCACATTTCTAAAAACCATTTTGAAAAGAAACAGCCAGAACGTTGCCGCATTTTTGACTGTGAAATCAATCTCGCTATAGACGTTAGCATGGGGTTTACCTCAAAATCACACTCAGCCGTCTTCTTGCTTATATTTCAGCTGTTCGTTAAACTGCCAACCGTAACTCAAAAGGCAGCAAAGTCTCCAAAGGGCCTCTGCACCTACACAGTTCAACACCATTGTAGTTATTTAGGTCTCTCTTGGGTTTTTTCCCCATAAATTTACCTTCCATTTGTGCTACATCACTTACACTATTGCCCAGTCACCTGTCTTTGCATGCCTGGGCCAAGGATAGCTCAGCCTTACTTAATCAGCCCAAGACCCAAGTAACACATGTGACGCACATCTCGCAGTAGATGCACGAGTTCTTAATGGCAAGAGTATTCAGCCCACCGAGCAGCCAACGCTTGTGTCACTTTCCGACCAATATTTTCCTTTCCTACATTGCAGTTACTCTGTCTCACAAAGTGCAGTGGTCAGTTGTGTGCCCATGGAGTTTCTGGTATCTGCCTGCACTGGAATGCATTTGGGGATGAATGTGGCCCTTACTAAGAGTTTGTCCTGTGCAAAGGTTCTTTGCCAATGAAAACAGAGGCTACTGCTTCGCAGAGCGCTGCTGAGTTTGTCATCTGGGTCCAGCATGGAGAATCGCGTTCTGATGACATGCACAGTCCTCCTGCTTCACCTCAGCATGTTTTATTGTGTTGTTCTGTGTTTTGGCCTGTAGCATTGAGTTTAGGTAGATTTTTGGACCGACATATTTTTTCTGTCTCGAAACAGTGTTGTCTAATTAAGTAATTGAAGAGATTTTATGATCAAAACACCACCGTAGCTCCACAGAGACTTGCAGGAGTCGAAGATTTAGATCGCTCTGGATCCATCACTTAGTTGATGGTTTTTCTATCCCTTCCATCGGTTCTGGGAGGCTTAAAGTTAGGCAATTAAATAGTTGAGGTTACCGAAGTGTTTATGCATTACTTGAATTTTAAGACCTCTTTTTGTTATAACACGCTAACGCTGGGAATACACAGAGGAGGCTTGCGGCTGTGCTGAGAGAATTATTTTTCAGGGAACTCTTGGTAGTGAGAGTGAAAGCCACAGGCCTGGCAGCAGCTGCCCGGTGCACCCTGTCATGGGGACAGAGGTGTTATGTAAACTGGCTTTTATTCGGAAAATGAGGTCGCTCCCTGAGTTATGAGCAGAATGCCCCTCGCTGCCACACTTTGGCCCCTTTCCAAGATGTCTTCCACTTGCACTCATGATTTGGTTCTGTGCAGAGGACTAATCCATTCAACAGTTGGCCCCACCCCTGATTTGAGTGATTAAAACGATGCATTGAATGATATCTTCTTGCTATGTCTCCCTGTAGAAAGATTAACACATGGAAAATGTCTTTGCCAGAGTGTAGGTCTGTGGATATGTGGGGGTGGGTGCTGCCTCTGCTGCTGCTGTGTGCCTCTATGCCCCACTGCTGGTCGTAATGCATTCCCCTGGTTCAGTCCTTCTGAATTATAGCTTTGGAAGCATGGTTTTTAGTCCTCTAAAAAAATCACATATTTTATAAATGGAAGAATACTTACAGTATTTTATTGTATAAAAGCTCAAAAGCCAAAAAATAACTGAAATGACATTCATACTTTTGCCAATGTCTGTTGAAGCTCCAAAATGTGGTTTAAAATGATGCATTGCTGTATATGCATATAGTCTATAATGTAAAATATCAATTTCTCAAATAAACAACAATCACAGTTTGAAACCAATGCAAGGCACTCTTCATGAAGAAGTAAATGCTCTAAATTAAGAAATTCAGCTAATCTGGAGCGTCAGCTTTTATAATTTCCAGCTGAGTGCTGCCGAAACACACAAAAAATATGCATAGATACCGATACTGAAAAGCCAGTGATGACATACAGGGCGGCCTTTTATTTGGCTTGCCACAAGACAGATTTAACTTATAAGACAGGGACTGCCTTTAAACATGGCATGTTCTGTATGTATCGTCAGTAAAAAAAGAAAAAAAGAGAGAGCGGGAGGACGGGGAGAAGTGAAGACTAGCTCCAAGAGCATCACAGTGAAGGTGTTGATCAGAAACACATGGAGCCCATTGATCCACATACAGAGCTGTCTTTATTGCACTAGGATAATGTGTCTTTTGTTCATATTGTTGTGTCATCTGAGGAATGTGTGTATATATATAGCATCAATTTCAAATGTTATTTTTCTTTATTTTTAGTTTACATTTGAATTCTTCTCCTGTTCTCTCTGTAGTGAAATCTGTCTCGTAAGAAGCGGCAGATAGCACAATGTTCACAGTAAGCAGACATGGACCTCATATGAGACGCATGCGACTGAATCATTCGAGTTGCGTTATCGCGCCTGACTCACCTCCAGCACGCAGTCCATATCTGTGACCATATGCCAGTGGCATGGACCTCACACCTCAGGTGGCGGTGATGTCAGCAGCAGTCTGTCCTCTGTGACAAATGGTCACCATAATCTCCCATAACAGTGTCAACACGGAGACCCGGGTCGAGCTGCGAGGTGAGGGGCCTCTTCGCACCACAGGCAAGTCACACTCTGAGTAATGCGTGACTTTCCCAAATGCGTGCTTTTCCTTTGGTCATGGTGATAAACTAAATGACTTGTCATTACTGCAGCCCACTTTGCCATAACAAACACCAGCGGCTGTTGTTTTGACAAAAACGTATTTGGTTTTGTTTGCCTTTGACAGAGCAGTGATCCTTTTCCAAATTGGTTGGCAGTGGTGTGGGGATAATTGTGCAACCACTTTGTTTTAACGTTTCAGTTTGTTGTTGCACTAGGGGACGGGGGGCAGAGGAGAGGGGATTATGTGTCAAATACACATTGCAAGTTTATAATATACCCGGGTTACCTCACTGCACAGCACAGCCTGTGCTTCACGTTGGGAAACAAGTCTTTTAGTCCTCTGTGGGCACACCCAATTTCCTGCAGTGTGTACCGCTAATATTAAAGTCTTAATTGACCTCCACGAGACCATTGGTCTGGAGATGAGTTCTGCCTTTTCAGCATGGAATTTCTATCCAATATCTAACAAATGTATTCTGAGCAAGACATTTGGGGGATCTGGAAAAGAATGATCAGCAATTTTCATCAGTCAGGATCTGCTCTTCTTTACGACACAAATCGTCCTACGAAAAAACCTTGGAGAAAATGTTCTGTTTTAAATGGAGATAAACAAATGTGTTAAAATAGCTGTAGGTGTGGGTATTTTTTTCATTCATATAAAAGTTCCAGGTGGATATTTGCAAAAGGAAGGCAGGCTACCACAACCACATCTGGAAGAGAGCACTCCCACGGTGTTGGCGTTTCAGCTGTAACAGTTAATCAGAAACACTTCAAGTGCCTTGCTTGTTGGTTCCTCTGTAGTAGTAAAAAGGATGGAAAAGCTGTCTTATTCACTGTACCCTGTTCATGTTTTACTTTTTCCCTGCTGGCCTTGGGATTCATACCAACACATCTTCCCTTTCCCTTGCACGGTATCGGGTTCATAACCGAGCCTGTAGCTTCCTCCAAAATTTAAAAAAAATTCCAGTCACAAACAAAAAATAAATAAATAAAACCCCCATGGACAATCTCAAATCCAGTTTAATAACAGCTCTGCCTCAGGCCTCTGGCAAATCATTTGTCAACTGTTGTATTGGAAACATGTTTTTAAATTGTCTAAAATAGCTTGCTAGCTATCTTTGATGGTTAGACCAGCGCTGATTAGTCAAGGGCCGAATACATGGGCTTAATGTCGCTGTCCCCTGGAGGCTGGTGTCCCTCATAGAAGTAGGACAGATCTTACATCTGTCCTTTTCTCTTCTCTTTTTAACCAGCTCCCTGCCTTCACTGAAAGATGTCGATACATATTCATGTTTTCCTCTGCTCTCACCAGATGTTTTCTCTCTCCTCACCTTTGCTGCGTTCTCTGTCTCTCTCCCTATGCATCCCGCAGTTTGTTAGCCCTGTCGATAAACAATCTCTCAACACCACACGGTCACACTTCAGCATTTGTCATGAGAGAATGCTTCACATTTTACACCCATGATCTATGTGCCCCGGGGCTGTTTCTGACATGGCTGCAGTTATCTGCTGTGGCAGGGAGGCGGTTTGGATGTGTCACTGTCATGGCATGGAGCACTGCTGAGCTCGTGTGTGTCACACACACACACACACACACACACACACACACACTGGGAGGGTGTATAGTTCAGAAGGGCACATGAGCGGAGAGAAGCAAGCCAGCGAAAAGGGGGCTGCGGGTACTTCCTCAGAAAGGAAATCAAAGTTAAAGGAATGATAAAAGTGCGGTTTCCTGCCAGCTGGTTTGTGTTCTGTACAGAAATCCCATTCTTCCTCTCAGTTTTTGCTGAGACAACAACCCCACCACTTCCTGTTTTGGTAACTGCGACACTTACAACCCCTATCTCTGCGAGGCGGTGCACTGTTACATTTCCCACTGGGCAGGTAAACTCACAGCTGCTCTCGGATTAAATGTCGAAATGTAATGAAATGATCGCGACAACTGCAAACACATCATCAGGAGAGAGTGGTGTGAAGACACTAAGCCATCCACTGACTCGTCTGTGTCATCTTAGCCTAAGTCAAAAGGAAGAACTTAGCTTCTTTCAGGAGATGCTAAGATGGCACAAATCAGTTGTCTCTTGTCATCTGATTAACTCCTCTTTAACGCTCAGACTGAGGGTGCATTGTCTAAAGTATACCAGATGTTTATTTTCCATTTGCTCAACTTGGAAAGTTTCTTATATAATACTTGGTTATATAAATCGCTTTCCTGCCACGCTGCTGTTAATAAAAGAAAATAAACAATGGAGTGTTTGGGGCAGTTGCTGGTCACATTGCTTTATGCAAGCTTGGAAGAGAGAACCCAGGTCATTTTGGAATCCAGTTTCTTCATACTTTGCTTTTTTAAAAATTTGACCTAAGCATAAGCCCCTTTAAAAATATAACAATTAACCTTTCTCCTGGATACTGTTGCACTTCTACAGCCAAACATCTCCGGTTTATTGAGATATTAAAAATGTGATCGGGGTCATGCTAAAGACTAAAGGCAACAATTAGCAATCACTTGTACTGTAACTACACATCAGCTTGTGGTCTTAACACAACTACGGTGTCATGAGGGTCAGCGGCCATACGTTGAGGCCTCAGGAACCAGAAGAGGATGGTTCGCCTTTCACTGAGAGAAGAGGGAGGGATCAGAGGGTCAAAGGTCAGATTTTCACGACAGCATGATATCCTGTTAGCACACCAGGACCAGGGGGCTTTGTTAGCTCATACTAAATGCTGATGTTCCTGCAAGTTACTACTTCTTGTAACCAAAGGCCCTATGCTCAAAATAACAAATCACGTGAGTATAGTCAGTCCCCTATATACTATACAGCATGTAATATATGGATGATCACTATTCAGTTGCTATAGTTATTTGATTGGTACTACTAGAGATGCAATGGTTAGTGGACTGATTAGTTAGTCGATCAACAGAACATTAACTTGCGACTATTTTGACAATCAGTTAATTGTATCAACAGAAATGGCAAACTTTCAAACTTTTGATACAGACTGGCAATTGTAAATAACATACTGTACATAGGAAGATGTCACATTGGGACTTTGGGAATTGTGATGGGCACTTATCACTCTTTCGAGATTTTTTTTTATGACGAAAAGATCAGTTGATTAGTCAAGAAAATATTCTACGGGTTAATCCTTAATGATAATTGCTGTCTTTAGCTCTAGATGTCCCAGTTTGGATTCAGATTTTTTTTTCCTGGCACTGATAAATATTACATCCTTAAAGGACTGATAACTGCCAACAGCTGAAAACCAAATGGAATATAAACTACCTGATTAAGCTACTTTACAGACTTCGACACTTTACATGAGCCACATCATTTTCTACACCCTGACGGTGTCTCTCTCCACTTTCACTTATCAGAATGGACCAGAGTCCCACACATCAAACCGGCAGAACCATCCGTCCACATCAACCCGACAACCAAATTTCGTGCTTATCTCCTCTAGCTGATCGGTATGTGGTTGAACTAATTGCTCCCCACTAGCAGCACCGATTCTCGTCACACATGAACAACAGAGATTCCTCCATGATATGAGACAGACTGACAAGCGAGGACGGACAAGCAGACGGACAGACAGGGACACTGTGAAGCTGCGAGTGCTGGCACACAGGACGGGATTTGGTGTCAAGAGATCAGGGACTGACACTGCTGGCTTTGTGTAACACTTGAATGGGCACCTTAGGGAGAGACTGCGGCTCTGAATGGGCACCATTGGGGAAAGCCCTAGTGGTGGGAATGGAGTCTGGTAATTAAGGAAGCCATTGTGTGCCTGTTGGATCTGCTAGACAGAGAGGTCAGGAAGGCAGGTCTGTATTGTTCCCTCAGCAGGGCCCTCACTGCATCGCAGTGGTGCGTCAGACTCCAGTATGTTTGGACAGGGCCTTGGATCTTACAGGGAAAAAATCGAATTACAACAACAAACCACACAGGCGGTCCTATATAGTCTGTTTGTCTAAATGTCAGCATATAGACTATAGGGTCCTCTTCTGTGGTTTTGAACAGTTTTGTTTTTTGTTTTTTTTACTCTCTTTATGTTTACGTATCTTGAAGTCCTTATCTGGCAGACTACCAAAGAACTCCAGCCCTTTCGGGAATCCGGCCTGTGTCATGAACTCATCCAGATTGTGCATCATGTATTCAAACTTAAATATTCAACTATGAACCCTCTTTAAGATTTTTCTTTGCTCTTGAAGTGAGACTATCCCATTCCCAAAGTTTGAAGAGCATAATATACTTTTCTTAAGTATACCAATTGATTTACACACTTTTTTAACTGTTACTGTTGCGTCAATTGCGCAACACCTCTGTAACTTTCAAGTTACAGAGGTGACCGCCCCTTTATTCACCAACCCCCCCCCCCCGGCATTTTCTGTCTCTCCGCTCTCTCTCTGCATGCGCTGCCCTGTAGTGTGTCGGGAAGTTTCTGGCAAGGATGGGGGCTGGGGAGGGGAGGTGCACCATGGGAATGTTTTCACAGGGTGACCCCCTGATCTTCCTTCCAGTCACAGCAAAGGCTCCGAAGGCCCTTGCATCTGTCTCTGCTCCAACACTCACTCCGTCAGGTTACCAAAAGGGAGAGACAGAGACTGAGTCGCGACTGCCCTGTAAACATGTAAGGCTTATCAGGGATGCTGGAGACATGCTGTATCAGACACCTTTTTCCCTTTCGCTGTGTCATAGCGTACAAAAAAATTTGTTGTAAAAAAAAACAGCTGTGGCCATTACCTGTCAACGTATTTTATTTTTGGGGAGTTATACAGAGAAAGAGCCTTTATAGAGGGTGCACTGAGAAACCATATAGGGCCATAGGTTCAATATAGAATTGACACCAAGTGACACTGAGATTAGCAACACACGTGTTTGGTATATCCGGCAGAGCAACGCACAGAAATACACAGACACACTCAACAGAACACATCCACTCATGTGCACACATCTACAGGCGCTACATGCAAACATAGACAACAGCAGCATGAACTTCCTGCGGCAGATGACGAGATGTTCTGTGCACCTCTGTTTACCCTGGTCTGCCACCCAACCTGCTCTTGTCATTCACTGGCCCGGTAACCCAACGCTGCTGTGCAGCTGCACAGCAGTGTTGGGCTTAGTGGGACCATGGATAAGTCCAAGGCGAGGAGAGGGTGGGGGTGGGGCTGGGGGGGTGGATGGCGGGGTGAGTTCAAACCCACAACCCCACTTAGCATTGGCCCTTTACACTCGGTAAATACGGTAAGTATGGTTGACTTAGCCTGTCTGTGAAAAGACACAGCTTCCACGTCAAGCTCGTGTGTTGATGGAGCTGAGCTTCTGGGTTCAACCAGGACAAATTCCGAGGCCCAGTTGGCCCACACTCGTGTTTTCTATGAAAGACGCATGAAGCGAGAGAGAAAGGATTCTGTCAAAAACAACAGTTTTTTGAGAGCGTTATTGCTATGAAGGCAAACACCCGCTCGCTCGTCTCTCAGGGGTATCCATCAGTCATCCAAGAACATGACGCCGAGATCCGTGGCCGATTAGGGAAGCTGGGTTGTGGAAATCTAGGAATCTGGGAATAGGGTTTTGGCAAAGTGCTCGCTGGCATGGTGATACGCCGCCGCAGCTGTCTTGGAAACGAATGACGTGGGTCTGTTACTGAGGAACAAGGATGAAAAGTTTAAGGTGCGCACACATACACATATATGTACATGTGCATGCATGGCATTATATGTTGCCTGAATATATGATATAACAAACCCATTTTTGTAAAAAAAAAAAACCCCAAAAACCACTGGGGAATAAGATTAGTATTTTGAATAATAGCGATCTGTTGGGGCACCAGTGAAGTTGCATAATAATATATTTTTGGAGGAATTTGAATAAATATCCTCTCATTATTCGGCTGGGCAAAATGAGCAAACGTAGGCGTAATAATTGTTTCAACGTCAAAATCGTGTGCTTACAGCGACACATAACGCAAGGCCCCCACCTCCAGTTTATCAAAACAACCAGAAATTGCAGGTCACCAAATTTCATTTGCGAGCAATAACATCATTAAAGGCGACTTAGCTGAGATTTGTTTTAATCTAAATCAACATATAAGCATATTGCATTGTCAACAATTTTAGTTTTCATTTTGCTTTTTCTTCTTTTTTTTGCCAAACTGCATTACTTCCTCCAACGAGAAAATGTTCACGATCTTTCTCCTAAACTAAGCCACAATATATTGTGAAAGGTCAAAACCTCATGGATGTCAGTAGGTAGTAAAAACAAAAAGCTGTCTTATTCAACTGATGGGCCATCACATGGTCTTCGAGGGGAGCTGGCAAGCCTGTTGTTTGCTCTGCCCTGCCATGTGTGTTTGTCTTTTGCTTTATTTGAAAGGGACAAATACAAATAGAACAGCTACCATAACAATTTTATGATCTAGTATACTGTTATTCTAAGTATAGTTGTATGTTTTTTATAGTAGGCATTGCTTAAAAATTTAAAAGCAATAAAATACCTTTTTTAAATTCTTTTTGGCACCGCCTCTCCCCTTATCTACATGACTTATAGCTGTGGGATGTTTTCTCTTTGGCACAGCTGTCCTGATTTACCTTTTCCCCGTGTGATATCTCATCATGTCAAAGAACAGACTAAACATAAGTAATATGGCCAGTATCATTAAGGAGAAAGGTCTGAGAAAAATATTACATCTTGAAAAAAAAATCTTGTTCTGTTTCAACATCATCAGAGAGAGCATTTGTTGTGTGTCACACAGAATCAGTCTCTTCTGCGAGAAACACACAAATACAGTGCACACGCGCGCGCGCACACATAGTGTACTTGCTCTGCCAAGCAGAGGCCATTTCCTAGAATGAACTATTTTGGCGTCTCCATGGGACTGGAAATGGATTGTGGTTATTCTTTAAAACACTTGGAGTGGTTGTCCTCTCGGAATCCTCCTGTCTGTATCACGGTGAGATAACAAACCCTTTTATAAAGACTTGTGACCTCAGCGGCAAGACCCAGAAACCCACAAGGGAGAAACGTGTAACACTAAGCATCGCTGCTCACTTGAAAATATTTAGCTCCAGGTCATTTTAAATGCAACACGCTGTCTGCCTAATATAGACGGCACTGGTGATATTTCTTGAATGGTTTCAGGTCCATGTGGGTTTGTCCTCTTAGAAAATGTTGCTGTTGTGGCTGTGGACTGGATGATATAGTTAGACTGTCGCGGTTTCTTTTCACATAGCACCCTTTTTTAAAACTCTCCTCTGTCTGCTTCTGCATCAGCTAACACATTACACCTGAGAGAGAGGATAAAATGCAGCAATAGACTTAACCACAGCAGAAACGCCTCGCAGGCATATTTAGACCTGGAAACAACTGGGATGTGCTATTGTGAGAGAACCCCTTTTTATAGTCTAATGAAATGTCAAGCATGTTCGAATAGCTAAAATAAAGAGCTTCTAGAATATGAGACCTTTGTAAGAATAGCACCCTCTGACCCAGATGGGTGCGGTGCAGGTTCAGATGAGCGCTCGCTGAGCGACTGACTGACTGACTGACGGGAAACTTAAAGAAGTCCCATCTAGTGAGCTCACATACCATTTGCTGGCTAATATTAGAAAATATAATTCATCTTAGTAGGTGAGTCCATTTTGTCACCACATAAAGACGTGTGCATATTACAGGTGGATAGTTCACTTGCCATTGTGTTTTTGCATTTCTATGCGTACACAAACATGCTTTGAACCCAGTTTGAGAAAAGTGTCACTTCAAGCTTCTGTGCCAGCTCCCTGCTTGGCATCGCAGCGGATGAGGGCGCTGAGTAAACCCACTGCACTTTTAAGTATTACTGAGTGCAGAGCCGAAACAATCAGTTAATCAATCAGCAGAAAAAATAATATGCAGCTATCGTTTTTCATGCAAATAGGCCAAATAGTTCCTGGCTCCAGCACCATAACTGAGACTCTGCTGCTTTGCTTTGCCTCATACTGATACTTATACTAATTTCAAGGTCTTTGACTCTTGGACGAACGATACAAGGCATTTGACGCCATCACGTTGGGCTTAAAGAAAGTCCAATGGGCCTTTATGACCTTTCTGTCATTCTCTGTGTTCATGCATGCATTCGTGTGCTTGGTGATAGAAGTGTTCACTGCAGTGTGTATGTGCGTATGTGTGCTACTGGGGTTGTATGTGCAGTCCGTGATTGTGTAATGCTGCGGTTTATATTTAGAGACAACCGTACGAGATAAGAATGCTTATCTCAGCAGTTGTAGATGTGGAGCCACGAAGCAATGGTAGGAAGGGGTACGAGGTCGTTACCAGCCGCAGTGATCTCCTCCAGTACGGCTAACATACGCGCTAAGTCACTGTTGCTTGAAATGTTTAACCTGACACGTAGCCTGATAAGCCATCGTGTGCACTTGTGATAACTTTTTTTTTTTTTTGCTGCTGTAACAGGTTGGAGACACAACAGCAGAAGCCCTGCCGCCCTCTGCGGTGCATGTTTATAGGAATCACAGTGTTTTTCTGTGAGGTTCAGAGACTGAAAAGCTCAACGGACCGCACGAGAAACACCAAGCCACATGATTAATAGATATATGGTTACTGAAACACTTTTATGAAAAGTTCAGGAAATACTTCCTTGTCGTGTCTCAGAGAAGGATCAGACATGTTTGATGCTTTGATCTTTTTTGATGTTTCACAGATGAGAACCAGTTCTCAGGTTCAAACCACATCCAGGCCTCTCCCCGTCGCAGCGTTCGGCAAAAACAGCTCGGACCGGCACGCTAACCAAAAGCACATTAAAGCAATTAGACGTCTTATCAGAAATGCCACGCTTAATGAGCAAACCAAACAAAAACTCCAAAAAGACTCAAAGCTAACATTGTGGACTGAACCCCCATCCGCTCTATCTGTAAATCTATCTCTTGCTGAACTGCAGCCAAAGCAAATACAGATCCTGGAGTTGAGGACACAAGAGCAGAGACACAGATACGCTCACGGACACACCTCGTGCACGCTGGCGCGCACACGGGTCTCGGGGCCGGTTTTTGGTGTTCTTGTGTTGCTCTCTGAGTGATGTCCTGGGGGATGCAGAGAGGCAGAGCGGGGCCTGAGCTCCTCCGCTGCTCCTTTGTTTACACTGATGGTTTCCAGATGCTAGCTAGCGATCGGAGCGCTACGGAACGCTGGGGAGCAGCCCAGCAGTTTGGGGCCTGCGCCAGAGAGCCGGGATTAAGGCAGCTCTATCTGGGATACTTAGAAAAACATGACTTTGCCTTCTAATAACTCTGCAATTGTTTCACTTTGCATGTTGCGATCTTCAATAAAAGTGTCACAGGCGTCCTCTTTTATCGGCGCGTCACGTGCAATGCACAGTGACGTCTTAGGTCATTAAGTGTAGTTATTAGTCACAAAATGTAGACTTGGATTAATTCCATCTGACTGTAGTTAACATATTTGTTTTCCTCAGTAATTTCACTGTATGCTCCTGTAGCCAAGCCTTTGTTCTGATGCTGATTGCAAAGAGAGATTTTTCACCCTATAATTTCCCACCCCAACTTGTTTTTCTGCAACAGCCTGAGCATATTGTCTGTCTCCTCTGCGCTGCCCTGTTCAGGGCACATTGTTTTTTTATATAGATATAAACAGAGGTGCATTGTGCTGGAGCGGGGGCCGATTTATCACTTAAACAGCACACCTGTTCCTCCCGTCACTTTCAGCCTCAGCCACTTTTCTTTACAGGCATTAGAAAGAGACAGCTGCACCAGCAAAGGAGCCATCCAGAGAGAGAGGGAGAGGGAGAGGTGAGAAAGATGGCAGGGAAAAAGAGAGCGAGACGGGCAGAAAACAGTGGCCGTATTTAGAGCTCGTAGTGCATGGTGGGATTGATAAATAGTCCCCATAATGCACCTGGCTGAGGTTCTGGCGCGGGGTTGGAGCCATTTAGTCCAGCAGCGGAAACAGCCGACAAAAAAAATGCTTGTTCTGTGTGCAGTGGGACACAGCTGAGGTGGTGACAGTGTCATTCTTGTGAGAGACTTGAAGCAGCGGCCATCTGCACTGCCCTCCCTTGGCCCCCGAGTTCTGACTGACAAGCTGACGGCCGCATCCTCAGAGCTTTATTCTGTGTACGCTGTGATGTCAGATGGCACGTGTGGTTGTACTCAAGTGCAAATGATGATTTAACTGTGAAAGAGTTTTGATAAAATAGACTCATCCGAATTGACCAGGTCAACGAGTTTTGGGTTTCCTCCCTTCCTCTTTATACAGGACCCAAGGGGAAAAGAATACCACATAAGATAATGTAACATGTGAAAGTATGAGGCCTCTTTATTTTCCATGTTTCATATCTGAACCGCCTTGATGTGGTCAACCCAAACTAAACTGTGAGCCGGGAATTGTTTTGCAAGTATTATTTGTCCCGAATGACCCGACAAATATTTCTTACTCCTTCTGGTGTGGTCGAGCAAACAACCTCGGGCTATTCCTTTAGCATCCTCGTTGCTGAATGGGAGGCTTTTACTGTGACTCACTGACCTGTCTGGCTCTCAGCGATCATGGAACTTTAGGGTGCGGTGATGTGGAACATCAGATCATGCCAAAGAACCTCACATTATCATAAAGAGGGCGTCTGTGTGCTCTGTTGCAAGGAAGAGCCTTGGCTTTAACAAGTATCGCTTTAAGGTCAATCTTAAAATCCAAGTAAATGAACTGATAAAAAGTATATTTGTTTCCTTTATTCCACACTTAATGCTTTTTTCCCCTGCTCTCCAAATCCAGACCAGAGAAGTGGGTGCATAGAATTACCAGAAACCATTTTCCAAAGCCTCAATATTGTTTTACCCACCAAATTCCTTGTTTTCTGAAAGAAGCAGACAAACCACTGAATGACACGTAATATTTGCATAAAAACTCAAGCAGTTACTGTCAGCACCATCTCCTCGCATTTGTTGCTTGTGGACCGACCGCCGACAATAAGCCGAGCCCACATCAACCGTAGGTAGGTGTCTCTCATCTAATACATCGAGAAAGTATGAAATCCCATATCCACAACCTTGAAAGTTAGCGGTCTCCAGAACGATTCATCTTAGCTTTGGCTTGGAAGGGGCGTTTAATATTGAACCAAGGCTAAACTATCCTGTTACTTGAGACAGAGGATTAAAGGGTTCGGGTCTTTTTGGGTGAGTGTCTGGGAGTGTACAGTCTGGTGTCTGTCCACTGGCTGTTACCCTGAGCCTGGAATGTGAGAACAACGCAAATACGGGATCACCTTTAGGCCTCAGACAGTGGTCTGGAGCGCATTTTTCCAGTGGTCAGTAACAGACGTCTTGTGATTTAAACGAGAGCATGGATTTCGACATGGCTTTGCGGCACAACGATATTCAAAACTGCAGTTTCCGAGTCGGACGCCGGGGCGGCGTGCCTACTAATCAGTTTCGAGGTATTACCTGAATCCCATCGCAGTGGGTGCGGTCCAGACCGGGGTTCACCCATTTCAACAATCTCACAATCCTCCAATTCAGCAATCTCCCCATGATAGCACACATGCTTCAAATTCCTAATATCGCTCTGTTTGTTCAGGATATGTGTCTTTACATTGAACCCCCCCCCCCAGGAGAATTGTCTCTGCATTCCTCCACATGATAATGAGTCCAGTCCACTGTTGTGGCCAGTGCTACAGCGGTTAGTTAACGCTGTTTTATCCCCCATCTCGCTCCCTCTCTCTCTCAAATGTATGTCCTAATTGAAAGCAGAGCAGCTATTTTACAACTGCCCTCAGTGTTTCTCGTGTTCTGCCCCTATGGAGGCCATCTGCTTTGGATTTAGATTTCCTCCTCCTTTCGCTCTCTTTCTCTCAGTTTCTCCTTCCCTTTCTCCACCCTCCTGAGAGGGCCTGATTGGAGGGTCTCTCCACAGTTGGCTTGGGCGACTGTGGGGCTTGTGGTATTTGTCCACTTTTCTTTGTCTACTTGTGTGTGTGTGTGTGTGTGTGTGTGTGTATGTTGGAGTGTGATTCTAGAGCAGCAGGTTTTTCGAGTCCTCGAGGAAAAGGAAGCTGCTTCGCGTCCAACTCCAAAGTTAATTCATTCTCAGGAATGGGCTTTCTCCTGTTTCGGTTCATCTTGTTCTCTTGTGTCTCATGTTTGTCTCCCCCTTATTTTTTTTAAACCGTCTGTTGTGCAGCTCTGTTTATTCCATTTTATGCCGTTTGTGAGCTCATTAATCCTGCGATATAAACCAAGGAATGAGCCGTGTCCTTGCAGCAGGCCTAAACACTGAGTGGGAGTAGTGCAGGAAATTGTGTGCTGAGACTTTCTCGTGTCTCAAGAGTGTATGAAAACCTGTGGATGTGGAATTTGTTGAGTGTGTGTGTGTGTGTTTGTGAGCGAGTGTGTGTGCGCGTTTGTGTCTGGGTGTTAAAGGGGACAAGAGGGGAGAGAGAAACATTGTGTCAGTGTTTGCTTGTGCCTGTGTGTGGCCGTGTTTTGCGTAGAGATTGCATCAGTGAATGTGTGCATGGTGTATGTGTGTATGCTTCATTCAACAGTGCAATGACCCTTAGTGTGTGCGTGTGTGTGCATGCGTGCGTGCGTGATACGAGTCCCTGCTGTGATCCGGAGCAAAGGAGGATGTGGTCAACTAGCTGTGGTTATCAAGCTTAGCGGTCTTTATGGACACTGTCCTCCACACACACACACACACACTGACCCTTGTCTCAACACGAGGCGCTCGAGCCTCGGGGACATAAACAACCCCGGTGCAAGCCGCCGCCGCCAACGTGATACGACAAACACTGCTCACCGTCTCCTGGCACGGACACCGCCGGCGGATTTGCGGTTTCGGAGCGTCGCTTCCGCATGACGGGGCGCTTAAAAAGCGGGGAACGGCTCGGACGTGTCCATTTAGCTCTTAACTTGGCATGGCCTGAATGGCTTTATTTGCAGGGAGCAGAGGAAAACAAAACACATCCTCCCGTGCAGGCTCATCTCCAGAGTGTTGTGTGTGGTGCGGTGACGCAGTTCCATTAAATTAGTCATTGTGCGGTGTGTGCGGGTAGCGTAGGTTACTTTCCTGGAAGTCGGGTCTAACTAAAACATTTACTCAGTCATTCTCGTGTTCACAGATCAGAAGGTTCTGATCTGCCGTCCACTGCGCCGATGGAAAGACGGGCCCTGTATCTATGTAGATATATAAGCAAAAAGCCCTGAATGTAGCATGGGGTTCCTCAGCCTGCCTCTGTTTGGCAGTGGTGGCACAACACTGCAGATGTTATTGTGAGATTCGTTCCCATGTGTTCGGGTGCCCGCTGGAATGTGCAACACCAGTTGCCAGTAATGTTAATGACTTCACAGACTAAACTCACTCTTCACCTCAGATCTCCGTAAGAGGCAACATGTTGCAATGGGCTGACAACAACTGACCCCAGCGCAAGAAAAATACTCTGACCCATTACTCCAAATGTCGAAACAAGTTCTGGGTTGCTTTGCAGGTGTGCAAACTAAATATGTTTGTGTAGTATGTAAGGCAGTGGCGATATAGTTTATGCAAGAAATTTGGGTTTTTGGTGCGTTTCTACCAACTTCCTGTCCTATATTTATGTATCAACTGCATCACTTTAATGGTATTCAGAAGAAATGAATATATTTCACTTTATTTATAAACTGTTTATTTTCATTACCAATTAATCTGCAGACTATTTGTCAATGAACCATTTATTTTAGCTATGAAATGTCAGAGAATGAAAAATGCCCATTACAATTTCCAAGGTGGCATCTGGAAATTGCTTGTTCTATCCAACCGCCCGTCCTAGACACACAAAAATGTCATGTTTACTACCGCAGAGGACCAAGAAAAGCTTCAAGTGCTCACATCGTGGACATGGATCCAGCTGTAGACTTGAGCTTGACGTGCAGCCAAAGGCCAAGGCCAGACCCTGAAAACAGACAGAGGAATGGTCATGAGAAGGATGAGTGCTGGATGTCTTGCTGAGTCCTGGCTGCACTGTCAGGGAGAGATTTTTTTTTTTTTTAACATTCCGACAAACAGCTGTTACAGGAAATTATCTCTGTGTTACAGTTTCCAAATGAACATGAGGGTTAAGGTTAGACCTCCTGTGAGGGACACCTGGTACTCCAATCATAGATCATTTATAAACTTCATAATAGTCATAATTTATTTTATTAGCTATTATATGG
Source organism: Psettodes erumei (assembly GCA_016785225.1). Taxonomy (NCBI): domain Eukaryota; kingdom Metazoa; phylum Chordata; class Actinopteri; order Pleuronectiformes; family Psettodidae; genus Psettodes; species Psettodes erumei. Next base: position 749,908 of record JAFBJZ010000001.1, on the reverse strand, counting down.
GTTAGTTTTACTGCAGCAGAAATCTCAAAAGTGCTGTGTTTTGGCATTTGGGTTTTGAGAATGGCAGCCTGTTTATGGTTGGATCATACTGTAACTAGATCATTCATAGCAGAGCATCCAAACACAGCGTTGCCATGGCATTGTCTTTGAGATTGCCCATTGATTGCATCAAGACAACCCTGTCAGTGTGTACAGCCTGCTTTTCTGCAGGCCAGAAGAAGTCAGATTTTCCAGCCTGCGCGCTGTCACAGTGGGAGATGCGAAGCTGACAGTGGGGTTGAGGTCATGCCGTTGAGGGGCCGAGCTGAGGCACAGCCGCTCGTACTGAGCACTGGCTCGCTGGTGCTGATGCAAAGTGCTGACGTCTGTTAGGACAACACCAGATGCTGCTGATTAAAGGACCTATTACTCACACACGGGCTGGGACAAAATAAGGGAGGACCAGGGATTCAGATTGTACCCCTCCCCTCGCAAACCCCCCACCCCAAAAAACTACAGTTAATGCCAGAGTGATTATGAAAACAATCTGCAGGCTTGCAGGGGAATCAGTAGTGGACCGGACAGGTCTGATTTCACTCTAAACACAGAGCATTTCATAACCGTCTGGGCGGCTGCCATCAGCTGCATGCTGTGCATTAAAATTACTTCTTTCTGTCATATCAGATTTCCAGCCGTGCATGAAAGCATTTTGAAACTTTGAGATAAGAACAAAATAGCAGAGTTCGCTGCTATCCCATTTCCAGTGTTTGTCTTCCAAATGCAAAGGATTTTGTTTTTACCAATATAACCGCTCCCAGGCTGATAATGACTGTCACGAGGCAGCTGCAAGTTGTGGGATGATTTTTTCTTTTTTTGATGAATGAGCTTAGAACTGATAATGACTAGCTCTGACAAAGTTACTAATCAGTGGACATGTGGGTTTCTTTTGGCTGGATGGAGGACAGTTTGTGATTTATCCCTTTTGATGACTTCAGCAATACGTTTGTTTGTGACGCGCTTTTTAGGGGGAAAAATGAATCTTGTCCTCCAGCGCTGTTATAGTGGCCCAAATAAAGTTGCCAAAATGAAGTCATCCGAGCGGTCCCTCCCAACAACATTGCCCTCAGGCTAGCGCTCTTTCATGGCTGACTGACTGTTCGTAATCATCTCCCTCATGAGAATCAGAGGAGTAATTTAACACAGCTGTAATGGAAGTAAACGTCAATTACACAATCATGCATTGTGCCAAAACTATGTTTAGGTGCGTGCTGTATGATGGAGTTGGACGGACACACCCTGCTGTCAAAGCTCAGCATCTATTATTGAACGCAAGAGGTTCTCTTAAAAATGCCCTTCTGCACCGTATGAAAAAAACCCTCTCTGCATTCAGTCATATCTATTTGGTCAAGAAAGTCAAAGTCACCTCCTGCTCGCCTTGCATTGTTCTTCACAGGCCAGACCCAAAGGCGAAGGGCTGACACCCTATCAGGGGAAGAAGAGATGCTTTGGAGAGTACAAGTGCCCCAAGTGTAAGCGGAAGTGGATGAGCGGCAACTCCTGGGCCAACATGGGACAAGAATGTATCAAATGCCACATCAACGTCTATCCACACAAGCAGGTACTCCCACACAGCATGACGCTCACTATCCGAGCTGAGTGTGAAAGAGGAAAAGCATGACTCATACGCTTTGTCCAGAATCAACCGTCTCAATTAAAGCCGAGACTCGAGCTTGCGTGGCTGCGTGTAATCTTGAGGATATTCCAGGTGGCCTCATAGAAAAGAAAAATTCTACCATCAGCAGCTGCTTTTTGCCTCGATGGTAATAAATCAGCGCTGAATAAACTAATCACATTTCTTGACTGATATACATTCGGGATTATTTACTAAATGTCATCATATCATAAAATGAATATTCTTTCATTAATGGCTCACAGACACAAAATAACTCCGGGGTAACTGAGGCTTGCAGCTGCAGAAACTGCACTCACATTCAATAAAAATACGAGAAAAAAAAAAGTGAAGTCATAGTCACTAAGATGCGGCAGAGTGGTTTTTTCCAAACAGCAAACGCTCAGAGGGAATTCATGCACTGGTGAGCTGTCTGTTTGGCTTAACCTTGAACTCGTTCCTCGCAGCCCGTTGACTAAAGAGACGGACCGCCTGAGAGAGCATCCACCCTGTTTTCTTCAGCGAGAGATATATTTATCCACAACACTTAATCTTTTAATATTTATGCTTTTCCACATTCTTCCAATTCCATTTCCTGAAATAAAATTAGAATCACTGCCGGAGGCCCCACTCGTTCCCCGAATACCGTGGCTGACCATGTTCTGCTCTGTTAACGCTTACATGAAATGAAGCAGGAGAGGGACGCTGCATAACAGATTTACCCTAAACGTTTGGCGAGCAGTCATAACATTCCCAGACAATGGAAAGTCAATGCAATACTTCATTCCAAATCTTTTGTTTATTCACTCGCATCTTCATCAGTGTCAGACCTTAACCACGGATATTAAGTGTACTCTCTTAAAAAGCACGAGTGGAACACAGCATTCACACTGCCAGTACTCAAATAGTTCTCACTCAAAGCCATTTTGTTCCACGAAGTTCGCACTGGTGAGAAAACCTCGCTCCTCTCCGTGCCCGTGCCTTGTGGCGAAGCTGCACGCAGGCGAGCGAATTCCCTACATTTGCAGTGTCACCCACTTAACATATTTCCCCCCGTCAGCATTTGAAACGGACCGCTAACCTCCGCGTCCTCGGGTATCAAAGAGCAGAGCTTTTCGGCACGTCTCCCTCCCTCCCCGAGTGTTTCCATAAATGAAGTGAACATGTATTTTCCAATCCCTTCCACATGTATGAAATATTTGTCCCTCTTAGCTGGGAAATATATTTCTTGAAACGCCCAGCGTATTTAGTTCAAGCCAAGGGCATAACTTCCACTGGGGATGATGGGGACATGCCCTCCCTCTACTTTTCAAAATCATATTTATGACTCCACATTTAATATTTTGATTTACTCACTAAATATATTTTAACAATGTTCCCTGGCTGTCCAGCTGCCGTATTTCAGATGAGAGAAGTTTGGAGAAGATAAAAATGGCGATACATCTTGGTAGCCCTCAGCATTAAGGCACGGTCACGCCAGTATTTAAAAATAGCAGTGGCTTTTGTGGAGGTGGGAGAGGTATATCTGCATAAAGTTGCCGTCTTGCTGTCTTGCTTCACAGACGGCGCTTTAACCTACACACTGGACTCGAATGAACCTTTTTTTTCATGCGATTCCCGCCGCTGTGCCAAACACACATGCCGAGTAAAGATATACATTGTTGATTGCTGCGGGGAAAAGAATTCCCTTCTCGCTCCATCCAAATGGAAAGAAGGTCAGGCTACAGCTTCAGCTACGCAGCAGACTCCCTTGAGCTTGAATTTGTTGCTCAAGGACACTCAAGCAGGGAAGATGGCTGCAGCAGAGGGGCTTGAATCCAGCTCCCTCAAACCACCGAGGGGACCCCATAAAATACACATCAGATTTTCCAGCTCTCATCAAGGACCCAATTTCTTTGACGCACCGATAGTAAAGTCTCAATACTTCCTGGCAGACTCATTAGCGTATGACTGAAATATATCCTTGTAGTGACCCACGGTAACCTGGTTTCCGTTAGTTAGACCACTTGGAATAAATTGCAGTTTTGTAAAAAGCTGTAACCAGAACAGAACAATAGATGAGAAATAAAATTTTCCAGACGGATTGTTAAAACAACCTCCAAACGTGCTGGCCCTGATAGATTCCCTTTTGTCCTTGATAATGGTTCCAAGAAAGCCATTGCTGCAGCATTTTGGTGATATTTCCACACGGGTCATCGTGATCGAATGCACGCTGGATCTTTTTTCTCTAATATCAGGTTGTTAAAGTGTACTGCAAGTTTCCAGAGCAGATGGTGCATTGCCATATCTCTGCAACTAATTGTGTTTAGGCCATGTCTGGTCTGTGAAAAATATGGGAGCAATGTTGGAGGCTGAGGTAGTCAGGCGCATAGCTGAGTTGAATCTGGAACCAAATAAACTGCTTGCAACAACCGTGTGTGTGCACGCTGTGTTTTGCTCCGCGTTGAGCTGATGACTCATTACTGCTTCTATTGTTTCTATCCTCAGCGCCCTTTAGAGAAGCCGGACGGCCTGGACGTTTCTGACCAGAGCAAGGAGCACCCGCAGCATCTGTGCGAGAAATGTAAAGTCCTGGGCTACTACTGCCGCCGTGTGCAATAATCCCCCGCTCACAGAGTCGAGAGAGCAAATTTTGTGTCCCAGGTCCCATCGCTCTCCTCCCTGCTCAGTTCTCACCCAGAGTATTTTTTCTCCTCATCCCCACCCTGCACACAACATGGCGTCCCTTCCTCCTTACGTCCTCCCCTCTGTCTTTCTCAAAAATAGACAGTAGCTCCAGTCCTCCCTTCTCTTCGATGCCCTCCTTCTCCACAGCAGCAAATAAACCCTTCCTCTGTCCCTCTTCTCCAACCACCCGCGGAACACAGATTTTAGTCATCGTGCCTTTTTTTTTTTTTTAAACGACAGTAGTGAAGATTACATCCACGAATAAGAGGAACATGTTGACTTAGGATCAACCTCTTTCTTTCGAAGTGCTCTTCATCAACGGCAAAAGAAAAAAGAAGAAGAAAAAAAAACTTGCCAAAATCGATGCCTTTTTTTTTTATGGCTCGTGTATCGGAAACCACCTACTCCCGCTGACCCCGCTCAGTGTTTAACAACAGCTAATCGTCGTACTGATGGATTAGCAACAGGCTTGTATTTCATTGGTGTCACTGACAGTATTGGTCTCAATTGATTACCTCACCTTGGGGTTTGTTGGCTTTGTGTTTACAGAGATCTGCCTTTCATTTCCCTGCCAAGTGAAGTGTGTGCTAATGTGATGAACATTAACCCGGGCCCTCACATGATGGTTTTAATGTATAGGAGGCCTTTGATGTTTAGGGTCAACAGCACATCTTATTAACTGTGAATTAACTGAGGGATAATGTGCCATACATCCCTAGCTTACATTTGGCCTATTTATTTTCTTGTTGTCTAGTGTGCAATTTGAATTTTTAACTGGGACATAGAGAAATGTTGTTGTTTTTTTGGTTTTTTTTGTATGTTTGTATATCACATTATTGTGTAACTGCTTCCACGTGTCTTTAGAAACTACTGTAGGTTCAGTCGCTCCTCGTCTAGATTTAGTGCGTCGCTAACAGATAAGGTTTCAGTCTTCCTGCCTCCAGTATTTTTGCTGCCACACGCCTTCTCAGTTATCCATAGAGTTAGATAGGTACAGATGTCAGTTAGGTAAGTTGTCTTTATTTCATATCACAAGAAGGTCAACTGAGAGGGAGCTGTAGGAAAACAATAAGGACTTAAGTTACAGTAATTTTGCCATCGGCACAGTTTCTCACCAGTGCTGAAGATTCAATTTTTTAGCGCAATCAAAAAAAAGTGTATCTGCTTGCCATTGTTAAATTAGCATAATGAACCATGATTTTAGATTTTTTTGATTTTTAACTATTGACACGTCAAGCTGGATGTGACGTTTACCACAAATAAGCGTAACACAAAGGGGGCGCTCGCTTGAAAGAGATTCAGGAAGACATTTAATGTCACATTTTAGTCCCGGCTGATGACTGGCAGCCTTAGTGGAGTCAGTGGAGCTAAATGGAAACTTTTTCCAAGGGCGTGAACCCTTTAAAATGTTAAAACAACAGCTGTTTGCAGTGTAAAGAGTGTCCAGTGGGAGGTGAAGCTTTGGAAAACTGCAATGGTTTTCAGGTTGGTTGAGAGAAACGATAAGACTTCGTAAAGAAGGGCGGATTTGTGATGTGGTGATGCTGAGGATTCAAGGATATATTGAAAGTGGTGATGAATTAAGTTTATACTTACATTCGTTTTTTTATGGGGCCTACAATTTTATACCAATGTCTAAAGAAAGAGAAGTACACATCCTGTTTACATAAATCACTGTGCAGACCGGAAGCACTACAGAGGAAATTAATGTCATTTTGACTTACAGACACCTGCTTTTCAAGGAATCTTGTCATAGGAATTGTGAAATATTTTATACTGCATGTACTGTATTTCTAGCCTTACAAAAGCTGGTTGACAATATTTAATACTGTACCATACTGTATGTGCCTTAAAAAAAGATTTAAATCATTCGGAAGCATCAAGGCTAGGAGGCCATTTGAAATTAGGGAGAAGACACGTGGGGACAGGCCCAGAGTTGGAGCAGTATACAGTATGTGCATGTGGTAACTGTGGTGGATAAGAAGTTTAATGCAGGTTCACGATGTGACAAAGGACAGGAAAATGACACAGTTCGTCTATGAGCAGTTTGAACTGGCATGGTGGGTGTTCGCCTCAACACGGTTTGCGTTGGAGTTGGAGGCAGGGGCTGAACCAGCATTTCCAGCTGGCAATAACAATCCTCCTGTGGTCTGTTGTCATGGAATATCAACAAAGATGTTATTTCTTGGTTGATCCTCACAACAGAAAAGAATCGCACACGAAACTGTGGACCTCACTCATTGTTTTTTTTTTTTATCTATTGTAGTTTTGTTTATCCAAGGAACCATGGGTTTTGTCAGAAAATATACATGGTCCCTCGCCTTAGTGGGAGAGTTTGCAGTGGCTGATAATGGTACCTTACAGTTCTGGGAAATGATCATTTAGCTAGTCTCCATCTCTGAAGTTAAAGGGGGGCACTCCAGCTGTTTAGTACCCAGCTTTCACAGAGTCAGCAGACATCCAAGAGATGCTAAACAAAAGTCTACATCAATGCAGCAGAGTCTGTCACGGCCTTACTTTTGGTCCCTAACATGGCTCAAGCTCCAAAAACGCTCAGCTCCTACATCTCCCATAATTCAGTTCAATAGCATCTTCACCCTGCCTGATGAATCCCACCGCATCTTTAAATCTTCACACCTGAGTTTCGTGAAGAAGGCTTCGTAGTTAAAAATGTTCCTCCAGGCCCAAGCGCGCTCACGTCATCATCAGGGATATTTTCTCACACTCGACAAAGCTCCTTAAAAGCCACAGAAGATGACATTAGCGCTGTAAAGTGATGTGTAACGTGAACATCACGAGCAAAACTGGTGGAGTGCCCCTTTGAAAGAAGGGATTGGCAGTTCGTTTGGACCTAATCTGAATGAAGGGTTGTCCTTTTAGTCCGCCACTGCTGGGAACAATCCACATGACTTACTTTTAACGTTGTAATTCTTTTGCTTTGTATGACGAGACTAACCTAAACAGGTCTTTTGATCCGAACCTTGTTGTCCACACCGCACCCTGTGGCTGTAGTAAGAGGAATTAGATACCAATGATGCCTTATGAACTAACCTCATAAACAAGTCACCATGATACAGTGATTGACAGAGTTCTGGTAAAGTAGAAATGCGAAATAGGTTAAGGAGAAAACCCTGTTTGAGAGAGTTTGATTCCGCCCAGAGATGTTTCGAGGCAGCCATGTTTAAATGGCAAATCAAGAGCCAATGGAAGCAGCTGATACGATGCATTCGAAAACAAAAAGACAAAAGACAAAATGAAAGACATCACTGCTTTCAGATATAGTATCTTGAATTACATATACTTGACTTTTCTAGAACCTTTTCAGTTCAAATTTGTTATTTTCTATGAATGAGATGTGTATTTTGGAACACTTAATAGATGTTGAAAATTGTAAAGCAATCTGCAAAAACTCAAGAGTTATTTCCCTGACAAAGATACGACTGTTTTATGTATATATTTGATGGCCATCATTTTTCAAGGATAGTAGCTCTTTTGAGTGTTTAAGTGTTATGCAATATTGAAGCTTTTTGCGTTTGTGTGTGTCTGTGTGTGTGTGTGTGTATGTGTATCTGCACACGCACGCCTGTGTGTGTGAAGAAGGGCCTATTGCTGAGAAATAAACAAAGCTGGGAGTTTTTTTTGTTTTTTTCTTTATGTATTACAGTAATCTGAGGGGTTATCCTGCAGAAATATTTAAGGAAAGATTTTTTACAACACTTTTTGTATAGAATATGCAACAAAGTTACACTAAGAAGGAAATATTGATGTCTACATAGAATATTATTAAAAAAGCTGGTACATAATTAATACCCTTTCTCAATTATAAGCCAATGTATTTTTATGTTCTGTTTTATGATGTTATCGGTGTTGAATAACCGACAATGTTATTCAGTTATTTGTAACTAATTACGAGCTGCCATTTACATCCATACAGTCGCATGTATTCATTTTGTAAACAGTAACTACAACATTATGAAGATATATTGTGTTAACATGCAGAAATCTTTTTTTTTTTTAATTAGTGATGGATACTCACCACTGTATAAGCACATTAAACTGTGAGATGTAGTTTGCTTAAAGCAGCAATGACAAGAAACTATTATAAAATGTTACAGTGTTATTAGTAGTTTAGGGAGTGTAAACTTTTGTCGAGAATGCGTGTGACAAAGAACTGTTTTAGAGTTTGCATGTGCATGTGTTTGGTTTGGAAGGAAATATTACTTTGTGCAATGTATACTTATTTAAATACTTTACAGTAGTTTGCTTCAGTACATATTGTTTTTTGTAATGTAAACAAGCAACTTCTGATTGTTATTAGTCGTGAAGTATTTCATATACCGCTAGTGTAGCCTCTATGAATAATACATATTTACTGAATGTAATGTGTTAACACTTATGTGGTCAATTTGGAACGTTCATGTCTGTATTCTTTACTGTCTGTATCATTTGAGATGTTTGTAATGCAGTATTGCAATAATGTAATATTTGAATTTGGACAGGAGACAGGCGTGAGGGCTGGGAAGACAATGATTCTGGGAAACAAGGACAGTCATGGTTTGGAGAGGAGGCCACGGGTCTGTTTTTCATGTCCATGAAACGGCATTCCAAAATGTGCCTTATTTGTTAGTCGCAAAAAACATTTTAGTGCTATAGAGCTGTCGAGAGTTTGATGAATAAACATCATATTAAATTAGGCCTGCTTGGATTATGTGGTCTCATTTGTTTGGGGCCTGAGCTGAACTGTTGTTACCGGTAACTGGGAGGTGTTCACTCTGGAGTTTTTCTTTCAGCCAAAAGCAACACGTTGTTTTCTGAGGGCTCCTGTCGGTATAATATTCATTACGTAGCGTGTAGGTTTTCATCTTTTCATCATCACTCTGTAATGTGTCTGAGTGCAAGCCCGCAGCCTTACACAGCATATGTATTATGAGAAAAGAAGTTTGTCAATGGATTTTTCACGGCTGTTGCATAACACAGAGAGGTGTTGCAAAACTTTTTCCTTTTTTTCTCCACTCTTCGTCAGGGTGCTGAAAGATAACAGGCGAATCGGGCTGACTGGACTTGATTTCACCACTTCTGAGTTAAGACTGTGTAGAGGAAAACCAAAACACAGAAAAAGACACCAGCTGACTCTGGCACTGTGTGATAAATGTCGACATTTCGGGCAGAAGAACCAGCCAGTACCCGTCGTAAAGATGTCATTGTTTTGCATGTGTATTAAATGCTGGCCGCAGCAGCCGCCGCCTTCCGGGCCAAGTTTCCATGCATAATATTGGACATGCATTCCAAATAACTAAAACTAAACCCAGAGGGTGGGGACCCAAATTATATCAAGTTTGTTACAACATCTCCAGCTCAAACAGAGCGAGAGCTGCAAAGTCTCTATAGCAACAATGTAATCTGAGAATTCAAACAAACGACGGAAGGTCAGCGCGCATATGGTTTCGTTTAGGGGCAAGAGCTGCTTTTTCACGTCGCTTCATTATTTACTTTCATAAAGTATTAGCTCGATAAGCAGCACCACCCAGTCTCTGGCTTTCAAGACCCATCCTGGCCTTCTTCTCTCGCTCTCTCCCCTTCCTCCTCTGCATTTCAAATAAAGAGGCAGCGAAGGAAGAGCAGCCCACGCGCAAGCTAAAGACATTTTCAGGTTTCTTTATGGCTCCAGCAGATTAAATCATCTGTGTCCAGTGAGGCCGCAGAAGCCCCCAGGTCTATCTATCCGTCAACTGGTTTCAAGCTATATTTCAGCTCCACTGTAGGTGGATGTCACGTGATGTCACATCCTGTTCTGATGGGACAGGAAGTCAGCCGTGCTGGAGAGACGGCGTCTAAAAAAAGCTGCTGGATCACCTCCAGGAAGCTTTAAAACCAGCAGGGTCTGTGGCACTTGAGAGCAAATGTCCTGAACTAAGACCAGAGCTAGTAAAATCTGAAAAAGGTCAATTTATTTGGCAGTAAATGGGGAGTTAATTGCACAATAACAACTTCCTGGGTCGTGTTTAAACTGAGAAAAGGTTTGCAGCAACCAAGATAAAAATGCATCAGTGTAACTCTCAGTCTTTCCATTATTAGTAGTATTTACACACAAAGTAAACATTTCATACCTGATTCTGAGCTTGAAATGATTAATCTACGGATCTTTTACCATCATTATCAACAGCAGAAATATTCGGGAAGGGAAGAACAGCTCCTCCTTGAAAATTTCATGACTATGGTCAGTGAGATAGAGTAAATAACAAATAGTTGCATACTGAGTCATTAGAAAGAAGTCCACCTGTGATCTGAGGTGTTACTTGATCTCCCCACAGTCAGTTATGAGTATTTTCTTGATCAAGCCGCCATCATGCAACCCAAAGGATTCCATCTTGGTTACCACGTCCATGCCTTCCTTGACCTGCCCGAACACCACATGTTTTCCATCCAGCCTGTCAAAAGACAGACAAATAAAAGTGACGTCAGCAAGTAACAGTGGCAGAGCCGAGGGGCCTGCAGAGTGTTGCTTACCATGCAGTTTTCGCCGTACAAATGAAGAACTGGGAGCTGTTGGTGTTTGGCCCAGAGTTTGCCATGGAGAGAGTTCCTGCGGACGGTTGAGAAGCCAACAAATAAATCAATTAAAAGTGATGCAGTCAACGAGATCTTGACCTCCCTCTCCCGCTGATTCACTGACATTTAGGCCTGACTCCAGCAAAAAAAGGAAGCATGACACGAGTCAGTAAGTGTGTTAGGAAAAAGGCCTATCTCTCCTTTCTGCATGTAACGTGAAATGCAATTATGCAACCCTTTTGCAAAATGAAGCAGCAAATAATCAGCATGAGGATTAAGTTTACTGAAAAAATTAGATAATTTGATTAGTGCACGTTGACTCAATACAAAAAGTAGGTCATTCACCTGGGGATTGCAAAATCCAAATAGCCCCTAGTTTTAGAGCTGCATGAGATTAAGCAGCGCCATCTAGTGGAAAGGCAGCAATGACAAAATTCAGAGAGAGATTTTAGTATTGGGAAGCCATTTGGTATTGAGAATTATTTTGTAGTTATTATGTGTTGATTTGTTTTTGTTTTGAGTGGCCAATCATTTAGTCTTTAAAATGTTAGAAAATAATGAAAATGCAGTGGAACTGGTGAAGATTTGACATTTTGTGCCCGGGAAATGACTATATACATTTGTTGACGTACCTGGACCAGTGTGTTTCAGTATGAAGTTTTCATCTTTGAAATTCTTCCCATATATAGACTTCCCTCCTGTGCCGTTGTTTTTGATGAAGTCTCCCCCCTGTGGCAGGAAACACACTGTGTCAGCGGAGAACGTGACAAACGAACGTCGCATCTTGCGAACACACACTCACGCTGCACCGCTCACCTGACACATGAACTCAGGTACAACCCTGTGAAACGCACAGCCCTTGTATCCAAAGCCATGTTCCCCTGTGCACAGTGCTCTGAAGTTTTCTGTTGAAATACACTTGTGGTTTTTACGAGCCTCAGCACAGGACACGAAAACGTTAACAGCTTTTCAAGTCATGATATTCAGAATCATGGTGGAACATGCCTGCAGTCTTTGGCACGACGTCTGAATTAAGCTGCAAGATAAAATACGAGTCACATTCAGATTAATGTGTGGACGTTTCCACCAAGCAATGCATCGCCCCTTCATGCACATGTATGTCACTGCTGTGAGACATGCTGCACGTCAGCCTGAGGTCTCCGCCGAGCGAGCTCGCTACCTCAATGATTATTCTCCCGAGAGGCTCGCCGTCGGCCTCGATGTCCAGAAACACGATCGGGTTCTTGTCGGTACCGGAGGAAAACAGCCTCGCAGCGGCGACGCCCAGCGAGCTGTATCTCATGCGATTTTTGATTTGTATCATCGCCGCAGCAACTGACAGGGCGACGACAAGCCCGTGAACCCTGGATACCGCTGGTGTTTACGTTACGTCTACTTCCGCCTTTTTCTTCTTCTGCGGGGCTTTATGGTGGTGTTACGGCAGGATGTTGCACTACTGCCACCCTCAGTTTTTTTTAAAATTTCACCTGAATCCATTCATGTTCCAGTTCAGTGGTCCTGAAAAATATGAAAATAATAATTTCCTTCCTTGAGAATTGTCTCCACATCCGAGCACACTTGGGTTAATTAAACTGAATTTGACCTTACATCCATCGGAAGACTTCTTTGGTACAACGAACGATTTCATTTCAGTTATCACACGTTCGGTTCATTAACAAACATGTGATGTCCAGGAAACTGCTCTGTAGTTTCCAGGCCTGGAATATCGTTTCCAGATTTCTTTATTGGAATAATTATCGCCCTTTTTTCCAGCTGCCTAACATTCTTTGCTCATCCAACATTTTGTTATACAGAAGCGATCATTACTCCAAACTTTCTACACTTGGATGCTCTGACACATGCCATAACATATTTCATGTGTACCAGATGCAGGCTTTGCTGTTTTGACCCGTGCTCTGGGACATCTCGCCCACCATCCTGTTTGAAACAAACAGCGACACCACGCGGGGGGTTTGGAAGAGGAACAACAAAAATCAAATCTAATGCAGTGTCCATTTTCACAGGTTTTTCTGATGAGGTTACATGGGTTATAACATTTTATACTTGGGTGACGTGACCACGACGGAACCATCTCCATGAAAACTTCACCGAAGAATGTGGTTAAAAGATAGTAATTGTATCAATTATGTTAGATTTTTAACCCTTAAATTCAGTTTTAACTATTGAAAATCATTGAAAGCTATAGAGACTTTTGCATACTTAAACTTTATATTTGAAAAATCTTTTGAGTAACCTTGAGTAATATTTTTCTTGTGCCAATATATTAAACACAAATCCACAATATTAATAAAAATTAACTTTGATTGGATGGATATGACACAGTCAATAAACTAGATTTCCTCTCAAATACTATAGAAAGAGAAACAAGACAGTAACCTTTAAAGCCCCTCGGATCAATTACAAAATTACTCAGAGGCTTCAATACTTTCTGGAGCTCTGCTCTGTGATTGGATCAATCAACTGAGAAAAAAAGCTGCTGATTATTTGCCACATTAACTGGATCAATCTTTTTCTTCCAGTGTTGATTTCAGTTCACAGGATAAAAAGCAACTTGTGGCTTTTCTACATTTAACAATGCTCCTTTACTAAACGATTATGCATGAAGTGGTTTTCACAACAGACATTTTGACATGTCACGTTTGGCAAAGCACAGATGACACAAATAACATTAAGATGGCAATACCAGCACCCTGTAATTCAGCCATTCACTGAAACCTGTTGCTTATCAGTCTATAGAAACACACCAGGAACATGTGTGATGATTTTTAAATTACTGTAATAGCAAATTTTATCTATCTACATCTATTTTTTCTACATATATAAAGTTGAATATATTCATTATGTATATGTATGTCAAAAGATGCAGAGGCCATTAATTGTGTTTCGTCTGAATACATATTTATTAGATAAATATTAGGATGTCACGTCATCTAACTACATACAGATTTGCAAGACTAAAAATCACAATGTTTTTCTGACCAGTTTAGAATATGAAATGATTGTACATAGAATGTACAAAACCAAAGAGACAACTGCCACCTGTTGTGCCAATCACTTCAGATTGTACCTTACAGCATATTTTGTCAAATTGCATAAAAATTACATATTTGACAATTTTTTTTTTTACAAACTGTAAATTTGGAAACAACCCTTTGAAGAGCCACTCGAAGCTCAATGTCTCCAAGTCCCAATTATACCTCAAAAGATTTTTAATAATTTTGTAGCACCTTTATAAAGTACACAGGTAATAGAGAAATACACAGAAGTTTAATATTACACAAGAGAAAATTTTTCTTTTTCTTCTCGGAAACCCCGCGTGGAGGGGCACATAAAGTATTTTACATAAATGAACAGGCGTGGTTAGAGAGGTCTGCACAGACGCCATCAAACACATTTTCCCAATTCAATGTCTGACAGGAGGATGCAAGCTTTACAAATTCTAAATACACTATGCACACTCCTCCTGGAGAAAATGAATACATTTCTGTTAACGTGTCTCTATTTGTCATTTACATTATATACACGTATCCCTTACACCCCCCCCATCCTCTGCCACAACCTATTCTTGTGATTCAAAGGGGAGCCCCCCCCAAATTTCATTTTACAATATTAATTGCATTCTCTTTCATATCCTCAACTCGATTTCCGACGTCTGTAATCAGACAGTACAATTTGTGTCGCTCAGATTAGGTGTGACTCTGTGGAAGGTTACAATTACAGTTACACACTGTGTAGAGACATAAAACATCCCAATGTGGCAGTGCATTGTCTTTAACAAACATATAAACAACCACAAACATCTGATCTTCAACTGTGTCATATGCAGGTGATTTGATCAACTCTGAAGACCAGTAAAGCCATATTTGGTTCTTCGAATGGATTACAAATCTCAAATGGGGGAACTTTTATCCAAAAGCGTACAGTATATTTTAAATTCACTGATGGTACTGCATAAAAACTTTGTAAACCAAATTATATTGGTCATAAAAACAACATTGGACAAAAATAATTTAAAACTTGAAACAATATAAAATGTGATGAAAATACACAAATCATATTCACACTTTTTTTTTTTTTGCTACGTATGGTTATCAAAAGCTCATTATCAGGCCTTGAAACAGTCCAAAGGACATTTTGCACATTCTCACTTTAAATAAAAGAGGATGAGGTCACTTTGTTCCAATATTATTAAACAAATAAGTTTTGGAGAAATTTGGACCTCTAAGCTGCAATCTTTTAGACAGAGAAAACTGCTATATACTTTATATATACATATATATGTATATATAAAGCAAAAAAACCCAAACAACTTGCCTGCTGAAGAATTCAATTGCCTTTTTGCATTGTCACAGGGTAATGGAAAGACTGCACACAATACACAGGTACTCAATACAAGGCCATTGAGAGTGCATTTGGATCAATTCATTACAATATCGGACTGATTATAAGGGATTCTGTGTGTGGCTTGTGAGTGTGTGTGTGTGTGTGTAGTCCGAGACAGACATACAGTACCATGTAGTTGCGGTAATAGAAGGGTACAGTACTGTACAGTCACAAAGTATTCACAAAGGGTATATACAACAGCTCTGGAAACACTGTTGGATCATGCAGGATGTTTTTTTTCCCAAAAAGATGCAGTTCGAGCAGTAACAAAACGACAAAGGAAAGATCAGTACAATCACACAGATGGTTTTATAAAGTACAGTGATTTAAAATGTTCTGCAGATGTCAGCAAGATGTTGAAATCCTGCTCTGACATAATGGCCGGGACAAAACCCTTTCAAAAAAAAAAAAGGTAGGACAGCTTTGGTGATGTGTATCTGATTAATGTCAATGTGGGATGAAAAAAAAACACACAAAACAGACAACAGAAAAAATAACAGCATTGAGAACAGATATGAAATAAAATAATAAATATAAAGTAAAGAGAGAAAATGATTTGATCGAGCACGTTTAGGCTGGACTAAGACGACAGGAGCCATTGGCACACATGCACTTGTGAACAAAATGGTGCTGAATTTGAGGACGAGCGAAAGGTTACAACAAACTCAAACTGCAGACGAACACGAAAAGAGCCGAGACAGCTCTTAAAGTGGATCGCTTCGTCGGTTCAATATTTTTCTTCCCTCGTCCGTCTCAAATTCTCTCTCCCCCCGCTGCCTTTCACACATGCTTGCAGGCAAACAAAAGAGAACACATAAACACACACACAAATACATATGTACACACACTGACAAACACACACACACACACGCATCCACACTGAGAAGTTTGGGGGTCAAAGGGCATGGCATGTGCCAAAGTTTTGGAAGAACACATTTAAAACAGGATTAAAAACTGTCTGACACAATGTTTTGTCCCTCAGACGTATCTTGAATCGTAAAAGGTAAAATTATAATAAAAAAAACAAAACAAAGCTACAACACTTTTCCTCGAGCCCACAATGAGCTCCGGTCTCCTCCGTGTTGTTACACATGATTATAGCTGCACAGTTTTCAGTTGAAAAGTCACAAATATCATATATGTATATATATAATATCACTTTAGTGCCCGCCAACTTGGCAGTAAATGGTGTGTTTTGAGTCAGAGGCGGTGGAACTGGTGCGTGGAATCTTTACAGGAGGAAGAAAAAGGGAGTTCGGCGTCGAGTGGTGTTCCTGCTCTCTCCTCTCCCTTCAGAGTTACGAAAACAGACGCCTCTTTTTAAGCCGGGCTCCTCGGCCGCACGTCGTCCGTTGAGAGACTGTGCGCGTGTATGTACGTGCACGCGCGAGCACAGGAAGCCGCTCGGAGTGCCGACTGTGAAAGCGAAGCGTCTGTGGACGGACAGTCGGACGCCTCACCGCTCCCGCAGGCGGAGGCAGGGTTCGTGAGGGGAGGGCGAAGGGTTAATTGTTCTCAAAGAGGGAGAGAAGGTCGTCGTTGCTGTTGGTGGGAAGGTCGGGTGGGTCCAGGTACGATAGCAGCTCGTCCGGGTTGGCCAGCTCTGGAAGCAGCTGCGCACAGAAGACAGGGAGAGACGATGAGGCTAAAGAAGCCGAGAGCATATCTGTGATTCTGACGCTTGATGGCTGTGAATGAGGGTCGACACATACACGCAACTGCCACTGCTCAGAAGCAGTTTGAGGGTCAAACACAGACACAGCACGCGGCAAAGAGATGAGGGCAGCTGCAGCAGACAATGTTAGCTGTTAAAAGGTGCACAAAGCCAACACACTTACATCCAGGGAGGGTTCGGGCATATCCTGGGCTCCCTGAGCCATCTGCCCATCTGAGGAGGGGTTAAAGTTCAGATCGCTGTGGGGGTGACTGTTCTGCCCAGGCGGCTGAGTCTGCGGCTGAGGCTGCGACGGGCGATGGGCTGCGATGACGGGCCGCCGTGATGCAAGGGCGGCCCTGACTGGCCGCTGTGATGCAAGGGCGGCCCCGTTTGGCTGCCGGGGTGGGGAGACGCATGCAAGCTCTGCTGCATGGAGCTATGGGACTGATCGGGATGGGGCATCTGCAGGTGCGAGAGAAGGGGGAGCGGAAAGGGATGGAGGGTGAGAAAAAGAGGAGGGAGGAAAAAGAGAGAGAGAAACAGAGAAGGGAAGGAGAGAGTGTTATGGGTGGGAGGGGAAGGGGGGGTTCAATGCGTGGGAAGAAGGACAGGAAAAGCGAAATGAGTTCCAGCGTGAATAATATGGAACAGGCCCTCTAAATGGAAGCTGTGATCAGCACACATGTACAGCTGCAACATTATACGGTGACATGAGCATGTGAGCATGACTGAGCACACATGCCGGCTCGAGGCGCAGGCTGCACCTCGTCCCTAAAACAAATCTGAGCCTCTCGTTTCAGTGCGGCACAGATTGTCTGGGGGTTTTCTTCTACAACCTCAGGTAACAAATTAGGCTAGAGGAGAAAATAACTTAGCGGTATATTAAAAAAAATTCAGACCAAACTAGATTTTATGCTGTACCATTACCATGAGCATACTTCATTGGTGCAAGGGAAAGCGAGCCGCCGTGGAAGTCGGCCGTACTTACTGCATCGTTCATGCCGTGGGTGAGGGGCTTGTCCTGGGAGAGGAGACCCCCAGGTCCATCTGGGGGGTGAGAGAGCTGGGGGCCGTGGATGAAGTCATTCATGGGGGGACCTCCACCGCTTCCACCGCCTCCAACTCCGCCGCCGGAGGGGTTCCCGTGAGGGAAGTCGAAGTTGCCCTGGCTGTGATAACTGTTGCCTTGAAGGACAAAAGAACCAACAACTTTTCTGTCAAAGGGCTAACTGCAGTTTTGGCCTTGCTGTTCCGTCTGATGAATTACCTTTTCAAAGTGGTTACATAACGGGACACAAAGGTTCTGCTTCTTTTTTTCCTTCTTTTTCTTACCGTTATAAAACATTTATCAGAGCAATGAGCTGACGACATTTTTAAAAACAGGTTCGGCATAACACTCTCCTGGAGGCTCTTTCTTTGTTTTGTGCACTGGAGACACAACAGTGGTTCCTGTTTGAAAATGCACAGCAGCTCACTTTTCCTACAAATGAGCTGACAATCCTGCCTTTTATCTACGCAGCAGGATCCCGGCTGCTTCTATTTACCTCCTCCTTGGTAATCTCCCCCGTTGCCACTAGCGTGCTGACCAGGATGTGAGGGGTACGGGCTGGGACCCGGTCCGGGGCCAGGGCCAGGTCCAGGTCCAGGTCCAGGTCCAGGGCCGGGACCAGGTCCTAGCTGGGCGATCATCTCCATCACATTGGGCATGGTCATCTGACTGGGGCTCATGGTCTTGAAGCGCTTGGCCAGTGGTCCATCAGGGTCCTCTTTAATGTGCAGCTCAGACTTGATGGGGACAGGTCGCCAGCTACACGTGGGGTCTATAGTGACCTCCTCAAATTCTGAACTGTTGGAGGAGGAAGCAGATTGTCTTGGTTAAGTCTTGAACTAATGGACAAAAACTGGAGGACGGCTGGTAAAAGAGAAGAAACTCACTTTTGGATGGCGTTGAGGATCCCCCACATATACTGGTCCACCTCCAGACCTTCTAGTAGTGCTGTTTTACTGAAAAGAGAGAGAGAAAAAAAAATTAGATGTATCTGTCAGAGGAATTACCTACTGGAAATCCCATCCCCCCTCAAAAAAGAACAACCTTTCACTTACTTGCACACAGGACACCTCCACGTCCCTCTCTCACAGTTTAGCTGTAAGTAGGACTCCAGATCAAAACACTGTGGAGAACAGCACCACAGACGCTCATTAGAAAGGTCCTCTCCTGATGCCGTATTGTTGTTTTGTTTTTTTCATTAAGAAAACTCCTGCCACCTCTTTAAATCTGAACGCACCTGGACGTGTTTGCAGTCGTGCCCTCGTGCCGGTAGCTGGATGCGTCGGAAGGTAATGGGACATTTCAGCGACACTTTAATGGCCGTCTGCTCCACGCCGTCCTCCCCGTTGAGAGTGGTGTTGCCTGCTGAGGCCGCCACGCTGCTGAAGTTCCTCTTAACTACAAAAAAAAAAAAGAAGGAGAACGTGTTTTCGGATGGAAGATAAACTTTTGCAGGTGCACTTCGGGACGTACTTTAAAGCAAAACGTTAAAGAGGGGTGCGCCTGTGTAATTAAGATGTACTTATGCATATTAACTAAGCCGAGAGACAGAATGAGCCGTACTCTTGGTGATGCAGTGTTCTGCAGGAAGGAGCCTCTTCTTCAGGAGCCCCTGGAGGACGGAGCGCACAGATGGCCTGTGGACCAGCTGCAGCACAAACAGGTGGGACTGCAAAGCAACACAAGAACAAATCCACGGCATGAGATCCAAGTCCAACGCACGGTACATCTTTTGAGCTGAAGAATCCTCCCAGGCGATGTTTTTCGTTTCCGTGACGTCAGAAGTGCCGCGTTGTCTCGACAGTGTGTACTCACACAACAGCAGGCTGTGACTGTGATCTGGATGGTGTTTCTCCCGGGTTGGCATACGTGCTTCAGGTGCAGGGGTTTGTGGGAGGTTTTGTTGTCTCCCCTCTCGATGGTGAGGGGCGTGGCGTTGACGCTGACCTGGACGGAGGCGGGCCAGTTGGTGTTCATCTGCCGGTCTTCGTGGTGGTAGCACTTGAACTGCAGCTCAAGGTCTGACCTAGGGGAGTGAACAGCGCGAGAGAGCCTGCTGT
The DNA here is from genome assembly GCA_016785225.1 of Psettodes erumei. Taxonomy (NCBI): domain Eukaryota; kingdom Metazoa; phylum Chordata; class Actinopteri; order Pleuronectiformes; family Psettodidae; genus Psettodes; species Psettodes erumei. Next base: position 729,875 of record JAFBJZ010000001.1, on the reverse strand, counting down.
TAGCGGGGGTATTCAGAAAGGCACAGTTACAGCTAGCTTTGAGCAAATAAATGTACATGACATGAAGAGATAATACATCCACAACATCCAGACAAAATACTTTTCTATGCATATGAAAGGAGTGAAAAAGTTTGAGCTAGTAAGATTCTTAATTAGGGATCAATTTCATATTCTTCATGTTACATTATGTGGAGTCAACTACATAAATAACAAGACAGACCTCAACCACACATTATCTGAAAAATACACACGACACAGCCCTAAACAACCACACAAATTATAATTAATTAATAATTATAAATTAAGTATTATTAGATTTTATTGACCAAAACTGTGGTACAGTGTGTGTGCCAACAGTGCAAATATAATGGAAGCGGGGGTATGGGCGGCGGTCCTACCTCCACATGAGGGTCTGGTGGACGGAGGGCCGTAGGTGGAAGACGTGGTTGCTGACGGCCAGGTTGTGCTCCAAGCGGAACGGCTCCAGCACCACCCCATCCCTGACTGGGAAGGTCAGCCGCAGCTCCTCATTGGGGTTGGCTGGCAGAGAAGCGGGCAAACGCGGGGGGGCGGGACTTTAGATTGAGCGCTTGTAAAGTCACACGGCGTGTCAGGTACAAGGATGAAAGCAAACAAATGCCTCAACTGCACCAGCTGTTTCAAGGCTGCTGGGGTTACTCACTTGGAGGGGGCGGAAGTGCTGTCATATTTGGTTTCATGTCGGGTGGAAACGGGGGTTTCACATCCTGATTTGGCGAGAGGTACGGAGGAATACTACTTCCTGGGGTCATCGGGGGTGTGGGGTTTCCAGGGACTGGGGAGTGGGGGTAGTTACCGGGCCTGGGGGGCTGTAAAAGGCAGGAAAGTGCAATAATGAAAACATCTGTATAACTCATTTCACATTCAAAGTCTTGGCATGCTATAGTTAATGCGTGGATTTTTTTTTTTTTTTTGAAAGGAAGTGAAAACATACCCCACTGCCTTGACCGTAGGAGTATCCACCTCCAGAGAAGTTGGTGCTCTGACCATTGAAGGGCTCTTGCTGTAAAAGGAATAAAAAAAAACCCCATTGATTTGATATCCTTTTTTATAGTGCAAAGCCTATACCATGTAGTTTGTTCCATAAAATGTCCTTGAGAGGGAGTAAGCTGTTGAAAATGGACAGATGGATAAATGGTGAGGCATTTGAGACCTTATAATACTGGCCCATGGGCATGCCAGGCGGATACTGTCCCTGACCCTGCTGCCCTGGCATCCTCTGGCCCGGGTAGTTAGGTGAGGGTAGCGGCCTGGAGGCATTTGATGCGGGATACTGCCCCTGCTGTGGTGGGAACTGGCTGTTTGGCCCATACTGCTGACCCCCGTAACTTGCCTGGCGGGCGAGAGTGAAAGGAAAATGATGTTAAAAGCACGTGGTTCAGCTGCTGCAGGATGCGCAATCTCCACACTGAGCTTTCCACTCACCTCCCCAGGATACGGCCTCTTCATCCCCTGCATCGGCATGCCCTGCCGAGGTCCTCCGGGGTACCCTTGCTGTGGCATCCTTTGGCCGTGTGCCCCAAAAGGCCCCATGCTTGGGGTTCGAGTCTGGTTCATGCCCATGGGAGGCCCGCTCATATTAGGGTTGCTCATGGCCGAGCCCATGCTGGCTGGATTCATACTTCCAGGGGGGCCTCGTGGGCCTGGCTGGTTCATGAACTGGCTATTGTAGGCCTGAGCGGGGCCCATTTGGAACGATGAACAAACCTGGAGGCAAAACAGAAGGCTTCAGCATTTAATATGATTACCTTGGGTCTCCCAGCAGGTGGCAGGATAATAGGATCCTGTGTATTTTGGTAAGTGGTCACAGCTGTAAACATGTTAGCAGGTGCGTACTGTACCTGTCCATACTGGTTCATATCTTTATTCTGGGTTTCCTGCAGAGCTGCCACCGTGGCCGTCGCCGTGGCTGTTGCCGTAGCGGCGGCGGCGGCGACGGCTGCCGCTGCAGCGGCGGCAGCTGGCTGAGTGAAGTCACCAGGAGGACGCGTGTGGGAGGTCATTCCCATACCTCCTGGAGGGGCGTTCGGGCCTCCAGAATAACTGTTTAAAAAACCAAAAATACAGATAGGATGTTTTAATCGTTACGGTAAATTTTATAACCTGATTATTATTTTTTAGATTTGGTCTCCTACCTTCCGCTGTATCCCCCAGGACCTCCAGGGTAGCCAGGCCTGCCGTACATGCCCTGCTGCATGTACGCTTGGCTGGAGCCTCCTTTGCTCGGGAACTGTTGCTGCTGAGTGCTGAACTGAGGTGAGTTGAGCCCTGCTGCGCTGGCAGACATACTCGATCCCATAGGGTTACCTCCAGGATTCATGGGGTTATTGCTGTTTGCCATCGGGTTACCCAGCACCTGGATTTAACAAGACGTCAGGCAGGAAGAGAAAACATCCATTAGTAAAATTTGTAAAATAAACAAAGTCAAGCGCCGCGGGGGTGAAATATAATTAAAGACTGGATGCTGTTCGTACACGGACATACCTGACTCTGTGATGTATTGGTCACGCCCCACACTGTTGTAACCACAGACAATGACCCAGAGGGCTGGTTGGTGTTTTGTTGCCAGGGGACAGAGTCATAGGGAAAGGATCCATCACTGCAAAGTAGATGAAAACACAGACATGTGCCCGCTGTCACATGAAGTTTCAAACAGCCAGGGGAAAGTCGACGGAGCGCGCAACAGAGGTGCATATCCAGTAACTTGGGAAGTCTTCCTGCCAAAACGTTGTTTGAAATGTTTGGCCTCAGCCTGGGTGTCTGCTAATGGCTGCGTGGTGAGATGAGCAAAGAGCTCCCAGTGAGCTGATAAGGAGCTGCGTGTCCACACACACCGGTGTAGTCTGAGGCTGTGGATCGGTGAAGTGCAGCTGGTATGTTTGGCATTCAGATTTCTAACAAATATTGGGGGGTGATATGAGTGTTCGTAACATATAATAAACAAGTTGAATCCTCGTGGGGAGCGGCACGGAGCCAGCGGAGTGGAAGGAACTGCTGTTTTTGGAGAGCAGCTTGTTTTCGCTCCGAGGTTGGCTTTCGCCGTGAACGTCGTGTTCAGTATTTCCCCACAAAGGCACAACATCATCCCAAGATCCTCAGCAGAGGCAAATGGGACTGTTGGCTAACTCCACGCACACAATGTTTTCCAAAAACATTACTTCACAGCTCACTTCCCGGTTGGCTTGTCCCTCCGCCCCGGCTCACCTCGGCTCGACCCAAATTCATTCTGGCTCTCCTCCGACCAATGGAAATCCTTTGTGTCTTATATTAAATGAGCACTTAATTCAATATAATCCATCAGCGAAGACTGTCCCACCTTTGCACCTTAACTAAGTGAGCCTAAATTAGCTATAATGGATTCAAGATCTCAAACTCAAAAAGCAGAGAGAGATAGGACATCAAAGTTTACCTGAAAAACGTTTTGGCACCTTTCCCCCTGTTTCTAGTGTTTACATTTTGGTAATGTAACATTTAGGATGGAAGGAGAAAATGAGGAATGTCTGCAGAGTTCCTGGAAGATGCTGAGGTTGTGGTTTGTTGCAGCCCAGGAGACAAACATTGCAAACTGCGGCCAAAAACTAAATCTGACTACCTGCACTATCAATGAAAGCCAAATAGCATTATACAAATCATAAAGATTTCAATTAAAAAGTATGGGATGTGTCTGATGTGTACTAAATCCAGTGGCAAATCACCAGAAACAAATTGGTAAAAACAGCAACCTCGTTTTGCCCTTGGAACTCCACGACTCTTTTTTACTGCAGCGAAAAGTCTTAATTTCATCGGTGAGATGAAAACGCAGTAACCTTGAGCTGATTAGAGAGCAGGGGTTTAGCGCGAGATGAGCGCGGTCCGGGCCGAAGTGACAGGAGACGTGCGGCGCACTCCCCACTGACCTGTGCGTGAGGCCGGGCTTCATGCTGCTCATGGCGGGCTGCATGGGGACTTTCCCCTGCGGTTCGTTCTGCCTGTTCTTCTGGTGACGCAGCAGGAGGAGACGACCCAGCTCCTCGCACCACGATGACAGCAGGGCTGCGAGGGAGAACACACACACACACACACACACACACACACACGTCAGTCTCATCTCGGCTCGGGCGCGCGCGCACACATACACACATACGTTTGCCTGCATGAGCATGGGTCTGCACTGTGTGTTTATGGTACGTTAAGCGCATGTTTAAGGTTCTGTGAGCAGATGATCACAAAGACAACGACTTTGCTTTTCAACTTCACTCATAATGCACTTTTAAACAGACAGATTTACCCTGTCAGGTGTCGGACCGGTGCAGTACACTGAATCGAATGCTTGTGTCCAGAGCCACTCAGCCTGAAGTGATTGCTTTAGCCTCGAGGGGGCAGCCTAACTCAACAAACCGTCGTCGGCCGTTTGACCGTGTGGATTTCGCAACAGTTGCGATGGCACCACCTCTGCCTGGAGTGTAAAATGTAAACTGAAATCTGCCACAGACAGCCAAACACTGAAATGAAGCTGACAGACGCAGAACGGTCGGGGGTTCACCAATAACAATCGACGTGCGAAGTGAGAAACTTTACCAGGTCGCGCCACGTGTATTGTGGAAAGATGTTTAGTCAAGCTTCAATTAAATCAATCATAAATAATAAAATTGCTTAATTAAATCTTTTCAGCTTTAATTTCCTTTATGCTCTTCTTAGCTTTGTTGACCCAGATACACGGGCTCTTAGGGAGTGCTGTTTCCCAGGTTTGGGGTTTTTTGAAAATATTGGTGCCCTGAAGAAATCCTGCGTCTGAGGTATGAACAGTCGACGACACTGATAATGGCACCGCACTGTGAAGATTAACAAAGCCACAAACATCACACAAAACTGTCTTCGCTGATTAGGGGAAAAAAAAGGTAAATTTTTTCGCACTGTACTGTGAGTCGCGCCATCTGTAACCTGTACATTATGATACACCAAGTCTACATTGCCCTTATCTGATCTGACAGGAGAAAATTCACAAAGCAAGCAAAGAGAGGAGAGGAAGAGAGGGGAAGGAAAAAAAAGAGAAGAAAGTAATGAACAAAGCAGAGGAGTGGTAACGTTTTCTTGTGGAGGGTGGAGAGAGCCAAGCCTCCGAGTTAAAGAGGAATTATTCCACCCTGCCATTACAGAGAGCTTATCTCCCCACTAAATCACCACCTCCACGCTGAGGGACTGTCTCTTCAGCTGGCAACCCACCATTTAGACCTAAAGATCAGCTCCGAGCACAAGTGATGGAGCCGCTCTGAGGGGGGGGGAAGAGAGAGAGAGGGGCGGGTGACTTATTGTGGCGCCGTGGCCACAAGCCACCACATCTAACAAGTCGCCAAGGCCGGGAGCCATTCGTAACACGGCGGGGTTGCACTCGGGGCATCGGGCGCATTTAGCAAGCTGAGCGCAGTGCACGTGACCTCGCTTTCACCCCTGCCAATGCCCCCCCCCGCGTGCTCAAATTCCTCTCGGACATATTTTTTTAAGACATGGGCAACTGTTGACAACTTTAATGCTGTTCTGATCCATCTGTCTAAACTGTTATTAATGTTTTGTTAACGCCAAGCCAACAAAAAGACGTGAGTACAAAGGGACGGGCTCTGTTTCATTACGCCGCTCTCTTTGTCGCACCTCAGTCGTCTTTCCACTTATTCCCCATTTATTCCCCTCTCACTAAGGCCTCATAGTTTAACCACACATCTTCGACCGAAGCCAAGGTAAACACGTTCGCTCTACACTGTCCTTACATCAGCAGCTTCCACGGTCACAGACACGGTCCAAAATGCTTATTAAAACCATGCAGGGTGTAAAGAAAAAACAGAAAAAGATGCACGATGTCGAGCTGAGCAGCAAAGAGCCAAATCCTGTGAGTCTTTAACCTGAGACTGATTTACAACATCATGAAACGATAACTTTACTTCACGATGAGCAAATCCTCAGCAGGCGAGATCAAAGAGATCAGTTCAACTTTTGGGGGGAAATTAGTTCTTCTCCTCACGCACAGCGGGACGGACTCGGGGATGTTTTTCTCCGTGTGAATGTGGGACGGCGATCGGACGGCAGCTCGGCGGCGCTGTGCCGACGACGCGCCGACGTGACAGCTCACAGTCGGGTGAGAGAGCAGAGAAATGACAGCTACAGCATGTGGCAGGGTCGCCCCGGGGTGCCCTCTCCGGCACCGAGGGTTTGCAGCTCTTGGTCCAGCCTTTGCTTTTTTCTAATAACAGCATTTGTGTCTTTTTAAATACTGAAATGACATCAGTTTGCTCTGACGTGCTAGCCCTCTCTGGAGACATCTGAAGGTGTTTCTCTAACTCGGAGAGAAGCTGTGGTTGATCCCACAGAAATCCAGTAATTGACTTTATGTAGGCTAATCTCGCCAGTCCCGAGGCATCAAGATGCAGTAATAACTGCATAAAAGTTATTTAAAAAAACCCACTCAAACCAAACTAGCTCTTTAAATACATGGCTAAAAACAGAGCGACTGCTCAGTGGTGACTAATGTCTACAGACTAGGGTAACAACCAAGCCTTACAGTCTGAAGCCGAGTTGCCGAGCCGAGCTGTCAAGATGTTTTCTCTGAAATGGGCCTTGACACAGAGAGCGCTCCCGAACAAGTGGTCTGCTCTGTCCTCCAACGGCGGACTACGCTGTCAGCTGATTTCAGAAACTCTCCCGAACCCTCCCCGAACAGCTCAATTTCTTAGAAGCCGCGGCTTTTAATTGAGTAATACCCAGAGACATATGGGCCCTCCTCGCTCGGGCTGTATTTAATGCTGTACGGCTGACTGATAGCAGGAACCCTGGCTCGTTCTCACCTCACCTCAGCCCCTCTGGGATCGGCAGGGAGGGAGTGTAAGCCGTGGTAACAGGCTGCGAGGCCCATTAACTAATGACGGAGTGTGTGTACGAGTCCTCTTTTACAAGGAAACCCCGATGCTAATTGCCGTGAACTCTGCCGGTGCGGTGTGCGTGCAAGCATCTGCGTGTGTCTGCGTGTGGTAAAAAGCCTTCTGCCGTATCGTTTGCCAGCAAAATCCTGACAGATTGCTAACTATCCTCTTCCCAACATAATTCAGTTAGCTGCGTGATGGTGAACCTCACTTTGTTGATGAAAACACCTGACATGGATTATACCCCCCAGATTATACCCCCCAGATCTGCCAAACTGGCACATCAGTATCAGGAAGGTGACTGAGACCCCCTTGACTCGCCGCTGTGCCCTTCAGCAACGCAGTTAACTACCCGAGTCTGTGCATACTTGCGACTGAGAGACTATTTCACAACAAGGATAAGGTCAGTAGCAAATGAGTCATGAGTCATCTCCACTTTCCAACCAAGCTTTGGGAGGAAGCAGGAGGGAATGAATCGTCTACATAAAGGCCAAATGGGAAGCAGAGTTTCAGCAAAGATTCGGAAAACAAGGAAGAATGGTGTCAAGCGTGTCTGAGACAAAAGTCACCAAAACACCAAAACACCAGACATAATAGCAAAAATAATAAAGCAGGCTTAAAGTTAACGCACAACAACACTGTTGGAGGCTGCGTGGGAGCGTGGGGGCCGACCACTCGGCACGTACATGAGGTTACGCTGTGAAAAATGTTGACGCAGTTGTTGAAAACGTGTGCTGGGGTGTGAAATTCCAAATACCTGCCCAGTGATTTGTCTCGGGAACATTCATCTGTATTTGACCACGGTTTCAGGTGCGGCATGTAGAAAAAGCCGTTTGCAGAAACTGGTTTAATGTAAACACGTCAGGCACAGTGGCTGGATACGGGCCATGAGATTTTTTTAACGAAGAAGTTGACACACTTTTTGAGAGATCAAGGGAGCTCGTTTAAAAAGCATGGAAGGAGAAATGACACCACCAAATGAACGACTAATCGAAACACATTTATATGAATATGGAAATCTAAACTTGTTTTTCATCCTCTGCACTAACATGTCATGATATGGAAATAATGATATGTTACTGGCATGACGTTGTGCGGCAGCTGCGGCAGTTTAGCTCTTTTGTTGCGTTTTCGGTGCTACATCCGAGAAACCCGCCGTGAAGGAGATGGCGCGTGCGACCGTTGGAGCCTCGCTCGTTCGGACGACAAAACAAAACGAGGATTGGTGGCGGTGAATGGCGCTGAAGGAGTTTTTATGAAACAGAGCGAGGGGAGAGGATCTTTCTTGCTGTTCACTGCCACCCTGGGATGTCCCTGTGCATGCTCGTCTTGTTGACAGCCCCAAAGTATAAACCTGAAGGCTCAGTTACAAAGCTAGCTAGACTGGTTTGCTGAAATGTAAAATATTGTGCTACTTGTCCAATTGTACTTTTACATTAGATAAACAGGCGGTGGGACTACACATCCCTGTAATACCATGCATGCAGGTCCACTGGGGTTTTGTTGATCACAACACAGACAAAAGAGAAAATATTACACTTTCTGAGCACGAACACGGCAGCACTAGACACAGAAGCCTTCTGAGACAATGTGTGGGATGATTCAAAATAGAAGCAATTTGTAATAGATATTGTAGGCAGAGGTCTGTAAAACACTGGCAGGTAGGTCTGTGCTCTGTGGGTACAAAATATTATGCAAAAGACAAACATGGAAGGGACATAAAATCCTGTGAAGGAAAAAAAAATGTCATGCTTTTTGCAGGAGTGCAATGGAAGCCATTTAAGCAGTCAATGGTATCCCCCATCCTGCCGGCCCCCCCACCACCATTTCTGTTCAGCCAACTTCTTCCAAGAGAAGAGCATATCAAATGGGCTTTAGTCTCAGCAGCTTGGAGGTAGAACAACTCAAACATGCCCTGCAGAGAGACAGCTCTGTGTCAGAAATCACACGCAACCAAAACCAGGCCTTTAACGTAACTATCTGCTCACACGGACCAGAATATTCCAAATGTGAAATGGCCTCGGAGTTTCAACTCAGAGTTTGTTAGTTTGTGTAATTAAAGAAGAAAAAAAATGAAAAAAAATTAATGGATTTTTTTTCCCGATTGTTTTCTGTAAATGTTTTGTTCAGTTGCATTGGTGAAACAATGCAGTCTTCTCATCATCTGCCTGGCTTGACAGAATTTCATCCGCATCCTCTGGCAGTGTACCAGACATGAGGACGGAGGGGCGGGGGGGAGAGGATGGATGGAAGGATGGAGGACAGAGGACGGGTGGAGATGGAGGGAGAGGGCAGATCCCCTCCTCCCCGGGATGTGTGCGTGTGTGTGTGTGTGGGTCACAAGCCAAAGAGATGGTGCAGCCCAGAAGGGAGAATAGCTCTACCTGAGTCACTCTGACATCTCCTGCAGGTGCTGGTTTCTGTGGGGTTCAAATTGCACATTTTTAAACGGGGCAGAGTTATAAGAATCAGCATGAACACCAAACATAAAGCAGCATGACGGCCAAAGGTGCAGAATGTCGGCGCTCGGGTGGGAAATGTGGGATCTCCGTGTCGCGTGTGGCCACAAAATAACAACAAAACACAGTCTGTTCTTTTAACGCATTGTGGGGCGTATGTCTGATCATACCTTCACTTCATGTGCTGTTATATAAGGAAGCAGGGACGACAACGGATGAGCGTTAGGGCGCAAAGCTCATATCCTAGTTAATGTCCACTTCCAATTTTATTTAGCAAAGGAATGACAAGTCTTTCCCAAATTTATTTACTTTTAACGCCTTTTACAAATGTTGCAGCTCTATTTCAGGTGTCTTTTTTTTAGTATCCTGTGATGTCACTGCATCAAGTGACATAACACGACAGTCACACGGCACTTCAGGTTTGCTTTGGGTACATTTGTTGTGACAGCAGTCCCGGCGCTGACCTATGGATCTGACCTACATCCTGGCTGGAATGTGAAATTCAGGTGCATCTGTGTCAGATGCTCTGTGAGTCAACACGTCCCGCTTACAGTCCTGAGCCCGGGGTCGCGACCTTCCACATCTGCATCACAGAACTGTCACACAAACGGCCCCGCACGCGATCCGCCGCCCGTTATCCACAACTGAGTCACACATCCTGCTGCAGCTAATACACACAGCTGCAGTGAAAGGTAGGTGAAAGTAAAGTGCGCGGGGGTTGGGGCCAAGTGGGCGCAATCATATGTACAAAAACCCAAACAAAATGCACAGTAAACACGGAGATTGAGGTCTGCGTTAGTGAATAAACAAACACAGTCAGCGTCCTGGCTTCGTGAAGATGTGCTTATACAGCAAAGCACTTCACATGGCGAGGAAGAACATCAGAGGACAGCAAGCTGTGAATGAACTGCTCTTATCAGCCCCGCGCAGCTCCCCGCCACTTGAGGGGGGGTGGGGGCTGGGGGCTGGTAAATATCACATGCCTAATTATAACCAGACACTCTACTTGTCTCAACTTCCCCAATGCGTCTTTCATCTCGCACTGTTGTTCCTTCAATGAAATCATCGGGGTGAAAAAAAACAACAACACACCGTCAAGAAATTGTGAGATTTCCCAGGGGCTTGCTGTTTCAGAATCTACACTGAGACGGCGCTGAAAAAGTGACGACGTTGTGGCTGCGGCGCAGGCGATTTTGCGCTGGAATAATTGAGGAGCGGCCACGAGAAGATGTCAAAACACGTTGACTGAAGCACGGTGCAGATCTGAAATGATTAACAAGGCTACATTTTCACATGCGTTTCCTGAAACACATCCTGCAAGAATACTGCACTGCCCCGAGGCGCTGAGAGCTCCACCCTCACTGCTAACAATACCTGACATCGGTCTGTCCTACCAGAAAATTCCTTCTCTCAATTCTTGAGCAACGAGCGTGAGCAACAACTTTGCCACTTGCTCTCGAGTGTGTGCGTGTGTGTGTGTGGGGGGGGGATGTCGAGCGTGGCAATGATTCACAAGAAAAGGAAGGGAAAAAAAGCAGAAACACGCTGCGAAAAACAAACGTAGGCCGCACACATACAGTTCAAAGTCAAATGTCATGAATGAGTCACTGAACGGCCTGATGGGAAGTGCTCAGAGTGCAGTCACAGGAGGTCAGTGAAGTGAGTGGAGTAAGTGATACAGAGCGAGCGAGCGCCGGAGCCAGACAGAGAGGAGGGAGGCCGGAGGGCCAGAGCTCGTGGCTCTGAGCTTGAGGATGCTTGAGCAGGCGGTTCGGGCGGGTTCACACCGCGCTCGGGCTAACAGGAAGCGCTCGGTGGCGGCTCGCTGGAAGTCGTACTGTGCTGTAGCATTTTCTACAAGGGGCAGTGGAAGAGTGTCTTTGGCGAGAGCCACACGCTTGGTAAGTTGTCAGACTCCAGGTTAGATTTAACGCTGACTGGAAAGCCTGCAGGCGAGATGTTGCCTTTATTGCACGAGTGCCCTTTACTCACTCGCGTGGAGGAAGCGACGGTTCCCTCCATCGGGCACCTCTGACAAAAAGGAGATGCTTGAAATAATGAACTACCGGAGAGGGACTGAAACAAAAAGCAGGCCTTTCTGTGCACTGATCTAGATGTGTTCTCCTTCCATGACCCCCACACACCCTCAAAAGTGGAGTGGACCGGCAGACAGGCTCTGGCTCCCAGCACAGGTCAAGAACTTTAAAAAAAGAATCCACGGTAGAAAAGTAGGTCATCTTCTCCTGACGCGCGCGCACACACACCCCAGTCTCAGCTGTAACCCTGACCCCGCAGAGCCCATATAAATACGACCGAAACGTATCAAACGCACGCACGGGCAAAATTACTCACTCAGAATAACCCCGTGACAGAGCAGCATGTAGGTCAAGCTGCGGTCAGCTGATCCGTCCTGATCCCGTCTCGTGTCAGTGGCCAGCGCTTTAGACTATGCTCGCACTTTAGCGCGCCGGATGAACACAGGAGCCTGTGTTACGTACAGCCCAAACTGCAGTGGCAACAGACACAACAATGTCAAAGCGCAGTTGATGTTAATGCTTCTGAATTATTGAATACTGACTATTTAAGAGTCTGCACCTTTGAGAGAAAACCAAACTGATCCGGCTCCAATTACTGCATTTAAGGCCTGAATCGACTGCGCGGCTGCCCTCTGTTAACCCCCTGGATTTTGCCCCGTTGGCACGTTACACGCAAAAAAAATGATGTACCAGAGAGCTTCATGCAGAGACACACACGTGGACACACGCATACACACACACACTTACCCACAGCCAAGTAACGTCCCTGCACATCTCATCTTAGTCCCCTCATAGTGCAGAGAAAAGACTCAAGTGTCACAAACGCTCCTGTTCCCACAGAGGCCGGTGGCAAAACTCTTGGAGCTTTCGCTGCTTCCAAGCCTCCTGCCTGCGCCTTATCACTCTCACTCACTGCACATATCCCTTACTCTGCTCACTCCTTCTTTCTTACTTCCTCTCCCCTCTCCCGTCTTTCGCCCTCTCTCCCTTTGCTCACTCTCTTCCTCCTCCCTTTGCTCTCTGATCTGTCTTTTTCCCCTGTCCAGTGTCTGCACAATGCGCATCAATTATTCAGAGGCAGTCTCCCGGTTTCTCTGGCTTATCCAATCAGAGCGGGGCTCTGCACTAATGGGCTCCTGCTGTACCTGCTACCGGCTCCAACGCACTCTGGAGACAGCGGGAGGGAGGGAGGGAGGGAGGGAGAAAAATAGACCAAGGGAGCAGAGGAGACAGCCGAGGAGGAGGGAGGATGAGAGGAAGAGATAAAGACAGCGAGCCGACACAGACAAACAGGAGCAGAGATAGAGAAGGCAAGATATTCCGGCGCTTCTCACCTCGGTTGTGAGGTGCTGTTATTGATGGGTTCGGCCCGGTCTGTCTAGTGCCCCATTACCCCGTTTCTCTAAGCTGTTAGACAGCGCACACTCACACATGCATAATCCAGCAACGCAACTGTCATTCATCAGGCAGGCCCAAAAAAAAAAGATGAAGAAAAAAAGTGTCAGACTGCAAACTTGCATGAATGGGTGGAGCTATATGCTGTGCAGGCTGGCTGGAAGCCAGCGCGTGAGAGAGGAAGTGGGAGCAGACAAAAAGTACGACATGTAAAGATCCCTCTGTGGGATGTCAGACAAGTGGTAAGTTCTCAGCTTCACCAGAGAGCGGGAGAGTCCTGACTGCAGGCCAGTCGAAACCCGACTCATCAGGGGCCACTTTGGAAATCCAATTAACGAGGCATCAAAGACGTGCAGAAGCTGAGTCAAAGAGGCAGGTTGAGAGCGTGAAACTGAGACCAATCCTCTCTTCAGCTGCCCCTACTGTCACCCAACATGGCAAAAAACAAACAACCTTCTCTCTCTCTCGCTCTCCTTACCTAAATGTTGAGATGTGTCGTGCAGCCGGAGCGTGGGGAAGCGCACTGGCCTTGTGACAGAGAGGAGGGAAGTTGCCTTTTGTGTGGCTTTTGTGCGACAGACACGCTCAGTCGTCGACAGTTTCACAAATATCCCACGCAGAATTGAGACGTGCTCAACGGAGGCATTGTCGGGCAGAAACATAACATGAAAAGGGTGTGTCAAAAAGCCCCTGGGGGGGTGATGGGTGGGTGGGGGTAATGGTGGTGGAGTCCTCCTGAGGTGTGGGTGCCAGATCAGTCAGTTCTGAACAAAAGGAGGATTTAAATCATTTGCTCATCCGGTTTCGGTGAGAACAAAGTCTTCTGTGTTTTGAGTGCAACTGCACTGCGCTGCACTGCACTGCCGGCTCAGCTGGGATGTTACCGAGAGGAACTTACTCGCGAGTGTGTAAACCAAACCAATTAAGTAGCAAATGATAGAGGACCCAATCAGCCGGAGGCAGCAAACGCAGCACCCCTAATAAGTGTTTCCCCATGAGCTTTATTTCTATAAACTTAATAGTGAACTTCTGAGGGTAGTTTTGGGTTGCGACGGGGTTTCATCATCTAAAGCGAACCGCTGGAGAGTGTCAGAGGAGAGGCTTGTCTTCTAAAAATAAAACCCGTTTCCTGTTAATAATTCAGCGCGCTGCTCTTACTCAGCTGTAATTAAATAGTCTGTAAGGTTGATTGGGTCAGTGACAAAAGGATGCCGACACCTCCCCTCTGGTCCGACAAAGATGGAAGGAAAGACAGGGTGAGAAAATCAATTAGGTGGAAGTAAATCCAGACAGCTGAGTGGATGGCATGTCGAGAGACAGGGATGCGCGCGTGCGCTCACGGACTCTGCACCGGGCCTAATGGGAGTGATCGTTCCCAATTGTTTATTCATTTGCCTCGCTCGCTGACTTACGGGTTAGTGAGGTGGTTCTCGTGAGTTGTTTCTGACTGTGTGTGTGTTTTTCACAGGAACGTGGGGTGAGCCGCAGCCACACCTTGGAAGCTTTCTGTCATCGGTGACAAAGCAGAGTGGCTGTTTTTTCCCATATGTGTAACATCTGATCACACTACGAGCGCACTTTGTTGACTGACTGAGTGCTTGGGCATATTTCTTGTTGTTGTCAGATGACAGTGTGTGTGTGTGTGTGTGTGTGTGTGGGGGGGGGTGTTTACCAACCATCCAGAGCAAATCTTACCTCTTTTAATAACCCCCCCACCTCAACAAGCCACTCTCACACATAAAAGGCAAGGTCGCATGACCGCAACAATAAGTATTCACTACCAGAGGTTAACCTTCTGCGACGCCGGCATAAATGACTCAATTATCACTTCTCTGAGCGAGGGAGGGAGGAACAGCATGCAGCAACCTGTGTCTGACTGAAACATCAACGTCATCTCCGAAGAACGTAGCCTTCGTTCCAGGGAGCAGCCGCCTCTGACCCAGAGCCGCGGCGAAGCCACGCTCAAAACAATCCCAGTCGCGTGCGAAGATTTACTTTCCTTTAAAAAGCCAAAAAGGACGGGAGGCAAGTAGAAGAAGTTGTCAATCAGTATTGGAGCCTATGCCTCACAAAGAGAGGAGGAATTTGGCGACACGGTGGCAGATACACTGAGGAAGGAAACGGTAAAACCCTTGGCAGCTGATGTGACTAATCTGATTTGTTGTCTGCTGAACTTCACAGCGGCCGAGCAGCTCAGAGTCTATTGGGATTGTGTGCGTTTGTAGGGCAGCGGCACACCTATTATCTAATGCGTCGCTCAGCTGGAGGCCTGCTTGTACCAGACTACGGATTAACAGGAGGAAAACGCAAACTGGAAGACGACTTCTAAATGGACAATGGATTTTAAAAAACGGAGCAGGGAACGGTTGAACCAAAATGTCAACGGGGAGATGCACTTTTCAAGGGAGTAAACTGCTAGCACGCTAACCACGTTAAAGCTGCATATCCTCGCAGGCTCTGAGTCAAACGTGCTAATGCTAGCTCGCCTAACAGCAGATAAGACTCTTCACTAGCCGATTCCAGATTAGAGCAACACACTAATCCCTCCCCCAACCCCGGGCAGGGTCACGATCTCCAGGCGGCTCATCAGCAGCAACAGCAGCAGCCCGCCGATGCTGAAAGTCTCGCCGCTTCCTCTCCCGACAGTTGTCATGGGTCAGAAGTTTATGCTTTTACGAATTGGTGCAACTTTGTAGCATGTTCATGGGTTCTCTCAGAGGTCAAACGTTACTTAGTTCCCTGATTCACCTCTAGTCAAATTTGTATTTGCAGACAAACTTTCAGACTTACAGACGAATTTTGTAGTTGCACTGAGGAATATGCGCAACTAAATATTGCAACAAGAGAAGTTGTCAAACTAAAGAAAGAGGCTTAAAGAAGAGGGCATTAATAATGGCGTTATCAATTTCCTCTTTAAGTGATGCTCTGAAAGAAAGCGTCAGCGTGATTGATCCGCAGTCTTAAGAGTCTGCCTCTTTCCCCGACAAGACTCCTTGGCCCTCATCTGGGCTCTCAAGTGTCAGGTTTGCGGCCCTCTGTCGCCACGCAGGCTGTCAGGAGATGCTGCGGCTGCACAATTAGACACACACACACACACACACACACACAAAATGACCATACAGCCCGGGCCAGAGAGTAAAAGCCTGTCTGCCTCTCTGTGGATGCATTTGTATGAACGCGTGCACGCATACATCTCCTCTGTCGTCCCACTCGTCTTCCTTCTCAGACAGACGTCCTTGTGAGGGAGGTAAAACGGATGCTCAGTGAGTAAGGGCCTGCCCTGAGTCACGTCTGCCTCCCACCTCGACGGCCCGCCCGCCTCCTCCGATGACTGGCTGCATCATATCTCCCATCCCCCACCCGCCCCCACCGCCGCGCGTAATTATACCACAGTTCCCATTTGTCCGCGGTGCATAAACAGCTCTTCCTGAAACCCAGTTCTGTCTTCTATTAGATCCCAGAACCATCAGCAGGCCTGAAGATGATTCGGACTGTCAGCCGGGCCCAGACAGCCAGCCAGTCCGAGCCATGCCTGGACAACAATCACATTATCCCAACACAGGAACACAGACGGAGAGAGAAATACAGCAATCGATATCGTACACTGACGTCTGTCTGCCCACTTAAGTTCCTCCCAACAAGACACTTCCCACCACAACTGAAAGAGGATATTTAGCTTGAGCGAATGTTCATATCACAGGACCATGTGAGCAGGAAAAAAAAACAGCAGAGAGTGATTCCTGCCATCTGCATATTCAGTTGCAACACATTGCGGCTCCTGTGAGGAATTATGGGATAAGATTTCAGAATGATACCGTCAGTGCCGTCGCTGCCCTTCCTGTTGTGAAACGGTGACACGTTCACGTTGTCGTACAAAAAAAAGAAGAAGAAGAAGAAAGGAATCAGACAGTTTAATCAAAGTATTTAACTCTCACAACTCTATGCACCTGCCAAACAAAGGTTTATCTGACTGGAAGGCGACGGCTTTGTCAGGTCTTTGTCAGGCAGAGTGAGCGGTCCAGCACACATCAGCAACACCCCTCCACCCATCCATCTCTTTCGTCCTCTCCCTTTCTCCTCTCTGCTGCCTCTGCACGTTTCACTTTGACAAATGTGCGAGAGCGGGCCGCTCCTGCAGGACTGTGTGAGGCGGGGAGGTATGGATCGGAGGAGGGGTTGGATTTGATAGATAAATGTCTGAGTCTCCCTCGTGTGTGCAGACTGCACGCACATGTGTGGGGTTTCTGCAGAGAGGCCGTTTTTGTGAGTCTACCACACGGACGGCTCATCTCAATAGCGCATTAATGTTTAATGGGGACTAAAAATATCTGACATTATAATGCTCTGTGGGCTTTCTGCGTGATGTCTGTGGTCACAGTTGTTTGTAGGAGTCAAACAATTTCATGTTAATTTTGCCAATTGTGATCGAAAGGGGAAAAAAATGATTTGCAAATTCAACTGTTAGTATAACTGTGAGATTCTCTGTGCCTTGCCAAAAAAACATCCAGTGCTCAGATCATAATAAAGCGGCTCCGTTGTGCATTCATGGCCTGAGCAGAACGATGGCGTGGCGCGCTCTCCTGACTTGATCGTGACTTTAAACCGTAAAGCGGTTAAAGTGTTTTATTTAATGAGCTGCAGCATGAGGAGCAACGAGCTTCGTGTTGCCCGCTGTCGCTCAAGTCGACGCAGGTACATGGGATGGTGTATGAGCATGCATCTGCCGGCATGTGAGCAAAACAGCGGGTCTCACCTGCAGACTTGGGGGTGAACTTGTCCCTGTTGGCGGCGCACACAGCCAGCAACCTGTAGCCCAGGTCCAGGTCGAACCCCTGCTGGGCGGCGACGCGACTCACCACCTGCGGAAAGACGGGCGGTCCAATCATTCCAGCAACTTTATCTGTATGTACTTCTGCACTAAACTGGGCAAAAAGTGCCTATTTTGTTATACCACAGAATATTGATCTCTCCAGCTAAATAAACAGTAAGTCACAGTAAAGGCATCCTTTCACATTCTACGCTGTGTTAATATTCTGAGCCACTGCTAACCTGGAACATCATTTATCTTCAGACGGACGTACAATAAACACTCGCACTCACTCACACGTACACACGGGGACGTTAGATTAATGTGGAGTCTGCAGTCTGGACCGCTCCAGTGATCCACAGTCGCGATGACTCTGACGACTGCATCAACCTCCAAAGAGAGGCGCGAGAGCCAAACCACAGTCGCTCTGCAGAACCTGCAGTCTCTGAGAGGTTGTCCTCCGACAGGCCCGAGTTTGGCTCGTGACCAGAGGCCGGTTCAATCGTACCAGCAGACCGGGGAAACGCACAACGAGAGGGTGCTGGGGATGTATTAATGAGCGCTAATGTCATATCCAGCCAGCGCTGACCAGCAGCCGTGTGAGTGCACGGGAAGGCAGAGAAGAAAAAGAGTGAGTAAAGTAGTGCCCCCCCCCCCGGGTGAACAAAAGGTTAAAAATCCTCCTTCGCGCTCCACTTTTGAGAAGGGCCAGTCCCCAAGCTGTAAGACTTTAATAACCCTTTTGTGTTAATGACTTCAAAGAGAGGTTGAATATTTATGGGACATGAAGCGGGAGCCTCCCGGACTCTAATATAATGTTAAAGGGGATACTGAGTGACGTTGAACAGGACTCCGGAGACGGGCGTAAATCACTTCGAGGAGGGAAACCCCTTTTGCTTTTATCTGCCAGCAGATGACAACTCCTCCTTTCCCCCCTGACCTCGAAACGCACATTACCGTTAACAAGGTCGGCCGGAGTGCACTTTAGAGAGCCAGCGTAACAGCTGGCAGCGATCACGACGTGCCTCCCTCAACAGGTAACGTGGCCGCTTGAGCGCCGGGTGAAAAAACAAACAAACAACGGTTCATTTGATTGTTTTAGTGTCGAGCGTGGACGCGTTTGAAGCTGCCACGACGGCGTTGTTCGGGGGATGAACAGTTCACAACATAATCTATACAAACCGAGCCGCGTAACGCAAACAACGATGATCGATCGTGACGGGTGGTCGAATCACGTCGGCTGTCAATCGTTTAATTCCTGCGTGACTGAGTCGGGCCTACTGTCTGCACGGGGCAGACAGCCAGCTACGGAGGCTAGCACACACCCACTGTGGATTTAACAGTGCTTCACCTCCTGAGCTTTTTTTTCTCCAGCTTAATCTCCCTCTGAGGACGTACAGTACATCCAGGCCCGTGTTCCCGTCGATATGGAAACGGCGCTGGAAGGTTACCGGGCCGTTCATTTTCTCGCGTGTCTATTTGCCGGAAAAAACAAAAGCGTCAGTTTTGCAGCTTATTTCTGCCTGTTGTTGAAACGGCTGGATGTGAGAGACAGCCCCCGGTGCGTTTACGTGGGCGATTTCAGAAAACTGCGGGACCGGAGGCAGACATAATGCAGATGTCTGCGTGCAGTGACAACACCCACACTCTCGATATGGTATGCATACAGAAACGCACACACACAAGAAGAAGCCCACAGACTGTCAAGCAGACAGAGCTAATAGTGCAGCATTGACAGCTCAGTTATGTCATTTTTTATTAGCTCTGGAGCTGATACTCTACGAGGGACCTGAGGTTGACCTCCACGTGCCCATCACGCCAGAGGAAACAGACGTCTCCGCGCGAGGCTTGTGTTCGGTTTCATTCGGCGATGACAAATCTCACGGGGCTCCGATTCAAAGGGACGGCGCCGTCGTCTTTTAAATTTCAGCCGAGCGCTCTGGCACACAGAGCCAGCGAGGTAACATCATGAGGACAAAAATCCCTGCAAGAATGCGCGGACTTGCGGCGCGCTGTAATTCTCCAGATAAGACGCCGCTCTGAGCGCGCTCCGAGTCTGATGAAACAATTTAGCTGATGGAAAGAGCCCCATGCTGAGAGGGATCTCAGTGGTGGGCTCCATTGTGTAGCTCTTTATCAGCCTTTAAGAGCCTTTTATTGTGATTTACACATTAATGAGCGTTTATCTGTTTGCTCACGCTACCACCTCGGCTGAGGACAATGTTCCTTCAGTGTTTCGAAGACTGATCTTGGCGATAAACGTGTGGAACTTGCAACTCTTGGTCTTTAAAGCCTCTTTCAAACATGTGACTCTGTATGTGTATGTGTGTGTGTGTGTGTGTGTGTGTGTGCGCATTTCCCCACACACCTGGTGCAGACCAGCTCTAAGGTCCTGCATTCAGATCGATGAGCGCTAACTGGTGAACTGAAAAGGCATTCGCCACAGGTGACCGGCTAACCCACAGTCTTGTTCAAGCCTCCATTTGTGTGTATGTCTGTGTGTGTGAGTGTGTGTGTGTGTGTGTGTGTGTGTGTGTGTGTGTGTGTGTGTGTGTGTAGCACGAATTGGACAGAAGCAGTGGGTGACAAAGACTTTAACCTGTGTCACTGACACCTGACCGCCTGAGCAGCTGCCTTGGATAACTGCCAGACGCAAACCTGGTTGCTGCTAATATTGTTTTTTTATTAAAATTTGTGAAGGTATAACCAAAAACGCCAAAAGTCAATAGGTCATGAATATGGTTTCAGCTACCGCACGGTCTAGCTTAACCTGCATTGTCTTAAACGTAGGCTAAAAGCTTCAGAAGTGGACGTCATCCACCCATCTTTTTTTTTTCCATGTTTTTCCTAAGTATCCAAAATCTAATTACTGTTTTGCTCATGTCTCCTAAAAAGTACCTGAAAAACCCAAACGAAAACCATAATTAGTGTTTGCATACCGTCAGACATCCCATGAGACTTTGCTCGAAAGGTCGCTGGAAGGCCCGGGGATCTCCACACCAGTCGAGCAGCTCTGTTGCTGCTGAGTGGAAGTTGGCCGGGTTCTGTAAGTGCTGTGCAAACACAGAGGAAAGGAGACCGCCATTAGAAACAATGGGAAATAATGAGCGCTATTTTCTTTCTCTTTTTTCACATCAAGTACAAATTGGAAAAACACTGAAACCAAATCGCCGCGCAGCCTCGCGCTCTCCCACCGAACCGCCTCGATTTAATGTCTTGTGTTTCTGCGCAACCCTGTGAGGACCTTGACTCCTTCCCATGCACGCCCACTTGGAGCTCAGCTGCATTGTGGGAAGAAGATCACACCCATATCAACAATGATGCCAGTGTTTCCTGTTAATCTCTCTTGGCAACACCCGGCCCTCGCCCCCGTGACCCACACGGCGACCAAATCTTTCCCTCCAATCTTCCTGCTCTCTCTCTCTCTCTCTCTCTCTCTCTCCCTCTCTCTCTCCCGCCTCCCCTCATTCACTGCCGGCTTTCAGAATGTAACAGAGCCTCGGCATCAGGAGTCCACCGGCTGGCTCGGCCGCGCACAAAGAAAACAACCTTGGTCCTGGCAGCTATGTGTGCAGATTCAATATGCACCGCTGGTGTGTTGTCTAATCTCTTTCAGTCTCTGTCTGTCTCTCTCGCCTGTTCACTGAGGCCTGAAACTGTTGAGTCTTTTCTTCCCAGTGTCTGAAGGCTACTCAAGCTGGCAGGACACAATAAGCGGTTTTAAAATTGGGCTCCCTTTCTTCACAGCTCAGGAGGTTAATAGCTCTGAAATGGCGCGGAGCTGCAGCTTGTTCAGTCGGCGAGATTGAGCCCACTTGAAAGCGTTTATTATTCTCATCTGGAGCTGAAGCATCTTGTTTTGTGCGTTCCTCGCAGAGAAGGTAAATCTATTGTCTTTTAGGGGCAGAGGAGGTGAGCTTTTTTTTTTTCCCCAAAGGGCGGCTTTTTTTCGGTGGGGGTGCGACAAAAGCGCTCTTCGTTGCCAATGCAGCCTTATGTGGAAGGGCCTGGTCCCCCGCCCGCGGAGAAAATCCCTGAGAGCATCCAATGATATCATGAGCTTCAAGAGGCGCCTTAAGTGACTCGTCTTTTGTGATGGGGGAAGATTAGCCATTATAGAGTTAGCAGCGGGCTCTCGCAGGGGTTCGGCCAACGAACAGGGAGGAGACGGGGAGAGAGCGAGAGAGAGGCGAGGGATCCTCTCGCCGAGCGGGAGGGAGGAGAGGAGCCTGCTGGAGATGAGTGATATAATCTGGCATTATTGCTGCTTGATGGGAGGCGTATCAGCCTCCAGTGCGAGAGGAATCAGAACTAGCACAGCAGGGGCTGTCTGCCTCGATCTGAACTCACAGCTCCTCCTGCTGCAGCGCTCGCCACCGACTCTGCCTGACAACCTCGACTCCAGTCTGTGTGTGTGTGTGTGTGTGTGTGTGTGAGTTTGAAACAGCCCTGCCGGGTTTTCGGGAGGAGGATGGGGCCTGGGCTGTACTTGTTGTTGTAATGCCGTCCAGGGTTGGATGAGGACAAGAGCTCGGGCTCCAGCGGCAGCAGCGATGCAGACAAAGAGCCAGACGTTGGACAGGCTGTCCTCTGTGAGCTGTTGGACTGGCCGGCCTCTTTTTGGGACCAGCCAAGATTCTGGCTCTTCAGTGCCTACCTGGATGCGTGAAATAACAGCACAACACCTGGCTCCCTGCCAGCGGCTGCCCCCCCCCCAAACCAAAACAACACCTCCGCTGGCAGAGCCACCCGCCCCCCTACAAGCGCAGAGCACGCAGACTTAACTCTGTGCCTTTTGAAGTCCGGTTTACTGCGAGCTCTATTACAGCCAGAGCTGAGAAGTATATAAACCCCAACTACAATTAGCGCATTTATGAAGCTCGATGCGTTAACTCGAGCTATTTGGGGCTCATCAGCGACGCCTAAGAAAGTAATTGAGGAGGCTTTAGGAAGCGAGCGCTGTCAGATTTTACCCATGCGAGAAACGCTGACATTATGGAAATGAAGCGATCCGGGATTGTGACATTAAGCGTTCTGCTACATGCAGAAAAAGACAAAAAGGCAACGACACACAGTGTAGATAAAGGTTATAATAGCGGGTGCTCGTAAGCTTTCTTTGATTTTCTTTTTTTTTTGGGGGGGGTTAAGAGAGACAAGGGGATATGTCACCTGATGATCACAAGCCCCACCCTTAACCGCTTCACTGTGAGGCACGGTGTCATACGGGTGTTGGGAGATATAAAGGATCACGCCCACATAGCCTAAACAAATAAGCCCACAGCCAGCCAGGCAGCCCAGGGAGGTTTTGTGTACTATTAATCACAGGCAGAGGCGGTAGCCCCCGGGTTACATCACTCCCCCTGTCTGTGTCTTTGGGTTCATCTGTGAAGAGTCCCCCTGAAAGCCAGCAGTCAAGGAAGCGTTTAAACGCAAGACCACAACAAGGGTCGGCATACGTCAGGAGTCAGGAACGCGATGTAAGGGAACACAGGACCCGGGGGGGTGGAGTCTGCTATGTTGCTAGTCGCCTTTGAAGTCTCTTCTTGCATTCGCTGCCAGATTTGCCTCCCTCTCTCTCACTGTATGACCCTGTGTGACTGGAGCTAATGGCCAGAGAGAAAAAAAAATGAATGCCCATATAAGGTGCTGAGGGGAGAAAGGAGTGGAAGAAAGGAGAGGAAATGCAGAGTCTCCTTTCGCCTCTCCAATCCACGTCTGACAGGAGTTAAGAGGCGGGCTGGAAAGTGGCCGCACTCTTTGCACGCACCTGTTTGATGCACTGCAGCCTGTCATTGGTCTGCTGGATGTGCCGGTCCATCGACGGTAGCGTGTTCATCTTGATGCCTCTACCGGGACGCCATTAAAAGTTCCGTGCCCTGTGAAACGGAGGAGGCGGAGAGACACATCTGTTACAACAGCTTTTCTGTCAGGTCACCCTTGCGCAGGGCTCGTAGCCTGCGGAGTTCAAACAGCATTTTAGCAGCCTGACAAATTCACAAAAAAAAGGGAAGCCGGCTTGTTTATGCACTGACTCATGGAAAGGCGCGATCTGCCTGAAGCTTTTTTTTGGGGAGGGGGGGGTTGGACATACGCACGAAAGGGAGTACTTCCACGGCGGCACCGTTTATGACAGATGGAAACACGGTGCAGCTGAAACTTTATTTTCTTTACATTAGTTTTGGGAGAAATATCGGACACTTGCTGCAACCAAGAAAAGGGCATCGTCAGCCCTTATCTTTAAAAAGAAGCGCACCGCGCCTCAAGGTTATCAGCGTGACGTAAGCAACTACTTTGTGCCCACAGCTAGCAGCGGAGAAGACGCGCCTTTCCAACATCTCTTTCTTTTTTGCGCATGTCTCCTTCTGGTTTCAACAATAAGAGCAACCTTAGCCGCCGCGCTCACGACGCTGAGTGCCTCGGAGAAACGGGCCGGGCCTGGATGAACGTTTGTCGCGCCGCTTGGTCAGCGAGGCCTCCGTCCCTCACCACGTCGGCGTCGGCCCGCGCCTCAGATTCCTCCACACAAAAGGTGAGCTGAGAAACCACAGGTGGGAGCGGTGGGGGGGCTCTGGGTGGGGGAAAGCTGTGCAGTGCTGATAAAGCCCCCCCCCCCCACCCCTTCAAGATCCCCCGCTGTGACAGACAGAGCGAGAGAGCGACTACGGCGGGAAAGCGCGGCGCTCAGCCAGGGACTTTTCATGCGCCACGCTCAGTCTGGTGCGCTTATCTCCGAATGTAGTATGGCAAATATGCGCGTCTCACACACGCGCGCACACGAGAGCATGTAAACACCAAAAAGCTTGAATTCCTCGCTGGGATTAGGCGCAAAGGTAAAACTTCAAAGGGGCATTTGGGGAATAAGAGGGTATTAATAATCCTCTGAGTTGAAGTATCACCGGAGCGGAATTACCCAGAGTGCACTTCCTAAACCTCAGTGGATTCTCAGCTTGTGTGAGTAAAAAAAGGGGGGTTCTGGTGCAAACGTGGTCAGCAGAAAGCTTCTCTTGGATATGATGCTGCAGCGGTCGCCGTGAAAAGTCCCTGCAAAGACAGCAGAACCTCGCATCCCGTGGTGGGGGGGGGGCGAGAGGACAAGAGCCACGTGGACCGCACATGATGTGACCTTAACTTTGGGTGGCCTCATTCTGCTGGGCTGCCGTGTCTCCCCGTGTCCAGCAGATGTCTCCCTCTCCTGCTGCTAACAAGCGTGTCTCTGTCACACACGCAAAAACACACACACACACACACACGCTAGCACTTGGAGCAAGTGGTCCGGCGAGGGCTCCTTTAAGCCCCGACAAGTGCTACAAATCCCCTCCAGCAGCCAGGCAGCCCCGCGGGCCGCTAACAGGGCACGCTCCGGCCCGGTGCTGGCCGTCTGACCTTGTGGCTATTGATTAACGTTTCTCCTCCAGCTCCCCTTCCTGCTGTCCCGGCACACCAAGATCGTACCCAAGGACCCCCCCCCCCCCTTCTTCCGCTGTGCTTTCACACAGTCCAACACGCGCGCGCACCCACCCCCTCCTCCCCCCACAAACGGCAGCGCTTTTGTTAGCCGCTGAAAGGACGGGCCCTCCGGTTCTGAAAGGAAAATGAGCGAGGTGGAAATGCGGCTGGCTGGCCAGGCCGTTTGACTGAGTTCAAACCCAGATAAGAAGTCAGTGCACCTGACTGACTCACTGCGTGACGAACTAACTGACTGGCTGACTGAGTGCCCGGGCTGACACATGCTCCACTAACACACACACACACACACAAGCGTGTGCGTCAAGGGGGGTGGGGGATGTGTTGCATAACACAAAACGCAGCTTTGGTGGAAACATGGCAGAAACGCTCCTCTTGCCCCACATCCTCAGCCCCGTCTGCTCACTATGAAAACACAGCGCGCTCCTCTGTCATCTTGACGTAGCGTGGAAAACTTGATTTCATCAGCGAAATGTTGACATCTCTGCCTTCACTTCTCCCCAAAAATAAATAAATAAATACATCTTTAAAAAAAATCGCTAATTACATCTGGACTGAAAAAAAAAACACTCGCAGCAACAGCAGTCCATGTTTTTTTTTCTCTCTCTCTTTTCCATCCTGCCATTTTTCTGTTTTTGACTTTTCAGGCCTGCGCCGTTTTTTTTTTTTGTTGTTTTTACCCTTTCATTGTCTCCCAAACATCTTAATCAGCTCCGCTCAGCGCCGCTGAACCAGAGGTGCAAAGCGAAGGATTACACGTCCAATTATGCCGCGCGTATCGCAACCTTCCCGCCAAGACAGCGGTGGGAGGGCGCCGCCGTGAATCGCCGAAGAGTAGCGCACCACAAGTAATGCTAACTTGCAAAGGAAGCGTCTGGCTCGTTCTCCCCACGTCTCAAACGCATGCATGCACGCACGCACGCACGCACACACACACACACACACACACACACACACAGCTCTTTAGGTTCCTCCTAATCACTTTCCTCAGCAAAACAAGCTGGGGGAAGTGGGGCAAGAAATAAGTGCTCAGAAACAAAAGCGCAGTAATATGAAAAGCAGTGGAGTATGGCAGGAAGGGGGCAAGGAGGGCCGCTCGGTGGGGAGAGGAGACAGAGAAAGAAAAAGAGAGTGTTGAAATTATCTCTTCATTATCAGCAGCGGCAGCGCACACGCATAGCGTACGATCACTCATAGCACGAGCGATTTCCCATTGCAGACAAATGACTGCCAGCTTCTGTCAAGTGCAGCGGCTTGCTTTCGTGAGTGCGATCAGTCCGCGGGGGGTTTGAGACGCCTCATACGCGCAATGCTAAGTGTTGTGCAGGAGCACAGGAGGAGCACGGCCGGGCGACGCGGCCAGAATGAGCATCGAGATGCCAGTAAGGGCATTCACCACGCAAATGCAAATCTACGCAAAAGTCAGCCCAAATCAGTTCAGTTCAAGGTACTTTATTTGTCCCTTAAGGGAACCTTTTTCAAGTGAGTTTGCAAACTCAAGCGCACAGGCAATTCTTTTACGCATATTAAACAGTCTAAGGGTGCAAATGTGATAGTGTCAAAAGTTTAAAAAAAAGTTTGAATGTACAAGAGTTGGGGAGAGTGGCCAATCCACAGCAGGCTGACGACAACGCACAATCACGTCAAGAGGGACGCAGCGCGAGTGTGGCAATACACGAACAAATGAAATCTATTCTCCATCGAGGCAAAATAAAGCACATTCGTGACGGCACCAGCTTATAGCAGTCATCCAGGACACGTTGATAATCGTTTAGGTCTTTTTGAGGATTTGTTCAGTATTAATCCGCGCAAGGGATCTTTGTGTCTTTACCGCTCAGTTTAGAGCTCGTGATCGCTTCTTGCCCTTTTCCCAGAGGAGCTGCAAAAGCAGCAAATGAACGAAAATGTCAACGCAAAAAAAACCAACAAAAAACAAACCTGCGTTAAACCCGAACTTTGACAACTTGTCATGTTGGCTTTTATTTACGTCCTGCTCAGAACTAGACCGCTGGCTCAAAAGAGAGAAAAAAAATTGCAAGCCAATGAAACGATGGGAACGAATCATCAGAATAGGATCCCGCTGAAAGCTGAGACGCGATGATATCAAATCTGCCATAAAGTGAATGAGTCACAGGCCCTGGGAGGAAGAGGTGCCTGCTGTTCGATAATTACGGTATTTCATGCAAGCCTATGGAAAGCAACATCTTCGGCGGTGACGCTGGAGCCGCTGTATGAAAAGTGTCGAGGGCGGCGCTGAACGACGTAAAAGCGGCAACCAGGTGAAGTCTGGCCAGAGATCATCTTCATTATCCAGCAACAGTCGGAAAAAATGGAGAACAGATCTATTACTCCTGCTCTGCGGACACAGCGGGGGGAGCTCCTCTCCTCCTCCTCCTCCTCCTCCTCCTCCTCCCTGTCTTCAGTTGTGTGGCCACAGCTTTTCTTTCTCTCACCACTATGTTCTTTTCTGCTCGCCCTTTTCTATAGCCTTCAGACATCATTAGAGCCACCCAGCATGCAGCTCCTTTCCACCACCTTCCATTTGCCGTTCTATCATTTTCTTCCCCGCGTCCCTCATATCTCAACCCTCCTGCCACTCTTCCTCCCTCCCTCCCTCCCTCCTCCTTCCTGGGGCCCTGCGCGGGAGCTGCCATAACAGGAGGTGGAATGGATTCATTTGCTCTAATGTGGTTTGGGCTGCAGTGTGGCACGGCACAGAGCGACACTTTCCCCCAGCGCACAGAGCTCCTCTCTGTCCCTCTCTCCCTCTCTCTCTCTCTCTCTCTCCCTCTCTCTCTCTGTGTCTGTCTGCAGTTCATGTGTTTTCAAACAGGCCAATCAACACCACTCAGCTGTGCTGGCCTCTCTCTCCCCCTCTCCCTCCCACAATCTCTGCACTCACTGTGTCTGTAAAAAGCCACCAGCCACCCCCCCCCACAAACACACACACACACACACACTATTATCTCCAGTGGCAAACTCCCACAGCCAGACAGAGTCCCTTTTTGCCCTCATTGCGTTTATTTTCTCTGCTGCACTCCACTCCATCCTCGGCAACCTTTTCTTCATTTCGGTCCATCGTCATCTATCCGTCTCCCTCCTTTGTTTTTTCTTCTATGCATTATTATTTTTATTTTTTTTTGCAGACTTCCCCCTAATCTGCTCCTCCGCTAATCCCCCCCCTTCCTCCTTCTCACTCTCAGCGATGCCAACCATTAGTCATATCTCTCCCTCTGGCCTTTATAAAAACTCAAGCCTCTACGCAGCATCATGACCACCAGCCTCCGTAAAAAAAAAAAAAGAAAGAAATAAAAGACGGGAACCGACTTCTCCCACGGGTGGAGCGAATAAAACTACTAAATGCTGCTGTTTGTTTATCTTCTGTTTTAATGTGACAACCGCAGAAGCACGGGGCAGCTATGTGACACCCAACACTGCGATGCAAACAGCTGTGATGTGGGGATACGTTTGCCGTCTATAAATACGGAGCTTCAGTTGCGGAGCATTGCAGGTATGCGCCACCAGATACCCCCGGGAGCAGCCCATTATTTCGCCACTCAATATGTGAGATCAAAAAAAAAAGGAGCAGCACGTGCTCGGCGGACACAGACGTGCCCTTGCTTAGTGTGCGACTCTGCACTTTTGTCTTAAGTCTTAAGTTAACTCCTTTGTCTTAAGGAGTCTTAATTTGCTGTAACAGTAACAGCACATTGATTTGTGTGACTGTTAAAACCTGTTATGTGAGGTTCAGGGAGACATTTGACCTTTAACCAGCGAAATTATAATCGGTTCAGCACTTGGGTCCAAGAGGATCTTTTGTGGCCCAAACGGGAAGAAATTCCTTCAAGGCGCTCAATGGGAACGAGACGTACGGACAACACGAACGCACAGTGCCTCCGTCCACAGCTGTCGGGTGTCTGAGAAGCTGGAACCAGCGAGGGTTTCGCCTTTCTTTACACAAGCAGACAGACGGAGTTACCAGCTCGATAATGAACGCGGTGGAGCCTCCGGCAGCTTAAGAGCCAAACTCGGGAGGTGGTGGAGACCAAAAACAAAGGATTAAACGAGACTTGCATTTATAGATGTGCAAGAAACACAACTCAGTCAGTGTTTGTGACCAAATATTCAGTTAACCAATATACCATAATGAAAACCACATGATGTGTCATCACATACTGTATCATGGTTCAATCCATGAGCTCTGGTGTCAACAGGCCGAGGATCATCATTTTGACTGTCATTCTGTGCGTGTGATCCCATGTTGGTGCACGTGTTTGTTTTTATTGTCTGAGTCGCATTAACGAGGAAGAGGCATTCTATGTAACCATGAGACGTGAAATCAGGTCATCCACCAGCAGAACGGAGCTGGAGCGTCACATGATGAATGAATGAACTCCTTATTCCATACGATGTTCCAGTTGCTGGGGCCTATAAATACCAGCTGGGGAAGATTGTATGTCCTGGCTGCCACGATTTTCCACTGTCACGAAAAAGGCAAGATTCTATCGCTCGTCATGCACCGGGGATGAAGCAATTGCGTGTTTGTGTGTGGGGAGCACATGGATGATGTGTAACCTCCATCAATGCACCGGGCCGTCGCAGGACAGCCTGAAATACTGAGCCCATTGTGCATAACGCAGAGGAGAGTGATTGACAGCGCAGTCTGACAGGCTTGTGTAAAGCTAACCTTACGGGCCTGACTCCAGCAGAGCTGTTAGCTCAACCCCCCCCCCCACCCACCACCACCTCCACCCTCCCCCACCCCACCCCCCGTGACTGCTGAATGGGTAAACTGACAAATTCCATGTCCTTCGGTTTCAGCTCCGGCAAACTGCTGACCCAAATGCAATTAAACAACATCCACCGGGGGCCAGTGTAACACATCAGTGTGCGGTAGCATGTGGAGGCACATGTGATAGCCTACTGTACGTGAGGAGGGAGCGATGAAGTGTGTGTGTGCAGGAGAGAGAGAGAGAGAGAGACTTACACAAGTGCCTGTGTGATTCAGTCTGCCTGGTATGCCACCAAACGGCATCGGTGTCATTAGAGCGAGCAAAACTCTACGTGTGCCGGTCTGTCGGCCCCTCTGCGCTCGGTGGAACAAAACCGACAGAGCTGCAGCTCCGGCCCAGCAACCTTTACTTCTCCTTCTGATCTTTCATGGAACAAATCCAATTATCCACCGAAAAAAAGAAAACCTACTCTCAAGCATTTTTCCGATTTGGAAAAAATCTGTATTAAGTAACGCACGTGGCGCAGAACAGTGCAGGACAGAAGAGAATGGGCTACGAACTGAAAGACTCGCCGCAAAGACATTTTTTTTCAGGTTCGGAAAACATTTTTTTCAGCGATGTGAAACGTCAAAACCCCGCACACACAGAAAGGAGTGGCTGGCTCCGAAGGGAAAGCACAACCTCGCGACTGGCGGCTCTCGTCTACGCAAAGTGGCTCAGGTCTGTCCAAAGTCCACCCGACCGGTTGCGTAACTTCATCACAGCCGGACAATTAGTCACGGACAGGGCCAGCACGCGGAAGCTCACTCAGCTTACCACAAAACCGATAAACAACGCACAGCAGCTCAACGGACAGATGACAGAGCCGCTGGATGCCTCATATGCTAACAACTGTCTCAAGAGTTGGCTCGACCAAAAACTCGACTATGTCAGATAGATTTGTCTTTTACATGTTAAAATAACATGTTATTCAGTTCTCGGAATAAAGTTGTTTCCATCCCGGTATATTAACTTTTTACTGATTGCGGGCAGCGGGGCATTGCTGTTTGCAAACCACCGAGACCGCGCAATCGAAAAAGAAATGTACGCAACAGAAGTAGGGGGTCCCAACTGATGTTTCCACCACCAAGGGTTGAAAAACTCCTCCAACTGGTACAGAGTGAGGGATTCGCTCAAGGACGCCAAAAAAAAAAGAAACTCAGCCAGAGCTCGCACCAGATTCTCCGACAGAAAAAAACCGGTCTGCGTCACCAGCGACGCAGCAAACTCAAATAACGACGGCGGTTTTATTTTACTCAAACAGCTACATAATGTAAGAGACGGCGAGACCTTTCTCCAGGAGGGGGAGAGAATGATGCGCTCCTTCATCTTGCTCCGTGTGCGTGCTTGTGCGTTTTCGCCGCCGTGTGTCAGAGCGGGGGTACTGGTTTGCGGGGAACACAAAACATCTGCTCGTTGTGAAAATGAAACGGCCTAATGGTGTGCACAGAACACCAGTTTTATTCACTGAGGGGACGAGCCGCACAGGTACTATTTGGCACAGTGTGTGCAACGACCGGCGCTGAAAGGCTAATGTGCTCCACGCCAGCTTTCACAAAACACTCTTTTTGGAGTCGCGGCGCGCTCGCGTTTCTTTGCCCGTCTCGAGCAATCGCCGAATAAAAGTCCACACCCTCGGCTTATCTTTGTGCGTGGCATGTCAAAATGTTTGACGCGGCAGGCGTTGACAGGAACGCACGCCGCGTCCTCAAGCCTCCGGGGGGCTTCAACGTGTGCGCCTGTGCTGCGACACTGCCTCCTTTCCTAGAATGGGAACTCCGCCGTGGCTCTCCGTGTGAGATTCCACGTATGTAGAAGGGAGTGAAAAGCACTCGCACACATGTAAGCGGGAGGCAGGGAGGGACGAGCGGGGGAGGGGGGGGTTGCAGAGCAGAGGAGAGAGAGCGAGAGAGATGGCAAGAGGTCATCCCTGGGTAATTTGTTTTGGTCCTCTCAGAGCGCAGACACACAGGGAGCAGGTAAACCAATTACAGTGTGACATGAATCACTGAGACCCACAGGCAGCCGCGCAGCTGGCCAGCCGGAGCGGCCAAACAGCTGACCGGGTGCGCGCTGTCTCTTCCTCTAAGTGCTGGTCAATCACAAGCCACAAAACCCTTGCTCCTCCCTTGACCACGATTGCACGTCTGCAGGGGAAAAAAAACCAAAACAAACCTAATTTCCCTACAGCCTCAGCGCTGAGAGATCTCGCAAAAAAAACAACAAAAAAAACGGCGGATCTGGGAGTTCTTCGGCAGGAAAACGCTTCAGTGCTGGGAACCAACGTGGATTGACAGAGAAAACTGAACACACAGCGCGGGATAACGGCGGAGGAGGCGGCTGACGAAAAGCGGCACTTCATCTGAGATAAATCTATCTGATCTGACAGTATGTGTTTTGGTTCCTCGGCTCCGTCCCGATCTCAAAACCCCAGACGATAATGATACGGCTCCGTCGCTCACGAGGCGGGATGTCAAATCTCGATGGATGTCATAGCTGGGCCAAGTACTCCGGGGAGGGGGGGGTTTAAGTATCCACATGACACAGACTTAAGCAATTACTTTAATTTCCTTGATCGCCCGACGGCTGTCAGAGCGGCGTCATGTCAGGCCTCAGTCACATCAGCGCCACCGGCTACATAACAGGGGAGCGGGAAACAACTTGTAAATAAACAATCATCGAGATCCCATTCTCTGCGGCAACAACACTAATCCTCCAGTTGACGCTAAACTGACAGCAGCGTCGTGAAAATCTGCCCAGCATCCGAAAGGCAAGAGAATAAAGTTGAGAGACGGAGAGGGATTGGACTGGATTAGATATCGCCTTGGCACTCGGTTTTTATTTGATGTGGCCTCGCCACCCGTTGTAGACTCAGGAGGGGTAAATATTTGATGATGGGCGTTATGGCGTTACGGGCTCGCCCGCTGCCAGGCGGTGTTCTCGGGGAGCAGCTAATAAAAGGCAGTGCCAGGCGTGTTGTCGATCACCGCCGGGGCTGAGCGAGGGTCGGACAAATAGCGGAGAGAGTGAAGCCCGACACCCCCCACCGCCACCCAAACTCCCACGCCCCCCCCCCGACTTGTTTACCAAAGGCTCCACGGGCTCCTCCAATGATAGCTCGGCAGGCAAAGATAGCTCTGCCCCGGACTGTGCACAGTGCGTGAGCACCAGCGGCGCTGCAGAGAGACGCAGTCGGGAGAGATTTTCTAAGATGTTAAATCTACCATCTTGCTGCCCCTTGAAATTAATAAGGGCCTCTGAACTGCTCTCTGAGAGCCACTAACTGGCCATTTGCACTGTCTGGCTCCAGTGGAAAAGGCACTGCCTGACCCCCCCCACCCCTCCCACCCCCCCACATCCTCTCTCCATCGCATCCACTGCTCTCTTTCCTCTCTCTCTCCCTCCGTTTCACCCCACAATTTCCTATTTCTCTTCCCGCCATCTCCATTGTCTTCCTTCCATTTCCACCCTCTTCATCTCGGCCACCTCTCCTCTCTTTTCCGACCCCCCCCCCCCCCCACACACACACACGCACGCGTGCGCACACTCTCTTCAGACTCCTTGTTCCCTCCCTCCCACCTCCTCCTCTTTTCTCTCTCTCTCTCTCTCTCTCTCTCTCTCCATTCCTCTGGCCCTAAAACCAGCCCCTCGGCCGCCCGCTCGCGCTCACTCAGATGGCTGTTACCATGACAACCCCGTTCTTTCAGCTCTCGCAAAATAATGAAGACAATGTGTTTTCCATTTAGATGAGTTTTCTGGCGCAGCGGGGAGATATGGAGTGTCCGTCTTGCCTCTTCTTTCACTGCAGAGGAAATGTAATAAAAAAAGGGGGGGTTTCTAACCTCTCTCTCTGCCTCTCCCTCTCCACACAGATTAGGGCGCTGACTGGTAAGACAGCTGGGTGCTAAAGTGAGCACCCAGCTGTTTTGTTTTGTTTTTTTTAAACCAAAGAGGAGAAAACAGCAGCAAAAGGTGCCCGCAACAAAGCACATCATCTGCAGCCGCGTCGGTTTTTTTCCCCTTTCCTCGCGCCTGCAGTGTCATTTCGGTGCATGAGAAGTGACTGACAGGCAGAGACGGGGGCCTGCGCTGATTAGAAAAACAGCAGAAATGAAATCACAGCGGCCAACTTGTTTGTGATAGATTACAGAGTCCTGCTCCCTGTTGTCAAAGCCGAGATCTGACAATGACAAAGTGGGAACATTTCAAGTCTTATTTGAGGTTTTTTGGTGACTTAGCGATGATATTTTCACAGCGTAATGCTCCGGCGCCGGAATAAATGCCGTGACAACTAAAATTGATGGAAAGAGCTTTTTTCTCTCTCTCTCTCTCTCGCCCGCGCCGGTGCAGATTTATGAACTCGCATGAGGGGGGACCTGCAATCCAACCACTTGTTAGGGACCAAAAAGTAACAATTACCCCGCTCCGTGAGGCAATTCAGTTGCACCGCACCGGCGTTTTCACCCCGGGGTACGGCGAAACAGCGAAAGTCCTGATTTTTTTTTTTTTTATTGCTTCATTTCTGATCTCGACTGCGTTTGCAGCAAAGCGATTTGGACGTGAAGTTAAAAGTTAAAAGGTGAAACTTTTAGTCTCCAGTCATCTGGTAGGACTTCACCAAGCTTTAAATATAAGCTGTTGCAGTTACAGCAGCTGGTCGGCGTGGGTCAAGACTCGCTTTCCTGGATCGCACGCTCGGGCGTATTTTTTAAGTTGCTTTGGGAAAAATACGCAGCCTTCTGCCCGAGAAAGAAATGAGACACATATGAGAGAAGTGGAGGGAGCAGTATAATATGTGTATGTCTGCGTGTTTACAGTGGAAATAGTGAGTCTGGGACATTTTCTTTGGGCCTCTTTTCCAGTGTTTATGGAGAGCGGTGAGGAACAACACTTCCTGAGAGGAAAGCCAGCTTTCCAAGCCCAAGCCCTCTTCCAAGCCCCGCAGACGGGGGAACGCTCTGTCTCCAATTTATGCTCTAAAGCCCGAGCGTAGAGGAGTTTGTGCGCCTGTGTGCGGGCTGTGCGTCAGATAATACACGCAAAGCAGAGGTGGGCGGGCGGGGGCTAAAACCCGTCGCTTGCCGGCCGTAACGGGCCCTTCTCGCGAACGAGCCGCCACAAGAGGATGACGCAAAGAGGGTCAAGCTTTACCAGGATCCCGCGCCACTGACCTCCTCCCACTTTCTCCACCCACCTTTCTCTACCCAGCCCGAGAAAAATATATTTTCTTTTTTTAAAAAAAGGAAGCTGGGGGGAGAATCTCTTCTCCCCCCCTCCTTCCTCGCTTTTCTCCATCCCCCTGGCCACCCTCCCTTCATTCTTAATTACATCCAGATCAGACTATTAATGAAGTCAGTCTGATTTTTAACAACACCTACGGGGAGGCTTTCCTCCGCCAGCGAACGCATCAAATCAAACCGGGCTCCTGAACTTGAGAGCTTTTTTGGCCAATTAAAATGCAACGCTGAAGTACGGCTGATGGTTTCCTCCGCTGTCAATTAATCTGTCATAATTGTCTTTTTAAAAAGAGTCCGTTACTGATTTGACACTGTCAGACTTGGGATGGGAAGCTTGAAACAAAAAAAAGAAGGAAAGTCAATGCAACACAGCATACTTTATTATGGTGCCTACGTTACCCACAATGCAACAGCTGGCAGCTCAGAGTCAGTGTTGAGCCTTTAGCATCACACATGCAATGGTATTCCCCAAGAGGATGCTGGAAAATATGGGGCATTTTTGTTTGACGAATGACTTAAAGAATTAATCGATGATCGATCGATTAACAGCCGGACTGCAGAATCCAGCCTGGAGGGGTGTGAGGGGGAGGAATGCGCGGGGGGTGATGGCTCGCGACGCCGTGTACGCTTTAAACAGACCTAAACCTACAATCGGCATGGTATCATATCAAACAACCCTCCCGCTGTTCACGTGCCTGAGCACCCGCGTTTGATCCTCCAAGGGTACGCCACCAGCAATGTACATACAAACCTGTGTACAACTACAAGATGGGGGGTTGTACATTATACGGTTCCATATGCACACAGTGATGGCAGCCCTTTGATGAGCAAGTTGCCCGTATTGGGGGGGCGGGCTTTAAAGTGCTCCGGTGATGCGGCCGCTTCCCACACGCATCCATATTTGATGTACGCCATGTGGCGGGAAAAACAGCCCCCGTGCTCCCGGCGCTCTGTTCTCCTCAAGACCTCGCTGTCGCAAAGCACGGTCGCACATCTATATGTTTACACGTGTGAGAGTGTGTGTGTGTGTGTGTCTGCCTGTATATGTACTCAAATGTCTCTCTGTAACACCATTGTCCACTGCCACCTGCAGAGCACGCCAGCAGGAGCAGAAACACACACACACACACACAAATCCCACCAGATCAAAACACTGCACTCCATCAAATCCAGTGAAAAGCCTGTTTACTGATGATCTGCTGCGCAGACAACAGGCGTCTGGGGTGGGAGAGGAGGAGGGCGGGGGGAGAGAGAGAGAGAGAGAGAGAGAGAGAGAGAGAGAGAGAGGTGAGGGGTGAGAGCGGTTGAGACAGTGAGGCAATCGGGGAGTGGCCGACTGCAGGGGCTTTTATTATCAGCCATTGTGAAGGCGCTAGGTGGGATAATTGGTCTCCTAAGCTCAATGCGCAGCATGTATTTTTAATGAGCCCACACTGTTGCTCATTTAATATATAGGCAGGAGATTGCAGATCGGCGAGGAACGCGGCGAAATGCTGATGTTTATAGAGACGGGCGGGCTGAGGGAGAGGTAGAGATGTTTAATTATTCCTCCGCTCTGGCTCCTGTTGCTAATGTTATTAGTAGTTTGTTGCATAATTGCTGTATAAATGCCTTATCATGCCAGAAAGACTTGTGCTGGATCGATTGCGCATACTGAGAGGGCTACGGGCGGATCTGTGTCCAAGTTCATTTCAAGACCTTTTCATTTTAATAAAGACGTTCATCTCCACACGTGCAGAATGTTACCGTTGTGCGTTTCTGCGTGTTGTTACATGTTTCACTGTGTCTCCTGCAGGATAATACCCTGAATACCCTGAATACCCTGAAATAAATTGGAACAAAGAACTTTTGGCATTTTTTTGCTCGAAAAATTAGCGGCGGCTGTTTGTTCGATTTCCTGTCGCAGGATTTATCGACTTAACTGATTCAGCTCTAATTAATTTCAGCTCCGCGACAGCTGACGTCCCCTGCTGTTACGGGACGGCGACAGAACACATCAAACTCGGGACCTGATAGGGTGAGCGGCCAGTTACCCTCCTGAACGACACACACGAGCACTGGGATCTGGAACGAATTCGCCGCTGGTAAGCCGACAGCTGAGAGAGGCCAAGCCTCCCCGGCCAGGTGCCGCGTAAAAACACACACCACCTCCAGCCAAGGCTCCTCACCCGCCAAAGCACCTCGTAATGTTCTTGCTGACCTCGCATCAACGCAGAGGGGCGACCCTCCACGTTCCAGCGCTCTCGGACGGGCAATGGAGGGCCGCGCCGACCGGGAACTTCGCAGGCGGGTGGCAGGGAGCGGAAACATGCGGGTTTAAGTGAATTAAGAAGAGTGAGCTGCGCTTAGCCCTGACATGAGTCCATCTCTCTCTTGTTGGAGGGCACGGTGCCTGGGCCACCGCCTCGTAATAGCATTAAACACCTCCCAGAGCGGTGTTGGGGAGTGGGTGCGCTGCAATCCAGAGGCTGAAAAGGGCGGCCGACAATGGAGGGACTACACTTGGACTTTGAATCGAAAGAGAAAAAAAAGGGTTAGAAAGAAAAGGGAGGAATTGAAGACGTGTGGCAGCAGGGATAAAGAGAGGACAGGAGGCAGAGAGAAGAGGTGGCAGGTGGAGGGGGTTTGATTAATGACAGGCCTTTTTGCCCCCACCCCCGCCCCCTCACCCCCTTCCCTCGTACACTACTTCCTTCGGGGGACGACACAGACCTCCTCCGGCTTCCTGCTCCCAAGCTCTCTCCGCGAGATCTTCAGTCTGGGTCCATCCATCAACCGCGGCTCTCATCCTGAATGCATGAAGTAGCCAGCCACAGCGGAGGGCCCTGCTCCCCACTGCCCGTTAACACGGCCCCCGTCCGCCCTCCCCACCCCCCTCCACCAGGGCGCTTGCAGCCAATGATCATTTGCTGACAAACGGTTAAGTCTGTATAAATCAATACCATGATATAAATATCATAAACTAGAGAGCAGTGTCTGTCGCTTGAAGTCGACTCGATGCAAAACAAGGAGTTCATTCTCCCGTCTGAGTGGGACTGGGTGTCATCTGGCGCTTTGATGCTCGTGCTGATTGGGGATACTTTTTTTTTCGCCCCCACACATCTTCCTTAAAAACACATTTTTCTACAGAACTCTGGCATGATGACGCATCATTAAAGCGGCTCACGCGTGAAAAAAAAAAAAAAAAAAAAAGAATGGCTGCAGTGGCCTGCGCGCTCAGTGCTCCGCTGCATGTTGGTACACATGTCAGGGTGGTTAGAACAGGGCGTGCAGTCATTGGGGCCGGGGCCGCTTCCCTTTTGATGCGAGCACAAAAGCTGCCCAGCAGATGTGAGCTGCACCACCCCCCAACCCCCCCCCCCACCCGCCTGCCCGCCCTCAGCCGGGCGGCCAATCCTGTCCTCCGGCCGAGCAACGCACGCACACACACACACACACACACACACACAAACAGAGAGACGCGGGGAGCTGAGCATAAGCATCTGGATCACGCAAATGAATTCTGTTTTGTGACAGCAGACAGACGGGTCCGCCGGACGGACGGCGCTAATCTGCCACCTCCCACCGCCACCTATAATCCCTGACAGAGAGACGGACAGCAGGAAGGAAAGAGTTTAGGGCAGTGAGAGGCAGACAGAGAGGGTGGGGGTTGGGCTGGTGGGGTGGGGGCACTCGCATTATGGTTAAAATAGGCCTGATCTCATTCCCGTACCTGCAATGAATTGCACTGCCCACTGGCTAAACAAACACTTGTTGGCCACTTTGCACACGCCGCCCCAACACAATGGAAGACAGATGATGTTTCATTCACAATCGCGGCTGCCCCGTTTGATACGCTGGCACGGCGGAGCGTAATGTAGCGGCAGGGATAATAAACTTTGCAGCGCGATGAGAGGCGCAGCGGCGCGGTGCCCCGCTCGAGCCTTGTTAGGTGACTCCGACTCCGCCGCCAACGAGCTCCGAAACGGGGGAGACGCACGGTGAGAGCCACATTTCTTCCAATTAAGTCTGACTGACGTGTAATGCGGCCGAATCTCCTGCGGGTTTCCATATGCGGGCCAGCCATGGTGATGAAGGGGGGGTGTGAGTGTGTGTCCTGTGTGCTACAAAATGTGCTTTGTATTCATTGCAGTGAACAGGAGGCCGTTGCAGGAGAGAAAACAGCAGCCATTGATTTTATGTGCTGGGCAGGCGTTTTCTCCATTCCGGAGCATGGTCGATACACACACCAGCACCGGCCGGGGGGGTGGACGCCGCGCGCGCACACACACACACACACACACACACACACACACACACACACACACACACACACACCAGTCAGTGGACACGGGGGCTGTCAGGTGATCACAGCAATCTTATTACCTTGCCGGCACATTCACAACACACGTGCACGCATGATCAAAAGGCAAATGCCGGCACTTTGCAAACACACGCCTGAAAGAAGGGAAAATGAACAAATGGATTCAATGAGGCAATTTCTTTAGCGTGAGCAGGCAGGACAGGGTGGGGGCATGTTTCAGCATTAAATCCTTTATCAAGTAGCTGGCAAATCAAACATTGATTTCCATGAGCCGCTGTGCCGGGGGGCAATAAGGATCTCCCTCATCAACTGAGGCAGCAGCAGGCCACACACACACACACGTAACACTAACAACAACAAGTACACAAACACCCGGACAGCAGGCACTAAATGAACTTTGTTGAAAAGTAATTGCCGCAATCTGAGCAGGAAAAACATTAGCGGGGCTATTCTGTTTGCGGTTGGCCTGGTTTGGGACCGGAGGGGACGCTGGGCAGCTCCCATTAACGCGAGCAGGGGCGAGCTGACAAAATATGACGGCTCAACTCAGGTTCGCGCGGAATGAGACAGAAAAAAGTAGGACCAGCTGAGTTTGTTTTTTGGGTTTTTTTTTACTTAACACGTGTCAATGTTGTCAATGTTCATATTGTTGCATAGTCACGGCAGAAATAAAGAAAAACTATTTCGCATGAAGACAAGACGTTGAAGCAAAGTGGTCCACGACTTAGATGGGAGGTGACCAAGGGGACGATGTACTGTATATAGACAGGTGACAAAAGAAATCCATTTTAGATGATGTTGGATGCAAAGGAGGATGCTCCCCACGACCGATTTGCATTCCACCCCCGAGGCAGCTGCTGGGAGTGTAAGAAATTTCCTCCCAACTATTGAACTGTATATTTTTGTAAAAATTGTCGAGCCACTTGATAAACGGGCAAACCACGATACAAGCAGAATATGAATTTTATACCACGAGCTTCATCGGTTTTAGTAGATTTGACATAATTTTACCACTAAATTCATTCTAATGAAATAATCCTTGAAAAACCAGTTCATTGCTAAAGTTTTCACGGTGTCCAAAGAAACACAGGTTGTGATCTCAGAGCGCGACGCGTTGAGGTGTAAGCTGAGAGCCAGCCGGGGACGGAGGACGACGAGCGCAGAGCGGGAACACAGACGTACGCGTTTGAGAGAAGACGCACGCACAGGGAAGCGAAATGGAAAAACAGGCTCAGGAAATTGGCCAGTTCCTGTATGAGAGAGGTAAAGAAGGAGGGGGGGGGGCTCGAGTGGAAGAAAACAAGAGGAGAGAAACACTTAGAGAAAAAGACGAGCCTTTGCGCGACTTTGCTGTCGCCGTTCTTTGGTTTTTCCGACACGCCGTCGTGTCAGATTGTCACGGGTTTCCATTAATTATGAAAGCCCGCAAGTCTTCTGAGGGAACAATCACCTATTAGGCTGCGACTTCATTAAGACTGTCGGGATGTGGCGGTGCGTTCTCCCCGTGCAAGGGACTCCTTTCACACGCCGCATGTGGACCGCAGCTCTTTCGCGCGCGCTCACTTGCAAGAATATTTACAGGTTAATGACATTCAAGGCGAAAGACGTTCTGGCGTGAACGCAGAGGACTGGTGACTGTGACTCTCAACAGAAACACTCAGGCAAGTGTTGCAAACGGATGAAGAAACGTACAGAGGTGGGCCTGCAAGAGATTCTGAAGCTATTAGTTAAACTGCTGAACAGAAAATGAATCAGCAACTTCTTCAACAATTGGCCGACAGACCAGTCCTTCCCTCACCCGTACCTCAGCGGAGTGAACTTTGACCTCTGAGGCCCGAGGAGCAGGACAGATGACCCCCGCTGAAATCTGAGCCCTTTTGCTTTCTGTGTGAGCCCAGACAGAGCCAAACACGCGTAACGCATGAACGTCGGTGCGTGCAGAAACGCGCGTGGGACGCGCAATCAGAAACACCTGTTGGATCTGCGCAGACACACACCTCCACCGGCACATAAAGG
Source organism: Psettodes erumei (assembly GCA_016785225.1). Classification (NCBI taxonomy): domain Eukaryota; kingdom Metazoa; phylum Chordata; class Actinopteri; order Pleuronectiformes; family Psettodidae; genus Psettodes; species Psettodes erumei. The sequence continues at coordinate 688,460 of JAFBJZ010000001.1, read as the reverse complement.
CGCCTTCGGTGACGCACGACAACCCACATTCAAGCGAGCCTGGCGTATTAATTTCCTCGCTCTTGGCATGTATTCCTCAACGTGAGCGGCGGGCGCCACGGCGACCAGGCCCGTTGTATCCGCTGCAGGGACGAGCGCGCCCCCCTCGCGTTTCCCCCTGCGGATGCGACGGGCAGAGTGGAGGAGAAAGCGGGGTGGCGGAGGAGGAGGAGGAGGAGGAGGAGGAAGAGCACGAAGTGAGGCTACGGTCCTGGATCCATTAAAACAAACGTCGACTGTTGCGGTGCTTGCGCGTGTGAGAGGTGTATGACGAAGTCAACAGCAGCCAACGCACTGATAAGTTGTGTTTTGTCAAATGAAAGAGTAAAATATATGTATGTTGTTCTACATTTTTTTGTCAAACCAATTTGCTTTGCATCGGCCTCGTTCACTGACATGGTCTTTAATAGATGTTAAATTACAGCAGGTCTACAGCACAGACGAACAAACGACACCAGAAAATATCACCGTCGTGTTTTTCTCCTTTAATGCGATTTGTTGACATTAAGGAAAATGTACAATAGCACCAGACTTGCCCTTGAAAAAAAAAAAGGAACGTTTTGGCACCGGTGCCAAAACTAGGAGTTGTGCGCCGTTGCGTGAGACAGACGGGGCTGAGGACAAGCGAGGACAGATCGGGCGAAGGTTTCCCTCAAAAGCCGGAGCTCTGAAGAAAAAAAGAATAAATCCCACGCATTCATTGTACGAACGGAGCGGACTTGATGGGAGTAGCGACTATCTACGGCGTCGTCTTTGTGCGTGTATGCGAGCGTCTCCGCTTCATTTGCTCATGTTGAGAGGGGCCACTTCACCACGCCGGCTGCTGTGAATGTGTGTGTGTGTGTGTGTGTGTGTGTGTGTGTGGGGGGGGGGGGTGCATGACACACTGCAGCTCAGAGTGCATTGTGGATCCGATAATCCTTCACTTATCTGCACCCCGTCAATACCCCGTATTTCCCGCGCTTCCTTCCTTCCTTCCATTTCCTCCCCCAGCCCACCTCATTTCCCACCCTGCAGCCCCTCCCTCCCGAAAAAAAAAACAAACATAGGTGCAGCTTGAGATCCATCCTACCTCCTTTTTCAGAACAAAACAGAGATGGTTGCAGCGAGTAATAACAGAGAGCAGCGGGGATATGGCCGGAGTAGGACGCAGTTTGCCGCAGGGCCACCGAGGCGCTTCAGTCCTGTTAGGCTCACATCTTCAAATGGGATCGCATTCGCGCTGGGAAGGGTCGGGAGTCCGGCGGGTCCTCTAAAAGCGCGTTCTCGGGGAAAGAGAGGCCTCTTCAAGCACAATTTGGGCCGCGGTGTAAACGCAAACGTATCCACTGGAACCCTAAACAAATTCCACTCCTTTAAGTGGGTTAACAACTCCTCCAGGCAGAGCGAGACATGTTTCATTGCAGGTTTTACAGACTTGTCGGGCCCCTGTAGCTGGTTGAGTAAAAAAAAAAAAAAAAAAAAAGCCCCACATCAAGCTGTGGAAAAAAAAGTTCTTCGATTTCCTTTTTCTTATAAAATAATATGAAGAAAGTAAATACTGTACATGGAAATTATTGATGGAATCAGACCAAAATGCTGCTTTAGACTGATGTGGGCTAACTTCCTGAGGATTGGGGGGCAGTTGTAACAACTCCATCTTTACAGCAATGAGGATAAAGGCCCTTTAAACAGGATTTGGCCTGACCCACCACTGTATAGCTGGGAGCTAATACGGCAGCGCGCAGCCAGCGGTGGATCATTTTTCTTCTCCAAATCTGCTTTGGCATGGTCAGGAGTGCCAGCGTGTGCGGGTGCCCGGGGGGGCACGCACCACACACACAAAAACACAGAAGGGCTCTGAGAAGGAGGGGCCCGCCAGCCAGGGTGCGTTGCGCTCCACCTCCGGTGGTTGTTTATCGGTGCGAGGCTGGGTTTTCCCTCGCTGCTCAGCTGAGCAATCAGGTCACCTCTTCTTGACAGACACACCACGCAACACGTATACACACACACACCCACACACACACACTCACTCACACGCGCGCAGACACACACAGTGTGCGCGCAGCCTGCAGCTGTTGCCAATGATGTCAGCCCCGATTTTGGCCCAACTAGCCTTTTGTTTTCGCGGCATGAACGCAGAACAGAGGGGGAGGCTTCGTTTGGCAGCGGAGCAGCCGTGTTGTTTTTTTTTCCGTCTCCGGGACTCTGTGGATTGAGGATTAGTTACTGGTTGCGCATTTGAAGGTGCGCACAATGTAAACGCTTTCAGAGACACTGATTCTTGGGGCGAGTTGATGCAGAAGCACCTTGTTATCAGTTATTCCTCTGAGATATTTTGGGGATGAGACTGAAGTGAGCCGTGTTATCGAAATGGTAAAATTGAATTGCAGGAACGAGCGTACAGGAAAATATTGCATCGCCAATTTGTGTGCGGTAATTTGTCAAAAAAAAAACAAACACTGACTCCTCACTGTAATGAGCTGTTTGAAAACTTAAAAAAGTGCAAAACTGATTTAGCCTAACACAAAGTTAGAGACTGCTTCTCTAGTCTAAAGCCCCACCCCCCTTCTCCAACACAAGTGCTCACACACACACACACACACACACACACACACACACAAATGCACACACTTTGCCTCCACCCCCTGATGTCTGTTGGCAGAACTGTCTGAGGAGCTTAATTGGTACTTTGTCATTTTTTCCTTTCTCACTCTCTCTAACTTTGTCACTCTCAGCATTCGGCTGTGTGTGTGTGTGTGTGTGTGTGTGTGTGTGTGTGTGTGTGTGTGTGTGTGCGTGTGTGTGTGTGCGCGTGTGTGTGCGTCCCCGCGCTGGTGTTTCTTACAGCCCAGGGGGAAGTGCGAGCGTCTCCGTGGCGAGAGGACAAGAGGCTGAGACTGAGGCTGAAGCGACTGCAAGACCTCGGTCGCGCCACATCTCGGTGCGAGCCACGTGTGAGCGGGCGAGGAAGCTGTGCCGGCGCCCGGGCAGCTTCTCCCGCCGCCGCCGACGGGGAGGGTTTCGGAAGACGCGCAGCTGTTCGCGCAGATCGAAAAAAACACACTCATGCCCGCACGCTCTGCCAATCGTGCGCCGGTTTTGGCTCGACGCAATCGGCTTCCGCTTGCTTTCGCGTGCAATCACCTTTCCTTCGCCACGTGTCACACCTGCCGATATTAGATGGAAACATGGCGTGAGACACTCTTCTACTGAGCTATTATACTGTCGGTGACATTTTCGGGCGGGAAAAAAAAATCCTGCTTCTCTTGACATTTGGTGCGGCGGCTGCACAGGCAGCCTGCCTCTCTTGATCTGAGACACGTCTGGCGGGAGCGGCGGCGGCCGGGGCGGCTTGTTTGCGAGCAACGGTTTGATTAGGTCTGCGTTGATTTACAGCCTCGTTGGTTACGGTACACGGCTCTACGGGAGAGCGGGGCTGTCAGTCTGTCGAGCCGAGCGGGGGCCGCGCCGCGTTTGGACGAGTTGCGTGCGCGGGGAGGCGAGCGCAGATCAGCTGATGCCGGGGAGGGCCGGCGGGGATATTAATGCGAACGTGTTGGCAGTTATCAGCGCACAGGAGAGCGATAGGATGCCGGGCGTGCACCGATTGACCCGTTTCAATCAGATCGCTGCAAAGGGGGGAAAAAAAAAAAAGGAAAGGGGGGGGCAGTGCATCTGAACGGCTCCCATTACACAAACAACGCTATCGCGGACAAACACTTTTAACGGCGAGTGCCTCGCCTTGGCGCCGTGCTGGAGCGCTGCAGACTCTGCAGCGCAGCGGCTCAGTCGCGGTGTGTAATATTGGCTGAGAACAAATAATCTGAAAAGCCTCACATGCCCTCTGCCTTTGTGAGCTTTATGAAATATTAACCAAATTAATCTACGGTCTTTTTTTTCCCTCCCCCTCCAGAGAACATACTGTACTGCCACTGATTCCCCGTAAACCAACAATCATTGCTGAGATTAATTCTAAGAAATGCAGCAACAGTTTTGATCTCTGAAAGCCAGGGACACGGTGTAATTATTCCCTTCCATATATCATGCTTTCTATTAATTAGGTCTGTGCTAGCGAACGTTGCCCTGCTCGCTAAAGCGACGGCCCGGCTCCATTTCCAGCGACGGGGGGGGGCCCGGCTGGAACGCGTTTATTGCGACGTCACAGGGCTCAGCGCCCGGCCCGCCGCCGCAGCGTCCGGTCGGGGGACGGATTCGCGCCGCGGCTCGGTGCCGATGCGGCGCCGCGTTTAGCCAGAGCGGAGGGGCCGGAGTTCACCGAGGGCAGAGAGAGCATGGCTCCAGCATGTGACCAGAAAAAGGAGGGCCCGCAAAGTAAAATAGAAAATCATTTGAAGGGATTTTACAGATTGCAGATTTAATGTCCATCTGACGGAGGGGGGGGATCAGAATAAATCCTCTTAGCTGTTTGTTTGGTAATCTGATTTAGTATGATTTTTAGGCTGCTATCTGTGGTGGTGGTTACTGATGCCGTCTCTGGATTGACGACAGCCATTTTCACCTTCGCCCCCCCCCCCCTTCCCCTCCAGCATGTTCGGGTCCCGGAATTGACACGTAAACAAAACAGCCGCGTATGCAAAATCCCTCGCACAGTTCACCAAATCCAGCAGGGCGTCTGCATGTGAAATGACGGCGCTGCGGGGAGGCACACGCCGGCTGTCCCCGCTCCAAAGAAGTGACCTACTTTGCACATTAACACACATTTACATGCAGGACAGATCCCGGGCAGCTCCGCGCTCGGGCGCTTTAAGTGCGACGTGGCGCACGTCCAGTTCTTGGAAAACCTCCTCCGAGGGGGGGGGGGGTTGTCGCTCAGGCGGCACAGCCGAAACGGAGGCGGGTCGAACCGAAATAAGGTGCGCACGGCAGGTTTCTTGAGCGGCGCTGCGCTTTTACCGCGCCAGCGTGCTGAAGGAAGGTGAGGCCCGGCGCAGAGGCCCACCTAAGGTACACACTCACACTCAGGCAGAGCTATTTCCAGACCACCGGCCCCTCCCGTCTCCACCACTGGTGGGGAAACACATCTGCACAGGCCCCCTGTCACAGACGCGACTCAAAGAATGGATCCATTATTCACAGCGGCTGTGAGGGCACCGGCACGCAGCGGTGGGATGCCGTAGCGGGACGGGAACGCTCGCTTCTACTTTTCGCTTTTCTTAGAATTGGTCAAGCGGGCAAAATGCATAATGAGGCACGAGCTTTTCTTAATTTAAACAAAAGAAAAACAGGTGATTCAGCACTCACATTTGTTATTAGGCAAGTTAAACAACGTCGCATAGATGTCCACGGCGTGATTTGAGAGACGTAAAAGTAATTGAAACGGCTCCCGACAGAACACATTTTCCACTGCGTCGCTGCCGAAGCGATACGCGAGGACTGTCGGGGGGGGGGCAAAGACACGGAGCGACGCAACACAATAGGGCAGCGAAAGTTGATACGGCTTCGGACACACGTCGCAACGGGGTTCAGGGAACGCTCGGCACAGCACAATGCAGCGCCGCACAACTCCACGTGGATGAACGTGTAAGTGCTCATGCTCTCTCGCTCTCTCTCCCTCTCTCACACGCACACAAATGCCAGATTGTATACGAGTTTGCTCGCGGACCATGATAAGAAAATGTGGTAAATGTGTAATCTGATATGCATGACTTGAGGTTTCTCTCTTCGCCTTTCTTTTTCCTCTTGGAAATCGCAGGTTGCATCCATAATTTACACCAGCCTCCGTCTGTTTCTCTCCGCTCCGCTCTGCACCCTCCCCTTATTTCTTCCCGGCTCACTCGCTCGCTCTCTCTCTCCATCTCCATCTCCCCTTCCCTCTCCTGGCAATCTGGCTTTTGCAGCTTTGCTCATTAGCATACTGCAGAATGTGCAGATGCCACCAAAAATTATTCACCTCCCGGCACTTTGATGCCGTTTCACGTGTATACAAACCACAGCGTCGACACTTTGCGCGAGCCTCCCGAACAAACGTGGGGGGGCGGGCGGCGGGGGCCGAGGTCCCCCTTTAACCTAAACGTGTAATGGGACGTCCTTCTGTCTGATGTTCCCTCGCATCCTCATTCACCCCAATTACATCATGCTGTCGCATCAGGCGGAGGTTTTAGACAGCGAGGTGATGACGACAGCGAGCGTCTTCCCGGGCGAGGTTTTAATGAACACTTAATATTCATGCAGTCCGGGGGATAACTGAATACATAATATTCACGGCTGTTCCGAGGCTAATTGAACACAGTATTCATGCGTGTTTTTGCATCAAATGGAGCCTTGTCTTGCAGTTTATTCAGTAGAAGGAAAACTGACTGGAGGATGGCGATGAGCGGCGATCCTCCTCTGGATTATCGATATTGGTATTGATAAAGGCAGATCAATGGGCACACTCCATAACGAACCATCGGTTCCGCGCTGTGCACGCCCCTGTCCAGGGCCTCGCGACCCAGGGGCAGAATCCGAGGCAGAGCCAGAGAAGCGTCACCCACTGTGGTGCGAGAACCCTTGTAAACAGTCGCGGAAACCGCTTTTCCTGCGTGGACCACATTGAGGGGGTGACACATCGAGGCCCAGGATGACTTGGCATCGCAACTTGTGCGAGCTCCCGAGAGCGACCGCCCCGCGACCTGACAAGCAGCAGGCGGCCGCGTAAAAAGGAAGTGCCTTCCCCCCGCAAAATCCCAGGCGCGTAACGCATCGCATTAACATACGCTGTGAATCAACCTGTCCCGGCAACCAACTCCGTATGTTCTGACACGTGCGCGGCCCGGTATTGTTCTGTGAGAACGGTTCTGACAGCACACACTGCTCTTGCCTCAGTTGCTGAATAAAATGATAACCAGCGCATTGTGTTCTCCGACAGAACGCCCGTGTTTAGTGGCTGGTGTAACAACAACAAAAAGAACTAAATCCAAACTGCGGGCACCTTATCTTGTTTGCGACACCGCACTGAAGTGCATCTGACTGTTCAGATGAAGACATACAGCTGGTGATAAATCAGGATCCTTACCAGTGTGGATGAGGACGTTTCCTGTGTTTCCTATTAGGCAAAATCCGCTCCTTAATCCTCATCAATCACAGGGCGAGTCTGAAATGAGACGAAACAGAAGGCAGCGCACATCAGGGAGTGTGACAGAACTCTGCTTTTTACCGATAGGAAAACAGGACTTGGGCGGCATCGCTTTATCTGGATGTGATGAAGCACCCTGTCGTGACAGGGACCGACGGAGCCGGAGAGGATGACGCGTTCTCCGATCACCAGCAAATACGAAGAGTAAACTGCTTAGGTGACAAAGTTGATCATGCGTCTTCCTCGTGAGTGCTGTTGCTCACGAACGATCGAACGCTCGCCGACTGCCGACGCCCCCGCGTAGCTGCACGGGGCCGCGTCTTTAACCCCAACTTGCCGTCTTGCCGAGCCAGAAGGTTTTGGGGAAGCTGTTTGCAGTTTGAAACGCAATTTTTTTCCCCACGCGTGCACTCGAGGAGACTTGAGCTATCTGCACAGGCTACAGATCGCATTTAATTACTGTTAGCGCCAGTGCTAGCAAGCTAAATACGCCTCCATGATTTGTTCATTTCCCCCCTCTATATTTGAATCAAATGAAATTAGTCATATGGGTTTAATTAACTAAATATTATCTGATATTGTAATTTCACACTCGGATGTGGGATACAGGGAAGGGTACTTGAGCACGAAGGGAACCCGTGGCAAACCGGCGCTCATTAGAGTCTCTCATGTGTAGTCGTGTTAGCGTTACCAGGAGCAGCATTAGCCGAGCGATTGCTTCTAATCAAGGTTCACACACTGGGAGGTTACCTTCATTCGTAAAGAGCGGGGATCATTCGGCTCACGCCATTATTCACTGTTCCTCTTAGTCACCGGACCGTGGCTAATACAAGCAACTCCCCTCATGTTTTCTGGGACCGCAGAGCTGCCGTCAGGAAAAGTAACGGCTTACTTCTGAAGTTTAATCAGTCGATCCCGAGTTCACAAAACAAATGTTTGTAGTATAATCCAGAGGAGCAGATGTTTTTTGCGCATTTGCAACTAATTTTCATTCGCCTAAAGGCAGAGGGGCGAAACAAAATATCGGCATGGCGAGACGCAGCTAGAGGTAAGTGATTGTTGAACCCGAGCCTTTCGGAGCTTTTAAAGAGGCTCTTCAAGAGAACTCTTCTTTATACTTTAATAATGACGCAAACGTGCTTGAGAAAACAATACCGCATTCCCAGGTGAACATTTGATATTCAAACATTTGTGAGCAGTCGGCGAAGGGTCGTCCTATTGCCTGCGAATCAGTGGCGCTCACGCAGATGGAGGCGCGTTCAGCACAGGACCCTCTGCACCCCACCCCCCCCCACCCCCCACACCCACCCCCACACACACACACACACACCCCATCCCATTCCCCACGTGCGTGTATTTCGTGGACCACGTGTTTCTCAAGCACAATATTCAACGCCAGTGTTAGTTCCCGCTCATACAAAGGCTCCGTCGCGGCGCCAAATGAGCTACGGTGAGAGGTATTAAAAAAAAAAAAAAAAAAAAAAAAGCGTGCGGTAATTTACTGATACCCGGTAATGAAACACGAGAGCGGCGCGGCATGTTTTTCTCACCCTCGCCGAGAGGAAATGCGGCTGCGGAGGGCCGCGCCGGCTCGCCAAACGCTGTCACGCTGCCTCCCGACGCAGGCAGAATTATCAGAGGAAAAACAAACGGAGGCATTGATTCACTAGTTGTTTATTTACAGCCCTCTCCGGAGAAGAAATAAATTCTCCTGTTGAGGCTTTGTTTCCCCATCACACGCCGCGACGGGATGCACGAGAAGAGGGGTGAGCGGGCCACACACACACACACACACACGTCTTACATCTGGATTAATCTCCAATGGGCGTCATCACAGATGCCATTAAACGTAGCAGAAGGCGAGAATCATGCAGGAGAGAGGCTGCCATCTGAATAATTTATTCAGAGGCTCATCTTGTCTCACACCAGGGGGATTTCTGCTTTCAATTTACACTGTTTTCCTCCCCATATTCAAATCGGGGAGCAGATTTATTGTGATTGGCGCACAGAAGGTCAACGTTAGCAAGCCGGCGTCGACGCTGTCCTCGGTGGGCTGGTATGCTGGTCTATTAGCACACCGGGAGAGCGTGTGCGTGCACACTTGTGTGTGTGTGTGTGTGTGTGTGTGTGTGCGGGGGGGGGGCAGTCTTTGTTTACCTCAGTGTGTGCTGGGTGACACTGGAGAATAGGCCCGTGGAGCGCAGAGACAGCAGTGTGCGTCTGAGCTTATTAGGCTGCTTTCCAAGGACACGGGAGGCTCTAGACATTACACCGGCTGGGGGAATAAAAAAAAAAAAAAACACCGCCGCCGCCGATCGTAGCGAGGAGATGTTAGGACTGCAGAGCGAGGGGCAGGGAGGGACGACAAGAAAAAAAAAAAAAGGACAAGGGAGGGAAGGGAGGATGAGAGGGGAAGCGGGGAGTCGTGGACGAGAGCGGGAGGGAGGAAGGCGAGAGCCGGATGAAGTCATGGCTCTCATGCATGTCCTCAGTCTGCGTGTCACACTGGGACTGGGAAGAGGACAGAGAGCGGTTCAATAAGGCGCAGGTCATGTGTGACGGGATGAGCTGCCATTAGCTGAAGGCACGCCGAGCAAGTGACGAGCGGCGGGGGTGGGGACAAAAAAAAAAAACACCTCGGAGCGACAAACTGCATTTCCAAGGCTTCTTTTGTATATTTCCGGCATCCGAGGCGGCGCAAATGATGTGTTCCGTCGTGTTTTTTCGCCGTATAACTCCCCCGGGAGGAGATCAGTCTCTTTTCGCTCGACACTCGGTGTGGGTGGCGCGCACGCAGCGCAGATGGGGGGGAAGCGCGCCGGGATGCGGGAGCTGTGTTCGCCTGAAGACGCTCGCTCTGCGAGAGAGGAGCCTCTCGTCCACTCAAATGTAACCCGAAGTTTTGCAGATTACGAGGTCGCTCGGGGGAAACTGTGCTTACCCAGCAAAAATGACCTTGTCATTTTCCAGTAGTAAATTGGTATGTGCGCGAGCTGGCGCTGATGAGAGGACTTGGCTGGTTCCGCCGTTACAGGCATGAATGGCCCGGTAGTGGCCGGGCGCAGCGCGGCGGTTCAACAAGGCCTCTTTAACCGGCTGAATGACGGGCAAGCAGACGGGCGGCGAGCCAACCCGCGGACATTCAGCCCCGGCTGCTGTGCCGATGCCAACTCAGCCGGACCGGAGAGGCCACATGACGAGGGCAGAGAGGGGAGGCGAGCTCGATGAGCGCATCCACAGCTCGCTCACCGGGCTGCGTCTTCCCTTCCCTTCCGATTTTCCACCGCCGTCGAGCGCTGCTCTCACGCTTGCTCTTGAAATAGTTTTGTTGTCTGTCGTTTGCGACCGTGGGGAGTCTACGAGCGCGCGGCTCGTTAAAACTTTTTGATGTCAGCGTCTACAGCCCGCGGGCGTTGCGTCAGGAGCCCTCCGCAGCCCTCCGCCTCGTGGAAATCTCCGCGCAAACTTGAGGGGAAACTCGGCACCAGTATGACACAGCACGGAGGAATGCGCCAGCGGATGTGGCTCTCGCTCCGTCTCAGTCGAGCCCCGTTCTCCTCCTCCCTCTCCCGCTGTGGGCAGGTCCATGTGCGCCCAGTAATTATCAAGGTTATTTTCTCCAGAGGGCCAAATCCCTGTTTATGGGCATGAGCGTGTGTCACACGGCCCTGGCTGTCAACCCACAGGACGCCGACTCCGGAGACAAATCCCAGAGAAAATCTCAGCTCCGGCGACACTGCGGTTGCCAGCGCAGTTGCTCCGCTTTCGCTCCCGTTTAAAAACAAAACAAAGAAAAAAAAAAACAAAACACGTTTGCAGTTTTTCGGTGGCTGTGTCACGACCTCAAATGAGACGGCAAAAACGATGCTTTCGTGTGAGCTTTGACCTCGGCCCCTGCCAAAAACTCCGCGAGCTATTTCTGGAAACCACCGACCAAATGAAGGGGATCCAGCGGCAAAGTGAAAAATTAATACTCAGACAGCGAACCCAAAAAGAAAAAAAAAAAATAGCAGAGCTGGACGTGAACGTCTTCCATTTAAATCAGCGTGATTTATTCATTGCAGACATGAGGTCACAGAGTGCATGCTAGTTCTACTGAACTGTAAAAAAAAAAAAAGGAGACAAGTTTCTACTATTATTGGTTCAACTCAGTCCCTACCCAGCACCAGACACCCGGGAGAATTGCGACCTGAACTGCAGAGCACATTTCCCCTTGGCGATGGCTACAGAGGAAGTGAAAACTGTGAAAGGCCAGTGGTTAACAAGCCCCGTAAAAAAAAAAAAAAACACTAACCAATCCAACAAGCTAAGCATTATACCAGTTAATTAGAGGCAAACAGGAGGGAACTTTGTTTTCTGAATGGGATAACAGACCAGGCTTGTTCTCGTGCTACAGAAGGTTCGTCGGCAAACAAGAGCCCGGAGCGACCTGAACTGCAAGCTCCAAAGTAAATTTGCATGTAACAAACTGTTAGCTGGGGTCAGGAGTACACGTACACACACACACACACACACACACACACACAGGCGCACGCACAGAAATCGGCTGCTCCCTTCACAAAAGCTGCTTCCTTTCCGTTTCATCGCGCGGGGCCGGGCTTTGTTAGCGTGCGGAAATGCCTCCAGAGGGAATGAAAATACTGGCAAGTCCCTGCAGCTCTTTCTGGAGAGAGACGCGGGGCGAAAAAGAGCCGGGTCCTGCAGCTGCAAGGTCTCACACACACACACACACACACACACACACGCAACCACACGCATGCATGCCAAGCGCCCGCGGAGGTCTCCGGTTACGTACGGAGATAACCGTGTTAACCTAAAGTGCATAAACACCGGTGTGCGGTTACGGGGCTGTCAGGGCACCGGAGGAGTCAAGAGGAAGCTAACGGTGACGCCACGGAATCTAAAGCTGGACTAACGCTGTCACTGCTGCCACAAAATCACAGGCCGCGTCACCGTGTAACGCTCACACCACCGCCTAAATCAGGGGGTTTCCAGCCTGGGAATTACATCTGGAGACGCAGCCCGGGCTTCATTAAATCATACAGGCATTGTTGTCTTGCTTAGAGATCTCATAAAACACCCCCCCCCGAAAAAAAAAAGTTCAAGAAGAGTTGAGATTTCTGAGCGTGCACACTGTATGAGGTGTAAACCCTGAACCTGCACCATAACCACCGAAACCACCGCGCAGCACGGTACCTCACTAATGCTCCTCCATTTTTTTTGTTTTGTTGTTGCTGGGGAGGAGGGGGGGAGGTTATATATATATATATATATTCCATTACCTCACTCCACGGCCATCTCGGCTGGTGAAAAAAAAACACATGTTTGTAATCAGACGACAGCGCCCCGACAGCAGATGATTGCAATCAAACCGTCGACGGCCAGCCATTAAAGCAAAAAAAAAAAACACACACACACAAGCTGTATTAGTAAGAAAGAGAAAACAGCGGTAAGAGAGGAACACGTGATGTTGCCGGGCGATCGCTCCGTCGCGCGGCTCGTGGAAAACGCAAGAAGCTGAAACGGCCCACGGATCCGTTCCCTCCGGCTCGCTGGCCGATAGCAGGCGTGATGACTAGGGTTACACATGCAGTAACCTTTGCTAAACAGCTGCTTCTATTATTTCATCCAGCCAAATTAGTAGAACGTTAAATATCTTCATATATTATATAAATATAGCCCCCCCCACCCCACACGTCCACTTGACCCGGGAAATAAAACGCAGGACGCTATTTTTACTCGATACTTTGTGTAAATTTGCGCCTCCTGCACAGAACTGACGGACCCAGCTGCCTGCCGCCACGCCTCTCCACTGCAGCCGCCCCAGGTTCTCCGAGACGACACAAGCCAGCGCCGAGCGTGCGCTTCTGATGCATTCTCGTACCTCGGGCCCCTGGGTTCCCAGCGTCACAGGCGCCGCGTAACGCTGTACTCGCTGCCTCCGCTGGGATGCAGTTTTTACGACGGAAACAAATGCAAAGCCTTAAAAAAAAAAAAAACGCACGATAATTAAAGCAGCCGCCCGCCTTCGCCTTTCCCCCCCGCACAACACGGTAAACAAGCGTGCGTCGGCTTACAGGTTGAACAAAACCGGAGCTCCGAGCTGATTTCCTTACATCCTCGCCCTCATTCAGACCTTTAAATGTCTGTGTGCGGAATGTGACGAAGTCACAGTTTGGCTGGTCCACCGGGGACCGCGGGGATACCACGCGTTCGTACGGCTCATCGCTTACAGCCAAGCAGCATGTCGACATGTCACGAAAAGTGCGTAACGGCGGAAAAAGGCAGACGTTTGACCAAACAGCTGACCGAAACCGTCTTACAGGGGGAGGAGGCTGTTAGCAGAGTCAAGACGAGAGCGCTGACGAGAGCGGAGGAGCTTTCAGGACAGCTGCTCCAGTTTCTCTCCCCGTCACTCTCGCTCGCACCCGTGCGACAACGCGCACGCAAAGTGACACACACACACGCACACACACGCGCTCCCCTCTCTCCTTTTTAGCCCGTGACAGCAGGCACCCAGCGATGACATGAGGAGCGTCTCTGGCAGCCAGCAAGGCAGCACTAAACAGACAGAAATATCCGCTCTGACAGACGGACAGGCCGTCAGCCACTCCAGCGCACATGCAGCTGTCGCCCAGCTTGGCGCTCCTCTTCCGACAACCCGGTTTGGGCTCTCCTTCACGCAGTTCTCCCCGCGCTTCCCTCTTGTTCCTCTTTTATTTCCTGTTTTGTCGTTTTCACGGCGGTCGCGTAGCGCGCACGAAGCTGCGCCTACGGCACGTTTAGGACGCCGGGTTCGGCCGTGGGGAGGTAGGATTGAGGAGGGGCGCGCGGCCGCCCTCCGCTCGGTCGGCCCTTGCTCATTTCCATTCTGTTCTGTCGCTCTCGCCGTCCGCCGAGCTCTCCCTTCCTCGGCCACAGCCGTTCTCAATTAGGAGGGTCGGGCGGCGGAGTGGAGAATAACTCCGGCTCTGGTATCTGGAGCTGGAGAAACCACCGCTCCAACGCGCTGCGCCAAAAGCTGGGCTGCAGCCGCCTGTGTGTTTGCATGTGTCCGCGAGAGCGCGCGTCGCATAAATCTGCTCGGTTGTCGACGGGTTGTCAGTGACCTCTGACCTCCATATTTAAGCAGACGCAAATATGACAGGACTGCTAATGTTGTGATTGCTTCAGCGCCGTCCTCTTCCCCGCAGGAACGGCGCTCTCTTTGCTGCTCGGTTTTGAAGATCGCGGCGGCAAAAACAGCGCGTGCACTGACTCCGCTTCAGCCCCCCCACCCCCCGAACAGGAGAGGGAAGCTGGTGGCTGCAGTTTACCAACACATCTGCAGGTGTTGCATTTCCAACTGAGAAACTCCCGCTGTGAGAAAAGAGCACGGCGCGCAGAAAGAGGAATACACGACCACAAACTGTCTCTCTGCTCTCTCTCTCTCACACACACACACACACACACACACACACACACTGCAGGTGCGGTGCTCTACGGCACTTTCCTCCGCAGCATCGAGCCTGAAACAGCGGCGCGTCCGACAGTCTCTCCGACGTCTGTGTCTCTCTCTGTGAAAACCACGGCTTCAGTGTGCCGCGGCGCAAAATGAGCGACAGGTCGAGGCTGAGGCGCCGCGTATCGGGCGCAGACCCGTCGAGCCCGGAGAGCGAACGCGCTCGTCGGCGGGGCCGTGCCGCGCGGCCGGCCTGTCCCGGTGGGCGTCACGCACAGAAAGTCTGAAAAGAGCCACAAACAGGTGAACTAACTGGGGTCCCGGTTAGATAAACTCTCTGTGGTGAGAAGAACTGCTCTGCTCGCACACTTTTGTGCGGTCCCTCCCCTCCTTTAGAAAACAGCTCCGTTTCGGAATGGATTTTTCGCCCCCCTTTTTTGACTCGAAAACCTCTTCCATGAGAATCAGCTCCGTTTGTTGGTAGCCGGGAGTCAAGCAGCTCGGAGGAGCTCCAGAAAGCACGTCTCCCAATTCAGCAGAAGAAAGAGCAATCAGCTGGGCTTCCGATGGCATCCGACAGACGACAGACTCAATCTCCCCTCTCCCAGCATCTCCATTGTGATGTTCCCACAACGCTGGCGCGCACGCCGCACTTCTGATGGCCTGCGCAAATAGGCCACAGATGGGCAAGTGTGCGTCTCATTCGGAAACACATGCGTCGCGCTTTTAAATATCACGATTCTTACATTGCCCTGCGTTTTGTTTTGTTTTTTTGTTTTTTCTTCCTCATCCCATTTCCGCCATCCTTTGTTTCCTCATTAAGAGTTAACGTGCGGCTGCGGCGCTGGCATCTCGCCTCGCCGTTGGAGGAACCGCTCCAACGAGGGCAGCGCGTCTCTTTTGTCTGCCGCCTTGAATGGCGACACGCACACAAGGTGGGGTACTCACGAACGCCGTCCCTCACTCGCGCTCCCGTGCGGCAACTGCCGCCGCCCCCGCGCCCCCTCTCCCCCTCTCCCTCTCTGCCCCCCCCACCGTGAATCCTGCCGCGGCATTGGCGGAGCGTCCCCGGCATTACGAGAGGCCATTAATGAGCGCGCGGCGCGGAGTGTTGTGATGCGTGGCATATTGCAGCCATTCGTCAGAGCCGGGAGACACTTGACAGGCGGACGGCCAACAGGTTGTGTAATCATATAACGCAGCCATGTCAGGCCCGCCGCGGCTCCGTGTCCCATTCAGGCCTCTAATGTTGTTTTCCTCTGGGTAATTGACGACGCCAGACAGAGGGACCCCGTGATGGATAACGCCGCGGACAAACTGGCGCACAAAGATGCCGTTCCACTGGAGTGATGTCATTTCAGATTACATCGACGTTTGAAGACGTTTGAAAGGAAAAATCTGGTTATGTTGCGGCTCGGGTCTTTTGTTCTTGTTTCTTTTCGTCGTGATGACTTTGCGCTCACCTTAGTAATGCGCTCTGGGAGCATGACGGCATCTCCAACACTGAACCAGATGGGGAAACAAACGCTGGCTGTCGCCTGATCAGATAACACGTGTCAGATAGATTACCTAAGACGCACTCGACACACAGATCTGCCATCGGCTGTTGTTCGAGCTCGAAGCCTGAAACAGTTTTTTACCGACAGCTCCAAAATGACTCCACGTTAGTGAAACTAGCCCGATCAACGTCGACCGCCTGCATCTCCCACCCGAGGGTGAGCCGAGTAACAGGAATGCTGATTATTGATTGATATTGACTGTCGCGACGCGGTGAAATAGCCGGAATGAACCGACTCCTGCAGCCATTTTTTTTCTTTTCTTCTCCAAACTCTTCGCTGCGAGTACTGTCCCCTTAATGAGCAGCAAATATTGATTTGATGCGTAAAAAAGGTGAAGCTGGACCCTTCTGACTCTGTTCTGTTACTATTATTGTGTTACTCATCGGGGTTTAATGAGTCATAATTGTGTAAAGGTTTTTTGAAAAAAATGAAATCCATTTATAAGTTACGCAAGTTATTGCATTAATTACGCCACAACAAAGTGAATGCGTTGCTGCGATAATTGCAGCGTACCTGGAATGCCATCCGACGCCAAAGAATGCGTCGCAAACATTCCCCCTCCTCTGCACGACAACGCAACTCGCGGCTGCCTCAGAGAAGTGGAGTTGGCCCCGAGGCGGAGCGAAGACGTTGTTAAGGATAGCGAGTATCCTCACACAACCTGTTCTGCTCTGTCCCTGAGCTGGAAAAAAGAGAAGACAATGTTCTCTCTCATCCTCCCACTCTCACCACTTTCTACCTCTGCTTGTTTGCGAGATGCCTCTTGCAGCGAACAATCACCAAAAAAAAAAAAAGACAGCTTCTGCGTGAGGAAAAAAAAAAGAGGCCCGTAAGAAGATAACCAAAATGAATATCACCAGCGAGGATAAAAATACACATTTCCGTCTTTGGCGTATCGTCACAGTAAGCTCCACTGCAGCGCCTTCAGGTTGAAAGTCTTGACTCGTCTTCAGATATTCTCTCTTTCTACCCTGTCTACGTCTTTCCAAACATACACTGCAACTTGCAGTCTATGGAGAGAAGCAAGGGGAGAAAGGAGGGGAGGGCAGAGGGATGGACAGGAAACGGAGGGAAAGAAGCGCAAAAATGAAAAAGAGGGCCGATGGACGGGACTGTCATTCACCTGGCGCGAGCGAAGCCCCAGGATCCTTCGCTTTATCTGGCAAGGCCACGCGGGAACCGAGTCACAGCCCAGTCGGACCACGTCGCTCACTGAGTAATCAGCTGCGCATCTGCATCAACATCTTTACAGCTTGTTTCCCTGAAGGCCGACACAGGTGAGGCAGCACTCGCTGGATTATGAACAGAAACAAACACAGATGCCCGACATCGCGAGCGGGTTGCTTAACCCCGGCGCTCCGCGGCACCTCGTCGGCTTATGCCATCGATTCCTAACCCCCCACACACACACACACACACGCGTTCACATCAGCTACAGGGACTGTGCACGCGTGAGCACCACAGCTGAGCCACGACGCAGAACCACGCCCCTCGTGTTCAGCGTGGATGCGGCGCCCAGAGCGAGCGCGCCTCTTCCTCTCCCCTCAATCTCGGCTCACAACGGCCACAGTGTTCAGCGTCAGGAAACAGTGGCTGCACTATGTGGTGCGAGCACTGGAAATGCATCCAATTAAAGCAGCGCCCGGTGTGTGTGTGTGTGTGTGGGGGGGCTCCTCTGTAAGCGGTAACAGTCTGTAGCATGTTTGCAGCAATGATAGGCTTTCTAAACAGATTAAGCCAGCGGAGCTCCGCATTACTCATCCCGACTGACTGTCTGGCCAAATTCTGCCTCTGTTGCGCAGTCGCTCGATCAACCGTCGGTGCACGTTGTCGTTTCAATGTGAGAAGACAAATAATAAAATATATATATATATAAATATAAAATAAAAGAACAGATATCGGGTGAGATGCACAGAGTCTGACAGCTGCAGAGTAAAACTCGTCTTCCCGTACTTTCATGTGTCTGCAGTCATGCGCTCTGTTCCGTCCGCCGGCAGCGACTCCCTTTCTTTCGCTATGCGTTGGCTGTCACTCTCTCGATTGTCGGTGCGTGCGCGTGTGTGTGTGTGTGTGTGTGTGTGTGTGTGTGTGTGTGTGCCTTGAACCTGTCGCTTTCTGCGCTCTCACGTCCGCGTGCTAATCGCCTCGGCTGATCCCCGCTGGTCGCATGCATGTGTGTACACTATCTGTGTCTGCAGTATATACACTTCTGCGTGTGTGTGTGTGTGTGTGTGTGTGTGTGAGGCAGATGTTCCCCAGGCTGTGCCATTGCTCAGCGTTCACAGACAGACAAACGCACACACTGCACTGAGGAAGATTAACCAGCAATTTATTATTTATTTGTCACCGAAATCTGCCCCCACCCCCACCCCCCCCCCCATTTTCTCCTCCCATAATACTTGTTTCTTAATCCCTGGTAGCAAAGCATACAAGTGTGTGTAACGCTGGAGTTTTGCACTGCTCTGGGCCCACTTTAAAACTGCCAAACTTCTGTCGTTTAGGGAGGGAAAGTGAAATTTGAACCGCATTTCATTCTTACAGTGCAGTGCCGGTGTCCAAATTATTACAATACGCCGCTTGCAACCAAAATCTAGAAAATCAGGCGGCGATTTTAGGCGTGAAGCCCATCTACGGACAAGCTGCACTTTCATTTTGAGCACGTGAACCACTTTGCATATTACCTGGAGTTGCGCAACTGCCCACTGGTTTAAAAAAAAAAAAACACAGTGTTTTGGAAACAAATAGTTCTTGAATCATAGCATCATGGTTCTGTTCTATTCTCCAAGTACTGACGCTGGCTGCAGGGTTCTCAGTGGGGACTGGCTGGGTTTTTTCCCCCTTTTTTTTGTTTTTTTTTTACACAGAGCCAAACAGGATCCTGCGCAGCTCCTCATAAACAGCAGCTGCAGACTGCTCAGTTCCCAGTTCCTCCCCGGCCGCCAGCCCAGGAGGGTCCAATCAAAACCAGCCACATTACTCCCTCACTTTCGACTCTGCGTGCCAAGTCTGCTGCGTGTCGGGGGGGGGGGGCAAAAAGAAAAGAAAAGAAAAGAAAAGAAAAGCCCGGGCCGAGACGAGCGGTGGATTCAAAGAAAAATCTGTTTACCTGCGTGAGCTTCCACCTCAGCGGTGCTGCCGCTCCGATGGCCGCCCCCTCCCAAACCCACCCTTCATGTATTCCTCACGCGTGGTCCCTCGCTGACCCCCCCCCACACACACACACCTCCTCCTCCTCCCTCCTTAAGCGGCGATCTGAGGGGAAAGGAAGACAGAAGAGAGGGCTGTTAGATTTCTTTTAATGGAATGCCAGGGAGAGCCCGGTTCAGACAGAGGACAAATGTATCGCGGAGAAATACACCCCGCTCTTGAAAAATGCATGCGGCGAAGCCAGGAGGGAGTTTGCTACACTGCCCCATTTACTCTACCTCCTCACCCTGCCGGGGAGCCAGTGAACCAATGAACGGCCGCAACACCCGTCACACCGCCTTGCCTGCCTGCTGCAGCAAACACGCACGCACGCCCATGTGACCCCGCCGCCCCGCCGCACAGGAACAATGTCCTTCCTAAAGGTTATCAGCTGCCCGGCGCTCGGTCGGCCCGAGTCCCGAGTCCATTACACCCAGAGCGGCGAGATTCGCTGCCTTAATACACCTCTCTTAGTCGCCCCTCGCCGCTTCGCTGCACCTTTTACAGGCCGATACAAATCCGACGCAGGCCCAGAATACACACACACACACACACACACACACGCACACAAACGCGCACACTCTCACAGGTTTTGGGATTATCCCGCCAGCACCTCTCTCGTCTCATCTTAAACGCACTTCGGCTCGACTGGTGCGAGTTCTGTTGCGCTGTTTGGATTCGGACGATCGGTCTCACCAGCACTGTTGTCAAGAACAACAACAAAAACAACAACCTGTGACGTCACCTGAGCAGCTAAAGAGCTGGTTACTGTGACCTAAGAAGACGCACCGCTCTCTTATCTCCTCCGTTGTTTCCTCACCTGCAATCTCACAACGCCGGCGCAAACCAGCTTCCTCCGCCTCAGTCCTGTGACTCCTTGCCTCCTTCTAATCAGAGACAAACAATGTTTGATCAGCGGGACGTGGCACAGGGAGGAACGCTCCCGTACGCCGAGCTGGAAGAAATTTCATATCAGTAAGACGGGAAGGAATCGCCGACACGCAGGTGCTTCAATACGTCTTTGTCCGACTCGGGGCCGGATCGAACGCACCTCCTGCCGACATCCGGACGGCAAACGTGAATGGTTAAACCAGAAGGGCTCCGTGGAGTGAACAGGGGGGGGGCACCGCCGCCGCCACCATACATCTTAACACCTGCTCGTTCGTTCGGGTAATCCATGAGAAGAAGGGAGCACACCAGAGACCGTACTGTGGGGAGAGGGGGTTGACTTTGGACCGAGGCCAGGAAAGAAGAGGACAGGGCGGAGGAGAAACCCATAAATACGCGGGGAGGCGAGCAGGTGTCGCCGACAAATGTGATTTACGAGGCCTACGTCCCGGCGCGGCGCTGACAGGTAAGCCTATTAGGTTGATATTACCCAGCTATAACACGCGCCGATGGACCCTCTTAAAAATGTGTTGTGCGCGTAAAAGCCGTTGGGCTGAGGAGAGACATTATAATATCACATTGTTAAGTTTGCCCTACATTAAGTTCTGAAAATTCAATTATCGTGTTTTTTTATTGAACTGACTTTTAATTGGTTTTCAGCAACCATCCAAGAGAGGTATGTTTATTTTAAGGTTGGTAAAAAAGGAAACTTAAAAAAACTTGATTTTATTATTACATTAGATTGAATTCCGGTTCATAAGCAATACTGAACAAATGTTGTTGTTTTTCCCCCCCCGCACGTACTTCGAGGCGACACCAGGCTTCACAGCTGACGGGTGCAGGAGAGGAGCTAAATACTGAGACGGCAGCGCATTTCTGAGGAGGGGAAACCGCCGGGGAGCAATCACCCAAGAATGCGAGCGTTTATGAGAAACTAAACTCCCGAGAACATCGAGCGGAGGTCTGCAATCGAGTTTCACTTGTAATGCCGCGTGAGAGACGCGAGGCTGCGGGGAAATTGCCGCCACTTGAGCGGCGCACTACAGCTGGTGTCGAGAGCGGCGCAGCACAAAGCGATGGGCTCCTTTAATAATGTGGCGAATATTGCGGTGAAAAGCCTGCGTCGTGCTTCGTACGAGCTTCTGCAGACCCCCCCCCACCCCCACCCCACCCACCCACCCCCCGTGTCAGAAGCGTGAACTCTTTCATCCCGGATATAAGAGGCTGCGGTGAAATCCTCAAAGAAACTAATCGTGTTAAATGAGGTTTGTGTCTGGATCCGTGACTTCTGAGTGTGCTGTGTGTGTGTGTGTGTGTGTGTGTGTGTGTGTGTGTGTGTGGGCTGTGGGGGGGGGTGTCCTCTTGAGAGACAAAAAAATTCCTGTCACCCCCGAATCTAAACTCCGCGTCAACTCTCCGGCTCGAGCCCGGTCGGCTCCCGCTCCGCAATCGCGCCTCTCCTGGCGCTTCGATCCCGGTAATCGCATCTGATGATGTGGCTGCTCATTGACTGAGATAAACCAATTTTCTGCTCAAACTCTTTAAAGTGGCTCGAATGCTGGAGACGACAAAGCCCGAGTTTGCTTGCTGAAAGCCCTTAACACCGCAAGGTTTACTTTAGCTTCCTGGGGGGAATCCTAGTCTGGAGGCGGCTGCTCGACTTGTACGGGCGGACTCGCTCGTGCTGGCGCCGCCACGCACCTGATCGTCCAAGGCTGAGGAAGCAGGGGAGGGGGGGCTATAAAAGCCAACCTCATCTCCTTAAAACAGGCAGGGCTGTCCCCGGGCGTCTTAACACAACTCATCAACTGTTAAACCAGAGAGAGAGGCAGAGGCAGTAAAAATCAATGCCCCCCAACGCGGCAAACAGCAGTCGATGATGTTAGCTGGAAGAGGAAGGGGCGCGAATTTGCAGCAGCTTCTGAGGAGGTAAGGAGGAGAAAGGCGGAGAGGGAGGGGAGGAGAAAGTCCGTGTTAAGCTAAAAGCAGCGGGCTAATATATGTAATTGATTACCTCTATGCAAACTGAAGAACTCTTGGAGGGAGAAAAAAAAAGAGAGAGAATGCAATTTAAAGCAGCGGAGTCTCTGGAATCGATTGGCACCGCGAGCGAGAGAAGCCATTTCCCTCCCAGCCAAGATAAAACACTTTACTATGAGCTGTCAGATACTTATCAGGAGGAAATTAGCAGAGGAATACCATTTTCCCAAAACAAACAGGTCAAGTGTTTCTCCTCCTCCAGTGGTCTCTCCCTGCCCCTTGGTTCTCCGCCACTCCGATACCATCGCCGCCTATTTCCTACAGTAACAAATGCCGACGGTGATGAGAGGCTGAGGCTGCGTTTCATTCAAGCAGATCAGTTGTAATAACAAAAAAAAAAAGGGGTAGGCGACACCGGAGCCTGCCAGCGCCCGCACGTACGTGCTGACGCAAGTCTGCCCAGAATCTCCGAGCCAGATCTCACCAAAACAATATTTGCGTATTTTGGCCTGCAGTCTGTGTTCCTGGCTGGGGGGGAACACACATAGAGAACAGAGCACAGAGAGATGTGGAAGCAGGAGGCGGCCCTGTCGTCGCGAGAGAAGAGGAGGGGGCGGCGCGGCGTCGACATCAGAACGCTGGTCCTGCAGTCGTCGCTCAGCAGGTAATTATGATAACAATGTGTTCCCCGGGCAGCCTCTCTCTGATTTCGTTTGCGAGCACTTACCCTTCCTAAAACCTCCTCCCGATAACATCTGATATGATTACAAAGTCGAGATCCTTTTTTTCGAGGAGCGCCCACTTGTGTGCCTCCGGTTTGGTGAGCCCCTCCCCCTTTGCGACGGCGCCTCTCATCTCGCGGTGTGCGCGCCTCGCCCCACCGACACCAGCTGCTACCGAAAACCTGCTATTGCCCACGACGATAACTCCGTCCCGCCCGCGCGGGGAAACGCATCGCTTCGCCGCGTCTGTTATCGTCCGGTTTGAACAGCGGGAGTTCGGCCCCGAATGAGAGCGGCGGCGGGGTTCGACCCCGCGATCACCTCCGCCGCGCAGCACGTCCGCCGTGCTGTCATCGCGACGTGCGGCCAGGCCGCTGACACGCCGAAGACATTTAAGATAATCCCAGAGATGTCTCGGTGTTTTTCCCAGATCGCATCTTCAAAGGGGGGAAAACGCGGACGGGCGGCCTCCACTTGAAAGGGAGCGAGATGTGGAGGGCTCTTGTTCTGAAGGGGGGGGGCAGGAATAGCTCAAGAATGCAATCATGGCTTCGGAGGGAGAAGGAGGGCCTGTCCTGGCTGGCTGAGCCGGCGGGAGGGCGGCGGGGGAGAAGACACACCTGTTGGACGGGACACAGTAAGAGAGAGGACTCTCACCTGACAGCGGCTGTAAATCTCGCGGGTTGTGAAGGCTGAGTCAGCCGGCTCTTCTCCGGCCCAGCCCTTTTCATCGCCGTGCCGTCACCTTGAGGGTTGCACGGTCACGACGCCGCAGCTTCTCGTTGCGTTTGTGCGACAAGACGCCCGACTTCGGTGCAGATGCCGAACTTTTGTTAAGCAGTCCCAAATGTGCGTCAGGCAGAGTTTTCAGGTCTTAAAGTCGCATTGTGGATAAAAATGCAGACGGAGTGAGCTTTTTCGCCGAGCGAAGTGAAGCTCCAGTCTATTAATCCCCGAGGGGAGATTTGTCCCCCCCCCGCCACATGTAACCTATTCTGACTGCTTAGGACTTAGCAACTTCCTCCTCCCTCCAGTGATCAGGACTTAACTCCTGTGTCGCCCTGCGGGCGGCTCACTTAAACATTTCCGCGATACGTTGCGCGACACGCGAGACATGTTCTTCCGGACGAAAAACCGGCGCCGGAGATGCTGAACGGAACGTGTGGCGCACGAGTGGCTCAGGAAGTATTAAAATTTTAAAAAACAAAAAAGATGACTCATGTGTTCGGGACAAATGTCAGCGGTGACGTTTAATGACTCACAGGAGCGCCCGCAAGCGCCGCGCCGACGGACGCAGGCGGTAGCACGCCGGACCGCTGACTTTGCATCGTGATGACACCGGTACTAGTAAAAGGACGTGGGTATTTTTTGGCACAGTTCACGAGGAAGAAGCGTGAAGAACGCAGGCGCGTTAACGAACAGCGAGTTCTTACTACGGCGAGTGGCGGGCCGAAAGGCTAAAAACGCTCGGCATCGGCTTCCTGCCTGCCGGGTCCTCCCTCTCGGCCGGCTCGCTGACATCATCAGTGAGTCAGCGTCCGGAGTCCAGATCAAAAAGCACAGAGCGAGGTCTGTCTATTATCAGCTGCGCATGCTGTACGCCATGGGCGGGCGCAAAAAAAAAAAACACTCAGACCGAGAGTCACGCAACCACCAGAAGGCTATTTTTGAGCCGCAGGAGAAGAAGAGGCGGAGGGAAACAAATCTGTCGGCGACAGGAGGCCGGGACCGAGCGGGCTGAGTCACGGTCGAGTCTCGCGGAGAGCGACTTATGTTGGCGTGAGGCGCGATCGGTGGAGCACAAAAGGAGCCGCGGCGGCTCCTCTGAGCGAGCTCTGCGGTGGGGCCCCTCCTCCGTCCCTCCAACCTCGCTGGCCCGCGGTTGAAAAATTAATGCAGCAAACTGACAACACTTAGGGCCTCCCCCTCTGCCTCCCTCCCTCTCTCTCTCTCCCCCTCCCCCTTCCCTAACCCGTGTACCAAACAGGATCAATTACCAAAGCAGGGCTCCACTCAGCAGCGCTAAAGAAACAAGAGGCACTCTCCATCACAGCTGTGTGTGTGTGTGTGTGTGTGTGTGTGTGTGTGTGAGAGAGAGAGAGAGAGAGTGCGAGGTTCAGGCAGGCTTATGATGAGCAGAAAGAGGAGGAGGAGGAGGAGGTGGTGGTAATAGTCTGTTTGCTTCTCTCTAATGACAGCAGCAGAGTGGATTAGTGAGCCTCCTAACCCATCAGCATCACTCCTCCCAGTAAGTGACAGAGCATGTAAATAACCAGTTGTGGCCACTAGCAGGAAGGAAGAAAGGGGGGATGGGGGGGGGTGAACCGTCAAATGTGCGCTACGCGAGCGTTTGGTCCGCACTCCTTCATTTGTATGCGGGCGGAGAATTTTATTTTCGAGGAGTTCCATTTTCGACGACATCAGCCAAGTTATTCAAAGGCGGCACATCTGACTGGGGAGGATAACGTAAAGAAAGGCATCAGCACAAATGGCAGCAGGCAGTAATCCCCCCGGCCGGGGCCACTCGCGTTTGCCACGCAGGCAGGCAGCGCTGTCAGCGGCAGCACCTACACGTGCCTTATCAGTGGCAGCCATAGGGCTCCTCTAATAACCCTGCCGACGCTCTGCGGCGCAAGGACGGGGCTTGAGGGGGGGGGGCAAACAGACCGGGCCGATGGGTTTCACTCCACACTTAAAGAAGGAGCCTGAGCGCCAGGTATCAGCCCCGTCGCCGTGCGCACGCGCAGACTCCCAGCGCAATCGCTCGCTTCCCTCGACGCGGCGCATGTGACGCCCCGACAGCTTCATACATGCTGCTGCTTTCATCTTAAACGCACTCCAGCACGCACGCACACGCACACACACACACACACACACACACACACACACACACGCTCGCATTTGCTCCACGACAGCGCCGTCTCAGCTCCGTGCCGGCACCGCAGCCTGCAGTCGGAGCATATCTCCAGCACCATTATCGCCGTTCAAAAAAGGTCAAGCACGGTGCCTCCATCCTCTTCGCCGTGATTTATGCCTTTGTGCTATTACTTCTGTTCACATTAATCTCCATCTGCAAATCTAATCACACCGCCCTACCACCGCAACACCCCCACCCCACCCCCGGTGCTATCAGGACAGAAGCCGCGGCCGACGGGAAACGGCTTATGTAAATACGCCGCTGTTGACACAAGACGCGCAGTGCGCGATGAGACACGCCGATCAGGGTGCAGATAGGAAACGACTTGCTTCTCTTCATTTGCTGTCACCATTCGTCGCTATCTTTACATCCGTCCATCTCAATATACTTTTTATATCCCCGGGGCCTTTTTTGTGGCTCCTTAAGAGGCTGAGTGATTTTGAAAAAAAAAAAAAAAAAAAAATACAGAAGGGCTCCGTTTGTAGTCAATGAACGACAATTGACAAATGATCGACAAAAAAAATCCCAGCGGCGTCGCCAAACAGAACACTCCGCGGCCGCCACGTGCAAGTATGGAGACTTGATGGGGCCTCCCGTGCCTTCAGGGGGAGTTCCCTCCGCACGGACCGAAGGAAACCTTGGCCATGAAGAAGAAGCCCGCGGGCTACGTCAGGTCGCCCCCGCGCAGCTCGAACTGGAGGACCTTCCGCCGCCGCGCTGACGGCCACTCTCTCTTTCCTAATACCCAAGCCGAGAAATTTCGTCTCTCTGCGAAATTCCCTTTCAATTAATAAAACATAAACCTGTGATTATGTTACAAATCCAGACTTTAAATACTTTCTTCTGACGCTATTTGTTGCAAAAACACCAACTTCAAAATGCACAACATACGAGTGCCGGATGAAGGGAGTCTGAAGGAATCGATACAAAGCCCTAATCCCTTTGACAGATAGTATCAACTCCAGATTTCAAGACGTCGACTGATATTTCATGTGCCACCAAAACGCAAGGAGAGAGCTCTTAATAATTGATGGTGCTGGAGCAGGGAGATTTTTAACCGCTCTCCTCCCGTTATCAATCATTAATGGAGTTTCCATCAAAAACACTTCAGCCCCTCAAGTATCAAATCTCTCTTGAAGGTGGAGGGCCCACATTCAAACGTCGCACTTAATCAAAGGGCACACAATGCGCTCTGCCTTCCTCTCATTGCTCGTGCGCGCAAATTAGGATAATAACAGCACAAATTGCAAAATTGTTCACAGCGCAAGTGTAAAAGTAGGCTTTTTAGCTGAGGTCTTCTTGTGAGTGATGAAGGTTAATGGGAAAATTCGAAATGTTGAAATCGCAGTGGGGGGGAAACAGCCTGCCAGCGCTTTTATTTTTTCTTCTTCATTTTTTTTTTTTTAAACTTTCCGTCTCGTGCCGCATGCACGCGGAGCAGTCCAAAGCTCCACGCGTCCATCCGGCCCGCTCTGCTCCGCGAGGCCACGAGTCCCGCCTGCTCAAAGCCACGCAGGACGCCATGTGCCACGCTTCGAAAGCCGACGCAAGGTCACGCCGCAGCGTAGAGACGCACACCTGCAGACACTGAGTTGAGCCGGCTCGCATGGAGAGCTCCGGACCAGGTTTCGGGGACCTGCTGTCTCTGGATCTCCAGGTCCGCCACCCAGCTGGGGTTACGCTGTGTAAAACGTCCTTTTAGCCCCCCCCCCCAGCCTCAGACACCACGCACACACCATAGCGAGTGCGGTGGCTAAGCGATAGCAGATATGATAGAGTATTCCTAATTACCCATCAGGACGGTTTTGACAGCGTCCCGTGTGCCAGTAATCACGGCCGTGGCGCAGCGCCAGCGGCGACTCGGTCCTGTTTGATTTGTAGCTGCGGCCGGGTTGCGGGTCGTACGCCATCAAAGCTGCAGAGGCTCTCTCTTTCGCTTTCTCCCCCTCTCCCCCTCCCTCCCTCCATCCATCCCCTTTTCCCTCTCACACTGTCCTGTTTCACTGGCCCGACCTTGCCTGTCATCAGGTATAAAATGCCCTTTTTTTCCAGGCTGCTGCATAACAGGTGCAGAGAGAGGACACCAAGAGGATTCTGGGGGAGAAACTTCCAGCTTGGACGGTGCGGGGACCCAAAAAAAAAAAAAAAAAAAAAGCGGGATGCACCGGAACGATCGGCCGCTTGATGGATTACTCGCCCGACAGAAAACGCATCTAGCGTCGTCAACGCTTTTCAGGCACCTGATCAGAAACCCCTGCGTTGGAAACCCAGATTTTGCCCCGATGGTGTCCACAGTGGTAAAGATAAGGGATCACAAAAGCAATTATAGGCTTACATGATTACTCAGAAAGCCTACACGACGAACACGAGGGAAATAAAAGCTAGTTGCAGCCCTACTTGATTTACAAAACCTGTTAAACCTCTTCAAGGTGTGTGTGAAAGATACGTAGCCACTAATGAGATACAGTGTGACGGTGTAAAATGAGTTCCATCAAGGTGAGTGGGTGTCACTGAGCAGGGACGTGCATCAAAACGAAGGAGCGATTTATACAGGGTAAGCACACTGTGAGCCTTGGCTCAGGTACTGGAAGTGAACAGAATTAATGCACAGAGCCAGCCAGCTAATATTTGCTCAGTGAACGAATTTTGCAACGTAGTTAGTTTATTGGGGGGGGGGCTGGTCTGTACCGTTGAGTCGCGCAGTCTTTCCTCTTTGTAACAAATCACACGCGAAAAAGCGTTGTCTGATCTTGCCGTTACCTGCTCTTGCAAAAGCATCCAAGCGTCGGGTCATGGAGACGTCACGTGCTCGGGCCCCAGCCAAATAAGTGCCACGGGTTGAATTATATTTCAAACGATAACAAGCTCGCCTGCCATTCATCTAATCTGGGCCCCCGATTTTCATCTCAGGGATTTGCACAAATAAACAAGATGTCGAGATAGAAGTTTTTGAAAAGGGGGACGGACGTCACGACGGGGGCTAATCTGCTGGTGACACCCGCCGGCCTTTCTACTTTGCGAATGCGCTGACTCACACGCGATGAGCTGAATCAAAGCAGCTTCAGATTCAGTGACTCCAGTGAGCCCTGGAAAGACGACGCGGCGTTTCGTCGAACGGGTCTGCCGCTTCGCGTTAAAGGACCATACCTGTGCGTCCCTGAATCGCAGCCCACAGCTTTTGTTTCCTTCCAGCAAATAAAAGTGGAACCAAAATGCTAAAAGGTGTGAATGAGCCCGTTGCAGCTGAACGGTTGTTGCCGGTCCTCTTCCAGAAATTACAACCCTGCAGAAATCTGCATATTCCCTCAGTCAATATCACCATAACAAGGACATCAGGCTGTGGTTTGTGGGGAAAACTGACTGGTCGTTAGGTGCGTGCTGAAGCCATTACATAAAAGTAATGCTTTACTTTATTATCAACTCTTTCCAAAAGAGTGTCATCGGTTCACAGGCAGATTTCCAGGCTTTCAGAGCGCATTTGGCTTCCATTAAATTCGACTTGTAGAGGGCTCGGGCTCATTTCAGATAAATAATCCTTCGCAGAGTCTGCAAATGTGTGCGCCGACTGCGCACCGCTAATGGAAGCGAGCAAGCGGGAGCGATTTTGAAAACTCCCCGACGCCAGAGAAAGCGAGGGACTCGGGGAAATTACATCCGAGTGGCAAGTGGGTAAACGGCGCCTGCGGACCCGGTCGCTCCCAGGACGCTGCAGCATCTTCCAACGCAGCGGCCGGGGTTTTAACTCTCCGCCGTCGCCTGCATCGCTACGTTGAGATTACACACCTTGAGGGCGGCTAAATACTCGGCCTACTGTGATGGATTAGCTCTGTCAATCAAGTTCCAGGACTCTCGCAGGCTAAATTTCACGGTATAGCCAAACCAACATAGGCAAACCACAGCTGGGATGGTAGGGAATCAGTCTGAAAGTGCGTGGATGTGTAAAATCCAGCGAGGGAGATTTCGCATTCAGCATTTCCCGCTCGACGCCGAACCTCTGAGCAGCCTCGTCACTCGGTTATGAGCTCACCTGTTGTTGTTTTTTTAGGGAAACGCTAACACTGCATCAGCGACAGAGCGGGATCAGCTCGGCCATTAATCTCTCAGCGAGGCACATTTAGTGGCGAACTTGGCCGACGCGGGTTTGCATCGCGCCACGTTCCGCCCTCTCGACGCAAGCGAACGGCCGCAATTAACAAACTATGACTCGTTCCGTCATCGGCTTGGCAGCGGCGGCGCTGCCCCAGGCACAAAAATCCAGTTCAACTGTCAAAAACCTCCTTTCAGATCAAACTCACATCACCGCGGCCGGGGGAACAGCCCGACAAAGGCCGCGTTTCGCTCTGCTCTCCGCACCTGTGGGTCTGAGAAAGAGCTTTGTGTGGAAGACGTGGGACGGCGCCCAGCTCGCCGCACACAGTCCAAACGCTCCAGATGCTCGACAAAAGAGACAACAAGCGGCTTAATGCCCAGGTGCGAATGCCACCGCGTACGACGCGAATGTTAATGAGAAAGACGGAGAAATGCGGAGACACGCGGGGGGGGGGGCAGGGACGGAGCTCTCGGATTGTCTGGACCGGCGGCTGCTACTCTTTGTGACCTCGATGCTTCGAGCCACAGATCAGATCAGGGATGCTGCGCGACAGATGTCTGCCCCAGCACTCTGTTCCAGGCACGAGTGCTGCTGGCACACACACCAAAGGAGAGAGGGGGGGGGGTGCAATAAAGAAGGAGAGGAAAGAAAAACAGACAGAGGAAGAGGAGAGAGGGGCTCCGTCAGCGGCCTGGTCCTCAAGTGACACTGCAAGTTGAGAAATCCCCGTGGCACTGAACCAAGGGTTGATGGACCTTTCTTCCAAATCAGGAGGCGGCTGCACACTGAAGGATGAACTCGCTCCCGCCTCGCGTCCGGATCTGCGGCGGCAGGGCAGGGCCAATAAAACTGAAGCGCAGGGAGCGTTCAGACACGCGGCCTCTGCACGACGACTCCGCTTTGAGGAGCGACGCGCAGAAAAGACCACGACGAGAGAGGAGAGGAGCTAATTATAGCCTCGCAGCAGGATGCCACGAAACAAACTTGATTATCGTCATCGTCAAGAAGGCACAAAGGAAACCTGCTGCTCCCCCCACCACCACCCCTTCCAACGCAATCCAATAGAGAGGCTTTTAGCCTTCGTAATGATTTCGAAAGCGACAAGTCAAACAGATTTACTGTGACAGCCTGAAAGGGACCGGCACGAACACCATCGCTGCTCACGTGACCAGACCTTCTAGCCCTTCTCTCATTCCCCTTGCTGCAACCCCCCCCAAACACACACACACACACACACACACCAAACACCAACCACATCCTTCTGCCTGTTACAGGGGACAAGGCATGCAACAAGCCTATTTGCTCAACACAAGCCCCCGTTCAAACGAGAGGGAAACGCTCTGCTTTGTGGAAGTTAGTTATTTAAAGCGACAGTGTCCCACCCCCCCACCCCCAAGATAAGGATCTGGTCACGGAAAACTTGCGGCGCAGAGCAGACGAAGATACCTTTGTGCAACTGTTAACACCATTAGCCGAGGTTTATCACATTTAATGAGCCATGAGCGCGAGGTGAGATTTTCAGCAGCTGGCCACGGAGCTGCACTAGAAAGCGCCGATTAATCCGCACAGGAGGACCATTGAAACGGAGGAACGCTCCTCCGTCGCCCGGCGGTTTGCGGATGAAGGCAGAGCTCCTCCCGCGTCGTGTTTATCCCATCCGTATTCACGGGGACGGGACCTTTCTGTGCCCTGAGTGACAGGATCTACATTTGACTTTCATTTCCAGCGCCCTCCACGTACGGAGCAAATTCGTGTTTGAGTAGCATCGGTCCCTCCAGGCCGGAGACGCTTCGCCTGGCGCAGTCATTATTTCACCCCAGCCCTCCTCCTCCTCTTTTTTTTTCCTGGGAGGTGAATAACACCTTGGCTGTTCTGAGCTTTGAAAACAGAGCCCCCCCCCCAACACACACACACACACACACACACACTACCCTAACAGAGCCAGCGGCAGAGGGATGTGTGCGGTGGATTCTGGAGGAGCGGGGACCCTCAGGCTACACGGATTCAGTTTCCCCCTTTTCCTGGCTTCCAAAAACAAAGGGATTCCAGAGAAAATCAGGGCAGGACCTCACCCCGAGCCGCCGCCGCCGCCGCCACTACAGCCCCCCCACCTCCTCCTCTCTCTCTCTCTCTCTCTCTCACACACACACACACACACGCGTGCGCAGCACAGCACAGCACAGCAAAGGTGATTTCACGCAGCCATCAATGAGACACACCTCCTCTCTTGTTACACAGTTGTGTTGATTTGATATCAGGCGGGAGGACGTGGTTACACAGACATGACAAGACGGGGGGCGGGGGAGGTGGAGGTGGGGGTGGGGGCGTCTGTCTGCCGTCGCCGCTGACCAGCGACCGTGACCAGCGACCGTGACCCCACGAGCACCAGCGGAACGTTGAGCGAGAGCCTGAGGAAGTGGCGGGGGAACCGGGGGCCGTGTTCACCTCGCCACTCCCCCGGTTGGGGGATGCTGGGTACACACACAAAAACTTCCATCAAAATATTTTTCCGCTCATGAAAAAACCAGTTTCTGTGAACCCTGTGAATCGGAGCCCGGCAGCCTGCAGAATCACAAAGCGCGGGCACCCTTGCCGTTTTTGTCAATAACGTTCGCCAGATAATTAAAGAGCCCTGGGAGACAGTGATGAACATTGTTTCGAGGCTGATCCCTGGCAAGCGCCGAACTGTGCGTCACCGCCGTCTCCGGAATACACGCGATTAGCGCGGTCTCATTACTGACAGAATGAAGGACGCGGCCCCTGCAACGGGGGCAGATCGGAGAAGAGCGGCGTGACACGCTGAAGCAGGAGAGGCGGCCCATGTCTGCGTCACTCGCAAAGTCGAGGTCTGGTGGTAGCTTGCACAGTATTTCAGAAACTGCCGAGGAGCGGACTTTTAAATTCTTTGCCTCTCTATTTGTTTTGCTCTGCGTCAACCCCGCCACTACCTTCTCCATCTTCCTCTCCCTGTGAAGTTAATGCTGTCGCTCAGCCCCCGGCCCACCGGCCCGTCTCTCTTTCCAGCCGGCGTGGCCGCATGGGGGTTTAAAATATGCCCCTTTATCTGAGCCGCCCAGGCGGGGAAAATGAAAGGGACGTCGGTCCTTAGAACCCTGGGAAAGCGCCTGGCTCGACCGCCGGTGTCAAAAACTGAGAGGAGGGCACCGAGCGGGCACACACTAATAGACTGTTTGTGTCACTGAGCAACGCCGAGAGGCAGTACAGGGAAAAAAAACGCTTAGCGGGGCGTCGGGGCTCGGGATCTCATGCCTTTATGATTTCTGGGCTCTCCGTGACAACCGCAGCCGGCTTCATCGACGGACCGGCGCGGTAAAACGCAACATCGGCCAACAACCGCCCTCCCCTCCCGCCTCCTCCGCAGAGCGAGCTCATTACTCTTTGCTTTAAAAATTTTTTTTTAAAGTCCCGCTGCTGATCAGCGCTGGCCTATGCACTCCCTGCATGTGTCAGAATCGCCGTCACGCCAGAGAGACGGCTCCTCGCCCAGCTGACATCGCAGGCGAAGAATACACGCTGTCGCTTTGCCTTAGCCAATCCCGGTTAATTTACTTTGTCGGGGAAACAAGGGCGCGCGCATCCCCGCCCTCGGAGAATCTCTGCTGTCGCTCGCCATCTCCCATGCAACCTCCGCCACAAAACTCAGCATCACAGTGCACGCCGAGACACGCCGCCGCCAAGACAGGCCGACTTGTAGCGCGAGTGATATTATAAACGCAGCAGGCGGGGGGGGGGGTATTTTCAGGGAAAAGATTGGTTCTAGACCACAAGCTAGACGAATTCGCTGCGCAGAGGGTAACTAACGTGGACCCAGAGGGGAATTTGCATAATCCGGAATCCTCACCGACTTGGCCCCGGCAGGCACACTGCCCCCCCGGGACGCGCGGGTCGAGAACCTGGCACGAACTCAGGCGGCCGGGGCGAGCCGCGCGAGAGCGGGCCCGGGCGCCTGCCGTCCTGAGCGGCCGTCTGGCAAATGAGGCAGGAGGACCCGTTGGAGGAGGACACGTTGGAGGAGGACCCGTTGGAGGAGGCCCGCGGCCCGCGGGCGCGCCTCTGTATCAGGAGAGACAAGGCAAACACGGCAGATCAGCGCCGAAAACTGTAAACCCGCTGACCCAGCGTGAGGCGGGAGAGGGGACTAATTAGTGACTGTACTTACAACTCAAAGGGAGAGGGAGAGAGAGAGAAAGAGAGAGACGGGGGAGAAGGGGGGAGGGGGGGGGGCGCACACGGAGAAAGGCAGTTGGAGGATGAGGACAATGAGTTTGTTTAGCTTAAACAGGATTTCGAAGCCAAACAGACACACGCCAACGCCACTCACTCAGACACATACTATCTTTTTTTTTCTTCCCTCTCTCTAATCGCTAACCCCTTTTTCTCTCTCACCAACACAGACACTCAGCCAAGACAGGCTCTGTGAGGATTTCATCAGCGGTTAAAAAAAAAAAAAAAAGGAAAGGAAAGGAAAAAAAAGTGAGGGTAATTGCTTGCGATGGTGAGAAATCTTGAGTGCAGGCGGCAGCGGTGGGCGAATGGATGGATGGATAGAGGGAACATTTTGTTCCTCCTGTGCGGGCTTTGACTCCCTCATATTGTTCCCGGTGAGGCCGGGTGTCATTTATGATTCAAGGGCCCCGGCCTCTCGGCGGATGGGAACAGGACATGGGCCATTGTGACGTCCCCTGCGCCCGTTTCTCAAAGAACATCAAATCAAACATGCATGAGACGGTGACAGGGGTGGGCCAGCGACTTCGCTCTTCACTCTCTCTCTCTCTGCACTCTGTTTCACTCTCTTCTCTCAGGCAGAAAAAAAAAAAAAAAACACGTGGAAAGACCGTGCCTCCCCGCCATCGGGGGGGGGGGGGCTCAAGGCTGAGGCGTCTATATTATAACACTTATTTAAGCAGATCGCTGTCGACAGCACAGCAACTGACAGACGACGCAAAACCTCGGTACAGCCCGGCGCAGCCTGTGGCGACCTGAGGTCAGTCAACGACTCTGCCGACTTTCTGAGCCACCTCGGCCGCAAACCCCACCACAGCGCCGGGGTTTTGCAGCTCGAAGGTCAGCGGCGACGAGCACGTGGCGCTGAGGTTTCCTTATCCCCCGCGCCCTCATCGCGGCGGCCCGCTTTTGGCTCCCAAAACGCCGGGCTGATGTCAGCGCAGCCGGAGCGACGGGATGAGTCGCATCTGTATTAGTTACACTGCAATTACCGGGTTTTAACTTGAAGAGAGCTTAACTGCAGACTTATGGGTAGAATTACAACAGCGTTTAGGAAGTAGTTAAGTGTCTGACAAGGGGGCACAACCTCAGCTCCAAACCGAGCCGCTCCAGTTGTAGCTGACTCCGAGCCCTCGTTCTCAAAATTAGTCTCTTTAAAATGCTCCGAGGCAACAGAAGTCTCTCTTTATTAAAAGACCGAAATAGGCACACTGAAAAACAAAAGGCTCAGACTAGATGAGAAGTACTGCCAAGTTGAACCACAAGCGAGACAGAAAGCAGGAGCGAGCGAGGGAGGAAACAAAGGCTGACTTCTGCTCGGGACATGAGTAGGTGGGTCTGCGCTGACGGCGAGACACCAGACTGCAAGAATCCGCGTCAAGCGGGCAGGCGGGCGAGCGCCACTCCTCGAACCGGCGCGCGGACGGGTAGATGAAATGTCAGCCTGTCAAAACATTGATTAGCGTCCGCCAGGTTTTAAGCACTTGGCAGGCTGCAGCTGTGCCAACACACAGTAAACAGCGGCAACTTGTTAAATTGCTGAGTAACAAAAAGCTAATTACTCAGACACGAATAATTAGTTGTTTTCCCTGTACTCCTAATCGGTATTAGCTCGCCGCTTCACGGAGGCTCAGAGATGTGGAGCGAGGCGCGCTCGCTACCTCTCCGCTTTCTGTGAATAATCAACGCGTGAGATCGAAGAATGGCTGCAGGTGTTTGTAAAATTTGTGATGTAACTTGTTGCAGCCTGACGCTTTTTTTTTTTTTAAAGAATCATTTTTTTAAAAATGCGCCATTTGGCTCCAACTCGCGTGCACCGTTGCCTCTCTCCGTCTCTGTTTTAGATCTCACCGGGGTCCGCGGACATTTCCGGCACCGTCCCCTGCACGTTATGGCGTCCCAGTTCCAGTCCCAGTGTGCAGACCTGCATTTGCACCGAGCCCGGCCTTTGAAAACAACCAAATTTGATTTCAAAGTGAGTGTACCGGAGCCTTTGGCCTGCTTAGTGGATCAGACACTCTTCTGTCTTGTCTCACAGCCTGGCTGGCTGGCTGGCTGGCTGGCTGGCTGGCTGAGCTTTTTGCTGAGAGGCCCCAGGAGGGACAACAGAAGGAAAGAAAACTCACACATAGACTTGCACACACACACACACACACACAAAACGTACAAAACAACACACACTTCCAGCTTTTTCCAAACAGTCGCAGATGGCTTTAATTCCTCGCCCTCTTTCTTTCACAATTTATCAGGTAAGCTGCTCTGTCTCCTTCTCCTGCTTCGCCGAAATGATTTAACGTTGCTTGGGTTTGTCTGGAGGAGGGAAGGAAGGGAAACAACAAAAAAAAAAGTCGAACAGCACTAATTAATGTGGCGCGGCTGACAAGTGTTGCTGCTGAAACAATTTCATTACATCACCAATTTCAATTACCGAGGAAGGAGACACTGGAGGGTGCACCCATTCAAAATCTGTTTACGCACTTCTCACAGACTGACATATTGCGAGTGGGCACAATAACATGGACACCTGCAATCCAACGCAATCCTGGTGCAATAAAAACTGCCTCTGCTAAGCCTGTAATGTTTCATTTTAGGGAGACTGTGTCAGATTTCGAAGGAAAACCGGCACTTTTAGGAGGACTCATTTGCTGCTGCTGGTGACAGGACTTGTCATCTTTACCTGATCACAGAGTAGCAGCACATTCGCTGAGATATGGCTGGTTTGTAGATTTGATTTTGTTACACGTTTGTGGCCATCACGAAACTCCACAACCCGACGGGGGTTTGCCAGTCTGCTCCTCATCCCGCTCCCTTCCGCTTCAGCACCTTAATAACAAGGGCGAATGCTTTTTCCACCCCGCTCCTGAAGTTTCGCTGTCCTGCAGCAGGGCGCAGAGAGCGACAGTCTCCTCCTCCTTCTCCTTCTCCTCCTCCTCCCGTCCGGAGCCCCCTCTCTGCTGCGCTCTGCACTGGCTGGCCTCACATCCAGACGGGAGGAATTTAACGGGGAGGGTCCGCCAGACTTTAGGGCAGAAAACGGCGTTGAGTCAAGCAGCCCATCCACGCTCTGGCTGCAGAAGGGCTTTGGGAATGTTGCACCGCCGGCCTCTGTGATGGACTCACACAGATTTGTGTCAGAGTCCTGACATGTAAACAGGTTTGCAGTGAAATGTTTTCGACTGTGTGTGCAGTGGAGGCAAATTAGCGGGCACTGACATTACTTTCACACCTGAGCATTGTGTAAAGGAAATATACACATTGGATCAAATTTATCGCAAAAGCCCAACTACTTACAAACTACTCACTATTTGAAAGTCCACATTGGTCCCATTACTCCCCCCAAGTGTCTCCAATGACCTCACATTGAGAGCCTCTGATCTTTGAATGATCTCTAAGAGGATCCAATCAGCACGTCCAATCAGTGTTATCAGGCATCAATCAAATGACAAATGTCACTGTAAGCTGCGTTGCACGTTGTCGTCTATTACGCCGGGACATAAACGAGCAGCGTATGGACGCGCCTGCTAATTGCATTACAACAGGTAGCCCGTAATAGCCTGGAAGGGAGTCGACGAGCACGGACACACCGCCGAGTGTTAGCTAAGTGGCACACATTCTCTGTTTAGCTTCAACCGAGCCATCAGCTGATCCGAGACGAGACGAGACGTTCACTCCTCCACGCACACGCGCGCACGCAGAGAGAGCGAGAGACAGAGAGGGAGAGGGAGAGAGCGAGCGAGAGAGAGAGAGCGAGAGAGAGCGCTGCAATCACTGAGTTCCCGGCACATTCCTGTCTGGTGTCTTCGCAAAAAACGCACACCACCTATCTTGAAGTGTTCCTGCAGACACGCGCTGACTTCGGCTGTGTCGCCCCAGCGCAACTCGTCGCGTCTGCACAAGGCAGATAGAGCCGTGGGATACGCCGCGCACACACACGCGCGCGCACGCACACACACACACACGAGCCACAATATAACGCGGCGTTAACGCGCTTCTGTTACCGCTCGAGCAACCAGAATCTGCCCCCCCCTCCCGCCCGCTCTCCACCACCACCACCACCGTCTCCACTACCACCAACACCCCCTCCACACCACCCTCGACACGAGTTCAGCAGCGGCTGTTAAAGGTTTCCGAGAGGTCACACTATTGTTAGCAGGTTGTGTCCGTCCAGCCGCAGCCAAAACCCCATCTCGAGCAAACACCCACGAGCACGTTCAAACCCCGTTCTGCAATAACAACAACAACCCCCAAATAACGGTCGCGAAACTTACTTTCGGCTCGGACCTCGGAGGCAAATCCGCGTATCGCTCCTCCAAAACCTCGTGTTTACGGCGCTCCTCTCTCCTTCGCTCCCTCCACTTCCACAAAAGACGACGCGAGAGCCCCGGAGACGGTGTGAGTGAGTGACTGAATCAACTACCGTGGAGCACGGCAAGTTGAAGTGTCAGATTACACTGGCTATTCAGTTACCAGCGAGAGCCGTGCTCGGCGGTCGGTGCGAAAATGCGACCTGGAAAAGCAGCGGAAGGACACCGAGCGTGGCGGTGTGACTGCGCGCTAACAGGCTGCGAACGTGCACGTCTCACGCTGGAGCGGACTGCAGCCTGCAGCTCCAACTATTGTCTGGTTCTGGATCATAACTGCCTCTGTACTGCCTGCTGTAATCACACCAGTAGCTGTTGGGTCATTCAGCCATTGCTTATTATTGAGTTTACTAGCTATTTACAATCAAGAAAAATACCATGTTCCATTATGTTAATGAGGAAACTAATCATGCAAATGTTATTTCATTTATGTTAATGATAACAATTTCCGAGAGCCACGATTTAATAATTATGAAAACCTAAGTATATTCACTTTAATGTATTTAAAGACAAATAAGATAAACGGTGACAGCATCTGGAATTAAACAGTGTTTGAATTTTTTGTTGCTAGTTAGTTTTCTATTTAAATTGAATAATGTCGAAATAAAACGTTATTAACGATGGATTACATTTTTATTCAAATTAGTTATTTTACTATCACCAAATAGCCGAATGAACTAATTAATTAATTTTTCATTAAAACATAAATAATGTAGCAGGGGTAACAGGACTATTGTTGGCAGTAAGTAATAATATTAAAATGTAAACGTGTATGCGTGAACCTTTGCAACCCGAGGTCCCCTCCAGTAGATCCAGCAGGCGGGGCTCCATGTTTTGCGGATCGCCGGTCTCCGATGGAAGCCTCGGAATAACAAAGACGTGTTTGAGAGCAGCGGCAGGCTGGGCTGAGCGGTGACGTCAAGGAACAATGTCTCTCCTCCCGACACGCACACACGCACGCGCACGCACGCCAGCACACAAGCTCTTCCCTCTCTTCCTAGTCAGGCAAGGCTGAACTGCCCTGGAGGGAGGGCCGCTCAGCTCACAGTGCATCAGATAGAATCACTCACTCCTCATGCTGTGCCTGCACACAGGATTTCTTCAGTTGGCTTTTGTTTTCCAGAAAGAAATAAAAAAAGAACAATGAGGTGGCAGATTAGTCACTGCAAATCAACTCTCATACAGGAAAACAGCAAAAGAAGGCCCTTGTGTGCTTTTTTTCCAAACACATCATTTCCCGTGGCTGATAAATTTAGATAACCATAGGGTCATCAGTAAAGCTGACAAGATTAAGTCTGCTGACAGGTAATTCACAGTTTCCCTTCGCACAATGTCATCAGTCCAGGGGTCAAATTCCTATCAGCGGCTCCTGGCCCAAGCTTCTTTCCCATTTGAAGGGAAGGAAGGGGCCGCAGTCCTTTTAGCTTCCTGCCTGCAGGGCTCCTGACACTGATGCAGTGACGGCCTGAACAGGGTATCAGCAGCGGGGGGGTGGGGTGGGGGGTGTTGTGTGTGTGTGTGTGGGGGGGGTGTCTCTATCACTGCGTCTCAAGGACACCCCAGCCCCCTGGTCAAAGCAGCTATCCACACTGATGGGGACAAATGTGGCCAGTGACATCACTGGCTCTGGCAGTCAGTCATTTTTATTTCAGGGGGGCTGTTTCTTAGATGGAGATTGGGTGAGCAGTCAATGTCACAATGCAGTAGCTGTGAGCTCATGATCTGATTTTTTTTTCCTCCTCTCTGGAAATGGCTTGTCGAGATGACCCGTGTCTTTGTTCTGACACCACTTCTGCTATTGATG
Source organism: Psettodes erumei (assembly GCA_016785225.1). Classification (NCBI taxonomy): domain Eukaryota; kingdom Metazoa; phylum Chordata; class Actinopteri; order Pleuronectiformes; family Psettodidae; genus Psettodes; species Psettodes erumei. The sequence continues at coordinate 648,171 of JAFBJZ010000001.1, read as the reverse complement.
TATTTCATCTGCCGTGTCATGAAGCAGAAATATTGATGCCGACTGTGATTCACATAAGACACATCATATATGCAGGGTTCTCCTAAAATCCTCAGGGCTTCTTGTTGTCGGACAATTTGAGCGTTTTTCACTTTAATAGGAGACAAGTAGGTTTCTGTTCCTCCCCAGAGCATGGGCTCAACAACTGACAGATCTATTGTTGGCTTTTGCCATTTAGCTTTTAGGCTGATCATAATATTATCTGTTCTGGATCATCCATCAAATTTTTGTTTAATACCAAGTTCAGGCGACAAGGCCTGTTACGGGTGTTGGGGGGGTGGGGGGTGGCTGCAGCTGGTCATGCCATTCTCCAGCGACACTCTCCAGTTCAAAGAATAGCTTGTTGTCAGAAGTACTAGTTTTCATAGCAAGGCGTGCGCCTCAGCCTCTCCAAAATAATAAGGCCAGATGGCTGCCAACAAGATGGATGGATTATAGGTGGGGTGACTTCAGCTTGACTCGGCTCTGTGTATAATTTCATATGCGCAGTATTTCAAAGGGCTGAGTGAATGCATCAAAGGAGAACAAAGAGAACTCTCAGTAAAGCATGCTCTGACAAGGTTAATACATATTGCATTGTGTCGGAGTGTATCAATTAACATATGAAAACTGTTTAGGCCACAGAACATTAGGGACGATCAAGGCCAGACTTGGCTTCCAACTCATGTTCAGACACGAAAGGATGGTACATTTCTCTTGGCCACCTTGCTGTAGGCTTTCTGCCGGTGACAAGGCTTCTCTCTTGTAGAGGGAGCAGGGGGGGAGTGATGGATGCTGCTGGGGCTTCACGTAGCTACATGATGGAGGGAGACTTTCAGTTGCGCTGACATCAGCTCTCCCATTCACACTGAGGTTTGATGGTTGTTTACAGTGCCCCCTCCCACCACCATCACCACCACGAGGCTCCTGCTGCTGAAAACACTAAAATGAAATACTAATAAACAACTTCTATCATCAAATACAGAGTGACTGAGAGACTTGGTGACTGACATTGAAGCAAGGACCAAGGGAAAAAAACAACAAACTTCTTTGGTGTAAATGGTCAACAACACTATTTCTGACTATGTTTTTTTTTTCAACATTCTTGCTTTGGTATATAAAAACAAGCATTACTATGGTAACCACACGTCTACCATATGGTTACTGTAGTAAAATGATAATAATAACCCGGACAAGTAGCAATCTCAAGGCATTTCTGCAGTAATTTCTGTAAAACCAACTGGCATGTTTGCATGGTCTAAGTCAATGCATAGGTTTTTTATACAGTGACCAAAAGAAAGGGGAACGAATCCTACAGTGTTACACCAGATCATTCATACAGCCCATCATGTAGGAAACAATGTTGCACTAAGCCTTTTTAATGGTAGTGAAACTTCACGTTCCTGCATACTAGGTCACCAAATACTTTTGTTTTATCTGTGATGTAACGTTAATATCCCATAAAAGCAAAGTGATTTTTGTGTGTCAAAATATGATCTAACTGACTGACCAGCTAGTGACGGACAGAGGATTTAATATTTAGGAAAAGTAGACTGTGGGCAGTAAATGGATCATCTCCTGCAGGGAAAAGGCAGAAGGTCAGTATTTTAAAACGAGACAAGAGAAGTCTGGTTGAGAACACCATTGATTGTCTCCGGCTGCAAGAAGAACAAGGAGCTGAGAGAGAGGGGGGAGAGAGGGACAGAAAACAGATTATACGACTGCTGGCTTCTGCAAGCTTGGACAGCCTTTTATGAATGCTCTTTCTCTCTCTCTCTGTCTGTGTGTCTCCAATATTCTCTCCATTTCTCTTCTGTTTTTTTGTTGTTGTTGTTTTTTCGCAGTGTATGTCGACTGAGCAGTGGCAGATAAGGCAGACAGCCGGGGCCCCATGCTGACTGGCCCGACTGGCTGTGGGGAGCGCAGAGGCAATCAATGAGTGCTCACAATAGAGTGCCAGCATTCAGATAGCTAACAGCTCCCCGAGGCCATGGGAGGGAGGTGGGGAGAGAGACAGAGAAAAAGAGAGAGAGAGAGAGAGAGATACAAGGAAGGGAAAGAAAGGAGAGAAAAGCCAGGGGAAGGTGGGTGGAGAGATTTGGTGCATTAACACATGGGTGTCATAGGTTGTTTTCATGTCATTAGCAGAAATAAAACAAAACAGTCAAGTGCTGAAGCCCATATATTCCATCACGTTTTTTGACGCTCGCTAAAGCATGTGTAACTTAAGGTCAACCTTCGGTTCACGTACTCTTGGCTGCATCTGAAGCCGGACTCCTCAGTTATGAGATGTGAAGTGCGGAGCGGTGTTCTGGTGCTCGGGGTGATGGCTGTAGTGATGGAGCTATTTTTAGTTGGCTTCTACTTCTTCTTCTCGCCCTCATTGTGGAATGGTTTTGCGTGTGTGTATGCTTGTGTATGTGTGACCCTTCTTTCTCTTTTTTAAACATTATTATGCAATGCAGTATCTGACCTTGGGAAGAGCATGTGCCAGAGGGATAGGGAGAGAGCTGAGTAAATGTGTGACCACTTTGACCTCTGTGTCATCCTTGACTGCACAACTAGCTACCTCACTAGTCACGGAGCAGCAGCTCTCACGAGACTCTGAACATTATTAATTCAGCATATTCACTTCCATAGGTTCCTTGCTCGTTGTGTTACATTGATAATAAAGCCTGGTCCAAGGCTAAAAAAAGTATTTTTTTTTAGCTATCAGCTATTTACCTATTTTAATAAAACTATTCATGACCTGCAAATTTAAAAGAGCTCTCTGTAACAATCTTTGCACTGTAACAAGGTTCTGGTGACTGGAGTTAAAAAGGAAAACAGGCTGGCAGACAAGCCACCTAAGCTAGTGCCTATTTCTCAGGATGACATTAATATAATAGCGCTGGTGCCCAAAACAACTTTGTATTGATCCGCATAACCTTTTAAGCCAATCGATTGCAGCACTCTAACTCAGAATGCTTTGGCATGGGCATGTTTTCAAGCTAGGATTTGTTGCAGTGTTGCATGTTAAATATTGTGTCTTGCAGAGTCCTTTCTGCTGACCTGTATTTGATTCATCTTCATTCAAGTTGGGGGTTTTTTTCGCATTTGATCATTCATGTAAAGATGCATCAATATCTTGAAATTCACTCACTAATCTCCTTTGTGATTGATCTCTTTTTTTATCTTAAAACATTTTTCTGTTATGGGCCTCTTGGTATCGCAACCCTCGAAATGTTCCGACAGTGTTTAAAGATATAAATACTTTGTTACAACATCTGTTGTGCTTTCATTCTCGCCATGCTGACTCATGCTCCTCTGGTTTTTCAATGGCCCTATTGCTTCCCAACATGCCATTCACAGTGACTCATCCTTAAATACATATTCTCGAGATCCATTTAGTATTTGCTGAGCCTGGAGGGAGTTCACGAGAAAGCTGAATGGCCAAAGACACTGGATTGTTTGTATTTGTGCAGCAAGCTCACTGCAGTTGGGCTGTGTAGGTGCAGGTGTCAAGGCAACTGGATTTTCTTTTTAGTAATTAAAAGGGGTTCTGCCTTTCATGTGTTACCAGCATTAAACCATTTTCAGTGTACAAGGAAACCATGCCTGCTGTGGTGATGACATGGTAAACTTCACTGCTCAGTTGTTGTGGTTGTTTGCGCCAAAGTACCCGGTTCATTTTTTGAAACTGTCATATACAAATGTCATGTATAGTTTAATGTTAATAGATGTATGCAGATTCAGTGCTTATGTATTTTTGGTTTGCATGGTTATGTTGGCTTTCAGACATATTTCCTTCAAGAATATGCTTTTCCTTTTTGTAGACGATTGTTTGGCATCTGTAAAGTGACAGATAACAACAATGCATGTTTATCTAGACATGTTTCATATGGATATTGCAGAAGTGAGGGGAACTGGAGTGGAAGCAGACATTTATAACAATAACACTGCAAGGGAACATTAACAATGTCTACTTAACATCTTAACAACAGAAACGCGGCCTGTAGCCTGCTCAAGGGCTTTAGACATCCCAAATCTCTGTGATTATTAACAATGACTAATCATGTTATACAACCTTCCTCTCTCCAGCCCACCACAGCGCTCTGTGACTAAGATCACCACCTCTCATGTGTCTCTGGGGGGGCAAGATTTTTGTGCCTCAGAGTTCAGGACGGAGCTCCAGAGCCAGTGGAGCAGCAGGAGGAGAAGGTATTGAATCTCCTCCAGAAAAAATAAATAACGCCCTTGTCTGCAAGTGACCGGTGCTACACTCCCAGACTTTTCAAGGCAGCTCGAGTTACTGTGGCCCCTGACAGGAGCAGACAGGTTGTGTCTGAGAGAAATACCTTCCCATAGATGACATCATGGTGTGGGAGAGGGAGCCAGGAATGACTCTGCCACAAAAAGGCTCAATATTCAATCAAAACCTAAAATCACATCCTGATCTTTTTCTCCCAACAAGTTTTACTGTGCGATGTTATCTGTGAGAACATGCTGTCTTCTCTCAGAGGGTTTTGGCTGCATCTCTGACTGATCAGGGCCCCGATTACAAGACTGTTATGTGTCCATGAAGAAGAAAGCTTCAATCATGGAGTTATTAATATTCTTGAGGCATGACAACATGACCTTAATTCCCCAGAGTGGCAATGCTCAGACAGTACAGTTTTCCATTTAATATGTGCCCACACGTATGCACACACACACACACACACACACACAGTCTTTTAGACGAAGAAATTGTGTGATCTAACAAGGCAGTCTTGGAGATGAGTCTATTGTGTGGGTTGAAATTAGCTCCCACCACCCTGCTCCCAAAGAGGGTGGTCTCCCCTGGGCACCGCGGATGACATTAAAGGGATTTGTCCATGAAGATCTGACTCTATTACCACAGATAATGCTCCAGTAGACAGGACACAGAGATCAGAGAGAAAAGCGTGTCGCTCACAACTTGTAATCATGTGTATCACAATTATCTGGATTGCGCTCATCTATTCATCTGCTTCATCTTCCCTGATAGCAGAGAGGTGCAGAATCACAACATTTTACAGAGACCAGAAATGTCTGAGCATTTAGTTTTAAATCTCCAAATTGGACAGTTAAGTGTCCACAATTGATAGATAGATTTATTGGGGTAAAAAGATCCAAATAAAAATTAAACCAAAGAAAACATGGTGATGCCACAGAAGACAGCACCACCTGCTGGTTGTGTCTAGGTACTGGTGTTGGGGTAGGAGGGTTGGGGGTACATACAGAGATCACTGAACAGGATTTGTTATGGAATGAGACCTGAGGCATCCATGACAATTACATCAAGCTGCTGATCAACGCTGTCTCACTCACAGTTACTGTAAGTGCACTGTGAGTGAGTGAATGAGTAACTGGAGCCATGGGGAGCAAAAGGCCATAGATGCGTCTTCACTGCATTGAGTGTGAGCAACGGCACCAAGGAAGAGGATGCTCATGCTCGGGCAAAGTTTCCTGAACCATGCAGGTTGAAACATTTGCACGTTTCATTCATGTTCTCCATGCTCTCATTCGGTCCCTGACACCTGTCTGTGATATGACGCGATAAGTGGCGCGTTAGCTGCGCAAACATCTCAGCAAGAGCGGACTCTGGACTCCTCAGTGATCAGCCCGCTGTAAACCTCCCAACCAACACCCACCCACATGTTGCCACATAAGTGACCTACTGTATGCAAACACAAAATGACTCATTCTCATGTAAGACAGGAACCACCCATGTCCCTTGATGACCAGTGTAAGTTTGCCATTAACTGTACAGGCCGTGTAGCACCTGACCCTATGCTCACCTCACCACTGCTCCCTTGTCCTCATATCCTAATGCTGTTTGGAATGCGTTGCCAGGCAATGGTCTCCATAAACACAGCACCTGGCAACTCCAACAGGAAGCTTCTCCACAGCTCTGTGGAAAATTAGATGCCATTACCGCATGCACACCCATTTGTTCAGATAACAGGATATCTGTGCATGAACTCTTTCTCTTTTCTCCATACTTTGATTTTGACCTGTCATAGAACTGTGTATATTTTGTACTGCTGTGATTTAACAAACAATCAACGACCTAATCTCTGTGTGTCGGGTTTGGTCACTCCCAAAATCATCCTCATTCCTCCTCATTACTATAAGCAACCTTTCACCAATTAACTCCCCCTCTCATTTGCATTGCGGGGGTGGCCAAGAAAGTGCCATTACTGGCCCTGCATGCTGTTTACCCTGTCCATCAATTTCCTGCTTTTGTTGGCAGTTGAGCTGAAGCCCCAGTATTGATCCCTCACCCTGGGAGAAGATAAGGTGGGGGAATCGAGATGGATTCCATATCTATTATCTAATGGAATTCCTCCTCCCAGAAAGGGCTATGGATTTTCTGCCATTGAAGCTGTGAAAATGTGTGTCTATGTGGGGCCTCTGCTGTGTGTGTGTGTGTGTGTGTGTGTGTCCTCTCTCCAAGCATAGAATGACGCTTTCGTAGGATGGATTAATGCGGTAAACAGAATATGGTGGAAAGTGGCACTGAGGCTTTACGGACTGTTGAAGCATTCAGGGAAATGCACTCTCTATGAATGTGTATTGACCTGCTGCTCTCCAAATGGCCCTCTTAGAGAAGTGCACATGCATAGGCTTTCATGTGTGGAGCACTGCATCACATACTGACACACAAAGTGCTGTTGTGATGGGGGCTTTCTTTCGACTGCAGGGTGTATTTCAGAGAGGTACAGATTTGGCATATAAAGGCTTTCTAATCTGTAATTTTTGGTTTTATTAATGATCAGTAAATTATTTATTGATTCTATGTAGATCATTTATAAGAGCAAGATTTGGGCTGCCATGTCAGGAAGAAAACTGCTGGTAAGTCCTCAAAGTGAACTGATTAATTCAGAGTTTCTCATTTTCTAATATAATAAGTTCTTAATTAAAAGGATTTTAATTTCATTTGAACCTGCAAGAAGAGTTTTTGCTAGAGTTTTTTTCTATAGATAGATAGATAGGGGAAGAGAGAGAGAGAGAGAGAGAGAGAGAGAGTTTGCGATTGAACAATTAGTCACAATGATGGTCCTAAAGCTTACCTATAAGGAATAACTATCAGTATAGCAATTAGTTGAAACTTATATTTTTTCATTTCATTTCAATAACTTAGTAGTAGTAGCAGCAAAGACGTGGATGTTTTCTTCTTTCTTTTTTCTGTCTTTCTTTCTTTCTTTCTTTCTTTTGCTCCCACATCCCGTATGCCACCTTATCAGAGCATCAGATAAGCTGATCAGATCATCCTCTTCCTTAATCACAAACAGGCATGGGCCAACCCTGCACAGATAGCAGCTCTTATTTTCATTTCCTAATATCCCCCAAACATTAAGAAGAATTCCGCTCCCCTCCCCCAAAGAGGGAGCACATAGGTGAGCTAGGAGCTGCTGGAACCATACTATTTCTGCATCCCATTATGATTTGATTATCTTTCACAAAAATTGGACTCAAGGTGGCAACTATGTGTTTGGAAATGCATCAGAAATAATGAAGAATCAACAACCCACCACAGTGACAGTGGCTCTGTGGCCTCAGAAATCCCACATTATTACACAGAGGGTTAAACTAATGTGCTACCAAGCAGAATGCAGGTGGTTCTATGGCATGTTCTGGGATGATAAGTCCCTTTGTAATCAAGCTGTGGCACAGTTGCACACACAGTGAATGCAGTCCCGTGACTGCTTATGACAGTAAGCAGTACCCGCTTTACAACACACAGGGGACAGAGTTGGAGTGTTTTGTGTGTGCAGTCAGTGGAAGGGAATTGAAAATCTGCTTTGATTACTGTGTATAAAAAAAGTGTTTTTGCAGCCATAGTCCTGCCTGTTACAGTGGCAGGATAGTAACCACCATTTACCTAACCCTAGATGCAATTGTCTTGACTGGATTCTGGTGTACCACATGCACAAACATACGGCCCTCTGCAGCGCAGGCTAAAACCCGCAGAGACAGAAGTCAGTCCTGTAATGGGGAAGGTGATAGCCTTAGTGGGTAAATGAATGTCAGTAGCAATTAGAGGCCCAGTGTAATAGCATCTAACAGAGAGGCCACAGCGCAGTCGGGTCAGGAGTTTACCATGTATCACCAGGATTACATCCACACAGAGCAGACACTTTCAGCCAAGGACGTCTCGAGGGCAGGGAGACAACGGGACAAGCACGCAGGGAGGGTCTACACAATACGAAACCAGCAGACTCACAAAGAGCAGGCGATTAATGTGCATAAGGCTGGGGCAAACAATGGGATATCAAAGCTACTACAGCTACATAATTCCCTAAAGGTATATGCAGTAGCTTGTTGTCCTTCAACTAACTGTTGTGTTTGAGCCCTGGCTGTATGTTGGGAGGCCACAACTGGTTCAGTTATTGAGCTTAAGAGAGTCAACATTGCGTCGTGATGAGATGGCACTCACATTTAACACAAATTAACCCATGTTCTGAAGTGGGCTCTGGGAACACACAGAAGACCAGCAATCCAGCAATCAATAATTTCAGATAAACTTCCAAGCACTAAATAATAGAAAGAAATAGTCAATTAAACTTAGATTTTTGCAGCATACAATGTAGTATGTAGTGTATAGATTGTGTACACACATGTTCAAAGTGTCTGTTTAACATTGTTGGTAAAATCGTGGAAACACAAAAGAGAAAAAGAAAGAGCCCGACACACTGGGCTAATCTCATCCCACGCTGACACTGTCTACCAGCAGAGAGAAGGTTCAGAGATAGAGAGAGGGAGGGAGGGAGCCAGGAGGATGATGGGAGGTGTATAAAGAGGGAGGAGGTTGTTGGGTAAAGGGACGGAGGCAGGAGATGGATGGAGGCACAGAGAGAAAGAGGAAGGTTGTTGGAAACCAGTGGCTGATGACTGAGAGGAACAACTGCACAGAGGTAAAAGCATAAAGAGGCTACAGGAGGTTTCCAGTGATGGCTGAGGCGACACATTAATGCTCTTTATCTCAACAAATCTTTTGGAGAAAAACATTAAAAAAAGACAATACGGTGCAATACACACACATTCCAGATGACCAGACAGTCTTGAAGGAATGTAAACCTGTGGTCCTTTAATTCTGCATTTGCAATTATTCCTCCCAACCACCGACACAATGTGTGGTTCTCAACACTTAACTGTGTAGGAGTCAGTGGTTGGAGATGGCATCAAGTTTAATTAGATATAATTATCCCTCTCTCTGCATCTTCAACTTCCAGACCTGTGAGTTACACATTGTACTCTCCAAGCACATCACACAGCACCCTCTGTTGGCTGTAAGAACCTCCTCTTCTTCCTAAGTGTTTACTTGGAGTCAATGGCCCATATGGAAAATGGAGAGGTTCCAGTTTTGACGCCATTAACTTTAATATATCTGTCCCCTGGTGCAAAGTGTCTGAACACACACTGTACTCTGGCGCCACGCTGGATAGTGTGTCACCTCTCTGAGAGCTGATTCTGGCTATGGAGGAGGAGCAGGGTTGTGTGCACTGCTTTGTGTAACAAAATGAAGCTACAAAAGCCACTATGTAGCACACTATCTTGAAAGGTTTTGTGGACTTATGCAAGCAACATGCTGCACATTAGATTGTGTGACTTTGATTGAAAAAGAGGCTGAACTACAGGATCTTTGTTTATAACCTATCAGCATTATACAGTCTAACAGTCTAACTCTGCTCACACAACTGAGCACCAATAAGAGTAATGTTAAGTAATGTTAGCACAGTCATTTCCAACATGCTCGCAGATGAAGCTGTTTGCATCCTATAATAATCTTCTGGCAACCATGGCAACCACGTTTCCTCTGGAACCAAAGAGCTCAGGTGCACCCTGCTCCTCCACACATTCTGCAGTGTCACACACACACACACACACACACACACACACACACACACACAAGCTAACGGCTCCCCTGACAACAGAGCACAGCTTGCATGGAGTGAATGAAATGAACACCAGAAACACCCAGCAAACTGTTACATCAACCCCTTTCTGGCAACGTCCTCCCATCACATCTGCTTTTGTTATCGACTCATAGGAGCTCCCTTCTGTTGGATTAGGGTTTCGAGTGAAATTGTTCTCTCTCGCTCTTCATTTTCTGCTTTCTCTCATCCTCTGGGACAAATAGAGGAGTTCAGATGGCATGGACAAGGATGGCATAGTTAAAGACTATGAAAAAAAACCGATGTAACCATTTGTGGTGCCATTTCGGTGCTATATCAATGCCAGCACAGTTAGGATTACAGAGGATTTTGAGTCATTGTGGACACAGGGCGCTGAGTGACACTCAAAAGATTGATACTGTCTCAGCTAAAAGGGTCTGTGTCTCACAGAATACAGAATACATATTATAATGCTCCTTGGGTCTGTTTGCCAATACGACCTTGCCTGTCAAAGACTCCTTAGTGGCATAATTGCTGGTACAACCTTCAGGAGGTTGCGCATCCTTGTCCCCATTTAGATTCAAGCATTTCTGTGCAGCACATGGACAGCGCACATTAAGGGCAGTGCCTATTCCTCTCTTCTCCTCCTCCCCGCCTTTAATCTCGCCTTCCAAACCATCTCCATCCCTCTCCCTTTTTATGAGAATTGTCACATTCGATCCCCTTGCTCTCTTGCCGCAAGTGAAGTCCCAACCAGCCACCAATCTTTTGCCTTGGGAGTGTTCGATAAAAGAGCATTTGTTTATTAACAATTCTCCTCCTTTCTTTTCTTTTTTTGCTGAAACACAGGAAAATCACAGTCAACAAGTGTTCCCGATATGGCCTGTCAAATGTCCATTAGTTAATTATTTTTTTTGCTCACAACACAGGTGGGATGCTGCGATGTTATAGTTGGACTGCTATAATGGAAGAAATTATTCTTGTTCTTTTCTTTTCATACTTTTATTATGATTATTATTTTTCTTTCTTCTCTAATTATTTACACTTAACACTGGCCTGAGGAGGTTGTGTTGAGTTTGTTTTGAGGCTGATGTTTCGAAATAGATAAGAATCAAATATATACCTCCTAAAGTCCTGCTTCAATGCTGTTTCAATTTTTTTCAGTTTCTCGACACATTTTGCATGGGACACAATAACAGAACCTGAACACAAGTCACCCAGTAGGTAACTAATTCCAAACATAACCAGTGATGCACAGTGATGGCAGAGTAAACGTGTACTTAGTGTTTTGGCAGCCTGTCTGGTCACACCATCGCATTACTTACCAGGCAAAGGTGGAGCCAAGACAAAAGCATTTTTGGCTCGCTGGCAGACTGGCTGGTCTAATGGTTGCTCTGTTAGCCTGCAGTAATCCAGCCCAGCTCCCTCGTCTCAGCAGCCCTCCATCTGTCATTGGACAGCCACAGTGGTCCCCCAGGTGGGAGCGTTGTGTCAGCCTGGCAGGGTCATTACAGCAGGGCCGGGAATGCCGCTGGTACAGCCTGCTCCTCTGCAGTCCCTGCCCAACTCTAACCCCTGCCAGGTAGCAAGATCTCACACAGACCTAATGTATTCACACTAATTAAACTGTGCTAGGCAGCACAAGCGCCCAGCCGTTGAAATAGAAAGACCAACTGTTTGTATTACAGGATATTGTCATATTCTCACACCTAGTGCCACCTGGATCTTCTGCATCTGAGAGAAACCACAGAGTGGCAATATCAACAAAGATTTCCTTTTTCCTGGATGAGGGATGATGTACAAAAAAGAAAGCTGGTCATAATTTAACCAGTGGTGCTGCAGCCCCACCAAGACACCTTCAAATTTTCTGCCCTTCGGTGAATGAAAAAATATCAAAAAAGGTTATTATAGGTTTATAAGTACTACTAAATCAAAACTGGTCTTATTATTTTTGAACACATCAAAACCACAAAACAAGAATAGCATTAAAGATATCCAGCAAGGGATGAAGACCAGGGAGCAATGACCAGCTGCCCAAGCATGCGGCATTCCCGTAATCATAAAAGTAATGACAAAGCAGGTATGAAGAAGAACAGCGGGTAGATGAGAATGAGAGATGATGTTTGGGTGCCAGGACATTGATAAATATTACATATGAAATACGATATTTATTATTCATTTAACATCTTGTCTTCTTATCCATGGAGATGGAGATGTGTTCCCATCGTGGAGGATGAGAATGTCAGTGACAGGTCAAACAATTAGTGTGACAGTGATAGGGTGACTGAGAACAGTTGCTGCATAGTCACCCTGTAGCAGCAGAGATTGGGCTAACTGAATGCACTAGTCCATTGTGTTAGATTGCTTATTAGTGATCTCCTTCCAGAAGTGTTGTACGGGTAGACAGTGCCAAATTGCACACAAGTAATCATCTGAAGTGCAAGGGGAACAAAGTGAGCAGGTGTTAGACTGTGAGAGATTCATCTGGGACAGATTTAAGTCCAGAAGCTGGCAGCAGTTGTGATCGATAGTGAGTGATAGATATTTCTCTGATTGGAAGGGTCTGTCTGTGTCGGTGTTGAGTGGTTTTAGTTTGTATTATTCTGAATTTATTGTGCAGGTATCTGTGACGTGAGCCTTCCTCTTGTTTCATGGACATGCATTAATTTTAAATCACACTGGGTAATTATTTCAAAACACCGAGATACTCCAAGGAATTATTTTATAAGACACACAACACATTATTTGCAAGTCTTCAGGACATCAACATATCAAATTCCTGAAATTTGAAGCCCTTCATTAATTTATGATCTAATGTTACTCCCAAAAATGTAGTTCCATACATTTTTTCAGTTCCATTATTTATCTTTCCAGTAGTGGTACACGCTATCCCTGGCTTCTGTTGACTTACCTCTCTACGTCCTCCCAGAGATGGTCTTACCACATATCTCGGCTGACCCACAAGCCCTTGCCTGCCAATTTGCATAAATCACAGTCTAGATCTGACAGTTACTAGGCAGCACAGGCGGGGACATGCCCAGCCCCCGTGCAGAAACCAGGCCACCAACCCGGAGAATGGGAAGCCTTCCTGCCAGAGTGACAAATGTGTCCGGAGCCTGCTAACTGCCTCCTCATGTGAGAATGGTGTGTGGGTACACCCCAGTGTGGCGTGACAAATAAAGGGTAAAAAGGTGATTGAAGGCTCAAAATAAAGCAACTTGACAAATAATATATCTGTAAATTTGGCCCCTAATATAGTGAACTTTCTGGTTTTCAATATACTATTTTCTGAGTTTCTCAGCATCATAACATAGTAGATAACCACAGCCTGTACTGTAGAGTAGAGCATGACCACCGGTGTGAGGTGCTGTGATCCATTACAGGCAGGTCATTAAGGAGCGTCCATCCGACTGAACCCTCTCAGGCGTGGCAGTGACCCAAGGAAAGCCTCTATTAATCTACCTGCTGTTTTACTCCATTCATAACGACTCCTGCTCAACAGTATGTAAAGACAAGATGATGTAGTCACATGAGAAGACAGTTAAGTCTCACTCCGCCTGTGTGTTTGATTCATGTATTCGTCTGATGAACACATGACAGCCTCCCCATTGCTCCACATGCCGCATGTATGTTTTTTGTCTGCCACCGATCAGATTGTGCTGAAAATGGAAAAGGCCTTCCCCAAGCTGTTGCCATAAAGATGGTAAAAAACAGCCCAAAATATTAATGCGTACTTCATCATTCAGATTTCTCTCAATTCACACTTAGAGGCCCAAATCATAAAATACAGAGTACAAAGTTACACAAAGCCATGCAGACATGCTTGAATATGAATATTGCACAATTATACCTGACTGGGACAGATATTATCAATGACTTGAATGATTATGAACAATGCAATGCTTGGTGGTTAATAATAGTTTGGTTGTGCAAGCTATGATCTCATTTCAATGAAGAATTATATTTAAAACAATAGATACAGATGACATCAGGTCAGTTTAGCCATGTTAATGATACTTGTCTATGATACTTGATATGAAAATGTCAGGTGGAGCTAAAGGACCATGCTGGCGAGTTTAATGAGTTTCTAAGTGCTTAAGTAGCCGCATTCAGGGACACCGCGGGGCTGGAGATGGGTCTCTCTCGTCTCTCCCAATTAGATATGAGCAGAGGCTCACTGTACTGTGAGGCCAATCTAACGTGACAGTCAGAAAACAACATGGCGGGGATTGAGGGGATGAAAGATGGAAGTCAACCGGAGCGTGACAGACCAGTCATTTCCCAGAGAACAGCGCTGACACTCGTGTCTGCTTCTCTCAGTGAGCGTTAGGCCAAAAAAAAACCCTCACAGTAACAGTGATTTTCTGCAGTTATTTTAATCACAAAGCCGTGGATTATACATCTACAGATGTGTTCACTAACTCTGTGATAATGTGAAGGAATAGAAAAGGATTCGACCAGAAAAGGTCTAAATAACTAAGGGTTCTTTGTGATTTTTCCATGCAAGTGCCGCTTACACTCACACTGTCTCTGATACACAACACGCCTGCGGGTCTTATGTTAGACTGTGATGATAAAAGGTGCCCAGCACTGACATTGCAGCTGTTTACACATCCCCTACTGAGGACCACGCTCATTGCACCGCCCAGCCCCTGGCTTACATAATGCTACATATGAGCATGTGTATGTGAGAAAGGAAAGAAACGGAGGTGGTGGTGGGGGGTGTCCACACACTGCTGAATGATGACACAATTAGACATATCCTCCACTTTTTTGCTGTTGCTTTGGTTGCTGATTAACACGCCACACATGGGCCGCATGCAGGCAAACACAGCTGTTCATCCTGGGGGTGTAGGGACATGGTACAGTCCTGCTTCTGAGGATGAGCGCCACTTTCTCTACACGCATCTGCCCATTCAATCGATCTAAGCAATATCTGGATGAATACACGTTCATCTCCTTCAGATGACGGCTGTATACCAATCAGGATTCAGATGGAAGTGTTCAGTTGTGGTCTGACAAAAAAAAGCACTTCAAAAGCACTTTTGATGTTTCCCCTCTGTTTTTCCAGGCCACTCATGCATCAGTAGTTTTGTGAAAAACACAGACTCTGAGACAATATTAGAAACAATGCCTGCAGGCGGTTCTTTGAAGCTGAACGCCAGATCCAGTTGGCCAGTCAGCCCATTGATAGCGTGCTACTCTCCCCACTAGTTTGTGTGATGCTGGTCTTCTGTCGGGCTAGAGGGAATACAAAACAGCTTTTTTCTCCTATGTCAGCTGTGATGTTAAAACTTAATATTGCAGTCCGTGCTTCAACAGAGGCCGGTGAAAATCTTGCTGTCATTTGCTCAGCAGAGCATGTAACATTCGGCATAAAGCAACTCAAGTAGCTCATAATGGACTCATCTCAAGTTAACATAACCAAAGTCAAAGCGTGCCCTGGTGCCTTTTTTCTCTTTCGGAGTATTAAGTAACTATTCGTGATGGCATGGGTTCACGTTCAAGATCATGCTCCCTCTTCTTCAGCACACTAAAATAATGAAGACGGCAGACATATCCCAAGAAGCCCAAAGCAATATTACCATTCAGTGAGTAATGTTGCCCTGGCAGTAAACATAAACCACGGCAGTACTGCACTCACAACACACATTTCCTTTTCATTTTATTTGATCAGGTTTTTATGTTAGGTCTTTGCATCAGATGTCTTAGATTGTGGGCTGAACCTCACTGGGAATAAACATCACTGCTGGGACGCTAATCATAGCTGTTGCTCTCGGAATAGCTGCGCCAGCAGGCATGAAATTTACGCATACGTTACAGCAGCCATTAGGGATTACCTAGGTGTTCTACTTCTCCAGCAAACACACAAAGGGAAGTGCTTAAAGTAATTGTTCCTCCTGTAATGAATGATAATGAGCTCCGTATTGATATATAAGACAGATGATGGTCTATGGAGACAATTACTGCTGTCTGTATGAACATGGTGCCACAGTGCAAGAGCATATAAGTGTGCGGTAGTCATATATCAAATACTGTATGGCCTGCAGTAATTGTATTTACATCTGACCTTCAGTAGATATGAATAAAGTGCCTTTAGACTACCAAAGCATGATTTTACTTACAAAAATATCTGATGTAGAGATGCATACTCTATCTCAGGAAACTCAGAGTGATTTTTGACATCAACTTTTGAGTCCTACGTTACATCATTAAAACCAATGTTAACCCTCCCGGACTGCTTTCTTCCTTTGGCATCCATATTTCATTAGCACTTCTCACCATTCATTCCCTGCTCCTCTATCCCGGCTCTTTTTCGTGCCAGTGCAGTTGACTGCACAACGGGGAGCAGCTTATATTCTGGGTTCCTCTTAATAATTAATGCGTTTCTCAACACGTAATCTAATCCATCTGCACAAGTTAAAATACTGGCATAGGGAGAAGTCACTATTTCTGAGGTGCAACTTTCCTGACAAGATTCAGAAGCTGACCCAATTTCACTTGGTTTTACAGTGAATACAGGAACACGTGGATTTAGGCTGGCACCCTATTCAATTCAGTAAAATCATTTAATATTTTTGTTAGGGCTATATTTTCTTCCCGGACATCCATTTCACTTAAGGATATTATGTAAAAAAACTTTTTAGATTTAAATTCACTGCTTGAATGCACAGCAATCACTGTTGACTTTGTTGGAGTTGTGATGGACTTGGGCATACTAAATCCAATTTTGGATCTTGCACTGAAGCCCTGACAGAACACTGAGGTTCGTGAACAGTGGGGGGTGGGTTGATGTCAACTAATTTTAACTATTTTCCATGTTTTACGATGCAGTTTTTGATTTTGTCTTGCAGATGTATTCGATGAAAAGATCATTCCTAGTGTTGAACAAATTAAAACCTGATGGTGGCGCGACAGGTCAAAAGTTCAGGGATCAACAAAGTCACCAGGTGCCAGCCTAAGGTGACCATTGATGTCTATCAAAATATCACTGCAATCTCTTTAAGATATTTTAGTCTGGGCCACAGTGGTGAGCCCTCTGTTGCATGGAGTCATTCTCTGCAGCATTTAGCATCTTTGCACTTTAAAAAACACAGCTATTTTAAACAGTGTAAACTTTGCAATAAAGCTGAAGAAACTAATACGGCATGTGCAAATATGCTAACACCAGCATTTTACAAATAAATTGCGGAGATACTGCTGTGATAAAAATCACATTGTCCACAAGCACTCGACTGCCGCCCACAGTGTTGACTAGTGGCTTTAGTAGTCAACCAGTGCTGCTACTGAGACAGTGGAGGACATACTGTGCTCTGATGGGGTCTCCAACACAGCCTCTGACAGAGGTAAGGTCAGAGCCTATTGATTTTTACCACTGCTCAATGAGACAGCAGGCTATGCAGTGCAAAAGATACCACCATAGAGCCGGTGTAAAGAAACATGGCCTCAGCTCAGTTAGACTGGCTGCTACATCCATTTCATGTAGGTGTACTGTAATGAAAAAGCAATACAAGGGGATCTCTATATGATTGGCTTTCCACCTGGATGCTTTCATCCATTTTATCTCTCAGATCAGCAATCACCTTGAAGAAGAAAGGCGGCAGAAATAGGGGAGGCTTCCATCGCAGCATCATGCACTACAGAGGCGCAGCCAGGGCTTCGGCCTTTGTGTGCCGCACAGTATAGGTGGGAGGGAAAGTGGGGCATGGGGTCTTTAATGCGCAGGGTGGTATTATATATCCTTTTAATCATGCTCCCGCTACCCCCACCCAGCAGCAGTTTAAGGATGAGAGTGACAGAGAGCCAACAGAAAGCTAATTCCGCCCCTGTCACATCCGATCGTCTCTTACCTCGCAAATGAGCAGCAGTAATGACACTCGCCTGATGGCCCATGCTCATGCACATTTGCAGGGGTAATGTTTGATAGAAATCAATCCGTGATAATATGGTGGATGGGAGCACTGAGGTGATTTTCCAGAGATGGGTTTTGTCTAGTGTGAATAGTTCAGGCTCTGGGGACGTCTCTTTTGGCTTCCACATCAGCTTGCAAACCAAGCAATATTTTCAAGAATTTTTAACCTAACTTTTAACCCTTAAATGCATATTGGAAAGATTATGGTGTATTTGCCCTGTGGTGTTTAACACAGCTTCTTGTTATGGTGCTGAATTTGGTCTTTCCCATTTTCCATTTATTCAGTCGTAATAAAAACAGATTTGTTTTTTTATAAATTGAAATGATATTTATAATCTTGCATCGTTGGTTCAATAAAGGGGCTCACTGAGCCATAAAAGAAAAACT
The DNA here is from genome assembly GCA_016785225.1 of Psettodes erumei. Taxonomy (NCBI): domain Eukaryota; kingdom Metazoa; phylum Chordata; class Actinopteri; order Pleuronectiformes; family Psettodidae; genus Psettodes; species Psettodes erumei. Next base: position 629,952 of record JAFBJZ010000001.1, on the reverse strand, counting down.
AATGAACTTGTACTCAAAGATCCCACGATTTTGAGTCTGCTAATATACAGATAGTTTGGACAGTAGTGCACTAACCAAATTATCAGGACGTGCAATATCACTTCATACTCACTAGTTAGTACAACACACAACCAGCAAGTTCCTGCAGGGTAAGTATATTATAGTGATTTTCTTTGGGCTGGACGCTAGACTGAGCTATAGATGTCTACATGCAATAAGAAACAAAAATGTCTCCAAAGTCTGCTATGGAGTTAAAAGATTTTTTAATTTCACAAAAAACGTTGCCCTCAAGAAAAAGAAGGGATGATTTTTACTGACTTTAACACAAGTAAATATTTTTTTTGTTTAACAGTCTCAGTCCTGAAATAGCATCTTACTGTTTCTAAAAAAAAAAAAAAAAAAAGATCTGGACTATGGATTAACACAAAATGTAGCCTACCCATGATGAGATGATCACTCAACCTGGCATAATAAGATCTATTACACTTTAATTACTTGGGCAAGTGTTAAAAGACTAGTGAGTAAATTGAGAGTCCCAAACTTAAACAGGGATCATCAATTATTCCAACTATGACCTGAGATAATGATGACTAACTTGATTTTTCCCCCCCATTCATTTCATATAGCTCAGTGTACTGCATTTGGGGATATGTTGAGAGTCACTAACAACACTATGAATTATACATTTCTCCAGCGACAGAACATATTATGGGATCTGAGAGGCAATATGAGCAAATCTCCCTTTTTATTCATGCCAGCCCTGTTTAATGAATCACTGCGAGATTGCTCTTGCTGTTGCCATTAATCAGAGCTTCTCTGCTGCTGATTGAAGAGGGTAATATGAACAGGAATACCAATGAGTGGAGGAATGTGCACGGGCTGAAAAATGGCAGAATAACTCAGCCATGCAGACAGCCAAGTACTGTGTGAAGTCCAAACACAACCTTGTCCCATCCTCAGAAGGACTAAAGTCTATTACAATTTCACCGCATTCTCCAATGATACAGAGGGGTTATATCAAACTGCTGTGCGCCCACAAGAGACAATTTGTTTTTAGACTGCTATTGGAAAACCATGTACCACAGTCATATTGGTGCTGTGGAAGCTGCGTGATGCCACACTAAGTCCCAAACACAAATTTGTTTCATTGATTGAAGAAAACTGGACCAGGCTTGTGGCTCGAGGGAGCATTTTGTTCATAAATTGAATCTATAAATTTGTCCACATGCAGTTAATGTCTCTCGAATAAGGACAAGTTAGACACCATTTGGGTTTGTGGGGTGTAATTTCTCTTACGCTTCTCACATTTTGTTTCTTTTTGATTCCCGAGTGGATTCAGAGATGTCATTCAAAAGCACCATAATTGACTTTTGAAGAGCGGGACCAAGATAATTAAAGGAGTAATTAGATATTTTTGAAAAGAGACGCATCCACTTTCTTGCTAAGAGTTAGATGACAATATTGATAACGCTCACATATCAGCCTGTTAAGTATGACTTGCTAAACTACTCTAATAGACCTAGTTTTGTGTATCTCACACATATCATACATATATATATATATATATATATATATATATACATTTTTATATTAACTAGCAAATTGATGGGCCCAAGATGAATTGCATGCAAAATTATGTGCAGGGCACAGAGCTATATTTTTTGCATGAACCTGATAAGACTATATGAAGCATTGCTTCCCTCAAACCCAAGGACACACACACATGCAGATGCACACATGATTCCTCATGGACTGCGCACGCACACACCTCCCAGTCTGGAGAGGACAGCATGGCCGTCACGCAGAACATTCCATCATACTGTCACTCACATCTGCTGCCCTTTCTCATTACCGCACCCTCTCGATTCTCCCTCTCCTTTACCTCCCCTTCAGCCAAACCCCTTTTTTCTCCATATCAGCCCTCCACCTTATTTCCTCCGCTCCATTTTTTTCCTACTCTACAGTCTATGCCAACACAAATGAACAGAATTCCTCAGGATGTGGGCGGCTTGGCGGGGAGGCAGGTGGGCTGACACGCTTTTACACCGGTCTGATATCCTCTGAGCTTCAGACAGCATGTTCAGAGTCTGAAAAAAAGGGCCGCCGAGTGGTTTCAATACACCTCACATGATTGAAACGGAGAAGTAATTTTTCACATGTGCACAGCGGTTAGAGTGCCAGAATTAGATAGAAGGTATCATTTTTTCACCTCAACCTGAACCGGTGAAAATGGATTGATGGAAAATATTATTGTTGCATTTTGCCGACTATACAGTGCATCCAATGTAGCTCTGTCTGTCTGGGCAGATGCAGTTTGCTGTGGTCTCAGCAGGGTTTTTTTCCCCCCCTCCACCTCTTCCAGAGAGGGATAAATGACAAAACCATGTCAGGCTTGTGATGCAAAGAGGATAATTAGGATTCACGAAACACAGTTTGTCCTCAAAAGCAAATCACTTCCCTGGTGCTCAGGGGCTACCACGGCGCAGATCATTTTATATATCAGCACCTAGCAACTGGCAGATGGAGTGAACTTAGTGCAGGCTGCCAAAGCTGATAGGACACTGCAGGACTGCAAAATGAGCTGTGATGATTCCCCTGCTGAGGCCAACGAGAGAGACATACCTCATTAAGATGCATAGCATCCTCGAATGCATGGGCGCACGCTACAGCACCAAGTTGCCCCTTTTGCAAAAACATTCACCGTGCCATTGAAATAATACAATTTGTAGCTGACGACTGCAAAACAAACACCGGTGAGAACTTCTGTTCACTATTCAATGACTTCCAACTACACAAATTTAGTAGAACATCAAACATAAGAGAAATAAAATTTAAATGACTACATATATTCAGTTTAGAGCCACACTGAAACAGATTAATGGATTGTTAAACACACTATTATGACTAATATATCATGGAAAAACTGCTCGACCATTGTCTATGGCATCTTTTGCAGCTATCAATATTTGGTGAAAACACGGTGAGTCATCACCATTTTTTTCTCCTTATAACACACAACTCAACTCTATGCGTGGAGAGACAGGCCATTAAAATCGCACCTGTTGTGAGGGCATAAACATGTGTTTCTCATAATCATCTATCATAACCCTGACTGCAAAAACACCTTTGTTGTACAAGCAGTCGGTGGCACATTCTCATTACAAAACTCCATGCTGCCCCGAAGCCAGGCAGAGGTGAATGTAGTCCTTTATCTGGTTTTATCTGGTCTGTATGTGGGGGTTGCTGGAGGCCCTTCATATATACTCCTGATGCTGAGACCGCCTGCAAACAAACCAGCATGTATTACATTCGCTCTGCACCTCAACGTCATACATCACTGTCTTAACAGTGTCCGCTCACTTATCTCTCGTCTCCTCTCAACCCTTTTGCTTATTGGCCGTCACGTCGCCAAACCCATCCTCGTCATCCTCCTCTCAGTTTATATCTTCCTGCTACTCTCTCAATAATATCCTCTTTATTGCATTACCCTGCTAACTATCCCACTGATATCATCCTGCTTTCCTGTTATAACTAAACACAGGAGGAGCATGGAGGGAAAGCGATTTTACTCGTCCAACATCTGAAACAAAGGGGGGGGGGCAGGAGATAAGAAACAGCAGCAAGAGAAATGAGTGAGGGACACTGAGAACAGGGGCTGCAAGAAGAAAGGGAAAGAGAGACAAAGACAGAGAGGCAGAGACTCCTGGGACGGACCGACGGGGAGAGAGGAGCTTAATTTCCCAACACCATCTGTTACAAGTCCCTGGGTTGAAAGCTCCACTTATGTCAAACCTCCCACAACCGCACACCAGTAGAGCACCGCAGAGGCGCGGGAAAACATGCTGCCTTTTCTTCTTCTGTCCCCTGCACCTTTTACTGCTCCACACCTATGCAACTGTCACCTAACCGCTCCCATCCTCGACAGTGGCATATAACGCATACAAGCACTTTAGCCGAGATAAATGAAACTACCTGCTTTTTTCTGGGTCATAGTTGAGGGAAAAAACAAAGCGTACTTATTCGGGCACCAACATGTTGAACGTCCCTGTGCTGTGTTGGGGGGAAAAGGGAGTTTTTTCTTTAAAATATTCACTTTTCCACCAGTTCACCTCCACTTAATCACTGGGGGTCTTGATATAATGCCTCCTGTTTGTGTTGCATTGGACTGAAAAGTTATCATGATAAACTGTCACCGCTTAACCTTAGCTGGGTGGCATCGATTGAAGCAGAGACCACAGGGGATATATATCTATATATATAGGCCTCTCTGCTGGGAAAGAGTCCACGACTCAAAATGTGTCAACGGAAGTGCCTCCAAGCTACTGTTTTTCCTGGTGGTGTAGGCATGGAGGACTCTGGTGCACAAATGTCTGGCCTACATTCAAGAGTTTGTAAAAGGCATGAAAATATATCAAACAGCAGGGTTTAAGACAATTAATATGTATAACACTATGCTTGAGTGCAGTCCCGAACATGCTGCTCTCGCATTAAGTCAAGTAAAGTAGCAGCAGCACTTTGGATAACGATCCTACAGAGGGAAGAAAGTGAAGGTCACGGAAGGTTGAAGGTTATCATTTTTAATATTTCAGTCCATGAGGGTTGGTATTTTTCTTGTTGCACGCTGCTATTATTCATCTTTAATAAGATGAGCGATGCATAATCCATTAACGTACCTGTTCTCCTACTTCAATTATTACAGAAAAGACTCTTTTCAACTGCTCTGAAACAAAAAACAAAAATTCCACAGTGGCAGAGGTTGCAGCTCCACCATCCACCACATGAGAAAACGTCCATATCCATAAATGACTAGGAGACATTTGGAGGCAGGCGTGCAGTGGTGGTGGATGGGTGGAGGGGGGGTTACCCTGAGGACAGACCATTCCCTGGCATTTTAATCACTTCATTTACACACTCTCTCGGGGTATTTCTATGCAAATTATCTGAAAAGGTCATGCTGCAAAGCGGGATATCTATTCAGCTCCAAATGGTGTTTATAAACTGGAAAAAGGCAGAAGTCCACACACAGACAGGTTTATCTGCATATTAGTACAATTTAGTCACCAGGGGCTTTACTTCAAGGATGAATTAGGGGTGAATAATGTATCCAACAGGTAAATATTTATCTCAAGAGCGTCAGTATATCCAAGTACCAATTTTCTTCAATGAAGGGAGCCCTCATGTGGCCATGTGTGTTACTACAGACAAACCTTTCAAAATGAAACTATTGCTGTGAAACTGATGCATTTAAAAAAATTTGAATGGCACATGGGGTAGCTACCAATAAAGGAAAAAAAATATTATTAAAAAATTTATATTATAAAAAAATTTAAATGATCAAATGCAAAAGAGAAAATGTCCGGAGTGGCCATCACATTCTGGGGATGTCCAAAATAAGTGTAAAATGAACTTAAAATATGAAATATGAACTATTATTCCACTTATCCATTCATTCTGATGTTACAAAAACCTCCTAAGACAATAGTGAAAAGGTGAAAACAGGATCAAGTTTATTGGCTGCTTTGAAGTAATGTTATCGCAAAACCACTGGATGTCACTATCAACCGAGTTTTAAGTTTGTGAAAACTTCCAATGGATAGTGTATTTTTTACTGAAAAATCAATTCAATATACCAGTGCCAAAGTCACATAAGCTGTGTGCCCACAGCTGTGTTGCACAAGTGTGCACAATCGGGTGTTGAGACAGAGACTCCAAACATCTCTTGACCTGTTTGACAGCCATGACTCTAAAAAGATCAAGTGTCAGACAATGTTCAAAGGAAAACACAAAAAGGACCAAAGTTGTTTTTTTCCAAAGTTTATTTGATGACAATATACAAGAACATCTTGAGCACGAGGACCCTCCCTGGCTTTACGGGCTCACTGTGGGGAGACAAGGGGGAAAAGATTAGTGCATGTGCCGATTTAATCTACATCATAAACAACACCCAACAATGTGAGTAATCTAAAGTTTAAGAGCGCACACCTGGGACAATGTTAACAAGTAGTATTTTAACTCAGAAAACTTTTAATCCCTATGACTGAAAACTCGATTATCTTAAGTGAAAAATTCTCACATGGGCTTTTTAGTTCAACTGCCTCACGCTCATGTTAAAAAAAAAAAACACACACACCAAGATTCACATGCTGAACTCAAGTTCTGGCTCTGATCTGAAACAATGTCAAAGCACTCGTCTACTTAAACACAAGCCAGTGGGCAAAACCTCGAGAGTACGCCCATTATAGCAAAGGCTGTGGTACAAAGGACTGGGGGGGCGGAGGGGGGCTAGGAAGTAACATGGAAATATGGAAAAAGCACTGAAGGAAAACGTGGGGGGGTGACATGCATAGCACAGCTCAGGTCTAACAGCTTCAGATGTGCAACACATTGATTGGCACACCATGCTTGTTCTGCTTCTATACCTGTACACTGATACTTCATTTCTGCAAAAGAAATCCACGGGAAGCAAAATAAAGAACAGAAGATGGAACAAAATAATGTTAATGCTGGGAAATGAAACATGGGAAAGTAAAGTCGTCTGAGTGGAATGTGAGCGGCTGCGCTTCACAGGTTATGCGTCGCATCTAGACACCAAGCAAATGTTGTGGACATGGCTGAACGGCATCGGTGTTTTTACGAGCCAGTCGTGCTGTCGCTGCTGCAGATGGGACTACCTATCGAGCGCAGACCGGCTTGGTTTGTAGTGACTTTCAGGCCAGTGGTTGGTGCCACAGAGGGTGGTGGGGTAAGCGGGGTTTCATCGAAACAAAACTACACCAGGGGATGAGGTGTGCTTTCCTTTATTGGCGGTAGGATCTGCTCGTACTGTCATTAGGTTTCAGGGTCTGCAGCACTATTAGTGTTCCATGTAAGATAATATTCATTAGTATAGGGAGTAGAAATGGCTCGCTAAGTATTAACCAGTGGGGCACGTGATTTAATATCGGATGCTACATGGGCATCCAGGAAGTAAAGCAGTGGGGATTTGGCTCTCATGGAGGTGAGGGTGTAAAAGCAGGAGTTAGCTAGTATCTATCACTTCTGGATTATCTGCACACTGCAGTTAGTCTATTTATGATCAACATTTACCTTCTACAGTTCCCGAAGAACATTTGATAAGATTGGAAAGGCGACAAAGGAAATTAAAACAATAACAGTTATGAAAAACAAAGACTTGCAGGGTAAGAAATGAAAAGGTGTGCAATGAAAATCATCCAAGAATCAAGTCTTCCCCATCTTTTCTATCTTTTGATTCCTTTTTGAGTGAGAATGAAATGTTGTAGTTCCCTACCTACTACTACTACTTGTGTTCAGCTTGAGACTACAAATGTGCCCAGTGATGATCGGTTTGGAATAAAGTACATGAGACGGTTACAGTACCTTTTTGCCAGCAGCACCAACGCTGGCTTTCTTGATGCCTCGTACTTTCTTCATTCTGTTCTTGCGTTCCTTGCGCTGTTTCCTTGAGGTCTTCTTTTTCTCATAGAGACCATGCTGGACAACACAAAACGAACGAGCGTTAGTGCCGTGCAATGTTCAAAACTTAATAATAAAAAGGGGTGATTTTGATACTGCTTTCAAAATGATCACATTAAGATTATATTGGCAGCCCGTCATTTCTGTGCAGCATCAGTTGCTGTTATGTATTAATGATGCAGTATCATTAGCTATCCAGTCTCATCTGATTAGCTTTTGATACTTGAAGGAAAAAAAACAGCAAATATCTATCTTATACAGAAGATGAACTAATTTGCATTTAAATTAATGGACAAAACTGCTGTTCCAACCTATCCCACCAGTAGTGCCTACTGTAAATTACAAATTATCAACTTCCATTTCCCTGTGGACTTCTCATACACACATTTCAATTTTACTTATCATCCAACACAGCACAACAGCTGCTGGGTGTTGCAGAATTTACACCTTGCCTTATACCTACAAAAAACATGCCAAATCATTGTTTGTTAATAATTTATCAAAGTGTTCAGTAACACACTGGGAAAATTGTTGAAAACTCACCCTGGCCAGTCTGTGTTTGGGCTCATTCTTCTTTGCGTAGTCTAGGGAATCGTACACCATGGCAAAGCCTGTTGTCTTGCCGCCACCAAACTGAGTCCTGAAGCCAAAGACGAAGACGACGTCAGGAGTGGTCTTGTACATCTTGGCAAGCTTCTCCCTGATTTCAGTCTTGGGGACTGTGGCCTTGCCAGGATGCAGGACATCGACGACCTGCAGAGGGGACAGAGGGGATGCATATCGTGAGCGACAAAGTGATGGGAAAGACAGGAACAAACGTGGGAGTGGGATTTGAAACCTCACCATTTGCTTCCTCTGAAGCAGCCGGTTCGTCATGAACTTGCGGGTCCTGACTGTCACTGTGTCATTCTGAAGATGGGGGGAAGAGGAAAAGATCATAATCATTGTGAGATTTTTCAGAAATCACCTACTGAAGTCTTTAGCTGCAACCACCCAAAAAAACAAAATCACCTACAGGCTTCTCTGCCATCTGACTGCCATTGATATCTAGTTAATCTGAGAACATATATGCTTTCACGGCCTCAACGGAGCCTGCTATTTTAAATAATAACGAGGCATTTTATAAGTCCACTTTAGTATATTAATATCACTATTCACCAAAAGTGAGGGCCTTGCCGCGGCTGTCAGTGTAGTGTGTGCTAACGTTAGCGCCTGGGAGCTACTTCACATCCTCATATTGATTAATTTACGTCTAATTTATACAGTGTTCATTTTTTAGCAGCCGTGTAAATTAAAGGGTCATACAGTGACGTAGAAGTTATAATAACACAGAGGGGAAGCTGTGCAATGTGTCCCAAAGCTGGTAAATAGTATGTGTGTCTGTGTGTGTAACGTCGGACCGACAACAGTCAGGATCGCATCTGGATGGTACAGCTGAATTTTCCCTCAGTTTATTTCCTACCACGGCAATATGGCTATTTTATTACAAAGCAGGCTTCAGCGATCATTTAGTCTGTAATAAATGTGCGTCGATGAACGGATGGCGTCGATGATGAGCAGATTTAACTATTATTTTTTGCCACAAGACTCACCATCTTGACGCCGGCCTCGCTCAGGGACGTAGAAAAGGAGGAAGGACCAGTAGGCTGCCCGATTAATGCCTGCAGAAAATTCGCCGGGCACGTTCTTGTGTGCCTGACGTAAAACATGAAAAAAAAACCCGCGAATAAATTGTTTTTGTCTCAGTAAACAAATCTGTTTCGCGTGGGCCATATCGTAAACACAGGGTGTATAGGTTGGGCTAATAACATATTTAGGGACAGCTTGATGCTCATCTTTTTCTACCAAAACGCCATTAAAATATGTTCCTGCATAAACAGAATAGCAACAACAACAACAAGAACACAAAAACAACAACAACAAAAAAAAACACACGAGAGCTTCGAAATAAAATCACGGGCTAGGACTGTTGGATGTGTAAATAAAAAAAACTGTGTACTGTACTGTATTCATAACTAACAGCAGCTGCAGTTACTCTTACATCCACAGGACCTCAAAATTACAGGCGTCACAGTTTCTGCAGCACAACTGAAATAATTAACAGTGATATGGTAATGTTCAAAAAGTGCACAATAACCTATTCAAAATGCAAAAATATAGTCCTTGCACAGTATTTTGTTGGGTGACCAGGTTTACCTGTTGGGAGGCCCCGGGCCAGCATTTACTATTAGGCATTGCTTGACCCCTATCCCTACAACTTTGTGTATTACCCTTCCACTTCTAAGTTCACATAAAGTTGCACAGTGCAGACTATAAATAGCATCTTCTTAATTTACCCAGACACCTAGAAACCAGCTCGTACTATAATGCTAGATTAAGGTGAACTTGTCTCAGATTTTCCATGTTTGTTTGTATTAATTTGATTAGATATCATCTAATGTCGGACATGCAAAAGTTTTAGGTCAATAATAAAGGATTTTGACATATGGCCCTTCTTTAGGCAAATGTTTTTGTATTTCTTTTGTGTAAATTCCCTTACTGAATTTACAGTTAATCAAATTTCGAGAACCAGTTGGCATGCAGTTAGCCAGTTAACCAGAGGTAATTATTTTTCCAAATTTAAGTAGAATAAGGGATACATCATAATCAATAGGCTTTAAAAGCCTTTGTGAAATTCTTATAAGAATAGCTCCAATATGGACATGTTCCACATTTCTTCATATAAAGCATTTACCAACACACATGCGTTAGTCTGTAAGAGAGATAGTGGAGACTGAGGAACAGTGTTATGTGAAAACCTGGTGTGCATATGAGAAAGAGATGTTCAATAAATGATTCCACTGCTGTTTTCTGTCAGTGTCAGAAAAACTAAGCAAACAGGGACAATTAAAAACACATTTAATTTTCTTTGTTACAGAACTTTATTGAACTTGCAGCAAAAATATTCACTGCCATTGGAGTTTCAATTAAAATGTTGTTTAAAATCAGAACAGAAAGTTACAGTAAGTTTGTTTCACTTCTCTTGCTGCACACAATGTTAAGCCCTCATTGTCAAACCAAACTTATTCGATATAAATCTGCAATCTGAATTATAATGTAATATAAAGAGTTCTATCACCAGGAATGTGCAATGCAAACTGGGTTCAAGCAAACCCTTGACGTATTTGTCACCAAACATGGCCAGAGTTAATGCAAGGCTCAAAAAGAGGAAAATAAAATAAAACCTTTGATAGGTATCATTTCAGCCATTCAGGGGTTCCAGTCACACAGAGAAACAAACTTCAGTGAATGAATTTTTAACGAAAAACACACACTTTATGGTAATTTATTTGCCAAGTTCAGAGATGCTACTTGGACAGATTGGACCATGATGACTGGTATACAAGAAAAAGGGACAAAATGAGCATGTGGCACGCTTTTAACCACATCACCATCTGGACTAAAGAATCCCAAAATGACATGTGCGCGACCACGCTTCCAAATGTCACAGCTGGTTGAGCAGGGAAACTATGTAGAAAAAAATCCCCAAAACATAACAAGTATTTGTTTCGTTCAATTGCAAGTACAATGTTACTTGTTCAGTGTTACAGTGAAAAAATAAACATCTGTTGGAAAGTACAAATAGATGACAAGGAACCTACTCTTAGTTACTGCATCTCGTGTAAAGTAAGGCATGGGCAAACATGACACATGAAAAGAATAAGGTAATGTAGAATGGATTAAGGACACTGGGGACAGATTTGTAGATTTAGGGACAGCACCTATCAAGCCTGATGCAGACAATGTTTTCTGGTTCCTTGACACTTTGTAACAAATCCAAGGCTTGACAGTGCTTATTCCCAAACAAATACCCTCAATACTAAGAAACTGTATTAAAAATAAAAATGCATATAAAACACCTGGATTATTTCAAGTTCTTCAAAAATCTTCTTGTATTTCACCCAAGAGTGAAAACTGGGATATTAACCATTTCCACATCGTTCTAAATGTTTATCTGGTGTGGATGTTCAAAAAACACTTACAAATGTTGCCAAGTTTACCTCCTTCCTTAAGATTTACCAAATTATGAACACAAAGCTGTTGCCAACACAACAAATCAGTTAAGTCATAGCATGATTCAAAAGGTATATTCGCTTTTTTCTGGGCAGGAAAAAAAATGTGCAAATAACATTTACAGCGAGCTCACAACAGTGATGAATCAAGTGGCTTCATATTGTTGTACTATACTGCAATTTACTTCTAAATGAAAAGCTTGTTTGCAGTTGTTGGATTTACAATTAGCTTTACACACTAGTGGGAAATACAATCATTTGATGATTACAAAACAATAAAACTGCGGCCTAAGATTTATTTCAAGAAATGTTTTCCCCTGAATATTAGAAACTCACACAGGCTTGTGTTGGAAATGGAAACTAAAATCTTGGAATGGCATGAAATCTTCACCTAATTGGAGAATAAAAGCAACACAGTATCCCTTTACTTAGTAACAGGGGAAACTTAACTGACCAAACAACCGATAACAGATTGTGGCGCTTTTCAAGTAGTTCCAAAAAACAAAAGGAAAATAAAAATCACTTAAATACCATGCTTATGAGGGCATTCAAAACCAAAGACTATGATGAATATCAAAGCTTTCGACTCATTCTAAGGCCAGTAATTTAATGACCACTTCCTCCCCAAATTTAACTTGGGATATTATCCATTTTAACTGTGTGCTCTGTTTAGGATCCTGACTCAGAAAGCTGTAAAAATGAGCACTGCAGTCTACTATTGGACGATGTGACCGGGTACAGAATATTCAGGCCTGCTCCCCCGTCGTGTGGTTGTTAATTTGAACGGCAACTGGTAACCATGGAAATCTCTTCAAATAAACCTAACTTCCAGAGTTGGCCACGCTGTGCCTGTTATGTATGATATACTGAATCCCCATTGTTTACACACATTACATCTAGCAGCGAGACAGAGAGCTAAAGAAGATGGCTGCCATGAGGGCTCACAACATTGGTTTCTACAAGCCAAGCCACTGGCACGAGTGATGCCAGGTCATTTGCTTTTGCTGGTGTGGTGGTTCCGGTCAGTTAGATGTCCATTTCAAACTGAGCGTCATCACCTTGAAAAGAAAAAAAATAAACAGGACAACAAGGTGTCAGAGGAACAGGTTGGGCTGTTTCATTTCAAAAATGGTTGTCAAGAATTACACAGGGTGTGTTTGTCAGAGGTCTGAGCAGGTACAGATTGGTGACATCAAAACACTCATATTGTATGTCTTACCGGTTGCGGGCTTGCCATCATGGTTGTTGATGTGGTTGTTGGCTTCGTTCTTCCTGTTCTCGCTCAGGACATTTTGGCTGGTCACTCCGGGGATGACAGGCAGATGAGCTGGGGGAGTCTGGGCGATGGGCGAATTGCGCCTGTCCAGTAGGAACTTGCGGTCATAGATGATCCGGGTTCCTGCAACAGGACACATCAAGTTTCGGTTACTCATCCTCCTTCCGAAGAAACAGATCTCTAATGTGGGTGCAAATAGTTATGTTATGAGTCAAAAAACTGGCCTTCACCCAGCCTTTTTCTACAGCTATCTTCCTTTCTTACAATAATCTTCATGCGTCCCGGTCTGACCTTTTGACAGTGAAAATGCAAGTACCAGGTAAGCTGCAAATCAAACTTCCAAAGCAATGAGCTCCGTGTGAATCATCAACAACATGAGCCAGTCAGCATGACTGCCCTTGCTATAAGTCAGTTATTCCCAAACTTCTTCTGTCTTACCCTGCTCAGGGAACCAAAAACCTACAGAGTGTTAATGCGATTCAGTTTTTTTGCATGATTCACATTAGGTTCAATTGTGCTGAAGTTAAAAATAGTTCACACACATGAAAGACACACTGTTCTTCTGCGATTTGATTGTGACAAGAACTTCATAGGTTAGATTTATGTGACAAGTTGGATTAATGTGCTTTTTGGTTTTTCCTTTCCTGCTTAGAATCTGTCTCGTACTGCACTTGTTGTTTGCTTTCAGTAAATTTGGTTTGGCTCAATCTTGATAGCCTTATTGGCATCACAGATCTCTTGTTTACTGATTGTTCCCCAATGAATCTAACTCACTGACCTCTTCCAAGGAAAACATTCTGACTTTTCAGGTTGAACTAATGACATTAGTAATGGCTCATTTCCAGTTAGTTATAGCAACACAATACCTGTGCCTGACAGATATAAATGTCTGCTGTAAATTAGGGCTTTTCAACTTCGGTTTCTCCCCTGACTTTTTTATCTCTGGCTCTGTGCATCCCCCTTTGTCATATGAATAGTTGTCTATAATCACACAGATTTACTCTTAACACCTGGTTGATTGTTTTGTTTGATGGTTCGTGCAAGATAATGTTCCTTTCTGTCATTGCTGTCCTTTTGCTGGTTACTGTTACAGCTAATATGTATAAGTGCCATGTAAAGAATGTAATTGAAACTAGAACTGAAATGATTAGTCAAGAAAATGAATCGTCACTTATTTGAATCATCATTATATCTTCTGAGGCATGTTTCAAGTAAACATTCTGTGGTTCCCGCTTCTCTTTTCAATTCCTTGACTTCATATCATTGTAAACTGAATATGTTATTGTCAGTTTTCACTATTTTCTGGCACTTTAGAGACAAAGCAATCGATGTATGAAGGCCCCTGCACAGCCCCTGCAAAGATTTCAAAGTATGTCACCTTTGGACAATGATATGTGGACAGTGTCCTTGCCAGATGTAATTTACATCCATATGTGGAAGGAATGCACTGTGATAAACACATACATGTTGTCATCATACAATCAAACGTACATAATTCATACTGGTTCTACTCCAAACAATATGATACATTGCTGGTGTACAGTACCCGGTCTAAGCTACAGGTTACCAAACATCTTTCTTCAACAAAATAGGCTAACTGTAACAGACAAAAGTGCCTTCATCAGAATCTCTGCGCTGTAAACTAGCCAATCAGAAAGCAGCCAGAGAACTTTGGGGCGGGGCTAATCTTTGTTTTTGTTTTGATCAGGATGACAAGGCAGCCTAGGCCACAGTGACAGCAACACTGAGAGGTTTGGTGAGAACACAAACATAACAAAAGAAGCTTAATATCCGCCCCCCCAAAAACAACTATGATAAAGTAGACGGGATAAGCCTTTACCTCCAGGGGTGGTAGAGAATAAAGTGCCTCCAGGGGTGGTACAATAGTCATGAGGTAGCTGCGTTGTGTCGTTGATCAACACCGTCCTGGTCGGGATGGCCCTGCTCTCACTAAGCTGACGACTGGTCGACATTTTCGGCGCCGATTCGGTGACAAATCCAGCAATGACAGAAAACCGAGGTGTTTTGTTTCCCGACGGACGGTGGAAACCCGGGCCGTTCCCCTCTCTTTTATCTTCCCAAAAGCTTTCTTTCTCCTTTCGTCCTCCCAGCCGTCAGCACCGTCCCCTCCCTCAGCAAGGCAGGAAGCGCGACAGGCTGCGGGCGGATATGATGTCAGCGGTGCGCAGCGTCAGCAGCGGACGCTGCAAGCTTTCTTTTTGAACTTCTGAAATGCAATTTGTGTAACAAAACTACTCTGGAGAATGTTAGTGGAATATTTTGCCAAATACATAAGCGCGTTATTTGGGAAGTCCTAGATATAACTCTTGGCTTTATTAATCTGATTAGGAAATTTCATATACATAAATACAGTTTTCATAATTTTACTAATCTATTGAACAGTTCATTACTGGATTTAGAAATTATACTCTCTGTTAAATATAACTTACTATTTTTATTTAATTAGCTGTAACTCTTCTTTACTTGTTTTCTTTTCACTTCTCTACCTATATCTATTAATGCATAATACTGACTGAAGATCACTAACGAAAAACCGATGTTTCCGACCGTCCCCGAAGGCGTCATTGACAAAGTGCGCATGCGCTGTGCCCTTTCTGCTCGCCACCACACTACAGACCCACCATCCACTACAGACGTTTCCTTCCGCCGCCATCCTTCATCCGAGATACAGACGACAGACACTAAACCTGCACCTCAACATGAGCTTCACGGTTGAAGAGAGGGGAACCCCCAACTCCCTGAGCCACCGCTTGTTCTTCAGTAAGTACAGCATGAGTCGAAATGATGAAGTTCTGCCTTTGCGCGCTACTTTGAGGACTTTTCACATATACCACGGGCCAGCCGCAACCTTCCACGTGTCATTTATTCATTTATTATTGCTGCTGGTTTGTACACTATATCTGTAAAAGCGCCGACACAGGAAGTCGCAAGCAGATCTCCACTCACGAATTTTTGAAGCTCGTAATGTCTCGGTCGGAACCACTTAACCAGTCGATCTGGTTATGCCGGGTCGCTAGTGAGATGACATGATTTGTGGAACCCAACATGCCCCACCATCGACCTGCCAGAAGGAAGTTGGTCATTCCATGAAATCTCACTCGTTTACGTCATGGATCTCGTTGATATCGTAAAGGCTTGGAGCAAGTTGGACCGCGCCCTCCTTGATTATAAGACGTTAATAAACCTACTGATATGAAGAGCTCCAGGCTAATTTAATCATAATTCTCATATTTCTGTTGCCCTTGTTTTTTTTAAAGACATGTCCAAGAATAATTTTAAGTGATCAAAATGCATGACTATGAGGTGTCTGAATGCAGATCAGGCTCATCACAGTAATAGCATAGGGGCAACTGCCTCAGTAGCCACCAGGATGTAATTGATATTGAGTGCTTCACATGGCTAAAGATCCTCCGGGATTTGCCACTGAACTGCAAATGGCCAGAGACGATTAGAAGTACATAATACATAATTCCTGCTTTAAGGACAATAATGCAATAATAGTAATGTTCTTGGAAAGGGGAGCACATCATGCAACATCTGGGCCAAAAGCAAGAATAGAGTTCAATGAAAAACTGTGTACTCTCTTGCCACCCATTTCAGATGTGATTGCCTAATTTCCCTGACAAAGGGCATTCAGTTGTTGACATAAGAAAAAAGCAGCGTTCATCTGCTCGCTACATTATTATACATTAATATACCTCACTGTCTTCCAGAAAATGCAGAGGGGAAGTACATCTCACCATTCCACGACATACCAGCGTATGCTGATGAGGGTCAGGTAATGTAGCGGCTGGATTTGTAAATACGTGTGCACCCTGTGGTGAAGCTCCACCTGTGGCACTGCCTCGAATACGCAGTTTTGTTCAAGCAGTAAGGTCAGAGTCTGTTTGCGAAGGCAGTGGCCTTTACTCTTTATTTTCTCAGTGCCTTGCCAATATCTCTGGTGATTACAGGAGATTATCCAATATCTTATCCTCCTGAAACAATTAATCCTCTCTATGGAAAAGTTTCAACCAAAGCAATAGTTACTGCAAGAGCCAGCATGTGGCACATTGTGTAAGGATGATGAGCTTGAATTAATTGTGTCATTTTAAGTTGTGTCATATACCATTTCATGATAACTGAATCCTAATCATGGCTGATTCTTGTCCCTTACAGAACATCTTTCACATGGTTGTTGAAGTACCAAGATGGACAAATGCAAAGATGGAGGTATGGATGTGAAATTATATAAATATATTCCGTCATCGACTTTTGCATCAGATTTCAGCAGCTTTAGCTCCACCACAGTGTAGTTACCAGTTTGTCCAACAGGTTTTAAATGTTGTCGTGGCTCATGTAATGTGAAACTGTGAAATTACATAAATGCATGCAGATGTAAGACTCCTCAGTTAAAATCTGATCAATCTGTCAATACAATTTATTTTCAGATCGCGACAAAAGACCTCTTAAACCCAATCAAGCAAGATGTGAAGAAGGGCAAGCTGCGTTATGTTGCCAATGTTTTCCCCCATAAAGGCTACATATGGAACTATGGAGCCATTCCTCAGGTTGGTACTCCCACCCCTGCAGTGTTTAAATATCACACCATCCATTTTTTTAGATTAGCTTTATCTCAGCTGCCATGCTTTTGTTTTGTAATGTTTCAGACGTGGGAGGATCCTGCACACAAAGACGGAGACACCGAATGCTGTGGTGACAACGACCCTATCGATGTCTGTGAAATCGGCAGCAAGGTGCGACGCTGGCTGGCGATTTTTACAGCCTTTCACTTGGTCGTCATCCTTCATCTCATTCATTTCATGGAAAAAAGGGAAATGTCCTCGCCAGGTGTGTTCCCGTGGGGAGGTCATCAAAGTGAAGGTACTGGGGATCCTGGCCATGATCGATGAGGGTGAGACTGATTGGAAAGTGATGGCAATTAATGTAGATGACCCTGAAGCCAACGACTTCAACAGTAAGCACCTCCATTTATTTAAGCCCCCCCTTCTTGCCTGAGTCTTTGAGTGGTCCTGCATCAGTCATACTGAACTCGTTCTATCTATATTTCAGACATCGGTGATGTCCAGCGCCTGAAACCTGGCTATCTGGAGGCCACAGTCGACTGGTTCAGGAGGTACAAAGTGCCAGATGGGAAACCAGAAAACCGATTTGCTTTCAATGAAGAGTTCAAAGACAAGGTCTCCACCTAACACACCCTAATAATTCTTATTTTCACTGTAACTAATTAATTTAGATTCATCTATGGCTATTGTGTAGATCGTCAAAGTTGCCTTGCTCCGTTTCACATAACACTTTAACTGCAGCCTTGGAAAACTTCACTGTGCTAGAATTAAATTTAGTAATGCACACAACAGCTTTTTTAACTTTGGACTGAGCAGTTACTATTTCTTGTGTTTCAGGACTTTGCCATTGAAGTAATCAAGAGCACTCACAACTTCTGGAAAGCTCTCATTTCCCAAAAGACCGGTGCTGGTGAACTGAACTGGTACACACTACATTCAACTTTAACTTCAGTTTAAAATACATTTGCTTTTAGAAACATGTTTTCGTAAATGTGTAAATAGAATACAGGCCTATATACTGTATGTGTGTGGCTTCTTGACTGTAACTTACTGTATCTTATCACACAACACAGCAAAAACACGTGTGTCTCGGCCAAAGACAGCCCTTTCTGCTGCTCATCGGATGAGGCAAAAGCTATTGTTGAAGTAAGTGACATTCTGTTCATCTATTTTGCAACATTAACTTCATCAGGCATTGCAACAGTAAGCCTGATCCGTCCCTGACTATGATTTCATAACTGGCCGTGTCACTCTGTTTAGACTTATCCTTGTGGGAAAGAGGAACCTGTCCCCTCCTCAGGTACAATTTCCACATATATTTGTCAGTATTGTCCAAATAATTGAAAGTGCATCTCTTCTCTTTTCTTATCTGTCTTGAGACTGACTGCTCCTTTTCTCTCATCACAGTAGATAAATGGTTCTACTATGAGAGGAAGTAATCCAGGCGCTGTCTTGGACTGGAGCAGAGTGAAGGGGTCATCTTGCAGGAATGCTTGAAGATGGTCTTTTATTAGGAACCAGTGGGATGGCAGGATGGGACACGGATGGTTTGGTCTGGGTCGACTGTTTTCTTGCAGATGGAGAGATAGTGGTTAGATCCTGTAGAGAAAGAGAAAGGTAATAATAATTACTCATGTCTTGACCAATGAATTTTCACCTATTTAACAAAGATCTCTCTGGAGATGTGCTGTCATAAACAAAGTACCAGTACTGTGCCTAGCAGATACTTGTGAGCTGTATAAGACTCTGAACTGCTTTAATAAAGCTTCTCTGCTTAAATTATCAACAAGTGTGATTTTTTTTTTCTTCATCCAAGCAGTGGAAAATGAAATAATTTCACAACACTTGAAATTATTTCATGGGTGTGATACTGCCTCCCAGTGGTCAGTGACACACGTTTCTTTTTATAATATGTTTACATGACTATGATGTGTTCGCGCTCATTCCATTGGTTTAAATGTTTGTTATAAATGTGTAAAACCAGGCATGTGTGCTAATTAACATAGTTTTACACGTGTAGAGGAAAAGCATTTTGAGCACTTCAGTATTGAGAATTTTATTTCTTTTATGAATAAAACAGATCTATAAAACGGAGTGTTTATCATATGAACATCATTTCACATTGAAAAATCATTTTGCAGAAAATTACATAAAGGCAAATGGGAATATACACATGATAAACAGCTTCGTTAATGGTTGCATAAAATGTGCTGTTATTGTTGCCTTAAAAATCATTCGTAAATCATGTTACACCCATGCCCGTCTTTCAACGGTTTAATCGATTGATCCTCTAATAATTTTACTTCTAGTATAAGCCTACTGGTGAGTTTCTGGGTATTTGGGGAAATAATATGCCATGCACAGTGCAGGTCAATAGGGACGTGGCAGCTTTATTTATATAGCACATTTCAAAAACAGAGTCAATTCAAAGTCTTTTATAGGAAGATTAAAATATATATATATATTAGAATAAAATTCAAAAACAAAAATCTTGAGCCGCGAATTTTCACATACGGCTTGAACATGAAAGAAAGTCATAAATTACAACTATTAAGTTACATATAAAACTACATTTGCGATAACGTTCACTTTTTAAAAAAAACATTGCTCCGACGTTTGCCGCTGTGACGTATTATCCGGTCAACTGTCAAAGTTGCGGGGCTACATATCAGTCGCCGGGACAGGCTCGCAACAAAAAACAACGGACGGGGGGGCTCGTAAATTCAGCAGACCAAGGTAATACCTAAAAAAAACACGTATTATCTTTCAAGCTTCCACTCTTGTTTTCTGCGTGTTGAACCGCCTTCCTGACAGCGTAAAGTTACAGGTGTAGTTGCCGATACTGTCTGCGCATGTTGCTCACAAAATGTATCCCGGTTTGCTCTCTTTGATCTCTCGTTACTGCCTGCTCCATGTGAAATATGCCGAGGTGCGGCAGCAAATAGATGCTGAATGAAATCACATAAACAATCGTCTCCGAGCAGCTCAGCTACGAGTTTAGCTGCCGCACTTTTATTAAGGCCTTATTCGTCTATATTCGCTCTGGAGTATTGGTTTGGGATCTGCTTTAAAACCCACTGGCACATATTACGTGACAACCAACGTTTCTGAGCCTTTACTGAGCCACACAATGTCTGTTGGGTTATAGCATTTAAGTCACACACTCCATATGAGTCTAATCTGGAGTTTGGTGATGAGAAATGACATAAACATGGTATGATAAAGTACTCAACAACTGTGTAATTTCCCAAAGCATTAGTCACTGAAGGCCTCACTATTCACTATAACAAGCACAACAAGTTCCACAGAGAGTGACAGGTGTGTGTGTGTGTGTGTGTGTTGAAGAGAGGGAGGGAAGGTGGGGTGACTGCCCAGATCAAGTGTCCTTGCCACAACCTGTCATAAAAATAGTCAGAGGAAGATCAGTGTGACTTAGCGAGGCAGCTCAGAGAACGAACTAGTATTTAAAAAATCATCTTAAGTCTGTGTGTTGCTTAATTTGCCCTCTTTTCCTCTCATGTTTTAAAGCTTGTGTGATTATGTGGAGCTTACACATACCAGCAGGGTAATCCAGGGGCAGGAATAATGGTCAACAATGGGCTTCAGTGCTAGATTCTGCAATGCAACCATGTCCTTTTGCAATAGTATATAAAATTCTGTACTTGTTTGCAGTGTGTGTGCAGTTTGTGTGTTACATTGTTACCTGGAACATGTTTTCCTTTGCTCGTGCATGTGTGTGAGGGGAGAGGGGGGCTTGGTTGAGGTGTGACAGCAGTTTGTACATGAACTAATCACTGGCTGATACAGTACCTTACGTGTACATTTCTGTGTTTTTCTGTATTTCAGGCAATCAGGAGACATGTCTTTCATATTTAACTGGATCTACAGGGGCTTCAGCAGCGTCTTACAACTATTAGGTAGGGCAGTGTAGATAAATATCCAGCCCAAATACTCGAAAACTACTGCATATTTTAATTTCCCAAGTATTCCTGAATATGACAAAAAATCAAATTTCTTGGTGTAAGATTACAGTGAGTTTATATTGAATTCAAATAATTTTGTTTTCTTTTTATCATCAGGTTTGTACAAGAAAACTGGCAAGCTGGTGTTTCTTGGACTAGACAATGCTGGAAAGACAACACTCCTGCACATGCTCAGAGATGACAGGCTCGGACAGCACGTGCCAACGCTACATCCAAGTACATCCAACAACATGACATGTTGTCATTTCTGTGGTCTGCTTTGTATTTCTTGTTTCTTTGCTTATCTAAAGTAAGTGCTACCCCTCTGTCCTCAGCATCTGAGGAGCTGACCATAGCTGGAATGACCTTTACGACCTTTGACCTTGGAGGTCATACACAAGGTTAGTAGAATGCTGTTTTGAGACATTGGCAGCTACTGTGCCACTTGTGTGTTAACATAAATACTGAAACTGTGATGCTTTCACAGCACGGAGGATCTGGAAGAACTACCTGCCAGCCATAAATGGTATAGTCTACCTGGTGGACTGTGCCGATCATGAGCGACTAGTCGAGGCTAAGGTTGAACTGGATGCAAGTATCTTGCTTTGATCTTGTCTGGATTTGAACCACCCACAGCATACTTTATATTTTGCTGATAGGAATGATCTATTTGCTGACCCCTTTTTGTGTGTAGGCCCTGTTAACAGATGAAACCATATCCAACGTACCCGTTCTCATCCTGGGGAATAAGATAGACCGTCCGGAGGCCATCAGTGAGGATGCACTGAGGGGAATGTTTGGTCTTCATGGACATACGACTGGGAAGGTAATGCACTCAATGCAATTTTTATTTTTTGCACTGTTGCATCCATCTGTATGGTGGAAAGTGGCAGAGACATTGAAAGTGCATTTTTGCTATAGCTAGAAGCAGTCTCTCACTTTACTGAGTCGGACTACAGCTAAAATTTTGCAGTATAGTCCACCCTCTGTTGTACAACATGCAGAAAGTTACAGGTATAAGATAATGTCCGCACATGTTTAGTGTTGAATAAGATGTTGAGATGTTTTGAATGGTGATTTAAAATTGGCACCTTCAGATGTGTGTTTTTGTTTCTTCTCAGGGCAAAGTGTCATTGAAGGAGCTGAATTTGAGGCCAATGGAGGTTTTCATGTGTAGCGTGCTGAAAAGACAGGGATATGGAGACGGTTTCCGTTGGCTCTCTCAGTATATTGACTGATTCTTACTGTTTTCTTATCCTTAGCCCAAATTTACCATGCTGCCTGTGCACACAAAAACATGTTCCACACAAAACTACCTGCCATAGAGAGACAGAATGTTCTGAATTTAGGACTTTGACTGTGACAGAGGAAAATGTCTTTCAGGTAGTGTTTTTGTGTTACTCTCTTGTTTTCTTCCTGCGGTCAAAGAAATCTGTATGTCATATCAGTCCTACCACAGCAAGTTAAATATAATGTAAAATGAATATAATGTAAGTATGATTCAGATTGATTGAGGTTTCTACCTTTACTTAAAGCCTGTAGGAAATTCTGTCTACCATATAGAACATGTCATCGCTGTGAACCAGTTTGTGACCCGGGTGTATTTTTAGGTACCGGTGTTGACTTACAGTGAAGGTCGATCGTGTTAACATTCTGTGCTCAGATTTACTCTTCCTTTATTGAGAATGGAAAAAAAAAAATCTTTGTTGGCACAGATAAAACATATTTGTATATTTATCTGCTTTCTTTCAAACTAAGTGGAATCTTTAAGTACCATCACCCAAGAACCAAATAGTTTTGGGTTTTTTTTTCTGATAAGTGCTGCAGTGATATGGTACTTGTAATGACAAAAAACAGTAGCCTGCTACCTCCAAGGATACTGACATTTTTTCTGATTGCATATTTTTTTTAATGAAGGGTTTACCACTACAGGCCAATTTTACGAATGTGACCACAAGTGCATTAACTGACATTTTGCTGTGAGGAGCTTTAATATTCAATACCATAGAACAGCGTAAAATAACTGCAGTATATGTTAACTGCGTCAGCATAGCTTGGTGATGTAATAAACTCATACTCAGAGTGAGGATGCCAAACTACCTGTTTTCATAATGTTTACTTGCTGTGCCATGACTTGAGTACTTTGTGATTAGTTGCTGCTCACAACATGGCAGTGATTTTATGAGAGTACTTGGGTAGTGCGTGAAAATAGACCATGCAAAACATATGCATGAAATTACCTGTTAGTGCAATATTATACATTATTTTGTATATAAGCTATTATTTATATTTTACAATGAAAATGGTTTGCCTTGTTACACCAAGCATTGAGCCATGAAGTAATACATGTTACAAGGGGTAAGTCAAATTGTTATTACACGTGTGTGAGATTTGAACATAATAAATATTTTTGACAATGCTTGAAAGATCTTTCTTGTCTGACTCACTTCTATTTTAATTCAAATAGGAAAAGGTTTGATACAAGCATTTCCAAACATTATTAAACCTAAAACATTATTAGTTAATGAGGTCAAACAGGTCTTGGGGGTGATGTGTTATTTCAAATGTGATTAAATGATTAAACACACTCCAAGAGAAATATTTTTCCACATATATGCCAGTTAAACCTTTATTGTGTAACAAGCTTTTGCAGTATAGTTTAACGTCCATTCAAACTAAAACTGTATGGGAGACAGTGCGTGAAACACAACCTACAACCATAGCCCCGCCTCCATATTTCCCATTTCCCATTGGCTCGGAGCTGTTGCGTGTTTGCGGTCGTATTATTTTCGTGCACCAGTAAGACGCAACCAGGAAACGAGAAACACGGAAGTTGGGTTTGTAAACGATAATTAAAGTGTGTGTATCTACACGGCATGTGTTAAGTATGAAAGTTTATTTTCTTGCCTTACTGCCGATGTTTAGTCGTTGTTAATATGCTGCTTTTCAGCGGTCTATCCGTGTCTCCGGCTTGCTGAACCTTTATCGCCACATGTGTGAAGTTGATCTGCGCTGCGGGGCATGGAGGTCGAGGAGGTGGAGAGGTGCTGCTGTGTCGTCAAGGTGTCAGAGGCTTCTTCAGCCAAGAAACCCGCGAGCTGCAGCGGAGTTATCGTCCATCCTCAAACTGGGACTGTGATATGTGCCGGCCTGCCGTTTTCACGTTTCATCAGCGACAAAGAGAACCTCTCCTCGGACCTTGATTTCAGGTTCCTACCGTCGCGCAGCCTCAGTGAAAAACTTAAAATCCGCGTCATCTTTTCTCCTCGGCGAGATTCGGACACCGACCGGCGTGCGCGGGGGAAAACGTGCACGCCCTCCGGAGCCAAAACAACACGGCAGCGGGAAGTTGCAGCCCGTTTGCTGATGATGGTGAACTGCCTGGAGTTCAAGCAGGCTTTCCAGGCAGTTTTCCGGGAGGCTGACCAGTGGCGTTTCCAAGGTGACGATGAGGAGGAGGAGCTGATCAGAGACGCACGTGCCCTCAGCTGGTTCGCTGTGCTGAAGACAGGCGCTGTGGTCGAGAGCAGCCCCGTTTCAGGGACCATCCCCTGGCAGAAAAGCTCGTCTCTTCGGAAGGGCTGCCCGGTTGTTGCGTGCGGTTCACCTTTCGGCTCCCTCTGCACAGATCTCTTCATCGGCACCCTCAGCAGAGGGATCATCAGTAACCTGGCGGGGGAGGACAACGCTGTCATCCTCACAGATGCCCGGTGCTTGCCAGGCACTGAGGGTGGAGGGTTGTTTGTGGCAGAAGACTCAGGACGGCGTGCGTCTCACAGGGCTGATCGTGTCTCCATTCGGCTGGAAGGCGAACGAGTGGATAGGTCTCACTCTGGTCTGTTCAGTCCACTTAATATTCAGGAACTTTGTCCGCTGCATGGACGCTCAGGATCCACTCCGAGATGTCTGGCTGCATGCGGGAGACACGGGCCTTCACCTGTCCAGTGCAGCCCATGAGACAGAAGCTGTTAAATACCCCACCGTGTGCTTTGTGGACAGTGGGCACTTCTGGGGCTCTGGGGTTGTTGTAACCCCTCAGCTGGTTTTAACCTGCCGGCATGTTGTCAGCGGGAAGTCCACAGTTACTCTGAGGTTCCATCACAGGGACAGGTGACAACACCTTTACTGCCTTCACGTCCATGTCAATCAAAAATAACATATTTTGCACACCAAACACTTACTGTCTCCAGCAAGAATAAAGGCTCTGTTCTATTGAAGTATCCCAGTAAACCTTTGTGCACAGTAGCAGGGGCCAGACACTGGAACACCTGAATGAATTCAGCTACTGCTAATGTCAGTAGTTGGTTTTCCTTTCATGACATATGAACTGATTTTGACATATTTGCTGTAAACCTCCAAATCAAACCACATTTCACTGTACAAATAGTTGTGTTTAATTTGTGGCCACACCACAAAGTTGCACACTGAAATCCATCCATGTATTTTACTGAAAGATGTGGTTCTGTACCATATGTGGTCTGCAACATGTGTTTTATTTTTCACAGACTTTGGTAATGTCACATTATTTCAAATTAAAAGCAGTTAAAACCAACCAACCTTAATGGAGGTTTAAAGAGTGATGACAAAATGCCTATGTGGGTTCAGCTGTGATCATGGTGTGCAGCTGATCTGGAACAAATTTCTGTTTTACAGAGTCCATGATATTGTGGGTGGTGTGCTGTTTTCCACCAAAGCATCTTCACCCTATGATCTGGCATTGGTGCAAATGAGAGACTCTGTCTCAGAGGCCATTGTCCCTCAGATGGCTCAGAGTTTCGATCCAGGTTTGATCTCATTTGTTCAGTGGAAACAGTAGAAGTATTTATTGGAATAACTCCTTGCTACTGTTGTGGGATTGACTGTTCAGCTTGGTTTCCCTTCCTGCAGGTGAATCTGTAGTTGTGGTTGGATACGGCGGCTTGGGTCGGAGCTGTGGTCCGTCCCTCACCTGTGGCATCCTCTCCAAAGCCATTAACATGAATTACCAGCCAGTCATGCTTCAGACCACTTGTGCAGTACAAGCGGGAGCCAGCGGGGGTGCTGTGGTACGGACGAGCTCTGGAGAGCTGCTTGGTGAGAAACCCTTTAACTGCAAAATCATTTACTCTCTTTGACCAGTGGGGGGCACGTGATGACCACAGAAACTGCTGCAACACAGCGGCAGCTGTAGACATTAGATTGCTCTTTGAGCACTGCTGTATCTGCCGTTGTAACATAACGTATTGATTATTTGCTCTTTCGCAGGTATCGTGTCCAGCAACACGCGGGACTTGGCTGCCAAAGTGACCTACCCACACCTCAACTTCAGCATCCCAGTGACTGTGTTCCAGAGACTGTTGCAGCGCTTTCACCAGACAAAGGATGTTAATGTGCTCAGGATACTGGACTGTACAGATAAAGAAGTCAGAAGGGTGTGGAGGCTACAAGGTGCTCAAAGCAAACTATAACCGAGGACCACTGCACCTTGAGATGTGCTCGAGAAAACTACATTATATGCAAAAACACTTTAAAGAGGAAATTTAATTAAAATGATGTGTACCTTTTTAAAAGACGAACAAAAAACAGGCATTTTACTTGTATTATCAAGTACCTTGACTTATTAAGTCACAAAATCACAGAGCTAAAGAATTAATGCAACTGAAACATGAATCATTAATTCCTATTGTTGATACACTTAACCAGAATCATGCAATAAACAATGTTAAAAAAATAGAAGTCTGCTCAGTTTGAACAAAGTAAAGCTGTTATGGTTGCAATGTAATTAAATGAATACAAGTAGTTTATTTTGATGACATTCAGTGTACCTGAGTATGTTTCTCTACACAGTCATTTCAAATGGCCTACATTATGGCAATTTCAATACCAAAGGAACATTAACAGAGCAAAAAGGATAGATAGAGTAGGTAAATTATTACTTTTTTGTAAAATGATGGCAGATCTAACACATCCGAGTCCTACTTTTTTTTTTTTTTACAGCTTGTTTTTACCAAGAAGGAGGAATATTCAGCATAACAAACTGACAGGTTGCTGAAAATGATTGGTCCCTTTGGGTAGCCACAGGACTTGCTGTCGGTATCAGGTATTCAAAAAGCTGTTGGCAGGCATAACCCACTCACAGCTAACACATTTAAGGTTTCACCCACCGGGACATTACTGGTACTGATTTCCATTATCACAGAAATGTGAAACTGAGAAAGGACATTTCAGAGGATTGGTAGCTGTCAGTTTTTACAATGCTAAGACAAGCTTTCTCTGCCTGAGCTCCAGAGGACGTGCATACACTCTACTGCACCGTACGGTTTCTATTTCACTGTTCGCAGACTGAATAGTTCACAGAGATGCTTGAACAATGTCCCGAGGAGGCTGAAGAGAGAGCTTTCTATAGGCATTGTGCTTTTAGAAGGACTGAAATGCAGACTGGCGTCTGTATCTCATTTCTGATGGTTTCCCATAGATATAAGCTACATTGCACAGCAGAATAAGGTGAGGCAAGAGAATAAGGGAGGCAACAATAACCCAACCCTGCTCACCTGAGAAAATGTCACTGAGTGATTTATGTCTCTAAAATGATACTCATGAGAATTAAAACAAGCCTTAAATATGTGCTATAACATACCATCATATGTTAGTCTTTAACATGTAAGTCCAGATAATTTGATATAGAAAATGGAACTGTAATTGATTTTATTTGACCCAGAGAGCTGGAAATTATGTGAATTAGTTTGTAGTTTGTTTCATTACAGTGACTTAAATATACATCATATCACCCAACTGGATGATTTTTTTTGTGTGTGTGATATTTAATTTATAAAGAGAGAACAAGAACACAGACAAAGATGTACGGTGGCCAGCTGGGCCACATAGACCAGTTTATTTAATTTAATTTTTTTTATTAAACACAATAATTGATCCACATTATGATACGATGCACACTTGTCAACCAAGCAGTATATTCTGCTAGTCTTTCAAGGCATTGATAACGGGACTAATAGGTGACAATCTGTCTTCCGATACACACACTATATACAAGCTAAAGAGTGACGCGTGAGAAACTTTTTTTTTTCTTTAATAAGTCATGAATGAGACAGAGCACTACTGTCACATATGAGCCAAAGCATATGACATGTAAACAATAATAGTCAAACGGTGATTTTCAATCGCCTAATATGGCTTCCTCTCTTTATCGCGCATTTCCTCTCTAAACTGTTTTAATCCACAAAAAAAGAAAAGATGAAAGAGGCCAATTTAGACTACTGAAATGCACCCGATCTTTCTCCATTTGTTTTTTATGCAAGCACATGACAAGCACCTGCAGCTGCTTAAAGTCTCCATTATGCATCAGCTAAAAACTGCTCAAAGATATTTCAAGGGACATACAACAGAAGAGAACAAAGATTCACAAGTATGAAGGACAAAATTCTTGACTCCAGATCCCTAATTTCTTAAGAGTGATATTTCCCCCTCCCTAGCCCATTTTAAGAACATTCTGTAACATTAAATATTCCATATTCCAACATATTCATCTTTCCTCTCCTGACTTGTCCAACCCTCTCTCTCTTTCACTTCATCATAAACCAGTGTTGTTTTGAGTTTGAGAGCATCCCCATGTCCATCTCATTTGCAGAATCTGTGTGTGTGTGTGTGTTTGTCTGGAACCATCAAAATGCTCCTGTGGAGAGGTTGGAGTAGATGTTGGCACCTTTACCAGATATAACCCCCATCATCCACCTCCCCCACCTCTCCCTCTTCCTCCTCAGCTTCCTCTGCAGTCTCCTCTGCTTCTTTCTCCTCCTCGTCTTCCCATCCAACCCCGCTGCCAAAATCACCCGAATACGTCATTTCATCATCTGTAGAAAGATGGAGAGAAAACATGTAGGGCAGATGGGGTGGGAGAGTGCAGGGATATTTAATTAACCAATGTGGTCATCTTGTACATTGCAAAAAATTCTGTTGAACATGTATTCCTCGCAACTTTGACGGAGTCCCCTATATACCAAACGCTGAAATCAATTTAAAAACTCTGACTGCTATAGCAAAAAGGGGGCATGTGTTTGACTTTGTCTGGATTTTAATAGCTATTTCTAAACCTTGCCAGGGGACTCATTCTTATCAGGCACAGGTTCAGTCCAACCAGTCCTCATTTATCTTGAAAGACTTTTCTCACAGCGACAAGCAGCGCTTTAGAATGCAAATGACTCCGGACACATGAATGTGGCACTGGTCCCTGCAGTGAGTTACGTTGCAGTGGGCCTCAGTCCTTTAACATAAAGGTAGCCTTGTGCAAAAATTGCATGTGTGCGTGCGTGTGTGTGTGTGTCTGGGTTGGAGGGCCTTTGGAGAAGTGGGCTGAGTTTTTTCTCCTTTTCTACAGTCAGCTTTCAGGTTTCAAAGTCTATTAATATATTGACAGCTGAAACCTACCAGACTTACCGCAGTCTGGCTTGCCACGGATCCTAGATCCGGCTACTTCTCCTCCGTTTTGATCGACACACCAGCACTCCCCCCTGTCACACTGCTGCCTCCTGTAGTAGCCGTCTTCATCACAGCTAGGGATGAATCGACCTGGCATTCACAGGCACGCACATAAACAAATAACAGTCAGGTATGGTACAGCGACCTCATCTTACATACAGTATAATCTCTCCCAAACCCATGGAGGCAAAAAGCAGATAAACACGTCTTGCATCATGCCTCATCACACATGGCATCTATCCCAAATGAGAATTTAAGGCATGCAGCTTATGTTGCAGCTAATTCCATATTCCATGAATACAAATATGATCGGGTGAATACCTATAAAGTCAGCATACTGCAGGGTGTTGGAGTGGTGTGTGGGTGTGTTGCGGGGGGTGGTGGTGGTGGCTAGCTAATCATCACAAAATAAAGGGACAAGACTGGAAAGTTTTCAGTTACTGAACATTACATGAATAGGAAATATTGCCGAGTGTCGAAAACCAGGAACAAATGAACTCGAGGCAAAACTTAACCTTCTCATGAGGAGAGTCATCTGTCATACTCCCCAAAGACTGATGGATTCGTTATGATGTTAAATATTTCAGACGCTATTTTCATACTATTGTCAAAAAAAAGGAAAAGTAGTGTAACACAAATGAGAAGGGGGCAAAACAGAACTGGCTGCCCAATCTTTCAAGGGAACATCTGAACTCCGTGATGGCAGACTGCTCCAATGCTCATGCCGCTCTGTGTCCTTGGAGATTACTGACTCAGAGCCCAGTCAGTCAGCCAAAAATCTGCAGCATGGACATGCATACAAACACACAAATCCCAATACACACACACACACTCAAATATTCACACATTTACACATATATGTAAGACCGCTGATGGCTGCTTTTCTTTTGCCGTCTGTCAGTATCAAGTTGTAATCCACATTTCTGATCAGGGACTAATCCCGCCTCCTGCTTGTCATCTGCTCGATGAAATCTCTCAACCAAGAAAGACAGATCCCGTTGGGTTGAAATGCTCTTACAAGACGTCAGATACCTACCAAACTTTCTCTTGCCACCGTCTAGTACTTGGATCCTCTCCAGTTCAGCCAGACAGGGAGGCTCTGACAAAAACAGGTTAAAATTTTTTAACGAGAAGATAAAAAGGAGTACAGCACAATTAGACATGGAACATAGAAGTGCCAAAAAAGAGAAAATCAAAATGGCATTCTTTTGAGATCAATATTTTCTAATGATCTCCTGTAATTTAAAAATCAAATCCCATGTATTTCCTTTACCAAACAAGGAACTATATTAGCCTAGGATCTGGACCTAGTTTCTGCCTGGCTGGTTGGCTGACAGACCCAATCTACAAAGCTGTGGGAGAACCAGGCTGTCAGCAAGCAGCAGGAACGTTTCAAGTGACCGTTTCACCCCATCGGGGAACAGGGGGGTGAGTGGGAAGGCAAACAGTGACAGACCAGCACACGACACAGAGGCAGATAACACCCGCAGGCAGCTGAGCGCCTTGAAGTTTCACAGCGCACAGGCTGCATGACAGTGGCCATGCAGAGCCCGACACACCACACATCCTCCCACCAGGATACTCACTCTCTCGCCAGAAGCAGAGGCACCACTCGGCAGTGGAGACCTTGCCATCCCTGTAGGAGTCACAGGAGTTGAAGAAGGGTCGGATGCAGACCTCATACTTGTCCAGGTTGATGGCAGCCAGCTCTGCCTGGTCCAGGTACAGGTCACTATTGGTGTCCAGCTTGGAAAACATCCAGCCTATGGAATCCTTACAACTGGCCACCAGGCTCCTGTCCAGCACTGCAAACACAAAGAATGACACCATGCCAATGTGCTCAGAAATAAACTTCCAATGCTACTCCACCTTATCCATTTTTTACATTATGTCAAGAATTGCAACAAAAAAAAAGGTTTTGTCTGCAAAAGAATTAAATGTATCATTAGTAGACCAGTAGAAGAATTTTCCACCTTAGAGTTTACAGCCTGGTTAAGATTCTGTGCTTGTCGTCAGGTATTAATCTGTGTCTTACTTCCTGTTGCCCTGAAGCACAGCATGTTCCTCTATATGATGCAATATGAGCTGGATGTTTAACTATTTTTAAACATGAGATATTGGCAACTAGGTGCAACATTTGTCTGGTGAGAGAAAGAGAAAAATGTAGGCGGAAGCAGCATGGGCAGTTGTATTCTCCCTGCTCGGGTTCTTTTTTGCTTTTCCAATTGCAATGTCAGCTGTTAATATTAGCAATAAAACCTGGGCTGCAGCAACCACTGTCAATACTGTAACTTCCTCTTAATAAGGTGTCATGCTTCATTAAGTAGTAGCTCTAACCTGATGCGGCGCTGGCTGCAGCGGTCCTGGCCCCCGGCTTGCTGTTGTTGTTCTGCTTGGCATTGCTCTGCAGTAGCTGGAACCAGTCCCTCAGACGCTCCCCGAGATCAGCCAGATCCTGCCCCGTACAGCTCTCTGTGGAGCCCAGAGGGAGAGAAAGAGTGTGATATTTGTAGCACCCATTCATGTTATGATGACTGATGTGCTTATTATGTGGGAGACCGAGATAAAGAAAAATAGCAAATGGAAGTAGTGTACTGCAATGATAACCAGTGAATTCCAACTAAATGTGTTTGGCTTGATTATTTCTTGTAATGGTTGATGTGTGTTTTAGATCTCACCGTGCTTACTCTCCTTGGGTGTAGGGGTGGCAGTTGGACAAGGACATAGGCCTGAACACTTCAGGCTGAGCTCCTTCCCTGTAAGACACGCCTGCTGCTCCAGCTTGCACTGCAGTACAAACACACAAGTACATGCATTAACACTCACGCACATATGCACACCCGCTGGCGACATCGACAAGGGGACATAAAGGTGAAGTACAATGAGTTAGTGCCGCAACACAGATCAAATATTCATGAGGTGACTGACTGTATGCCTTAATTCAAACCTGAGACTTCCTCCTGAATACACTTTCTGACCTCTTGCATGCATGCAAGGTCAAAACAGTGATCCAAAAGACAAAGCATAAATCAATAAACGCTGTCACCACAAGCCACCAATAGGTCCTCCTGAGAATTCTCCCTTGAGAGTCTGTTCACACTGCTTGGCTCTGTATGCGCAAGGTGCACGCCAATATTTACCCCACAAAGCATAGTACATTATGTTCGCAGGCACTGTACCCAACACAAAGCTTAAAACTGAGAATAAACGTACCAACATATTGATGGAGTTAAATGTATTAAAAATATCATCCAGACAGACATTTTTTAAAATTTAGGGTGGGAAGGTCCAAATTTAAGAAGACGAACCGATGCTTTACAATACTGTAGCTTATACGATTTCAAGAAACAGACTGAGTTGGCTGACAGCGATATCACACTATTAATAAAATACATTTCTAACCCTGAATCATATTCTATTACACTGACAGGTGTCTCTATTTACTCAACCCACATTGATATACATGGGTAGGACATAATGACACATCTCATCATTGTTTCACACAATACAGGAGAACCACAAACTACAAACAATGAATGAACTCCTAGCCCTATGAGTTACTATTTGTTTCAATGTACCTTTGAGGCATAGTTGTGTCCGTCCGATCCGCACACAGGCCCGGTGGAGGAGATGGGACAAGGCTGACAGTTTCCATCAGGAGACCTGAGAGCAGGCTGCTTGAGTCTGCAGTAGGACAGAGGAGACACAAACACTTCAGCCACACTGAGTCCAGCTGAGACAGCAACCCGCTGCGTTAGTTCAGAACCCAGACACAGCAGCAGCAACCTCAACAGGAAGCAAACAGCCCTCGTTCACGATGTCTGAATGTATTAACGTATCATTAAACAGCAGGCTGCAGTACTGCACTGGTGCACAAGCAGGCTTTATTGTTACCAGTGTGGCCGACAGGAAGATGCATCTCAGACCAGCAAAGGCCATGGCCTGTCAACGTTCAACGGTCATGCTGACCTCATGTTACAATACATAACATGAAGTCATGAGTTGCTGTGACTTTCTATTAATTTTGTTTTGGGAGTTAACCCTTCCTTGCCCAGGGGCTACACACACACACACACATACTCACCTATGTTCAAGTTTCTTGCGGTTGACACACACAGCTCTCTGGTAGCCTTGGGCAATGCACACCTTGTGCCGGCTGCACTTAACCTTTTGACAGGGGTCCTTGGTGGTATCAACATCTGGGGAAAAAATAGAAAATGAGAAATACACTGATGTATCATCAGTGCTTCACTCTCTGTCTCGATCTTTCTCAAATCCCAAATCTCTCCCCTCTGCTCAGAAAAAACCGGAGAGTCAGCCAATAATTAGAGATGTGGCAGAACTGTTGGTTTTCACTGCACTCACTTGCTTTAATGAGGGTAGAAAAAAATAACTATTAGTTTGCTGCTACTGCAGCGGCACTGTAACACTGCACTTTGAGTTTGTGCAAAATAATTTTTGGTAAGACTTGGAACTAAGTCTCAAGATATGATGTGCTATTCCACTCAATAAAAAGTTGATTTGTGCTGGAAGAAAGTGCATTTGTCGCACTTCCCTGGCAGATTTACTTATTTAAATACGATTTTAATGTTACACCTTAGGTGATCTGCTAAGATGAATACTTCTCGCAATGTAGGGCTAAAGCCTGCACGGCTAGCTCACTCTGCCCCATCCATCACAGTCTCTGCTAGCAGCTAATGCCGGACTGTGTGTCAGCACCCCGAACACACTCATATGTCACAGCTGTCTGTTCCTAGCAGGCCTCCTGGAGCCCAACCTGGATGTCACACTCTATTGTCTTCAACTCCTCTGGCCTTTATTCACCTCCCCTCTACATCAGTACAGCACACCTGAATATGGCTTATTCACAGACTACCATTGCAGGTTTCATCTGTATGACAGAGCTGCTTGTAAATCATGCATTCCCCCATCCCTGCTCTTACTGTATCCTGTTTTATGGCACTATTATAATTTAGCACGAAGGCTTAGGATCTCCTCCCTTGTCCTCTCCGGTGGCTGAATACATTAACGCTGCCTACATCGCAGGATTATTGAAGCGAACCGACAGATATCTGATTTGAGAAGCAAATCCAAAACAACACACCCCCCGTCATGGCTGAGCTGGTTGTATAACTGACTGACTGCTCTGCAACTGGGGAGGAACAGTGAGGCTCAGAGGCATTAATGCCCACATGCAGACTCCTCATCCATTTGGACTGTCAACAGTGAAGCCTTATTCTCTGGTCTCCCTGTATCCCGGTTGACACTGATTGTGTGGAGTATCTGAGTGTACAGTATCACGCACACACACATCTCCCAGCTTTTCTCTGTCTGTCTCAGTCTTTCTTGTTGTTTGTGGAGATTGTCATTCATTTTCGTCCATCCAGGTCATAGTATCCAAAGAGGCGTTGAAACCAAATTGACTGGACTTGTACAATTTCTTGAAGACATTTAACCTCTCATCTAAGGGGCCAAATTCCTCATTCTAATTCACACCACTGCATTGAACCTGTAGCCAATTCAAGCCTTGGAACACTTTCTGACACAAAGGACAAAGGAGATCAAGGTAGTAACAGGGATACAGAAGATGTTTATTGCATCCAGAGTAGCTAATCCTGCTTGCCAATGGCAAAACATTTGTAAATAAATCTTGCTGGTAACGGATGGCTACAATGCTGGCATGGCATTGTGTTGTGAGCACAGAAACATAAGGTGGCTGCCTGAGCCTCATGTTAATTTAACTGGCTACCACAGATTAAAGCAGTGCCTTGCAATGATGACGTTCCCATAGCAACAGGCTCTCCGTGGTCCGGGAATCATTTCTGGGTTGACTGTGATTTGCAGCTCAATCTGGTGTTTCTGAAAACTCTCTCTCTCTTCCCCGCTCTTTCTGAAGCCCCTGTTGTGCAATCATGTTTATCAGTCTACCTTCATTCCTTCTTTTTATGTCCCTTTGTCTTCATCTCATATCAGATACCTTCACTATGTGTTCTCATTCTTGCTCTGCCTGCACATTAATCATTTTTGTTCATCACATCCTCTCTCTCTCTCTCTCTCTCTCTCTCACACACACACACACACACACACACACACACACAGACTGTTCAACCCATTGATCCACCAACCTCCTTCCATTTTTACTTTTTGAAAGTCTCTCCTTTAGTATTGTACTAATGCCTGCGGCGATAAACCTCTCCTAATTAGGATCCCTGTGCTTTGGTCTAATCTAATCCAGATTTGCAGGAGGGTTTATCCCTGCAGACTGGGGATAACGGCAGCAGAGCTCAGGCCACATCCTCATCATCAACCCTCTTATCGTCTATTTACACACTCAGACTCTAATATCATCACTGCTATCTTGTCTTCTAGGTAACAACGAGGCCAGTCATGTCTCTGATGCCTGCAGTGGTTAGCCCAGGCTTGAATCCTCCACAGCCAGAAAAATGAACATAGAAAAGGAGAGTCAAGGTCTAAACTTAAACCTGCAGTGATAGATATTTTTTACTTGAAGGGAGTGCAACAAGCTAAAAATGTAGCAATGTATATATTATCACCTCTTATGGTGAAAAAGAGCGCATTTAGCAGACATAGTAACTGACAGAGTAACTTTGTGATATTCATTTAGAGTTATGTTTCTGGCTACCTGGAGAATATAAGTAAATTGAATATCCACAATGTACTTTGTCTTTGCCAACTCCTAAACAAATTCTGGTCCTTTTGCTGGTAAATGCTTCACCCGCTCGCTGATGACATTTTACGTATGCAGTTTGATGCTGATGAGCTAACGCAGCGTACGAAGGGTTCAATGAAAAGCTACAGCAGCTTCCCACTGTACCTGTACTGTAGCTACTTGAAGATGCTGAACAGCTCCAATGAGCAACATTATTAAGTATAAATTTGAAGAGCAGGTAGGTGGATTTTTTTTTTAATTAAATGAGATGAGCTGTGTCCCCCCTGCTTCCTTTCCTTATGCTAAACTAAGCTGAGCTAAGATAATCACAGAGACAGTACAGTGGTGTAAATCAAACTCTTGGCAAATGTATTTCTAAAAATGTTGAAATAGTCCATGAACATAAAAACAGTTATGATTCCTGTGTTCACAGAATGGTTGCCAAAAGTATAGTATGGAAATAACCACAATTCCAGCTCCAAGGACAAATAGAGGAGGATGTGAGGCATGTCTTAGATTGATTTTAAATACGTGTTAGTCTAACTCCCCTCTGGAGTTGGAGTAATGTGTTGAGCCGTTTGCTGAGCCTTGCATGTGGGGTTTTGAATTTGATAGAAGCAGCCCCATGTGACCCGAGGAGGGTGAGGGGGAAGGGGTGACACTGTACAGATTTGTGGAGTGTGAAGGTGAGAAGGGGGGCAGCAGTCCCTGGAGGACTATGGTGGCTGTTTTTGGCAGTTGAGAGTTGTAGTAGTCCAGACACAAGATGTGTACAGCATGTACAAAGAGCTGAGCCGACTCCCCAGTGGGGGATGAGACTGTTTTATTGGATTATGGTGAAGTAGAAATGTGTTAATAGCGGTGGAGAGGTCTCACAGAGGGCAAGATTTTTCCAACACAAAATAAAAGCTGCTCAATTGTCCATCTCCAGCTGCAGATTTCAATAAGGTGTTTGATTGCAATATACCGTGCATGTGTGTGCGTGTGTGTGTGTGTGTGTGTGTGTGTTATCCAAGCTCCAATATCTATCAATACCCTCAAGACGTATTAAACTCTAGACCTTGCTGACTGTGGAGTCAGCGTATTTTCGTATCTCCTTATTGTCTACCATTGATCTGAAGCAATTGATTTAGCAGAAAGTGTCCATTCACCATTCACCTGGCCTCTCTGGCTGAGATAAGCTTCCAGAAAGCCAAGATACTCCTGAAAGTGTGTTTGAAAAAGATCAGCTCTTCTGTGAGTGCGGTACAAAAACCCCTGAGTGTCGGTGTGGCTGTACGTGTCTGAGAGTGCGTACACGCGTGTTTGTTCTTAAAAGTCCAAATTACAACTGTTTCCTTGCACTGTTTACGGTTTTAAGAGGGAGGTGATTTAATCAGCTGCTGGACTGATGACTGTAGAAATCCACCGCAAATTACCCTGACCTCTCTCTCACTCAGCACAGCCGCTACAGCATCTGAATGCAAATTTCCCCCTCGGTTTGTTGCTGGCTGTTAGGAGTGTTGACCGATCAAAAGCTCTGTCTTCCTCTACGAGGTGGTGTTGCAGTGTGGGCTAAACAATGAGGCCTAGAGGCTCAACCAAGCCTTGATGTAAAGATATCATGATGATTTAGTGATGCCTTGGAGGGACATATCTCCTCTTTTCACTCTTTCACTTCATTAGGCCACTGGTAAAGAAAGGCAGATCAATGGAGGAAGATAGCACACTAATGTCAAAACGAGAGAAAGGGAAACAGATAGATGAAGGGCTTTATGCTGTGTGAAATGAAAGAAGTGAAGTACTATTCATCTGCTAACCTGAGGCAAGCCTATAAAACTTTGTACAAGTTTCATAAAAGCTGAGCACACAGAGTTGAACTCCTACATTATGGAGATGCCACTTGTGAAGTTGATCTATGTCAGTTACAGTATTTCGCCTTGGAGCTCAGACAAAAGCTGGTGTATTATTTCAACTTTATTGCTATCCAAAATCATCAGTATTGGAAGATTGTGCAAAACCCAAGCTTATGATCACTGGAAACATTTTTTATATCATCCAGTGCCAATATATTTCTGAAATTCTGCCATATTTGGCATAGTTAAGGTTTGGGAAATAATGGCAAATAAATTATAGTTTGGGTTATCCAACTAAAACACATGGTCAAGGTGAGGGAAAGGATAAGTGGTTACAGTTAATAAGGAGGCGAACCCATTCACCCTCCCAACCACCACCACCACACCTCACTACATGCTATAAAGGGCATGACTTAATGCATTAGCAAGAACAGTGGAGTTGAACGTAAATCATAAGATACAGAATTGTCCAACATTAATGTAATTCGTAGGATAATGATGGGCTGATTATTTAAAAGCATTATTAATGTTCATGAGATAGAAGTCTGCCTGCTTTAGACAGCATTCTCAAACACCATAATCAAAAATACAAAAGAGGGGATATCTTCTGGAATAATGGTGTTTAATCCTTACAGTTATCCAGAGCCTTGTCAAATCTACCCTAAGGGGCACTGAAGCTAATCTGGAGGCTCATGGTGTCCCAGTATCTTTACTCAGACACCTTACATTTGTTCTCCAAATGCTGACTCATTTATAAAAAATAATGAAAAAAATGTGAATGACCTCCACTTTGTGTTCTTCTTTGTGAGCTTCCATTTATAAAGTTGAACAAAGCACAAAGAAATCCTTTCACTGTTTCATTTTCATCCTCTTATATACAATTTTCTCATCAAGAAACTGCCTTAATGTTGGCAGAAGTAATGTTGATGTCAGTCGCTTTACACTGAAACAGTGAATATTAGCACACACCACCCGTCTCACTCTCTTGTCATGCTTTTACTTCTCTCTCTGGCCTTTCATTGGAAACCATAATTAGTCCTTCATTAAGCATTTGGAAATTGCGCTAATCGACTCTGCCTTTCAGCTGACTTCATTTAAGCTGCAAATCAAGCGATGATGGCGGAGGACACGACTCCGTGTCATGACTTCATCTTGTAGCGGCTCAATTAAGGGGGGAGTCGCAGCAGGAGTCGAGGAGGAGGCCTCAGACATCAGCCTCTTCGCACAGCTCTTGCTCAAGTGCAGCAGGAGAGAAAGAGGGGGGAAAAAGGCGGAAGCTGAACAAAGTTATGTTGGGTTGAAGTCGAGCCAGTGTTTAGCATCTCTTGGGGGAGGCACATCAGATCCACTCAGGCAGATAAAAGAGAGCGCTAACATCTCTCAACCCTTCTTGCTGAGGAACCACCAGAAGTGTGGACAGCGAGGCGCTGACCCCAGAATACAAATACAGAACAACGCTGTCTAATATAATGAACAAGTGACTGACTGGGAAGCATCACAGTTCAAATACAGTAAACAGATTTTCTGTCTATGCTACAGTACAGGCTAATGTCAATACAAATATTCTCATTCTCAATAAACTGTGTGGCTTTCCTTGTACTTCCTATGCATGCATCCCATGCAGCTAAAACAATTTTTTATGTATGGAATTCTATTTATTTTTTCTGAGCATGTGATAGAATATTTTAAGCAAACATTTTTAATGATTTTCTGAAGTCACATAAATTACTTTTTTTTTTACAGAGTGCAGGAGGTGTCATGGACAAAACAAAAACAAATCTTGCACCAAGTTCCATAATTCATAGTCTTGATTTAGTAGTAACTTGTCACATTTATGCTGCAGGCCTTGTCTTTCACATATGTTAAGGGAGTGTTACATTATGGGTTGTGTGTTTTTCACTTTTCAGAAGGACAAGCATCATGAAGTTGAACAGTTTCATTGTAAGGGACTCTCAGGGAAAATCT
Source organism: Psettodes erumei (assembly GCA_016785225.1). Taxonomy (NCBI): domain Eukaryota; kingdom Metazoa; phylum Chordata; class Actinopteri; order Pleuronectiformes; family Psettodidae; genus Psettodes; species Psettodes erumei. The sequence goes on along the minus strand of JAFBJZ010000001.1, from coordinate 589,661 downwards.
TTTTCCAACAACAGACTTTTTTCATTTAATCACTGTTGTACTTGATCAAATAACTGTCAACGTTACAGGTTACTGGACCCAAATGCAGACAAAGTACAAGTGGGGTCGCTGCGTCCAAAACAGACAAAGAACAAAAGGCAGAGGCAAAAATGTGAAAACCAAAAACTCACTCAAAATGGGAAAAAAAGAAAATTCAAAACCCCTAAAAGGGCCTAAACTCAAGAAATGCTAGGAGAGAGAAACAGAGGACACAGGGAGTAAAGTAAGACCAACCACTAACTTAAAAACTAGAGCAAGGCAAACACTGAGACTTAAATATAAAAAAAATGGGCGGGGAGACAACTGGACACAGGTGAGGCACACTGGGGCAGAGCAGGTAATAAAAGAATGTTGGGAACAAACCAAAGACCAGATGTAACAGCAACACAAAATGCACTAGGAAATAACTATTAAAACAGTGTCCTAAAAAGTGTAATCAAAGAGTTTCTGTGGGCAGGCTGTGACAATATGGTTTATTTTTATAGATAACTTATTACCAAGCAGAAAGAATGATATAATTTGAGTGAACAAAAGTCTATTTGGTGCTCAGTAAATGTATGTTTTTCAATGTTCATTATGGTTAAGTAAAACTAAATTAGGAAACCACATTTCATTGAGTACAGATTTGTTTTTTGCAAGCTGGAATCAAGCTATTCTTGAGAATAATGATAATTTATTTTTAAAAATGTAAATAATGTGCATGCAACCCAATATTACCCTTACAAATTCCAGCGAGCCACACAATGAGAAAGAGATGAAGACTTACTGTCATTAGAACCTTGATTTTCATCCCAGGTACGCACATAGTCATCCTGTAGAAATATGCACAAAACAATCACTTATTAGCAAACACAAGACGAGGAGCAGGGAAATTCAAACTGCAGGCCTGAGCACACAGTGATGTAGCAGAACACAGTAACACTCCATAGAGGAGAAGTGAAGTAGTTTACATTATCGTTGCATGCTGACTATAATGTGTACATTAGTCTTACAGCATGATAATTAGCTAAGTGAGTCACACTGGAGACAGGCAGGCTTGTACTGTGGCTGTACATCTGCATAGAAATGAGCCCCAACTAATCTTCACCCAATATATCTATACGTACAGTCTGTGAGACATACAGTATGGAATGGGGGGGGAAGCTTTGCCTTTGTTTTCGACTTAATTAGAACATTTATCGCTATGATTAAAATGGACAACTTAAGGGAGATGTAAGAAAGAGGGAGAAGACTGATAGAGAATCAGTAGAAATAGAGACACACAAAAAGACAAGAAAATGAGTTATGAATGAAAAAAATGTTATACAAAGGCAGATGGAAGAGTGCTGTGGAAAAAATGATAAGTGAAAACTGACCTCTACCTCCTGGTGAAATGACAGCAAAGGGAGAGAAAAGAGCCAATATTAGTGAAAAAGAAACATGTAGATTGAGATACAGGGTATTCAGCTACATTCAATGACACGATAAGTTCATGCGAAAGTCTTTTTATGTTCATTATAAAGATTAAAACCTCAATCGCAGTAAAAGTCCAGGAAAAATCACAAAAAGTTTTAATGGATTTAGTTCTTATAAGATCTCATCACTCATAGTAAGAAGTTGTTTTAGGGGCTTTAATATTCAATGAATATAGAAAAGGTGAAGAGAAATCATACACGAATTAAATGGATCTGGTTAATTTTCCAATGTTGAAACTGAAAACGTGTCTGAAATCCCAAATTCATAAAAGGTGTAAGGTGGATTAAATTAAGACACATTTTCTGATGTATTTCCCTCAAATATTAGCAGACACCACAGGGGACAGGACAGATGCAAAGCTTTTTGAGCATATTGCGTCGTCTGAAATAATAAACATGAGTCATTTCAAGATATTTACAATCAACCACCCCTCCCCTCCTTAGCGATGACTTACTCATCACTGTAAACATTTACTGCATTGGAAGCGTATGCCAAACAGCTCCCTGGAAGGCGTTAAATCTTGACACAACACGGGAGATAAGCGGCCCTCGTGAAAGCCAGGACCTTCGTCTTTGACCCTCACAGTTTTATTTCACAGGGAGGTAAATATTTCCATCGCTGGCAAGTACTCCGCTCGGGCACTGAAATTCTACCAAACCACACTGTCTCTGCTACTCTGGTCATCCTCTGCTAGCTGCACAGTCAAGCTCATTCCCCCCACCGCAGCGACAGAAAAAATCACTTCCAGTAAAACTGCCGCACATCTGGATTTTAACACCTCAGTTAAGCTTCATGGGTGATTGTCATTTATGCAGCTTAACCTTGTTGGGCCTGATGGAGTCATGCATTACTCCGGATAAGACCTCAAAGAGTTTTACAACCTGGCCATTAATCTAACGCCTCCCGTGTCTCCTTTATTGATGCTCCAGCTTCTGCATTATTTAGCAGCCTTGCTGTATTTGTGTTTCTGCCAGGACCGATGAGGAAAGCGTCCCACTGTGCTGACAGGACTGGAAATCAATGACTTCATAAAAGAAAGGCTGCAGAAAATATATTCGGGGAAAATAAATTCTCCTGAGTGTACAGAGAAATTGAGCATGAAACGCGGGGCACGGTGACAAGTTCAGCACACAGCAGAGAAGGTACATCACTCGAAAATATGACTCACAGGCCGGAAACTCTGATGAAAAGGCTGCTGTTTTTTTTCCCACACAGAAGTGATTAAAGGAAGCAGGATGAGATCTGAAAATGCTCAGGTGTATCTAGGAGCTCTGTGATTTACCTGATAACACCAGATTACATCTTCTCTTGTTAAACAGAGCGGGGAAGCTTAGACCCTCTGCATCGAACAAGTGCAGACTGTTCGCCCTGCGACCGAGCTCCACAGATACTGATTGACAGATCACAATCCATCATATCTGTAGGGGTGAGGGTGACCCGATGAGCTTCTCCACTGTAGAAATTGGACTCAGCTCCCTAGGAACTGAACAGTTTTACAGAGATCTCAAAAAAAAAAAAAAAGCAAGAGATTGTGCTTGTTGGGTGGATTGCAAAAGAGGACGGGAAGCTGGAACCTGGTCAAAATGGATGTGTGGATGTAGGTGTGTCTATGTGATAGGTTGCGTTTGTGTGACTTGAGGTGTTCGTAGGGAGAGTTGAGCTGTCAAATGCACCGTGTTCACTGTGATTATCCTGAGAGGGTTGTTCACAGTGACAGTAGGGGGGCATCACTGCCTCATCAGTGACAAAGGATGCAGTTATAACGCAACCCATGCTGAACAGCGCCAAGCCACAATGCACGCACTGAAATTCCACGTCAGAAAAAGCACCGGGGTTCATAAAATTTATGCAATAAACGATTTCAGATGCCACAGAACCCTGTCTCCAGTTTCCTAATTGTGACAGTGTTTCGCCTTCCCCAAAGCTTTTTAAAGCTTTTCCAAGAGTTAAACATCGGACAATCATTGGTACTTGCTGAAATGACTGATGTTTACATTTGAGGGTATGATCAGAAAGTCACCTGCTCTGCAGACAATGAGACTGAGCTCCACTCTATGCTGAAGGTCTTGCCTACTGTAATGTCCCTCCAGACATGAGGATCGGGCTGCATGCCCAGCACTTCTGGTGCTGAAGCCCCCTTTCTCATTTGCTTCCCAAGGCATTCTCTCAAGAATGAAAGGTCCTTGCGCAATTACAAGAACCCTCTCAAAGTCGAGAGCCACTGAGAAAAGAGGCCTCAAAGAAGCTGGCCATATACAATGAGGATTTCTTTCAGAGATGGAAAATGTGAAATGAGTGGATCATGTTTAAATTGGCCCAAAATGAAGGGCTGAAGGGAAATAGTGGATTTTTACAAGCCATTCATTCACTGATGTTTTATCAGTAATCTTGTTGGATACTGTTGTCATAGAAAATATGACACCACAATCTAATGAAATAAATATGAGAAATAAAAGATTATATTGCCTGAGGTTTTCTTCAGCAGCAATGCTTACATACTGAAACGTATCACTCCCTCCCACCTCGAGACTCACATAAAGACTCTGTTGCTGTTCACGGCCTCTCAGCTTTGGTTTACAGATCACATGAGACAGGCTTGAGATGAAACAAAGCCCCCTCAAAAACATTGTCATCCTGTATGTTCTCCTCCTATTTTCATGTGCATTAGGCTTCAGGGCACGAGAAGCAAGCCTGCCGACTCATGTATTTAGGCATACACACAGGAATCTGAGCTAATGGTTAAGGATCGCAGAGCAGAGGCAGAGCATCAAATGCCAAAGTCTGCTCTGCTTCCCTTACAGGATAGATTCGAGTGCAAAGAGTGCAAAGAGAGCTGAGAGGACTGGATGACTAAAGGGTGAATTAGGGGTTAGTGCTTTTGGGAAGTAAATCCATAGGACAAAATAGTTATAGTAAAATAGCCAAAGTTATGTTAATTTTTCTGTTTTCATTTACTCTATTGTTTGTTTTGTTTTTCTTCTAGAAGAGTTTGATATCTGCACATCATTGCTTCTGGGGACTACAATTCTGAATTGTATTTTTATGCCTGCACATAAAAGCAGAGTGTGCTCTTTTTAAATCATTTTATGCTTTTGTAATTTGTCAAACATTTGCCCTGATCAAGGTCTAGTGATTGCAAGCTTGGCTTCATTATTCTAGAGCTACAAAATGTTAAAATATCCAATTCCTTCTGAGCCTTTAAAACATTATATTGAACATTTCAACAGGCAGCTCTCCTTGCAAGACCCAGGTCGTCCACATATATCTAAGATCAGATAGAAATAAACACTTCCAATGTACATTTTTTGTGTAATACAAAAGATGCAATACAGGTTTTACTAAAAAAGCAATTACAGCCCAGAGTGTTGAAAGTCTAACCGAAAGATTTCAATTTCCATCTTAAAACATAATTTGCTAGAATAATAGACATTGTCTGCATTGCACTTCTTATTACTTATTCATACATGACTAATCGCTTTCACAAGGCTGTGGACAAAAGGTATTAATTTATGTCCTCACTGAATGGTGAGACGCTTACTGCGACTACTATAGCTATTGAACATTAAGTATAATGCTTTGCCTCACTCGAGAAAGGCTTTAATGTCATTCTTCCCACTTGAGTGGAGATGATTGACATCAAAAATACTGTGACAGGAAAGGATGGACAAAAGATCAAGTACTGGAGGAAAATTGCACTCAAGTAGCCTGTGAAATGCTTTTACCATTTCACTATTCAGAGGTGCAGAACAAAAAAGCAAACTATCTTCAGTGAATTAGGCAGAAATGTTGACAGTGTTCTGAGAGTTCTTAAACTGACTTTGTTGTTATGGCTTTGTGATACACACACACACACACACACACACACACACACTCTGCAGATACAGCTATAAAAATCACCCTTAGTCCACAAACTCTGTGCACTCATGCCAACCATGTACTCACTATCTCTAAATAAAATCAGCCCTTGTGCCTCTCAGGGCCCTGGAGGGAATAAGAAAACAGTCTGCAACTCACTGGAGAATCTGGTACAAACAGCTAAACCTTCACACTTCACTGAAAACACAGAGCTCAACTGAAAAACAGACTTGTACAACAATGGAAAATCAATGAAGTTTCTTTGGAAGGGGCTACAAGACGGATAAGAATCAGCCAATGATTTGAGACTAGGGACTCTGGAATAATGTAATCGAATAAGATAGTCACAACCAAATTAGCAGCATCCACGAACTAAAACCTTGCTCGTCTTGTGCAAAGGTCAGACTGGCTGTCATCTGTGGTGCTTAACAAGTCCAGTCATTTGGCATACTCATATCTAAGACTGCTAAAAATGTCTTCAAAATAGATTCACACGAATCACATTTCTCTGACTGCTTAGCTTGCATGCTCAAGCAAGATAGTGCTTTTCATTTGGATTTCCAAACAGCACGTTTCAATTTTCAGATAACAAGTTTAGCTGTGGATGTTTGAGTGTAAAATTTCCCAAATCCAATAAAGAGCAATGCAGAATTGTGAACACAACCTTCATCTGACACAGCAGCATCAAGGAACAGCTTCCACAGTTCGGGGAAATTGCCTACTCAATGGAAGGTGTGCTAGATGTGGTCAAGTCTTTCTTATTTATTCATTCACAAATAATGTAGAATAAAATACTTCTAAACCTTAGAAGGAACACCAGATTAAGTCACTGGCGTAGTAGGCTAGGTATCTTAACCTGCTAATGCTTGCAGCGTTATGAGCAGACAAACGCACTAGTTAATCCATTCCTTGCACTTCTGCTCTTGTAGTTTTCGTTTTGGAGTGGGTAGAAAAAGAAACCCAACACCCCATCTCTTCTTTTAATGCAATATCTCTTCTACTAAAGCCCTATCTGCCTCCACATGTGTACCAATCTGAAGATGAACAGATTGCCATGACAGGTGCTAAACTATGGATGGACAATAAATGAAATCCTTCTTGTCAGTGTTATCCGTTGAGTCTGACCATGACGTTCAAGCTCTACAAGCTCCCCTTTCAAAGCAAGCGTCCAATCTCCAAACACTGTATGTTCTATATTTTATTATTAGTATGATCATTGTCAGCATTATCTCATGAAGCCTAATCTCAGGTGATTTTAGGTGCTTACACGTCTGCATCTGCTTTGTAATTTTGAAATAATGATCAATTCATGTTGTATCATCTAATGTACCTACAGGAGCTGATCTCAGACATTTGACATTTGAAGCATCCCACAAAGAGCTCACAACAGACAGATTCCTAAATCTCAGGTGTTTTTTATAGCAAGCAGCCTATTTGGCATACTGACTCCCCAGTGTGGCTCGCACAGAAGATGGTCATTCATGAGATGTCATGAATATGAATTGCTTGCAGGGGTTTCTGGCATCTGTAAGGATGAGTGTTGTGCAAAAGGATGACTTAAAGACCCAAGTCAGTTTCTGCATTCGTCTATTAGTCAGTTGAGGGAGAAGATACATTTATTCAATTTTATACACAATTGCATTTGCTAAAAAAATTGATATTCATCGCCTATCAAATCCTCTCCCTGTCTCTCTGCGGCACCTGTGCCCTTCAGCTGTGGCTATTGTACTGCAGTAGGGAAGCAGCTGTAGCCGTGCAAGCAGGGCATGATGAAAGACTGTTTTTTTTTTTTTCTTCCACTCAATTACAGCCCACCTAAGCCTCTGGTTGCCAGCCAAGACACCCCACAGCGCACTAGTAATGCATCCAAATCCAGAACAACCACACCACCTCTCTCGGAATTGTTGGAGATGATTGAGATCAACCCTATTTGCATTGCCAACAGAGTTCTGGACATTTGGAGCCTCACAGAGAATCTGGAGCGTGATAAGGAATGGCCTGTGCCAGAATAAAGCATGATTAGATAGACTAATGGATTTGTGATTAGCTTTAATCATCATTCATAGCATTAATGCATCAATAGCAGTCTATTCTAATATCAGAGAGCGGCTGTGCGGAAGAAAAGCCAAGCAGAGCGCAAGGCGAGTGATGATTTACTGTCTGGATGTCTTTAATGGAGTATTTGGCTCCAGTGTTACAGACACCATTATCCACAGTTATGTTTGGTATGGTATGGTGAAATCATAAAAAAAAGGAGCAGACAGGAGCACCCATAATCATAAAGTGTAGCTGGACTGCAGCCAGTTTAAGAGAATGAGAGGCTAAAATCAGATATAGGTAGGTCCAGTAAACCTCCCCTCAAATGGTCTTTAAAAATGACCAGAGTGGTGCAAAAGAGTTGTTATCACATCATGATAACGACTGCCAGGACCTGCAGCAAGTGCTTTTAGCATTCTGCATATTTAATCCACTGACATCGACAAGGGATGTGATGTTTTCGTGCTGGCACCGAGTGTTTTCTGTTCATTAAAAATGAAGTGACTGGATAACAGGTGCAGGCAGGATTGGTACTGGGCTGCTTGACTGTAGACGCATGCATTTTTTAAGATAAGGATTTACAAAGCACAGACAGTGCAGGCTGGGACAGGGCAGAGCAGAGAAAAGTAGAAATATATTAAACAAAAAAACTGCATCATAACCACCGACCCCTTTCTGTGATGGATGCCGACAATAAATGTCCTTCCTCTGTGTGAGCTTGCATTGCTATGCCCTAATTATCATCCATTTTTATGCACATGTCTGAGTTTGTCTCAAATTGGCATGTTGATTTGCCTTTATTAGACACACCAGATTGGATCTGCTGTGCATAAAACGCTGTACTATCCGGCCATTTAATTTCATACTGAAGATGGAGTTGTCTGGTGGAGATGATCCCAGTTGACATCTCATTGTTCCCATAATTGAGTCTCTGAATGTGTGTGTGCTGAATTTCATTCAATGTCTGTTCTTCAAAACAGAGTTCATGCACTACAGAATTAGATGTATTTTTATGATCAAATCTGCATTTTTGGCCGCTACTGTATGTCTCCATTTTAGCCTGCAATTCTATGTAGACCCCCATAATGAGGGTTCAATGTTAGTAAGAACTTTCCATTTTTAATTTAAACTAAAGATGACTAATTTCTAAGAAATAATCAAGGATGTCACTCTTTTAAAATAACAACTCTGCATTCAGATTTCATGCCTGTGTTTCCCAGGTTCCCCAGTTTTGCACTTATTGATTTATTTTTGCTGGATTTGGTACATTTGTGGAATGAAATGTAGAGTGCACCTGTCAGATGAAAGGGTGGAGGTATCCCATTCTGTTATTTGTTGACTGTAACTGTTAAATCTAATCGCCTTGTCTTGCAGTGAAATAAATTGAATTGAAGTGTGGGAGCTATTTTTATTGGAAGTGAAAGAGGCTCTCATCCTGAATCTGCTTTTTACATTTCTTGAAAGAATAAATATGAAATATTTATAGTGTGTGCACTCTGCAGTGTATGTATTGTGTGTGTGTGTGTGTGTGTGTGTGTGTGTGTGTGTGTGTGTGAGGGTTCGTGCACATCTGTGCGTTTGTTTGTGCAGAAGGGAGTCTGATAGCTTGTCTTTCAAGTTGTGTAGCTTTGATTATTGCTTTCCGGTGTTGGATTAATATTCAACGTTCAGCTCTCAGAGGACTGTGCAAGTCAACATCAATTTGTGTAATGTGAATACCTATAAGTATGTCATTGGCATTCCTTTATACATCAATCGAATTATTCCCAGGGACTGAACTATTCATTTTCAAGTTGTTTTTTTTTTTTAGCTCAAAGACCAACATGAAGCAATGCCAATTAAATGTTCATTAGATTCAATATTCAGCAGCTCATTAAAAATCATCAAGAAAATATTAGCTGGTGCATAAATGAAATTTCAATCGACAACTTTAACAGCCGTAGAGTCACATTAAAATAAAAACCCTAATAAAGGATGTTTCCAATTATTCCTCCACCCTGAAGCAAGACTGGTGAGGAGATAGAGTCATCAAACTCCCAGTGATACAGGCTCCATTTCAACACCATAACACACAGACTTCTGTTGCTACAGCAGCAAGATGAAATCAAAGCGGATTCTATTGGTGATTCCCCCGGGAGGTTCAGTGGTTCACTTCTCTGATGTTTCTCCTATCATCATCATCATCATCATCACCAGAGACATCAGCACACATGCCCTTTAACACAAAAGGCGCATACACACGCAAAAATCTCACTTGTGCGCAAAATCCACACATACACGCATTATGAAAATGACTCCTGGGAATAATGATCATGAAGGAGATACAGTGTGAAACTGTAGGGATTGTTTGTGTTACAACAGCAGCTTTGATGATAAATTGAGGAAATACAGGGGGGAAAGGGGAAAGCAGGGCAAATTACATTTTCATACTGGATGGTGTGTGTGTGTGTGTGTGTGTGTGTGCGCGCGCGCGCTTGTCTGAGGTGATGAATTGAGAGTGAAGCTGCTGCTCTGACGGAACATTTTGGATCAGAGCTGTGTAAATATAGAGCAGCATGCAGTGAGTTATAATCCCACAATAATTCTGACTTAATCTTTCCATGACCACAATTTCATTACTTCCCTAAGTACAGTTACAGAGGGTCATTCTCTTTAAGCAATCCCAGTCAAACTAATCCATCCCCAGGACAGGGGACCTTCACATTTTTCTTCAGGGGACACCGATGACCCGTGGATCAAAAATGACACCACGGCCTTTCTGTGAGGATTACGAATAATAAAAGATCACTTTCTCCTTCTGAGAAGATACGGCATCGCTCTCATATAGATGCTCAAGCCAACTGCTCACATTTCAAAGCCAATAATGATACCTGTCACGTGCTGCAGTGGATCAATTAAAACCCAATTAACAGGAGACATATGGAACGTAATCCAACTGCACTATTGTCCAAATCCTGTTGGGATCATTAGTAATCATTTCACAGAGCTGGAGGCAAAACTGCATCTATACATTCACAGACACAGCAATCTATCACAGTGCATATACCCTGCAGTATTTAATCAATCTCAGCAACCCAGTTCAGTCTGTTCAGTAGGTGAATATGCACATCAGTCGATCAGAGACCCTCTGCTGTAATTTGCTTAATTCTCTTGTTTGTGAAATCTCCTGGGACACACCTGGAAGCACATCTGATGTAACCAATATCAGGGACAGTGTAATGAAATAGGTCTATGCTGCTCCTGCTCTGCATGGACTAAAACATGAATTTCCTGTAATTAACCAATGGCCCATAAACTAAAAGTGGGAAGTAGCAGCCTTTATATCGATTGTGTTTACAACTGTAGTTTTATTTTGACCAATAGCTTTCCCTAGTACCAATCAGGGAAGCTTTTCCATTAAAAATAACTTTGTATAGAAACATTAATTGTCCAGTCACTGATGCATGATGTCAACCTGTAAACTTTGCCATCCTTCCAAATTATACATTTTACTCTTAACAGCAATTTGAATGTAATTAATTGGAATAATTCTTAAAAGAAGGAATATAAATGAAGATAACAGTTAAAAAGATTATCAATACTGTAAACACCATCCTTGACATATTTCCCATTTCCATCGTATTGCATTCTTTAAATATAACTTTAGGCTAGACAGAAATAGCCCTTACGATTGTTTTTATCATATCTCTGAAACATTTAATTTAAAGTGTGTATGTGTGTTTTTGTGGGGTCTGCTTCCACAACAGCACCAAGTTTGTGTGCAATATCAGGCCGAGAAAGTGTGTGTGATAACTAATTCTTTTAGGTTAGGTGTTTCCCAACCATCAGGCGCATCTTATACCGCATTATCGCGCATCTCGCGATCGACACGGCGGACTTACGTCTCTGAAGCGATTCCAGTGCTTGATCTTGCGGCTGTACTGTGAAATGGTGGACAGCCACTGCTCGTCCTCCATGAAATTCCCCGTTTTTTCCGCCTCCTTGTTGACGCTCTTCACGTCGGTCTGGAAGGTGGACCCCGCGAGCATCATCAGCGGGACGAGAAGGCACACGATATCCGTAATTTCCACCATGGTAGCGGACAAAAAAACACCACGCACGCACAGGCTGTCGGCTTTCCTCTTCTGGGAGGAGGAGGAGGAGGAGGAGAGAGAGGAGGAGGAGTAGGATGCTGAAGCTGGATTGGAACTACCAACTGATTAGCCTATAGGATGCTCCTTCTGCTGCTGGGGGGAGAGGGAGGCAAGGGGGAGAGAGAGCGAGAGCGAGAGAGAGTGAGTCAAACACTCGTCGTTAGTTCAGGTAAGACAATATATAGGGGAAGTCTGATTTAAGGTTTATCCTTATTCCTATTATTGAGTCGCTATGATACGCAGATTATCTGATCAACCATTTAGTCAATTCAATTTTGGGGGAATTGCAGTGGTGGAGGTCCACAGATTTTTTTTACTTCAGTAAAAGTACCAGTACCACAATGCAGTAATTAAGAAATAAAAGCTGGGAATTCAAAATTTCCCACATAAGCAATTGTATGAAAATAAAATTTATAGCAGGGAAAGCGCAGGTGCTAATAATATTACAGAGGGGTCTGATCCATTTAAGTGCCCTGGTGAACCATGACAGTGAGTCATAGGTAGTATCAGGGTCCTGGAACTGGGACACGTAAATGCAATGCAGCCATAATTAATGTCATCAATTACACTTGTGCTATTTCACCTTTCACACTGTAATCATTGAGCTGAATCAACAAAAACTGAATACCAACGAGTCACAAGTTAGTTTGCTCTAACTGTAGGGCCATTGTATTGGTTTGTGATGTTGTGAGAGAATCAACTGGCAAACCTATTATTTTCCCTTATTGCTGCTATAATAGTAAAAAATGTAGAATAAAAGCAGATAGTAAGATCTATAAAACTGGAAAAGTGAGGTTTGTGCAGCCACTCCACTTCAGAATTATCTGCTGTGTTGAAATGGCCCTCAGGTAATGGCTTGTATAACCAATGGGGAAACCCAAAATGCAAAGCATAGACAGGAGACAAGATAGACAAGGAAACGTGTTTATTTGGGACAATATAGGCAAGGCAGGATTGGTTCAGGAGGAGGGACTCAAGGAGTGGAGAACAGGGCAGGGGTTGTGGGGATCCAGCAGAGAAAGGTCAGGGAAGGCTAGGGCATAGAGTGCTGAGGCAGGATGCAGTAGCAGAGGAGCTGGTAAGGGAAGGTTTGGGAGGAGTGTAATCTGAAGGAAAGGCTGCATTCCAGGGTTAGGTCTCAGAATATAATGGTGAAGCAGGAGGGAGCAAGGGCACGAAGGTCAAGAACTGGAGGCAAACAAAGGAGAACAGGTGTTAATCACCAGGCAGGTGAAATAACAATATTTCTACAAGGTACAAGATAGGGCTGGAAATATGACTAGCTAAAGCAAGCAGCATCCACAATTTAGAAGAGTGCAGCAGCAGGAACCTGGTATTTATAGCTGTAGCTAGATGAGCACAATGATTGGCAGCTGGTGACCACTCCTGCACACCTGACTCCAATCCTGCATTTAAGAGCAAACAGAGGGGGAAGGGAGGGGAGAGAGAGACTGCCTGCTGGGCCACAGCAGAGGGCCTGAATGGGAAAGTATAGGGCCTTTGCATTGTGTCACAGTCATAGTATCTGCCTGCATCTGCCCTGCCTGCTGCATCTCTCTCTCTCTCGCTGATGTGGTTTCAGCCAGTCTCCAGAGAGACAGGCTGAATGACAGATTGTAATTGTAATGCTGGATTAACTGATGCCATCTTTACTCCATCCTGAAAAGAGTGTCTTTGAGGCCCTCTTAATAAAGGCAGGCACGAGACAGGGCGTCATCTAATCTCTCGGCGGAACACAATCGAGTTTACAAGGAAAGATAAAGAGAACGTGGCGCTCTGCAGCCGCTGCAACAGGCTGGCTTCATTCTCTGTGACATTAATCAGACTAAGGGCAATGAGTCAAATGAAGCAAAACAGCCGCATGATTAAAATTACACATCCTTTAGGGCACACGTTAGGTGCCACACTGGGAGTCAGACACAGACCACGGTCAGGAACCCACAGACAGATGAGCTTTGACTGTCACAGAGCTGAGTTCCAGGGAGAGGAGGGCAGAACATGATGGGCCAACAATGCTCATCTCATTTATTAGAGCCAGTTAAAGAGTTTTAAACGTCTTACTAATCCTAGAGTCACAGAGCCATAGGGGGTTTCAGGTAATCTCCTTATAAAATCTTGGAAAACACACTCCCCTGTCAGTCATGTCAGAGTTGTTTCCCAAGGTTTAATGCTGTGTGAAAGAGAGAGAGCGACTCTAATTGTGATGGCTGCAGGACAGAGACATGTAAAGATCAGATGATGCTTATTAACAAAACACATAGGCTACTGTCATCAGCACAACATAAGACAATGCTCTGTACCTGTGGGCCACTCGAAGAGTCCGAGATTAGACACAAATACTTTGAGAAGTTGAAGTTTTTCTTTAAGCTGTAAGAATACAAAAAATAATGTGCTTTTAACATTTGTAGGTTCTGTGAGATATGTTGAAAATGGATGGTATCCAGAACAATTTCAAGAACAGATTCAAAGAGCAGCCATTAAAGCAACAAGGAGTCTTGTTTGATTCAAAACCAAACACAAAAAGCACAACATTGGCACCATCACTGAATAATTCACATGGTTCTAAAATGAGAGATAGATTCACTCAGGGAAAAGTCACGGTAGGAGTACTTATAAATAATGATAAGGATCCTTTTCTGTCTGATGTTATGTGGTCACAGTTCATCATGTACGCAGCGACTTCCTTACTCCCACACCTATCACTTAGCGATACAGCCCCTCTGCCTAACAACGTTCAATCAAGGTCAATAATAAGGCTCATTCAAAGGCACGGCCATTGGAAACTACAAATAATCCTGCTCCCTTGGGTGTTTTATGTCAAGTTGGCAGTCAGTGAAGGAAAACGACAATAATACCTTTCCTAGGGGAAATACATTTGCATTTCGGGCTCAGATTTTCTGACTGACAACAAGAATAAATCAATGTGGAAATTTAAATACTGACTCAGTTAAGTGTACTCTACATGTACAATAGAAATGAATAAATGAAAATGCACACAAAAGGAATGTAGAGAAAGTACAAAAATACACTGAAGTCCTGCAGTTTGCATGCATGTAGCATCACAGACCTGTTCTAATTGTGTCATTATGTTGTTACCAGTTTATAGAGTTTGTCTAAACTAAAACGCACTCCTGCTAACTTTCTTTCATTCAATCTTAACAAATGAGATTCAGCCTTGAATCACACTTTTTTCTTTGAAAAACAGTACTGCATTTCAGCATTGTCATAACTCTACAGTTTTCATACAATCAATTGACTTTTTTGGGGGGATTGCTCACTTTCTTAAATGTACCAAAAAACTTTTAAAAACCAAACAAACTTGATCTCTCATTCAAGGTCAACCAAAAAACATCAAGAGCCTAACATTTGGAATTGGTGTGTAAAGTGTTAATGTTTTTATAAAGAAGACTGCATCTCAGCAAAACCTGCCAAATGTCACAGTTTCTCCAGCCCCCACCCCCGTGAGAGTGCAGGTCTGTTTCTGCTTCCTTCAGCAATAAATCAAAACCCCTAACGGAGCGCAGTCCCAGCTCCAACTCCAGGTGACACAGGCACATGAAACAGAGAGTCCTGCACTCAGAGCTAAAGGGTTTCCAGATAAACACAGGGCTCAGGTGACAGGGGAATGAGAGGCTACATGCTGGGATAGTGATGCACTGACATGCAGCAATACTCCTACTACTATATTTCTCTTTTTGTAAGAATTGTGCTGTCGGAGTGGCTTACACTCCCCCAGTTTTCATGACATGAACTATGATAGCAAAAAAGCAAAATAAAAACATGAAGCACCAAAGACCGTTACACTACAACACCTCAGCCGTCTCAGTGTGTTGGCCCCAGCTCTCAACGGCATGTTGTGTAGCATGTTGCAGTTACAAGCCCAGCAAACACAACCCAGGGACCCTTTTACCTGTTTCTAAATTAAATAACAATGTGAGTATTTTCACTAGAACCAGAACAAGGTTGGGTCTGAGCTAGCTCAGGTGTAAATATAATGCATTTTCCACTTACTGGAAGTGCCTCATAATTGCTGTAGTTATTTTCACAGCAACTACTGAAACAAATAGTTCTTTGGAATAAAATTTACAGGAGGCAAAGGCTTTTTTTCTTTGTGATTCACTCTAATGCACTTCAGATTAAGGCAAATTGTCCCAGAACAATCCATTTGCTAGCAGATTTATTATACATGAATTACATAGCCTGAGGCTGGCTGGCCTAACAGCTCTCTCAGGCCTGTTTGAATTGTAAAACACAGAGCCTGTCATGCTTTATTTCCTCTTTTCCATTTTACTCTCTTTCTTTTCCACGACACAGCCTAAATAATGTTTTATCCCAAACAGGGAGGTGTTTAGGCTTAAGCTTCCTGAAGGGATCATTTTTTGTCATCCCTATGCAGAGGGTATGGTAAAGAAGCAAACAACAATAAATACAAAGTTGCGACCGATTAAACACATGTACATGAATGAGTGCATGCCACAGACAGTATGCTCATAGAAACAGTTGCTCAAAACAATAGATGCACTTAGGCATTTACATTTTACACACACACACACACACACACACACACACACACACACACACACGCTGTGTGCAGCTTTTTCATTGTCTGTAGTTTAAAGGTGATGAAGTGGCGCCATGCACTGGACAGGCAGTGTATTACAATGATACTGTTCAGGACAGACCCAGCAGGACTGTCTTCTCTGCGAGTCCACTATATTTAACAAGCGTGTTAAAGCCTAAATCTATCTGCAAATATTGTTAGTGTCACTTTTTTTTATCAATATAAACAACATTTTACACAGGCATGCAATGTAGTAATTAAATCAGAAAACCTGCAGCAAACCTCATTTAATTTTGGATGTTTTACATTGTCTGCGTTTAACTGGAACCCAAATAAATTGCATGCAACAGACTTATATGGTATGCTCCCATGTAAGTCAAACTTGAAAAACAATTAAAACGATTCAGCTCTAGCTAATAAGAACATGCAGCGATGTGAAATACTATTCATTCAAAACATGATACATAAATACAAAGACAAAACACACATATTGTAATACACGGGGGGCAGCTGACTTTCCCAAAGCGACAGTGGAGTATTTCTTTTCAGGGTGGGGGATGGTCTCTGTGTGTACGTGCGTAAATGCTTGAAGTCAGGAATCAAAGGAGTTGTTCCCAAAGTTGGAACAGACAACAGGCTGCTACTTTAAATCTCTCTGAACAGATTGTTTCCTAATTAGAACAAGAAAAACATATATCTGAAACGATTAAAAGAATTTAAATCCACAACTACCTTTCTCTCTCACACAAATAAACACATCTAAGAATTATTAACTCTGTGTGAAACAATTAACACATGTGTCCTAAATACCCGAATGCCTGAATACCTATGAATACAACAAAATCTGGTCCGAATATTTTTAATTTGAACTGGCAACAATCCATAACACTAATAGTTTAATTATATCTGGGGGCTCAACAAAATGTGTTTCCGACAGGATCGTAAACAGCAAATTTTCTATATAAACATGATCCTACTTCGGGTTGGCTAATCAGAAGGCTAATTAAAAAAAATTCCAGTCAGCGCCACTTTTCCGATCATTCCTGACAGCACGATGCCTACGTGCGATACGTCTCGCTCCGCACAGACATGCAGATGAATGACTCTTTCCACAGCTCTTTCATCATCGCCTTTTTTTTTGTCCAAAAACGAAGGGGTGTGTTTATATTTTTTTATAATTATAATTGTTACACGCCATTTTGCGGACGTGCTTTGATTGGCCTGTCGGTTTGGTTGTTTAACTAAGCATTTTAAAGGGCAAATTATGTTAGAAAAACTCAAACTTGTGTACAGGGCTTGAGTGGGGGTTAGGCGCCTGTAGGGTCAGGGGGTGGGGGTCTTGGCCTTTGCCTTGTCAAAGAGACTAAAAAATGTTACCAGGCAGGGTGGAGAAGCTGAGGACGTGAGCTAAAAGCTCATTGGTTAAAAAATACGGTGGGCGGGGCGGACGGGGGCTGTGTATTTAATGCTTTGTTCCATTGTTACTCAGTGTGTTTTCCAGCTGGTCTGGCTCAGGACGGACCACAGTTTGAAGATACCACTGCACTCTTTCTTTGTTCTTACAATCCTATCTTTTTTTTGTCGGTTTGGAGACATGTCTTTTTCTTGCGATCACTCCCTGGACGGCAGCTTTCCTCCATCTCCGGCGGAGGACAGGGGCTCCCAGCGGCTTTCCTGGGGCAGCCTGCTGCAGAGGCTGACCGAGCTGAAGGGAATCAATCAGAGGGTCACAGCAGACCAGTCCTGCAGGAGTGAAACTGGTGAGTGTCCTATTGTCTTTGGTTTGAGTTGATGCAAATAGTGCCCAAGAAGCATTTTGTATAGTTCTTTACTTGGGAAAATAGAGAAGATGAATCGTCAAAGTACAAAAGGGGGAGGGGAGATGTGAAGGATTTTAATAAGGATATGCCCTTATTTATAAACAACTGAATAAAAACTGATTAAAAAGCCTCAGTTGAGTACTGCGTTACCATACAAGATTTTAATGTGTTTCTGTGATTCTTTTTTTTAGCATCTCTGGCAGATATGTCCCTATCAGAGTCAGACAGCAGTTTCTTCTGTTATCCACTGGAGGAGACCTTAGCCTCAGAAGTTGTAGAAACCATCAAGGAATGTCTCAACAATAAATCCGAAGTCCTGGGCTGTTCCAAACTCATTTTACCTGGCTGCTTACTACACAATATTGGCCAGGAGCTCCTCCATCTGTCTCTCCTCGAGCCCTGTGGCCTCAGAGGAGCACTCATCGACCTCTGTGTGGACAGAGGGGATCAGGGCTCCTTGTGTAACCTGGACCAAATAGCAGTGGACGCTACTCTGGTCCCCACCTTCAATGTGACCCTCGTGCTGAGGCTTGAGCCCAGTGGATTGTGGCCAAAGGTTCAGAAGCTCTTCAAGGGGAGCAGGTCCCTCCAGACATCTGCCACAACTCCGAGGCACCAAAGCACCCAGAGGCTGAGCGCGAGCTTCAGGGCAATCAAAAGGAAACTGTATTGTTCGGGAGAGCTGCTTATTGAAGAGTGCTGCTGACCAAGCGCTCCTCTCCCTGACAAGTTGAACTGAATTCATGTGGATCACGAAGAGACGCAACATAGATTTCACATGACACTGACAAGATTCTCCTGAAATACCCTGCACTTGTCTAGAGTAACGTGTGTAATGTGTTGACCAGGAGCCAACTGACGTCTGACGGCAGCTACTCACCTGGTTGCAGGTTACTCATTAGTGAAGGCTCATGTTTGAACATGGGCCCATTTTCTTGTGAATGTACAGTCACACCCTCACGGGAACAGCTAATGTATTTGACATTCAAATATTATTACCTGGAACTTCTGTGTTTTGTATTTTTAATACTGTGAAGAACATGAAAAAATAAATTATTTTTCTACTATATTATATTTTGTCATGGTTTCCTTTCAACATTCTATCCATATCTATACTACATACAAGTATCACTTGCAATTAAACTTGACCAAAAACAGGCTGTATGATTATGTATGGTGTTTGCTTCAGGTATACTCTACTATGGATCTGAAACACCGATCAGCATGTTATGGAAGTACTTGAGAGAGTGGTGTGTTTTAATGAGAACACTGCACCCGTCTATCATTGGACAAATTTATTTCAAAGAAACTTTTATACAATTTTAGCATATTAATTTAATAAATATGGTTTTCTTTTGTTTGTGCAGTGGTTTTCAATACTTATGATCAAACAGACTACAAGCGAATCCACATAATAACATTACAGTATATGATATTAACTTCAATAAACCCTGCACTGTTAAAAGTAAAATGAATATTTACATTGGTAAAAACTATAAAAATTACACTTTCCTTGTGAGTGGCTCAGACATCTGTCTATGAGAAGGCCATGAGGTTTCTCAAAATGTTTAAGGAAATCAAAAAGATTGGGACAGAGAAAGCTAATCTTAGCAGCATTGTTACCGTTCAAATATGCTCTTAGTTTTCACTATGACGCCCCGTGGACTCTCACCACCCCCATGACACCAGAGAAAAAAAAAATGCAGTCAACTCAAAGCTTCTCACAGTTCTACAGGAAGTCAATCTACACCGAGCTGCAGAGATGCCCTGATGAGGTCTGCTGCCCACTGCACGTAAGGCATTTTTTCGATTCTCTTGGTTTGCTGCAGAAATATGCTCCAATTTGAGTGGGCTCCGACCGATTTCTTCTAATTAGATTCAAGTACCGATGAACCTGAGGAACAGCAAAAGAGTCAATGATAGTTACACAGCAACCACTTAACCTAGATTACACTTTCACTAAATTCCTGCACGCGTGCATACAGTCAAAACAATCCACACAACCTTCGACATAATCCATGGCC
This sequence comes from Psettodes erumei, assembly GCA_016785225.1. Taxonomy (NCBI): domain Eukaryota; kingdom Metazoa; phylum Chordata; class Actinopteri; order Pleuronectiformes; family Psettodidae; genus Psettodes; species Psettodes erumei. The sequence continues at coordinate 569,737 of JAFBJZ010000001.1, read as the reverse complement.
ACTTGAAACACAATGACCCATTAGATGCTTTTATATTGGTCAGAGTTCTTTCATCATAACATAGTGCACTTGTAAGCGGGGTCTGTTTTAAAAGCTCTTCTTGGTGGTGCAGTGAAATGCTCAAGGGCAACACAGACGTCTGAGACAGCAAAGCCGATGTCAGGCATTGGCCGATAAGCCGTAAATAAAATGGACTAAACGCGCGTTGTAATGGATTAAAATGAATTGAAACAGTAGGCTGGAGGGTTGGCAACCAATCCCAAAACATGAGCTCTGACAAAAACTGTCAACGGCTAACAAAGTCTGTGTGATCTGCTGGTAGTGGGCAATAACATGCACACTCACACTCACGTCTTTGCAGTTCATGCACCGTACACATCAGAAATTATACTCTAATGTCACTCCGATGTTGACGTGCAACTTACCCATGTCTGTGCAAGTGGTTTCTAGCCGTCCAATATAACCTGAATCTCAGATAGTCTGGAACAGCTGGGTGTGCCCATTCTCTGTGCCCTTTGGTACAACTCAGAATCCCCAAAATAACGAGCACGATACAGTAAGCCTTCCTCTGAAAGTACAACAGGAGAGTATGTTAGTGTGCCAGCTTTCAGTCAAGTACTCCATGAACATGAAGTAATACAGTTCTAGTGTGGAAAATATTCCTAAATTGCTGTATTGAACTCAAAAAGTGACATTGTTACTATCACAAGGAAACGTCCAGATCCAGATGCTCTTCTGGTTTGGGGGAAATGTTGAGCCTTGGCTGGAGGTCTGCGCTGTGCACTGTGTGCTTTCTTGTTGCTCGGTCTGGCCCTGCTGTAAACTTACTCTGCTGCTTCTCCTTCCAACAGTTGTTTCTGAGATTGGAGATGTAGTCTTCTTCTACGCTTCTCTCAACATTCTTCAGGTTATTTCCAGAATATTCTTCATTGAAACGTTCTCCCACATAGAATGGCACCTTCAGGTTGGACGTATGCCTTTTGTGAATATGTCCAGCTGACCTGGTGATGTATCAGAGTGAGAAAGACGCTGAGGCCTTTTCATCCAAACCCAGAAAGGTCTTGGGAGTGTTTGAATAACTTACGGGCGGTAGCTAAGGCTGTAGGGAGGCTGGGTGACCATCATCTGGCTGAGAGCAGAAACGATGATGAGGATTAATATGGGCATTAGCTGGACAAACAGAGCCAGACCTCCCTGTCCAGAGAGAACAAAAATGATTACTGTTTATTACAGACTACACAATACATCATTAAATAAATTAAGTATTATGGACAGGACTTACATCTCTCTGTTGTTCTCGTCTTTCTTGCCTATTATGATGTGCAAAGTGCATTCTTCCATTTCTGTAAACATGTACGTTACCTGAAAAGCATTCAAGCAAATGAGGATTCAAATAAGATCACGTGGAACTCAGCAGTGCAATGACTCGAAAGCATGTGAAATTGAGGTCGAAGAGAGCAAAGGTTTTTAGTCCAATCAGTTAGGGTTTGTATGTAATTTACACAAACTGCTCCATTAACTTTGGTTTTAGCCCGTTCACTCCAAATAGTTTAAACAGTACATTAATCAAACAGTGCAGTGCAAAAGGCACGGTCAGAAAAGAAAGAGATTCATGAGGCTGAACAGCCGGTCAGACAGCTCGCTGTCACATCAGATCAGAGAATGATCACTGATAAGATCTGAGCAAAAGCCAGCAGTTCAAGACAGGCCACAAAAAACACCAGCGATGGCGGCTCACGGTCCGGTGACTGCTGATGGCTACCTGGTGGCTTACTCTCATATCAAAATCAGGTATGTAAACAAGTTGCTCCATACATGAAAAACAATAGTCTTGAGTCTGGATAGCACCACACCCACAACCCCACTGACACCCTTATTCATCAGGCCTCTACTTACTCGATGGGAAGCCCCCACCAAAGAACATGTTGAAGAGGTCCTCGGGTGAGATGTCGGCTTCAAAATCACGATGGTGTCTGTGTCTGCTTGGGTGTGATCGCTCCTCTCCATACTGGTCATACTGCCTTCGTTTCTCAGCGTTACTGAGAACCGCGTAGGCATTACCAATAGCTGACACACACACACACACACACAAATTTACTTCATTTGGAAACTTACTTTTACATGTTCTCCATAAAACAGCATTGGAGAGTACTTTTAATTTACCTTTAAATGCCTCTGTGGCTCCAGGTGCGTGATTTTTATCTGGGTGAAATTTCAGAGCCAGCTTTCTGTAAGCCTTTTTAAGATCCTCCTCAGAGGCGGTCTTTTCAACTCCCAGAATTTGGTAGTAATCTTTACAGCTCTTAATCCTGCGGTAAAAAAAACAACAAAAAAATAAACAGCCACCACACATGGTTAGCAGATTGTGGGAAAAACAAATCAACAAAAACACTGGGAACACAACCTACAGATAGATACATATTCATTGAGCTAAACATGATGACAAACAGTGTAAATGTATGTCTTCTGCACTTTAGTGGTATTTCTGAGGATGCTATCTGCTCTCTATAAACACCACACAATGGCAATCTCAGTGGGCAAAAATGAGTAATCTGGATGTATAGTTTACATTTGAATTTGACATTTTCAAACACTCTTATACAACTGAAGGCATGTTTATACTGTGCAGATCTTTTTGATTCCTGCCAATAAAATTTTATATACTACAATCAACTGTAGTTATCCCCAAAATACCATCACCTTAGTAACTGATATCAGAGTATTGAGTAAGGCTGCAAGTAACGATTATATTCACAATCATAATCTATGAAATGTCAAAAATAGTGAAAAGATTAATTGGATGTAATTCCTCTGAGGCCACGGTGTCTTCAGGCTGCATTTTTGTCTGACTAACAGCCCAAAAGATTTTAACTCGCTGTCAGACAGAGAAACAGCAAATCGCGACAAGCTGGTAATGTTGAGTTTGTACGAGAAAAAAAAGACCAACGCGATGAACAGATTATTACAGTAGTTTTGGATGAATTTTCTAAAGCTGGCCTCTATTCAAGTAAAGAACTGATTGTCAAAGCTTTAGTTCTGAGTGTCACATTTCGTCCGCGTCTCCCGGCTTTTTCAACACCAAGGAACAGATCCGCATGTGCACTGACTTTCTGACAGCTTCGAGCTGCTCTGCGGTGTAGGGCTTGGCCGAGTCGGTGGCCCCCTGTGCGGACGCATCAGCCTCCTCTCCGTGGCCGCGGTGCCTCATGGTGGGCTCGTCTCCGTTCGCAGGACTGCCATTCTCCTCTGGAGGCTTCCCATTCTGCGCTAACGACTCCAGTAAGCCTGTAAAGAGAGTGGAGCCATATTACTCACGGACGCCAACAGCGTAAATGCTTCCCAGCCAGTTAATTCACTAGCAAAGTGAGCTAACGGTTAGCACTGCAGCGGCCAGCAAGGACGCCTGGAATGTAAATGGTAAATGTGAATAAACAAGCACACATTTAAGAAAGCGGGTAACTAAATATACAAGAAAGATTGCGACGGGGTGGTGGAAAAGACTACAAATACCAGTGTCACCCTGGAGCAGCTGGTGTAACATTAAGACGGCTATGCTAACGTTAGCTGACTAGGATTCTCAGCGATGGCCCACGGTTAGACATGAAACCACCGCCGAAGCAGACGTTTATTTGACATACTTTTGGCTCGATCTGTCGGAAACAGGCGCTGCGCCTTCTCCAGAAACTTCCTGGCTTTGTCTGGCTGCTGACTGCTGATCGCATTTATAGCTATTTTGATGCATCGCTCCGCTTCGTCCTTGTTTGAGTCCATCGCGACAGAGCGGAAATGTTTACTTGCCTCGGAACTCACCGAGATGACGTCGTGAAGGTGTCGGGCTCGCTAAATACACGTCATAAGAGTTGAACTTAATCTTCACGTATACGCGTCTGAAAATACGGCATTAAACGCTGAGCTCGGAACTCACCGGGGTGCTCTGAAGTTTTTTTTAACCATAAAAGCTTTTTCTTTGAAAGTCACAATGGCTGTGACAGGTACATGCAGCAGGTCAGTCCTATCTGTCAAACGCGGGATTCTGTGTTCTTTCAGGAAAACGTGTCCGTATTTTTCAAACACTTACGCTACTATAGCTGACAAGGGGAAACCACCATCCAAGACACGACGGAGAAAAGGGCACAATAATCCTACCTGGACTGATGATCTATCCTGGGAGGAAAGGCTGGCAGATGTGGTCACTCCTCTTTGGAGGCTGAGCTATGACGAGCAACTTGAGCTCAAGCAAAAAAATCAGGAAAGGATACTGACGAAGATCTTTGGATATCTCGCAGGCGACTTCACATCACCTGCGACAGGTAAACTCAGCTTCCCTGTCCTGCCTATTCTGCCATCGCCAGTTAGAGAAGGCTACCGCAACAAGTCCACGTTTTCTGTGAACAGAGGAGTGGACGGAAACCCCAAAACAGTTGGATTTTATGTGGGTGCAGCCAGGCAGGGAAACATTGTTTGTGTCAATGGAGACCACCTGCTCAACATGCCAGAGAAGCACAAACTGGTAGGCAGATGCTACCAAGACTTCATCCGCCTCTCCTCTCTTGAGCCCTGCCTGCTGTTCCACATGGGGGGTCACTGGAGAGAGGTTACAGTGAGGACCAACGCAGAGGGCCACACCATGGCTATAGTGCACTTTCACCCACATACACTCACCCCAGAAGAGCTGGCGGTTATTAAGGCTGACCTGGTGACGTACTTCACGCAGGGTCCTGGATCAGTCTGTCAGTTGGACTCGTTGTTTTTCCAGGAGAGCAGCATGACTCGCTGCACTCATGAGGAATCCCCCTACCAGCTCATTTATGGTCAGCCACACATGTACGAGGAGGTAATAGAAACCATTAGGGCAAAATTATTTTTGCCACTTAGCTTTGTAATCTCTCCTCCAGCTGCAGCAGGCAGTGATGAAGCACTTGTTTTGATACTGCATGATTGTTATTAATTGCAAATGACAAAACAGTGTATCTTATCGTTGCATATAGGCTTATCTATTTTTAAGACCGTAATATTTCTGTGGTTTCCTGACAGTTTTGGTCTGCATTGAAAATGTACATATTAAATTGGTGATTGTCCCTCTAAATGTTGAATTTATGATGACGATAGTCAGAGATCAGAGAGCATTGTGTTTGCTTTTTAAAATTTCTGTTCCTATGTTATTTTGTCATTCACAGCTGCTGGGGTTCAAGTTCCGCATCTCTGCCGATGCATTTTTCCAGGTGAACCGGGCCGCTGCTGAGGTGCTCTACGGCACAGTGAGAGACCTGTGCGCCCCGGTCGCTGACGGAGGTGAGGAAAGTACAAAAGCTGCCGGTACACTTCTAGATGTATGCTGTGGGACAGGTGCTATTGGCATTACCGCATCGCCCAGAGTAGACAGAATTATTGGTATAGAGCTTGTAACACAGGCAGTGGAAGATGCAAGACACAATGCAGCTGTCAATAATGTACTGAACTGTGAGTTCATCCCCGGGAAGGCAGAGGCGGTGCTTCCCAGCCTCCTCTCTCAGCTGAGCTCTGCAGTTGGAGGCCTCACAGCTGTGGTGAACCCTGCTCGTGCTGGACTGCACCACAGGGTGGTACGAGCCTTGCGAAACCAACCTTCCATCCGCCGGCTGGTCTATGTTTCCTGTAAACCAGATGGAGAGGCCGTTAGAAACTTCAGGGAGCTTTGTTGTGCGCCCAGCCTGCAGAAAAGACTCACAGGAGATGCGTTCACTCCAACGCTGGCTGTGCCTGTGGACATGTTCCCACATACTCTTCACTGTGAACTGGTGCTACTTTTTGAGAGGTAGCTATGTTCTTTTGTTTGAAAGCAAGTTTAAACCCTTCGCCAACAACGCTGGTAGCTTCAGAAAGCTTTATAATAGAAACGTTTGGAGCCATCCACACATCGCATTCTCTATTAGACCTTCTTTCAGCACTGTGTTGTTGCACTGCAATAAATAATTGTTTTGATTATCGGTTAATCATTTGCTCATTAATTTCTTTTACCCGCTCTGTTCACTTCAAGCTTCACAATGGCAACACTTGCTCAGATGTCATATTATGTTAGTTTACCGTATTATTGTATCCACCTCCTGTTGTACTGCTTTCTTGTCTGCCCTGAAGTAGCTATGTTTGTGCAGCAGATGGTGCCGTTGCAACTTCATTGGCTCCATCTCTGTAGGAAACATGGGCTTTAAAAACAGCTGTTGCACAACCTCTTTCCAGATTCACCCCATTCATTCCAGTTCACTAAAGGTCAAAACATAATGTGTGTACAGTATGAGTGGCCTGGTTTTGCCCACGAGAGGTTACCACCGTTTATGTGAGGTCATCAATTGTGACATAGCAGCCTTGGTTTGAAGATCGGATGTTCTTTTTTTTAATCTCCCGAGTGGAGTAATTGGATGATGATGACGATGCTTGTGCACGAAATCATCGAGGTTGTGCAGTAAACAGTGAGTCAGGGAAATGAACTGCCAGAGTGCTGGTTCATATCAGTGAGCAGCCTCATATTTTATTCTAGCAAGCTTGACCGAAATCGAATATTGTAAAACTGCTGGTTACCATGTGCTTGAGAAAATGAAATCAAAACTTTGTCATACATAACAATCACATCATAGCTGTAAAGTTTCACATAAACCTACGATTATTTTCTCATTTTCTCACTTTTCTGCCGTGGACTGCTGGAAAATTATTTACATGTTCTTCACAACCATGCCAGTGTATACTTTTTTTTTGGAAACTGGCAACTGAAGCTTTCCAGACGAACAAAAGATGCATTTGAACTCCGCAGTGACTGCGCCTGTCTGAAGATGAGTGACGTGAGCGTCGTATGAATGCAAATTAGGTCTACTCCATGGCCCCATGTCAGACTCGCAGTGTCTGCAACCTCATGCAATCTATCTTCAGGTTAAAGCGTTGAGTAAGAAGTTAATGTGAGAGATCAAGCAACAGTTATGGATTCCGCCAATGATAAAACTTTCTGTTAGTGAACGAAACGGAGGGCGGTCGACATCAGCTAAGAAGACAGCCAATCGGATATTTGGAGCGGGTGGCATCTATTTCCTCATCGACCAGCCGCCTTAAAACGACATCGGTTTCGGCGTAAGAGCGCTTCAGAAACCAGGGATCGCCGCAGCAGTCCGTCTTTTTTGTTTGCCTTTTCAACTGCATCTCGAATTCCCCCGGATCCGTCTGCAGCGTCGCTATCTACCCCTGCACAGAAACGCGGTTGGAAAGTGCACGCGAGTTGACTCAACCACGGTAAGCAGATGTTCAAATCAAAGGTAGTTTGAACGGATATTTGGAGAGAGACACCGTCGCATGCCATCACCGTCTTGCACAGTGCCTGTGGGTGCACACGTCCTAGCCCTGGGGCAAAAATGTGGTGGGGACCTTACTGACCCCCCACAGTACATGGCAGTTTTATTGTTCCCCCCAGGTATCCACAAACCAACCATTAGTCTAGAGTTCTCAATTTAGTCAGGGCAGAGAATGAATGGCAACAATCTTGGCAACTTACTAATGGTAAAAAAAAAAAGCAAAAGTGCTAATATTTCACCTTTACCAGCTTCTCATATGCAGGTATGTGCCAGTATTTTAGTTTTATATTAAAGTTAAGCTTGAGTTGATGGCTGTTGGTAGAACAATAACAGCAATTTTAATATGCTAACTTGTGCTTCAGGGAATAATGATGGGCGTTCCGACATTTCAGTAATATTTTTTGATACAAAATCATCGTGAGACGAGTCCTGTGGCTGACTAGAACAGTTAAGGTCTTAACATTAGATACTGACGGAATTGTCCCTCCACAACGCAAACCCACAAGTCATATGACTTTTTAAGTGGTGTGAGTGGTGCAAATTTCTAACTAAGTGGCGAGTATTGACGAGACACAGATGATATGGAGTGAACATGGGGCTTTTGGGGACCACTAAGGATCTGTGGCCCCTGGGCAAACTGGCAAACTTGGTGGGCGACTGCAAAAGCAAGCGGTGGAGGTGAAAAGTGGCATCCAGTCAAACGTAAGACAATTGACAAGCTGCCCACTGTAGCTGCATATGTCATGATCATAGATGCGATATAAATAGGACGTGGTATAAATAGCTGTACATTGAGCTGCATACCATTTAGAAACACCACGTTAAATCGGCTCACAGTATGCCACCAGAACAAGACTGACATGTCTGCAGCCACTACTTGGAACGCGGCGCTGCAGCTGGAGAGTTAAAACCGCGAACTGACGCATGTACACGTACAGCCGCCGTACCTTCCCTTCTCCTCGCTGTCTGCATCCCGCTGTGCGCATTTAACTGAGCAACTTCTCCTCTGTACACCCCCCCTTCTGCGTACTGCCGTTTACAGACCCCCCCACCTCTTGCTATCTTTCTGCAACATGACCGAGACGGAAATCAGGAGTCATCGCAACGGCAAGCGAGAGAACGGCTATGCCGTGGCAGACACATCGACGGTGGAGGATGTTTTTGACGACACCTATAGAGAACAAGAGGGTCCCAAACCGCCGAGGATGCTGGTGTGGAGAAATATCATACTGATGTCCTTCCTGCATTTTGGTGCGCTTTACGGACTGATTCTCATCCCTTCGCGTCAGGTTTAACTCTCGCGTGGAGTAAGTATCTAGTAAATACTGTAGCAGGCTTAGCCCTGCAGCATTTTCATTGTTGTTGATGTTTCTTCCTCGCAGGCCACAGACAGAGAACAGAATGTGCTGATGGTGTGTTATCATTGCTAACTACAGTACCGCACCGCCTGTGGGGTCATGCCACTGACAGTAATGGAGGATGAGTCACCCTACCCTGGCCTTATGATTTTCATTGCACACACTATGCTTGTAAGCCTCCAAACCTATTTTTCTCCCCTTTAAGAGCTAAACTGAGGACTGTGGTTGCATTTGCCAAATCAGAAGTATATGGACTTGAGTGGTAGTAGCCATGCTATTTGCTGAATAATTAGCATTCATGTCCTATATATATATATATATATATATATATACTGACTAGTAAAGCATGACTCAAATTCCTGAACAGTCTCAACTTTGTTTCCACTCTGGCACTGCATAATTTCCCCCTCTCTTTGCAATGCTGAGCTGCATATTATTTCACCGAGGGGGACAAAGCACAATCACCGCTCCCATAGTCATCCCATTGTGAGCTGTGTGGCACCACAACAGAATGCTCTTTGCCAGTCAGAAGCCCCCGGTTCTCAAATCCCGTGTCGTCTTGTCTGGGCTCCACATAGAAACACATTCAGCAAGTTTTCAGAACAACAAAACTGCGAGGGCAGACCTGCAGCACTCCCAGCATCGCATCTCTGCACATAGATGACTTTTTCCCATAGAACAAAAACACCCCCCCCCTTTCCCGGGTGTAATGGAAAGAACGTGGTGTCCCGGTGACTCTGCTCTCAGGGGTGTAAAATTAATCTCAGTGTAGTGATGACAGTTTCCGCTGAGATGTGTGTCCTTTCAACCTCTCTTTCCTCCAGCTGCAGTGTGCTACCTCATCAGTGCTCTTGGTGTGACTGCCGGTGCACACAGATTATGGAGCCACAGATCCTATAAGGCTTCTTTTCCTCTGCGAGTCTTCCTCGCTCTCGCCAACTCAATGGCTTTTCAGGTAAGCCAGAAATAAAATTTAAATATTCGGTAATCTTCGCTTTTATGATGCAATCTGAGTGATAAGCATTTATTGTTTTGTTATCACATGATCCCCGACCTTAATCTGATGATCTGAAACTTCCAGGCATTATCTATAGGGCCCTCATGTAATCCTCTCTATCTCTGTCTGTCTCTGTGTGAGCAGAACGACATATACGAGTGGGCGAGGGACCACCGAGTCCACCACAAGTACTCAGAGACAGATGCAGACCCCCACAATGCCACGCGGGGGTTCTTCTTCGCCCACATCGGTTGGCTGCTGGTTCGCAAACACCCTGATGTCATCGAAAAGGGACGGAAACTGGAGTTGACGGACCTGAAAGCAGATGAAGTGGTCATGTTTCAGAGGCGGTGAGCCAACATTACCTGGAGACGCGTACTAAACACATGCTGGTCAGACACACCCAGAGTCCACATGTAATCACATGCTGTCATTGCTGACTGTTTGCTAAGACTTCGCAGTTTCGCAGTGATTTCATCTCCCTTGAAACTATTTTGCATGAGCAAAATACTTTTTTTTGTCTGCCATACCTGGATTATGGCTAGACATAATTCATTCGACCTACATTATGTCTTTCTTTAGGCAAATCACTTACACAAACATGTCCCGTGTGGACATTCCTTTTTAATATCTCAGTGTCAAAACTAATTTGTGGTTAAAATTATGGAATTTAAGCTACTTGGAAAAAACTGTTACTCAGAGTCCGGCTGTGAACCTGCACCATCAGATGTCAAAAGGGACAATGCTTATGTCCATCCAACCAAACGACTTTCACATCTTTACTGCCGGAAGTGACACATTAATGTCACAGTTTGCAAGAGCACATTTGCAAGAGCGACCCAATCAGAAGGCCCCATCGACTCTGTACAGTGAACTAATGTGCAAATTATATGGAGAAAACTGAGTTAATGTGTTTAAACCATGGCTCTCATAACAAATTGAATTAAGTGAAAATGAATCTTTCCTCTTTCATACAAGGCACTACAAGCTCTCTGTGGTGATCCTGTGCTTCCTCGTTCCCACCTTGGTTCCCTGGTACTTCTGGGGTGAGTCCCTGGCTGTGGGATACTTCATCCCTGGACTCCTAAGATACACTGTGGTGCTCAATGCCACCTGGCTGGTCAACAGCGCCGCACATATATGGGGCAACAGGCCTTATGACAAGAACATTAACCCGAGGGAAAACCCACTGGTTGCATTCAGTGCTGTAGGTAAGGAGGCGGCATGTTTATTATTCACTAATATTTCTCCTACAGGAAAGTGCTTACACTGTGAATACACACAAGCATTTTTGTGTAATTTAGTATATTCATGCATATTTTAATTATCTTTTCATCGCTTTTTGAAAGCTTGTCTTGTCAGGTCAACCATAGTGCTCACTGCTGATTTTGCCTGGCATTTGTAGTGGGACATTCTGCTGATCCAGTGGCTGCTGATTATTTTGTATTGGCCATAACAGTTTTCACCTGCAGAACTCATGGGATTCACGGGTGTCGGATTTCCTTTTCCAAACTTAATTATTTGTGCTATTGATTCGACCATGAAATGTTTTATTTATTATTTATTTACAGTAATTTTATGCGGGAACGCCTTTGCTACCACCATAATGATTACAACAAGATTAATTTAGCAAATCAGATTTTGGTAGCTTGTTATTTACATCATGTGATTCACTAAACTCTCTCTGCTTAGCGTCCATCACATGCTGTCAATATCTGTGTTCACATGACTGTAAATTTACCATATCGGTGTTATAAGCCTCATGAAGTATGTTGTTGTACTGTAGCCATGCATTTCTTAATCAAAAAAGTCATGACTTTGAACTTGCTGACATTCAGCAAAACACTGAAGTTTTTCTTTTTTTTCCAGGCGAAGGCTTCCACAACTACCATCACACTTTCCCCTTTGACTACGCCACAAGTGAGTTTGGCTGCAAGCTCAATCTCACCACCGCTTTTATAGACCTCATGTGCTTCCTGGGTCTGGCTACGGGCTGCAAGAGGGTGTCGAAGGAAATGATCATTGCTCGCATTCAGCGAACGGGCGACGGCAGCAACAAAAGTGGCTGAGTCACACCAGCTCCAGACTCTGCAAACGATACCGAAGTGTCGAACCGAGACAGAACGTAGCAACAGGTATAGCAGCATTTCAGTGGTGGGGTGGCGATTACTGTGCTTCTGATTATAAGTTAAACCTCTTCCTGAGATTAATACCAGCTTTAAGAGTTATAGACCTTTCCATAAATTGTGTGGGTCTCTTATAAGTTTTGGAGTGTCCTCACTGATTCTTAGCCACGGCCAGGGACTTGGCTACATGTGCAAGCGCAGCTTTTTCACCATAATATCAAAACAGGCAAGAGAATGGAAAAAGGTGATCGAGGATTTAAGCCTCCTCTCAGCAAATGATAGGACAGACAGCCAAAAAGGTCTTTGTGATTGGTGTGTAAAACAGTAATTACAGAATAATTTACTGTATCTGTTATTTATTAATGTGCTATTTATTAATAGACGTTGGCACTTTGAAAGCTTTATTGAAACCTTTAACAGTGAGGTTTTTCTACAAGTAAGTCTTAAGGCCTGTCACTCAAACTTCTATCAGAAGCGCTTTGTTTCATTTCAAAGGGAGTAAACTTAAATCTTGGTATTTGTCTATTTTAAGCTAAGGTTTTCTTTATTTTTGGTAAGCTAGTAGTCTTACTAAACCAGAAGCTGCTGTGTTCAAGGCCCAACATTTGAAGGCCCTATTTACCCTGGCTGAATACAGTTCAGATGTGTTATACTTTGATGCATTCACACCCACTGTCTCCGGCTGTCCAAGGGGCTCTCATTGAGGATCGATGAGAAGTCCTCAGGTGTGACACTGCGTATACCTCCAGTTGAGTGGTGAAGCCATGTCAGACTTCATCGTTAACCCTCTTCATGTAGATGCCTCTGGACCAAAACATAGAACCAGACTTCTTTCTCTTAATCTGAAAACAGAGAGTTATTTGCATTTATTTTTTATGAATTTGAAATACACTCAGATCTACAGATTCCCTGTCCCTTAGATAAGGGCCATTGAGGCATATGTTGAAGATGCATTTACTTTTGTGCTGTGTGATATTACTGAAACATATTCCAGGGCTCTTGTCCACATGCCTTATGAGGGTTGCACACCTTAAACTGGCAAGTTATGAGAATGAGTTGGGGCTTACATTTTTCTGTCGAATCATGGTTGTGTAGTGTCTGTTTTTGAGGAAAACTTGAAAAACTGTAATCCCTTATTTATGATTTAAAAAATAGGGACCATTCAACAAATCCTGAAAAAAATGCTTTACTATGATTATACTTATTCACATTCTTTGCTCTTAAACAAGATCCAAACTTCTTATATCATCATTAAGGATACTCTTGTGATATTTGTCACACCTCCTCTTTTACAGAGCAACAATTTTTACAGTGTTAACCTCTTGAATTTTAAAGGCCTTAAAAATGGCACATTTTTTCAAAGAATGTTTTTGCCCACAGTATGTACTGTAAATAAACCAAATTTTCTACTTGTGAGAAAGTACATTTTGCTGTTGTTTTTTTGTTGGAATTCTGTAATACTCCTTATTCCTATACTGAATAAAAAATCTGATCATACCTTTTCTGTTATGTTCTTTATCTTTGGCTTCTGGATAATAATGATGACTACTAATAATGATAGTGAACCATTATTCAATTCTTATATTAACTATATTATAGAGATCCATTCAGAAGAGGTAAAGACCAACGCATAATTTGCTTTTGAAAAAAAGAAACCTGATGCTTGGTTATTAAATGGTAAATGGTTTATAACTACACTCTGAATTGTAAATCTCTTTTGACTATGCACTGTGATACAGTGTACAGTAATTTCAGGAATAATGTGAAAATTCATATAAAAAATGTGTTTCATATTTGAGATGTTCAAACAGCACATGTGCTTACATGAAAATTAATCATGACAAAAACCTTGAGGATTTCTACTGATTAATGTAAGTCTACAACATGGCATCAATACTGACCCCCCATGAACTGGTCCAGTGTTTTTATCTTCATCTTGCTTAAAATAAATGTCTGCTGTCTACATGCCTATATACTGATTGGGATCTACCTCTGCGGTTCATGTGCTGTCTACCTGTCTCACCCACATCTAACAATGTTGAAGGACCACTGCACTTGTCACACCACCATACTGTACAACATATTTAAAATACCTGCCGATGTTGTTCAAAACATTCAAACATTACTTTATCTGTTCACTTCAGCAAATTAAATGTTGAAACAAGGCTCTTGAATTGCTTTAGTTATCACTGTGGTCATGTGTGGGAGCAGCAGGGTGGTAGGATTGGCTGAGCTCAAAAGTTCCTGTCACCGTGCATCAGGCATGCTGAACTGCACTTGAGCTCATTCAGCTCCCACTCTCCCAGCCTAAGCAAGTTTTTTCTTTCTTTTTAAGTTTGTTTTCAACCGCTTCTTTCAACTAATTAAAAGATCTGTGCATCTGCTCCCTCTGCTGGTGAATTACTTTATGGCAGGTCAACGCAGTCTACATAGTGCATCCTATTTGTTCTGTGAGAGAGAAGCAAATGTTTTGCAAATGTTATGTCTTTATTTACTTATGTTTGTCCACTGCAGTTGGTGGTTTTGGCAGGAAAACACTCTGCAGACAGTGTGCAGCCACCAGCACGAGTCCGGTCCAGATGTAGTACTGTAAGTGGTCCCACCAGTGCTGATCTCTGTTGGCCCGACAGTGACATCAGCCCTCTGTCTATTGGCTGCAGACTGTCAGGCCATCCTCTCCACGGCATGTAACACCTCAGTGTGGTCTCTGCCAGTTCGAGCCCGTCGCGGTCAGTGGCACAGTTTTAACTGGACACTTTTACGTGCAACACGGACGTGTTAATTCAGGCTGGATTATGTTGTTGTTGTTGCTGCTGCCACTGGCCACTTTGTCATAATTTAGTAGGCTGAGGTGATTCATATAAGTGCACGCATTTGCTTGTCATATTAATATTTAATTTCCAAAGATTAAATTTGTGCAAAACGGTAGAAGAGGTACTATTTCCCAGATTGTTCCGATGAAATATAATAAAACATAGTTCTGCGAGGGAGCCATATCCAGTATTCAAAAAGCTAAGACAGCAGCGTGGGTCTCGGTTTTGTGTCATTTTACTTGTCATTCCTGTTTAAATCTTAATCCAAACATATCCCTCAGACCCCCCACTCCTCCAACCCATCACCTTTTCTCTAATCGTAATTTGCACAGAAGAAGAAGATAGCTAAAGGGCTGCTGCTCCCAAAGGAAAGGGACCTGCGGGTCAGACGGGGTTAGTGAGGAACAACCTTTCATCCAGTGTTATAGGATTGTTAGGCGTTACCGTCTGGATTAGTGGTGCAGATGTACCGTATCAGATCAGCGACCTTAGCTCTGTCCCACTCCAACTTTTATTTTCTGATGGATTTTAGACAAATTTTAGATAAAATATTGCAGGAAAATGAGCACGTTGCAAAAACCCACAGACGAAACCTTCCGATATTTAGATAAAAAAGGACTGATTATGTCCTCATACCTATGTACCAAGACTTGAAAAATTCCACTTGGCTTGACAAAATAAAATTACACTTTGTTACGCTCTCTTACTTGTAGATATCCAAACGAAAAAATAAAACATCATCTTATATTCATCATCCAATGGTCGCCTAGATCAGGACGAAATGGAAATAATATACCTGATGATTATAGGTTACAGCCACGCACACGCAGTCGATCCCTTTATGGAAATAAATTATTCTTTTTAAATTATTAGCTGATTTTGTAAATTTTGACCTCACTTGAAATGGTCAAATGGCACTTACGAGCCTGGCGTCTTCCGTCTGTGAAACAGTCCCTTTGTTTCAGGACGATAAACGCTGATTCAATCAGACTTTTGTCAAACCGTGAATTACTTCCTCAAGAGCAAACACACAGTATGGTTCTAATTTTTTGAAGTCTTATCAAACTAACAATTCATCACCCACAGGACTATCCTCCACTAATCCCCCGACAGTCATCTGTGAGTTAGATATCTTAAATAAACCTTTTTTTCCTGACCAGAAATTCAGGGGATCAGTGCTACACTTTCCCTATAGGATTAAACAGATCTTCCTCTGCTCTTGAATGGAGGCAGGGAACCTACCGTTGCCCGGCCCTGAAGGCCCAGGGTGCCCTTTTGATCATTTCAGTCTCTCTTTGGAGCAAATACTCCTGATTGGCCAAGAGAGTTAAGAAGAGGGAAAATCTTTAATTAAGCAGATAATCTCTTGTTGGGACGAGAGCAGCTCCATTTCAGAGCCCCCTCCTTGAATCTTGGAAAGCCCCTGGTTGAAGGCTGATGTGCTGGGAGCTCAGTTTCCTCTCCACGGTTTCGACTGTCCGCTGCAGGCTCCGAGTTACACCGTCATCCCCCCCTCACCTGTCAGGATGTTCATGCATTTGGAGGTTTTCTATTACATTTTCATTCTCCTGGCTCACATGAGGTCGTGCTGCTGCTGGTAGGTTTGATTTATCATTATATATTGTCCCTATTTTTCTTTCTCCTTTTGTAAATTGAGCACTTGGAAAAAAAGGAAATTACTTAAATTAGGGTCTTGCTTTTCCACATAACTGGTAAATGGATTGTGTAATTAATTACAACAGCAGGCCAGTTGTAACAAATGCTTTTATTAATGGTGACTATGTCATTAAATGATGTTTTACAGACTGGCAATCCAAAAGTTGGTAAGCGCAACTTTTGGATTGCCAGGTTTTTAAAACTCATTTTGACTGATTAAAGCATATGACTTATTTCTAAACAATTTGGACCAAAATCCATTGTTTTAATAACATATAACATCTGAAAACAAAACAGCATAGGTTAAATCAATTCATCAATAACATAAACATTTTTAACAGGGGACTGCATGGCTTGTTAGAAAGTGATAACCCCGATGAGCAATTATAAATGGACTACCAACATTTATAACTACATTATTTCCAAATAAGCATGAACACCAAGCAGTGGATTTTTTCCCCACACAACCTGGCAACCCAGAATTTTAATTAAGCATGTGTTGTGCTATGTTATTAACACAGGCATTACCCTCAGTGTGCCCCTCAGAGGCTTTTTAAAACAAGTTCAGCTGTATTGTCCACTGCCTCTTGGATGCCCACTGGTGTCACGGTTTAACATGTTACAAGGCACACTAATGAGAGATGTTAGCAGAGGAATTTGTGAAGGACACTGAGCTTCTCTGAGTGAATAAGCTGTCTCTTTTCCAGGTCAGTGAATAATTTCTTGATGACTGGACCCAAGGTAAGCCAACTTTCTTTTGATCTTTTCTCCTTGTCTTTTTCCTAAAAAAGAGTGACAGAGAGAAAAGTAATCTGTTTTTTTTTGTTTTGTTTTGTTTTGGGTTTTGTTTTTTCTGTGAGTGCAGACCTGCTGTTTTTGTGATATCCCAACTCAACCGTATGGACAAGCTTGGGTACCTGTTGTATACAACAATGGCACTAATGATATATCAGTGATATTCTTGGCCCTTTGTGATTTTCTTTCCCCCTTCTGTACACTTGACCTCATTCAGAGGCTCTGTCTATCTGTGAGTTGAATGTGTTAAGAGACGAGGGGCAAGCACCGCTGTAGTGGGTGGTCATCATTAATGAGTGAGACCCCTGTGAAAGAGGTGGTGCTCCATCTCCCCCAAAGGCCACTTGAGACATATTAGTTATATTATAGTTCACACACAGTCTGAACAAGCAGTAGAGCGATGGGTGAAAGCCAAGGACAGAGCATACTGATTTAAGAGGGCTCCACAATCATTGCATTCACTGGAGTTTAAGAAGAAGAAGAATGTTGAAATCAGTTCAGAATGTTTCATCTCACTCACCAATAACCTTGAGTTGACTTGTTGAAATATTTTATCCACTTTGAAATTCTTGAAAAGGAAAGAGGCAAAACACATTTTAAAATCACTCAGTGTATTTCAGTCGGTCCTGGTCAGGAAAATCATGTGACGCAGACTTTACCTTGAAGAGGAAGAGTTACACACTTGACAAGAGAACAAAGATATAAATGTAAAAAGAGGTTGATTCACATCAGTGGGCTTAGTTTTCTTTCATATATAAAATATTAATTTTTGAACCCAGAGTCATTTCAGAGAGGCCAGATGTGCTTACATCATTTGTTGAACCTGCGACTGCTGAGTCTCTCTAAGTGGAATCTGTCCCACATTTCTTTTGAATGATGATGATGTTAATTTTTTATTTTGTGTGGAGTTTTTTATGGTGGATATATCTGTGTTTTGAGTCACTCCAGAGCCATCTCACCTTCTTATATGAGGTTATTTTCACATGACGTGGGCTGCCTGTGTGTTTTTTGGGGAGGGGGATTTAACATTTTCCCCTGTCTCGGCTGCTGCAGGCATACCTGATCTACTCCAGCAGCGTGGCAGCAGGAGCTCAGAGTGGCATAGAGGAGTGCAAATACCAGTTCGCATGGGACCGCTGGAACTGCCCTGAGAGAGCTCTGCAGCTGTCCACACACAGCAGCCTGCGCAGCGGTAAGTTCTGACTCCCCAGAGACCAGCCAGCCTCAGCACCAGCTCAAACATATCTACATGGCATTTTCAAAGATGTTTAAAAAGTGTTTTGAAACTGTCAGCTTCTTTTTGTCTCAGGTTCGGTGTTATCTCCTAGGGTGGGGGAGGGTTTTTCCCTTTGCAACATGGAGATGTTTGCTCAGTCAACCATTCATTACTCTTCAGGATAGTTACAGTGGCTACGGTCCCTGGAGGCAAAACAAACACACTTAATCCATTTCACAACATCGTCTCAGAATCACTCCCTCTGTGTTTATAGCTCATGAAAGCTTTCGTTGAGATTCACAAGACAACAAGTCAAATGTCAAAACAAAATCAGCGTCATGTAGGCACAGTGTATTGTAGTGTAGATACCATTAGGTCTGTTTTGTCCCATTTTTCCAGGCACTTTATTCATGAAATTTTGTCTTAATACTGTATGTAATGTCATTTGAAAGTTTGAAATTCAATTTACTGAGAGGAGGAGATTTGAATACAATGTGTAAAACCTACCAAAACCTACCCTTCAATGAACGATATGCGTGATATTTAACGAGTCTCTCTGTTGATAGCAAATCGGGAGGCAGCGTTTGTTCACGCCATCAGCTCCGCCGGGGTCATGTATACTTTAACCAGGAACTGCAGTCTGGGAGACTTTGACAACTGTGGCTGTGATGACAGCAGGAATGGACAGCGAGGTGAGAGATGTGCGCAGATGTGTAAATAAATGCCCTAAATGCCCAGCTGAGGTGACATGTCAAAGAGCAATGTTTTGAATGAAATGGCACAAATAACTGTTTTCTTTTACACATTCTCCCAGGCGGTCATGGTTGGCTCTGGGGTGGCTGCAGTGACAATGTGGGCTTTGGAGAGGCCATCTCCAAACAGTTTGTTGATGCCCTGGAGACCGGGCAGGATGCACGGGCAGCCATGAATCTCCATAATAACGAGGCTGGGCGCAAGGTACAGTACGCGCTCACAGTTCACTCCATCATCTTGGTGACAAGAGATGAGCCCCTAGTATAAGACAGAACAATTCTGAGATTGTTAGAATCATACAGTACTTAAACTGGGTGGTGCCTCAGTTTGAAATTTTGGGAATCTCTCCCGGCCCTTCAACTGATTGCACAGTGTAAAGCACCTTTTGAATAATTTTTTCCCTGCTCAGAATTACACTGAGTGTGCCACCCAAGCATCCCTTTCACATCGCTGAGGTGCCACTCGTTCCCAATAATAACAGTGTGTTCGGTGTACCAGAAGGGTCTATTTACCAGTGCTGAATGCCCCTTATGACAATACCTCAACTCAAGAATCTCGAATCACTGGTGCACGCTTAATTAGAGATCCTGGGGGGCCAGACATTGCACAGTGTTCTGTATTATACTGCTTTTTAAAATAAGTGTTTAGTTTTATTCTTGCAATAAGGATCCCACATTTATGTTGGTCTTTGTTTGGCCCTGAGGGAGTCTGAGGGGACCACAGGCATGCAGCTGAAGTGCTCTTTGTTTACGGTGCCTTTGCACCCCCCTGTTGCGCCCTAGGATCCCCATGGCACCTGGAGCATCATTGTAACAGAAAAAAATGGGGACAGAAAGAGAGAAAACCTCCTTTTTCATTTCTCCCCTCAATGGGACTCTCCATTGGGTCTTCTCACACTAGAAAACATGTTGATAATGAACATGCTAAATAAATACTCCCATTTCTTCTTGGGGGGACAATGGGACTCAATGTGAGACTCTGATTCAACCTCACCTCAAGAGAAAGTTTGTCTCTTCACAAGAAAAAAACTCCCTTTCAACTGACAGCTGTTTTGTAACGGGTAAAGTCAGGAAACACTGAGGATGACAAAGAAACTCAGCAATGGATTTTGAAACTATCATTTCTTACTTTCAGCATATTCATCCCTTTTTTACTTAACTGGAAAACCTTGAGCATAGACTTGGTTAATTTGACAACCCATCAGTCAAGATACAATGGACATCCTGTCTTTGACATATAGACATTTATACCTGCATAGACAAATAGTATAGTATAGTACATGTGTATGTGTGTGTATACTGATCCACAGCATCAATTTCTTCATATTTTGAATTTGTTTTTCATATGAAACTGGGAGCAAACCATAATATTCTTTATCATCGTTATAAAGTAATGTGAAATCTTTCCTTCTTACCTCTCTAGGCTGTGAAAGGTACCATGCAGAGGACATGCAAGTGCCATGGGGTGTCAGGAAGCTGCACCACTCAGACCTGCTGGCTGCAGCTGCCAGAGTTCAGGGAGGTGGGGAACTACTTGAAGGAGAAGTACCACAGGGCTTTGAAAGTGGATCTCCTACAAGGAGCAGGGAACAGTGCGGCTAGCCGGGGGGCAATCGCTGAGACCTTCAGCTCCATTTCTCGTAAGGAGCTGGTCCACCTTGAAGACTCCCCTGACTACTGCGTGGAAAACCGCACTCTGGGCTTGCCGGGCACAGAGGGCCGCGAGTGCCTTAAGAAGGGCAAAAACCTGAGCAAATGGGAGAAACGGAGCTGCAAGAGACTGTGTGGAGAGTGTGGCCTGGCAGTGGAGGAGCGCAAAGCCGAGATGGTGTCAAGCTGTAATTGTAAATTCCATTGGTGCTGCGCGGTGAAGTGTGAGCAGTGCAGAAAGACAGTGACCAAGTACTTTTGTGTAAGGAAAGGAGGCCAGAGGGGAAGGAACGAGAGCGCCGGCAGCCGCAGAAAGAGCCTCAGACTGAGGAAGCAGCACTGAGCATCTTCATTACCTCTCCTCTGCTGTACTAGTGCAGCTCTTGTCACACCGACTCTCCATGCATGTTCAGATAGTGTGTGTTATGGAAAAAAAAAATAGCAAAAAATGAAAAAAAAAACAAACTACTTTCAGACCATCTTTACTGTCAGTTTTGAATTAAAAGTTTTCAATAAAAAGACAGTGGGATGCACACAATACTACATGATAGAAAAGATGAGAAGGGGAGGTTTTTGCAACTTCTGGTATAAATGTATTTAAGATTTATTTTTATACTTTTTACAACATTTTGAAAAGTCACTGGGCATTGGAAGAGAATTTCTCTGACTTCAAAATTCCCCACAACGTGATTTATTTATTTTCAAACACGCAGAAAAAAAATGAAACAGTTATCATTTTTGGAGTGACGGATAATCCGACTTTTAAGCAATGGCATAATTAGCTTTTAAAAACCACAATTGTTCAAGAACTTGTGTACCCATGGATGCTGTAAACCATACACCTATCAGTTATGGCTGATCATTGTATATTTCAAGCATCACTGTCAAGCTTTGAATTTAGTTCTACATTTTTGGGCACAGTCTACATTCTCCCATTGTCTGGCCTACCACTGACCTATGCTGCCCTTTTTATTGTATTTAATTGTATATAAAATGAAGCACTTTGTACTGTACATTGTTAATTTATTGCACAGCATTCCCTAGCTTTGCTTTTTGTTAGTTGCCTTTGTGATTTTGTTTGTATTAAAATGTAATGAAAGAATAATAAATCCTTCGATGTTACGTATCATACAAGCCTGAAGAAAGTGCTCATCCTTCTTTAACACACTCTTTGTGACAGTAATACCCAATGGTCTGCAGTAAACACAACCTCACTCTCCTTATTGTTCACATTGGGCTTGTATTCTGGGCCAAAACAACACAGACAGAAAACCTTCCAGCGTACTCTCCGTTCTATCACGCTTTTCTCAATTTCGCCTCAACAAATACCTCCCGTTCTCTCACTCATCATGGTAATCCTCAAAGAGCCCCCCTTACTCCCAAGCGCTTGGAACTTTCTTTACTGTTTAATACTGGTTTAATTAACTTTGTCCAGACAGAGTAGGGCCGCGGGGGTGGAGGGCATGAGGCAAGTTGCCCTTAAAAATCATCCCGCCTCTAATTTTGTATGCTAATCTCCTTTTTCACGCCGCACCTCCTTAGGAGTGGGGAAAAGAAATGTTGGGAAAACTTTGGGTTGCCTGTGCAGGGCTTCCTGCGGCTGTTTTATTCCTGGGCCCACCTATTTGGATCCTTTCACTCCTCTAGGGCCTTCCTTTGCTCGATTTAACAATGAATGCAGAGCTAATCAGCTCTCTCGGAAATGCGCCACTATCGAGGACGGTAATCCCTTCTTCTCTACTCTCAATGGGCTGTCGCCTTCTAAAGGACTTTGGGAAAAGGCTTTGCACAGATTCACACTGTTCGCTCAAAAGAAGTTAGTTCAAGTATTGTGCCCAAACAAGTGGGTTTTATAAACACATGCTTGCCAGGATACTCACCCCACCTGCAAGTAAGAGGTGCCAGGCCCAGGCGGACCAGCACATGGCAGCTTAGGGTGAAAAACCCTTCAGAAGAGATGGGACATGAAAGAGTAGATTAGAGATCCCATTGAGAAGGGGGCGTTCATTTCTGCACCTTCCTCCTTTTGCTCAATAAAGTGTCAAGGAAACACCTTGTTGACATCTTATTTACCAAATAATGATCATAATCAAAACTCCCCCCCCCTCCGATGACCCATGTGGGGCGGCTGGACTGCTCGGCCTGGCATACAGGAAAAGCCCTCTCACCAACAAAAGGAACCAGCATACCAAGCTTCTGCCCTGGGGCTCTGTTCTGCAATTTACTGTGATTGGGTGCACAACAGAGGCACATGAAAACATTCATTTAAGATATTTTAAAATTAATGCAATAATTTTAATGAGGGCACACAGTACATTTTGAATAAAAGCTAAGAAAGCATCTTAAAATGTGGTTTGCAAAGTGAAATGATTCTTCTTTGGATTTTTTTCTTAAATTATTTTAGCCATATATATATATATAAACACACACACAAACGAAAGCCTGCTGACACAGCATTCAGATAAAACACGTTTGGCCGCTTTGAACTTCAGCAGTCTCCCACACCTGTGACACTGATGTAAAGAAGGCAATGCTCTGGTTTCCAGTGTCAGAGGATAATACTGTGAGATTAAGACTATTGCTTACATCACATCCACTGTAACCCTGACCCTTTATCCTGCTGTACTGTAGTTTCATTTCATTTCATGGCTGTGTTATTTTGTTTATATGATAATGGAGTACTATAAGGCTTTGAGATGTATATGAACAACCAGACATAACAGTTTGGTGTAAAAACCTGAATTACGGACAACCATGCAATGTGTCTTTCTCATCTATTTTTCCTTTGGTCGTTAAGAAGCAAAGGGAGATGAAAAAAGTGCATGTGTAAAACGGCACATAACAAGATCATGACTCAGACAAACAACCCCAACCCCACACAATCACCCACCCAGACAGAGATTGACACGCCCTCTGACCGAATGGTCTGAACTTCCGTTTCTCAGGCTGGACCCTGCCACGTCCAATTTGTAGTAATGCATGCAGTTGGGGTGACGGAAGAAGAGTGGGATTTCAAACAGAAGCTCTTTCTTACAGGTGTGTGTGATATAGTGTGTTTTGTGCAAAATAAGCAGTGTTCTGTTTAGAGTGAGTTGCAGCATGTCACTGTGACACATAAATGATATAGAGAAAACAAAATCTCACAAAGGGGGCTGATTTCTTTCAGGTAGGGAGTGATAATGCAATCACTGAAAGATGGGAAAACGACTTATAATGCTTCAGAGAATCCTTGACTAATAGGATTTATGGCTTAGGGGTTCTGAACCTACAACACCTAGAGGGGCGAGGGTCAGTATGAATATGAGAGAAATTTAATACAGATATAGACAGAGAAACTGTGTGTGTGTGTGTTGGGAGGGTCCACTGTATGCTCAAAAAGTAGTAAAACGTCAGCAGTTACCTGTGCTGAATAGTTACTCTGAGCCATTGTTGCAATAGCTGTCAGATCAAGAAATTGCATCACTTGCATAAACTGCAATTACAAACAGCAGTTACCAGATGTGTTCACTCCTCAGGAAACGCTTTCCTTACAACAGTAGCTCCTCAAGAGAGTCTATCCAATGGGGGAGAAGATAGGGGTCGTGTATGTGTTTGTTGCCATCAGTAGGATTGAGATGCAAGCTTCTCAGGGCTCACTGGGGTGGTCAATCTCCTGGCTGTGGGCATCTGCAAAGAATGGGGGGTTGAGCATCAGAGGGATCAGCTCAGCTCAGCTCAGCTCAGCTCAGCTCACTGATCTACACAGGAAACATGGAGCATGGGAACTCACCAGGGAGCCCAAACTAGTTCTCTGAGGTGGAAGCCTGCTGATACAGCATGACGCAGGAGAAACACTGCAAGATATATCATGTTTTGCAAATCTTTTAAGGTTATGTTTCTGTTATGTTTGAGCTAACCCCCCCCCAAGCTACAGCTGTTTGTGACTTCCAAAAGCTGCCACAAAGAGGCTGAAAACACAGTGTAGCACTGATCAAAGAGATTGATAACGTGTACTCCATCTAGTTCAACACCAGTCTGAGATTGACAAAACTGTGCAATGCACAATCACCTGACCAGTCCATTGTGCAAGGTACAGTGTGTGCTGCTATCTGGGATCTTCCGAGGAATTAACTCCCAGTGATCAATGCACTTATGCTGTGGCTATTATGACCATAGTTAAATATTGCCTCTGGATTTCAAAAGTGTTTGTTCAGGCTTAAATTACCACATCTTCTCATAGAGAAAAAGTGAGTGAGCAGGGAAATGTACTGGAGTAGAAAATTTAGACTATAAGTAACAAGATGAAAATATTCATGTACAGTGAATATATCTCAAAATTCTACCTAAATACCTGAATACATTTTCTGATAAAATGTCAACCCTGCATGCATCTTTTGCCATCGCTCGGGACAAAATCAAACTACAACCGGTTTCCAAAGTGATTCTGGTGCAATCAGTGTGTGGGTTTTTATTGTATTCCTCAGGAGATCTGCCTTTACTTCCTTATGCATTTTCATATGCTAATCCGAATTTCCCTAGATTTCAAACTCACATTGGATGTCGAGGATTTTAAAAATTATTTTATGCATTTAATATGACCTGGACGACCTTTTGAACTATTAATACAATTCCGACTTCAGTGCTAGCACTGTTTCATTTCCTGTCGGACAATCAATGGAGAAAAAAAACTACGGCAGAGCAGAGACAGTACAATTTCTCCGTCTAGCGGTCGAAGCGAATTACTACAACATGAGCATTCGGTCATCCAGGGCACTAGGTGTCGCTGTCCTCTATTCTGAACGTAACAATATCGAAGTGTTTCCCTGGCAGTTTCACGTTGTGTCGTTTGTTCTCTGGCTGTCAACACGGTGTGTAAACAGCTACATATACTGCAGGCGTCGGGACCACGCACATTTCCTTTGCTCATTTAATAACCCTGAACGGGAAACCGTGCACGAGATCACTGCTGCTGACTCCGTAGCCAAGCAGGTTAGAGTAAAAACCAGCCGGGGTTGTTTCGTCGTGAAGACGGACGGACGCGGCTCATCGGCGCACGTCGACGACCATGGCAGCGGCGACTGTTGCGGAGGCTGATCCGGCGGCGAGCGAAGGCGGCGCCGCTTTCCCCGGCGTCCAGAGCAGGGGCTGGGATGAATCTCAGCTCCGAAAATACTCCTTCCCGACCAAACCCATCCCCAGGCTGTCTCACACCGACCCCCGAGCGGAGATGCTGATCAATAACGAGGTGAGCCCGCTGAGTTCGCCAGCTGAAACTTTTATCCCACCACACATGTCGCTGTCAGTTAAAGGACCTCAGACCTTTTCATATCAGTGGATCGGTTGCTATGAACAGCAGAGGTAGCTCAGGTCAGACCTGCACCTCAAACCATGTTGTGATAAGAAAACCACACCAGGCCCATAACAGCCATTAGTAAACAACACCTTATAAATGAACAGCGGTGTATTAAAGGTAGATAAAAGAAAGTAGACTGTAGTGGGGCTGTAATTGGGGCTGTCGCTAACTAGTATTATTGATTATTCGTTTAGTCAATAAAATACAACAGCAAAAATACCTGTTGTAGTTTCCTGCAGGCCGATTCGATGTCTTGTTTAAAATTTGTCCAAATATACAGTTGAACAAAGGCAAACATCAAACTCTGGGACCATCAAGTATTTAGTTCCTGCTTTATAACTGGCTTTGCGGTTTGACTACATAATCAAACTGCAAAAACCCCAGGGATTCAAGTTTCTGTGCAGATCGGTCACATCAGGTGGTTTGCTTTAAACACCTGGTTGCAGACACCTGTTGACGCATCACTGAGGCTTGCTCAGCAATGCAACAGAGAGCTGTACTCTATAGGGACGTTTTTCTACTCTATGTGAATGAATGTGGATACCTATCACAGCTGGGGGTTTCTGTGGAAGCATGACTAAGTTAACAGACATTCTGTGCAGGTAGTCATGTTGAGACAATAACAACCTCCTGTATAGATGAATGACACAATTGCATTTAGGAGTGGTACTTTTTTTGTGTGTAAAGCTTCCTTGATGCACTGGAGGAATAAATGCATGACCAGTTTTTATTCACTGGGGGAGACAAACCTCATTCCATCATTCTTATTCAGTGTTCAGGAACTATTTGAACTGTCCACCCTTATAAACATATACAATGAGTCCCAGTGGGCAGTTGGACACACAGACAGCAGTCAATAATAAATACAGCAAGCAATACATACAAGATCTACATGTACATATACATGCTAGGGGAGAAAAAAGAGGGAAAGACGATACTGTATAACATCCACAGCCAGTCACCGTTTTCCCCAGCAACGTTTTGTTTTAAACTAACAAATCCCAGAAAATGTTACAAACTGACTTAATACGAGAGTTACAGTGCACTTTCACCAGATAAAAGTAGGGAACAGACACTGCCCACAGTTGGGGCAGAATGAATATGTGCTGTAGTTTGCGATTTGTAATCATGTCTCATTCAAAAGAAATGACACCCACTTAACTCCACCCAAAAGAGTTCTAATGGTTTTAGACTTCAATGTAATTTGTTCTGAGCAATATGTAGAAATTAATGTATCTTAAAGCACTTGCTTGTCATGTGATTTTTGTTGCGATTGAAGCCTTGTTTACCAGATTTTCATTCTCCTGAGCCCGCAAAACACAGAAGAAGTGTGACACATTTGGTTTTGCTGGGATATTTTTGGATGCAGTAAGAAGCTCAAGATAAAACATGATGAATAAAGAGGGACCTTCGTCCTCCAACCCGTGATAAAACAATAGCTTTACTGGTTTCTTTGTGTATTTACTGGTTAGGGGAAATATAGGAATGTTTTCACAGGACCCCAATCCCTAACCACAGAGGGCAAAGTGGATTTAGGTGTGTCTCACCCAGATAGACCAAAGAGATATGTGAGCATAGCAAATTAGATTCTGCCTCAGTAGAAAAGGCCATTTTTGCTCTATCTGGCCATCAGTGCACACAGGAATAGAAATAGGTATTATATTTGGTACTTCCCTAAACAAACTATGTACCCTTTCGCTGCTTGGTTTCAGTTTTAGAGTAGTTTGCACACTAACCCATGACAAATTTCAGCTCTTGAGAAATAGTTGTACAATGATGCCAGCAACAACAACAACAGTCTTGTCAAACTTAACCCACATGCCACATTTGAACTTTGTGTGGCTCTGATGTGGCTCAAGCGAAGCTGAAAACATGTTGACACACGTTAGAAGCGGCAGCTTCTCTCTTCGTCTTTGGTGCAATTTCAAAACCAAATTTTTAATAGTTGTTTTTATAGCAATAGCTCGGACTAGTGCTGATTTAACGAAATTTGAACTTTTGACCAAAAAAAAAGTTTTGTTAACATAAAGATAGATGATTTTCAAAGCTTGAGTGCTTGATGATCAGGAATATACATGATGATGGATAACAGGAACAGCCAGGGGTAATTTCTGGTTTGTGTAGTTAAGGTTAATATTATCAAGGATCATAAAAATGGAAGATGAAAGCCCATGTTTTGTGCATAGTCTGCAGGAGACCATATTCAGACTTTGAAACAGGCTAAAAATGCAATGTCACTTGTTTGAAACAAATGTTCATGCTGTCGCGGTAACAGATAACGTCACCTGTTAAAACTGCGAACCTTGGGAGGCGTAGGATGAGTCCCTGCAAGTCGTTGCAAGATGATAAGACAGTTTTGTGATATAAAACGATTAACAAAGAGGATTTTACAATCAACGCAAAACCTGACAGACAAAAAAGGGAGGGGGGCGACAAAAGAGTGCATCGCCTCTTCTTTTCAAAGCGTCTTCAAAGAAACCAAAAAACCCAGGAAAACCCGCCGCTCGAACACATTTTAAACACGCGTAAGTCACGGCGCTTTTTTGTTGGTTTTATTCGGTAATTTAACAACTCGCCACCGCAAACAGACTCCCCCGCGCACCCCGGCGAAAGTGAAACCGTGAGCCAGTGCAGCGCGAGCGGCACGGGCGGGCGGCGGGAGCGCGCTCGCCCGCTCTACGTTCAGTTAGTCACGTAGCCCCAGACGCCTCATACACTGCACTGTGCGTGCTCCCGCGCCTCGTGCGTGCGTGCGGGGTGCGGGGTTATGTTCCTCTTTGTCTGAAACGTCGTATCGAAATATAAATGCTGCACTGTCACACAGTCAAGATGGAATGCAGCAACTGTGATAATGTAAACTTTTTTGAAACTGTACTTTTGCAATTTTAATTATATTGCACCTACATATAAATAGGAATATGTGTTCAAGTAAAACTAAGAATTTCAGGTTTTTGCAACTACAGATTAAATAAATACATACTTCTTACAGTATTATCACAAAATAAAGAAATTCTAAAACACCACAAAGAGCCCTTTTAAACACGTTCATTGACAAAGAGAGAGACATCCTACTTGTTATTAAAAGTGTATAGGCTTATTCACTCGAAAATAGACAGAACATCTGTTTTTTGTACTGTTTTTGAAATGTCCTTTATGTCTTTTCAGGAACCAGTGGTTTTGACAGACACGAACCTCGTGTATCCGGCTCTCAAGTGGGACATTGCGTACCTCAAGGAGAACATTGGAAATGGAGACTTCTCTGTTTACATTGCAGAAAATCACAAATTCCTCTACTATGACGAGAAAAAAATGTCCAACTTTGGGAACTTTGTCCCCAAGTCTCGGCGAATGGAAATGAAATTCTCAGAATTTGTGGATAAAATGCATCAAATGGAAGAAATGGCAGGGGAGGAGAGGTAAGGGTTGTTTGTAAGGATGTTTCAGTTGGAGTGCCTCACTGCTGTATTTAACAGGGAATGGGCTGATGCTCGGCCTAAACAAACGCCTCTCTTTGAAGCTCAAACAGAAACAGAAGTATCAGGATGTGATGGTGCTGCAGGCGGGTGTGACACTGAAGGGTGTGTTTCTCTCACGAAATGTAATGCAGCACAGGAAAGTGGTGCAAATGAATCAGAGGAGAAGCCTTTTCCTGTGACCTGACTGGGCCTTGCCGCACAGACATGGATCACTTCCTGAATATGTATGTGAAGATTCTCAGCCACCCGGATCATGCTAAGGCTTCTTTGAGCAAGTCCACTTGCTCTCGTGTGAGATGTGTGATGAAACATCTTCAAGAACCGTCAAGCAGTTGCCTTTTTATCGTGTTTAGAAATCACTTACTGAAGTGAACTCTCTGTTTGACACTCACAGTGACTGTTATCTAGTGTAATTTACACTGTCCACCTTCCTCAGTGTCACCTTGTTCTTCGTGGTCGAAAGGACATGTAATCTGCTGAAACGGAGGCACTACCTTGTAAACAAGCTCATATCCCTGCGGACACATTTATGGTGCTTTAGAAAATTAGCTCCATTGCCATGTGTTTCAGGTCTCAGGGTGGAATACAAAGTGCCTCACACATTTCGGTGCATCTCTTTTTCCTCGTGCATTTCAGGGTATATCTGCAGCAGACCCTGAATGACACAGTTGGGAAGAAGATTGTTGTTGACTTCCTTGGTTTCAACTGGAACTGGATCAACAAGCAGCAAGCCAAGAGAAACTGGGGACAGCTGACATCTAACCTGCTTCTCATAGGCATGGAGGGTAAGGCACGGAGGGTAGTCTTTCACTGCGTAAGGAGTGCACTCTGCTGTAAAATGTTACGTTTTCAGCCCTTTTAAAGCCACCTCTGTCATTTTAGACTTTTCCTTCTTTTGTATAAACACGTTACGCTCAAATATTCTCTCTCCATAGGCAATGTGACACCAGCACATTATGATGAACAGCAGAACTTCTTTGCACAGATCAAAGGGCATAAGAGATGCATCCTCTTCCCTCCAGACCAGTTTGAGTGTCTCTATCCATACCCTGTGCATCACCCCTGTGACAGACAGAGCCAAGTATGCCATGGATATGCATTTTGAACTTTATGTCATAGCATATTAGTTATTACTTATTTCAGCTCAGGTCAGTTACCTTCATCAAATGTCTAAAAAAAGAAAGGAAGGAAGTCTTTCACGGTCAATAAAGACAGATGGTTGCAGAACAGTGTGTTCATGTTGTATAACAAATGTAAATTTTTCCATTTATAGGTGGATTTTGATAATCCTGACTCTGAGAGGTTTCCCAATTTTAAAAACGTTGTGGGCTACGAGGCTGTTGTCGGCCCAGGGGACGTGCTCTACATCCCTATGTATTGGTAAGAAGTATATGTATGCGGCTTGTGTGAAGAAATAATGTAAACTAACATTAAATACTTGGAAAATGAATAGAAAAGCAGCTCTAGCACTAAATCAGCTGGTTATTTTTCGTGCACTGAGTTTCTTGGCTGCACTGCCACCTGACGTGTCTTCATGATTTCTGCATTTTAGTATGATATTTAAAGGCTCATTCTACTGTTAGAAAATTATAATTCAGAGGTTTTTATTATTGGGTGGTAACTTTACCTTATTGACTGGCCTAGACTTGGCAGATATTTGTGCTGCCAAAAGTTACCATCACGCAGTTGTAATTGTTATAATGCTGATGTGCTGAATCTGCAGTGAGTGCAAGTTAGTGGTGTTACTTTATACCCTTTAACTGGTGAGAAACAAATAGAAATAGGTATGACGAGAAAAGTACAGGTTTTGACAGCCAGCTGAAAAACATTTAATGTAACATATGTTTGTATTTTTTCTTCTTTTCTTCAGGTGGCATCACATTGAATCACTCTTGAATGGCGGAGTGACGATCACTGTAAACTTCTGGTACAAAGTAGGCATAATTTGCTTTTTGTCTTGACTTGCCTACTATTGTTCACGTTTGAATGTTCTTCATGACCGCTCACCAACTTGACTTACTTGCTCAGGGCGCCCCCACACCCAAGAGGATAGAGTACCCTTTGCGAGCTCATCAGAAGGTGGCCATCATGAGAAATATTGAGAAGATGCTGGGAGAAGCACTAGGAGATCCACATGAAGTGAGCACATTTGATCTTTTTTTTCCTTTCCTATCATCAGTGTGCTGAATGCACAAGTTACACATTAATGTCATGCTGCCAGTTTCTAGAACATCAAACCAGAGCCACATTTAGGTCACCTGGTAGATAAAATCCCTGGGGCATGCCGACCCCTCCAGCAACCCAATTACTGTGAATATTTATGGCTTACCTGATTTGGTACAAAGGAAAGACATATGCAATCTTGGATGAAGTAGCTTACCCTGACCAAGAGCACTTTGTTTTTTCCGTAGGTTGGACCTTTACTGAAAACGATGATCAAGGGACGATATGACCAGGATCTCAGTTAGAGCCTCCCCCTCTGAAACTGTTAACTAGACTGCTTCAAAAAATGTGTGCGTGTGAAAGTGAGAGTTCTGCGTGTGTGATGCACATCCTGACTTTGGAGCTACATTATCACTGCATGGGCAATAAGCGGCCATCTTGAAACCATTCTGCTTCAGTCGTCTCCCGAGTGCCATTGTCATTGCAAATATGACAGTTACAGGAGGAAACGTGAGTAACTCATGGGAATTGGCCCTATTTGTCTTTTTTTGGGCTCTAGATATAGTGTGATGTGATTCATATTTCTGTCAACAGTCTCATAATTCAAATTAATCGGGTATTTGCTCACCAAGCCAGTTGTGTGAGGTCGGTACTTTTGGAGCAACCTTAATGTTTTACCACTAATGGATGAGTCAAGGGTTAGTTAAATAATATAGTAGACATCAGTCAAACGCAGGACTTTTCTTATATACATGCAAAAGCACAGTTGTGGCTTTATTACTAGATGTGGAAAGACAATATTATATTATCTTTGTTTAATGCAAAGTCAGTGGATTCACACCTGTAAGGATGACTATGTTTCTCTGGAACCTGTATCGGTGTAATCTGCGTTATCTCTAATGACAGTTTCAGGGAGTGACCTGTGAGAATTTCTACTGCTGAGAAGACACAGTAATAACAGATATGAGGATAAAGTTAAAAGCAGTGATGAAATATGATCAAAACTATGTGAGGGTGTGCAAAAAAAAGGGGGGGGACTCATATATTCAGCTGAAGGAATATGTGATGGCTTGCAGCTAAATTATTTTAGCAGAGTGATTGCTTTTGTGTTTTATTTATGCTCTTGCTTGTTTGACTTATATTTCAAGGACTTTTATTGGAATGTGTTATCTTGCATACCAGTAATAGGTCGGGGAGTGCTGAAAATGAATTCCATGCTGCAATTTTTCATTGCAAATACAGATAAGAATTAAAAGACAAAATACAAAATACACTGCTCTTAGGGGGAACTTCTCAGAGTAATTCCAGGTGATGTTCCCTTGAACGTGAATATGATGGTTAAAACTGTTAAGAGTAAAAGTGGTTTAAGTGAACTGCTTAAATGATAGATTTATGTTAAAATGTTCTGGACTGTGACGTATCTTGCTGGGCCATCTGCTGGAATGTAGCATGTGTGAAAGCCATTGCAGTGCAGCATCATACACCATCTAGTGTACATGTTTGAAGTTGCATGTTAAACTTGATGTATCTCTTCCCCCGCACTATACTTCTACTAGTCTAATCCCACTTGAAAAAACGTGTACCTGCTCTAATGACAACTTTCCACAATCTTCAGATAAAACGCCCATTTTCACTTTCCTGCAGCCATATTTTGAAAACCTTGAAACGGTGACAGCTGCTTGAAAGAGAGGCGATCACAATTTGGAAAGTGCTCTCAGACCATTTTAAGAAATGTACATTTAATGAAAGGGGAGGAGATTTTCATATGCTGCGTACATGGCAAACCAACATACAGACCATGAGATTGGTATCTTCAAATTCAGAAAGCTTTGATATCCTGTGACACTGGAGTGATGAGTAAGTGGTGTACAATAAAATAGGAACATCCAAGCACTTAATACACCAGGAATTTGCAGTTTTACAAGGATGTTCTCTCTGGTTTAAGGTTAAACTTTTAAAGTGCTAATGATATCCATATGTATTTCTTGTGCCTTGCCTAACATGGGTATGGCACTAACTGTTGCAAGAACTTGATTCTGTTTTTTTACTTTTTATTTTATGGTCAAATGTTCTTTCACTCTGGCATTGAACAGCTTTAACAGTGAGAGTGACAAGGGTTCATAGAGCTAGAGGTGTGTTTTTTAAATCAGTGGATGCCTTCCTCTGTTTTGAACAGTCAGTATGTGCTCACCTTGTTGCTCTGAATAAAGTTTGTTTATTTGTTTGCGGAGTAAAAGTAAAGTTTTTTTTCAGGATTTTTGATGAAAGATGTGACGCTTACAGCTTTGAAAGGAAATATTATACCATGATGCTCTTGAATTAGTACGTTATGTGACATTTGTGAATAAATCAAAGAATACAATGTGAATGGTAGGCTATAAAAATTAGTATTTATTTAGAATAAATTGTGCGTCAGTCGTTTCTCAAAGCCAAGGGTTAAAACTCAGCTTCAGTAAGCCCATTCCATGCTCTATAGCAACACCATGATAGAGGAATGAAAGACATAATTGCTGCTGATAATGACGAGTATCAGTAACAACACATCTTTTAAACACACATTTGTGTTACTCGCAAATGGTTGCAAAAAGACAACCTCTCCAACCCATTTATCCTAATATACAATTAAAGAGATATAAGAATCCAATCATAATTAAGAATTCCACAACCAACAATCACAAGCAAGGCAAAAAAAAATAAAAAATAAAAATCACAGAACACAAATGAGATGAAAGGAGCTAGAGGACCGCTTCAGTAACATGTAAACAAACCCTGAAAGCATACGGCAGCACCTCTTCACAATAAATGCATGATGCGAGACTTTGCAAATCTAAACATCGATATCAAAAATAAAGATAATGCTGTCGGAACGAACTTTGAAATCAAGTCCCCCCCCAGCAGCATATTTCAGTTAACATTTAAGGGGGCAACGACAGTCCTCTACTTCATAATGACAAAATTTACAGTGGTATAATGGTCAGTGCATCCATTGAGGTTTGAATTTGTTGTTCGAAAATGAATTAACAAAGACTTTATTGATAGTGTTTTCAATCACAGCTGCGTAATAAAATTCTGTTTGAGCTGTGTCACAATATGTGCACCGCTTCTTTAATCCTAATTTAGGACTGCTCAGAACTCTGTCAGATTATAACATCTCACATATGGATGGCTTTGTGCCACAGCCATTGTGTTTCCTTGTTATACGTTGTTTTTTTTGTTGTTGTTTTTTGCATTTTAGAAATTATAATGTGCCTGGACTATGGTCCTTCTCTTGTGGACCTGACACTCAACTGCCTCAGAAACACATAACCTCCTTAATTATCCAAAGTTATCCGGATAATGTCAGTCAACCCTTAGATGATGACATAAAACTATTTTGTAGCACAACAGATTGTCCAAAACACAAGTATTTACCAAACATTTGCACAGCACTATTCCTGTATGATGTAAAAATAGAACTTTAAATAAAATTGGCATCCATGATTTAATATGTACATTAAAAACAGCTGTGACTTGTAATGTCCAGAATAAATTTTACAGCACCACTAGACCTTACTTACAGAAAGGGAAACAGATTCATCTCTTCAACTGCATGTCATAATTATGAATTCTATATTGTACTAAGTTAAAAGACAATAAAAAAACAAAGAAAATTACATGGTTAAAAACAAAAAAAAGATCGATAATGTCAGTGCAACATCAGACCTGCTGAGATGGCAAAACATAGATAGGTTAGGCTGTTACACAATCTAGAATACAAGTTACAACACCCTCACCAAAATATCACACAAAACTTTAAAATATACTCAAGGAAATGAACAGTGATGCACCTCAAACATTGTAAGTTTATGTTTTAACCAAGGCATATGATGGTAATATTTTTTTAAAATAAGCCACTGACACTAACTAACGAATACGTTCTTGTCTTGGAAAGTAGTCTAACAAATTCAGGCTAAATGGGCTTAATAATTTAACAACAATGTAAACATCATTGTCAGTAGCTGCTCTTACAGTGTTGTGCTCGTCATCAATGGAATCGGTACTTTCGCGCAGGCTTGAGGTTGACGTATGTCTTCTTCATGTCCTCGGTCTCGTTTTTCTTCACGAGCTGATATCGCTCACCTTTTGTGGTTACCACCTGGTTGCCGTGGTAGCGCACCAGCTTCTTCGGAGCCTGCAGAAATCACAGCAGAGTGCACGAGTTTTAAAGGCTGAATAGACATTTGAAGAAGCTGCATTGTGAATATGCGGTACAATCAGAGACTTGCATCTTTGGGGGCGACGGGCCGGTGTGTTTTGTTGTCATCCTCTCTGTCCACCAGCATGTATCTGTGGAAATGGGTTCATAGTTGTTAACGCTGAAACAAAGAAGTGAGGCCAGGTCTACTCTCCATAGTATAGTAACAATTTGACTCACTTCTCAAGGATGCTCTCTTTAAGTTTCTGGTCTGCCAGTGAAGAAATACTTTTCCCATGGTTTACCTGAAGCAACAGAACACCCTCAAATCAGACCATACATACCCGAATTAGGCAGTGGCTGATATGAGACACAGTGACAGTGTTTTTCTGTGTCGCCAAGACTCACATTAAGCGGTGTGGGGCTGAGTTGGACGTCACCCTCTATGATAAGGCGCACAGCCTCCTCCGTGTCACCTTTGGCAATAGACAGGGCACTACGAGCCTCGGAGAGACTACACTTAGGAAACATCTCCAGCAGGTGCTGCTCCTGGGCCTCCCAATCAGACACCGGTAGCTGGACATATATACAGATTTATATTACCTCTAATTAAGATGGGTGTATACAATATCAATGGTAGGACACCCAAGAATCATAAGATAAATCATAGCAGAAACGGAAAATAATGTGCTGATGTGTGCTGGAAAAATCACCTTGGCAGTGGCGCCCTCTGTCTGTGTTTCTCTGCACTCTATTTCTGTTCCTGGAGGAGGTTCACTGGGTAGGGTGGTGAGTTTCAATGAAATATCATCTGTCC
Source organism: Psettodes erumei (assembly GCA_016785225.1). NCBI lineage: Eukaryota > Metazoa > Chordata > Actinopteri > Pleuronectiformes > Psettodidae > Psettodes > Psettodes erumei. Next base: position 533,099 of record JAFBJZ010000001.1, on the reverse strand, counting down.
CTGACTTCGGCACATCGTTTTCTTCACCAGCTAAAAAGGAAACAAACGCAACCTCATCACACAACAGTATTACTGTTAGGCCAGTGATGTCCAGGTAAAATGAGGGTGTCACTGCCTGACACAGCTAGCTCCTGTTGATGACTCTTTTGGACAATATGACGAAAACGAAGAAATCATTTGGAGAGCACAAGAATGCCACAACATTGTATGTATCATGGATAATAAAAGAAGCAGTACCTGAAGTCCGAGCAGTGGCTAGTTTCGAAGCCAGGCTGAACATCATTTCACAAACTTTTACGCTGCAAAATAATAAACAAAACAAAAAACACATTTTTGTGATTACAACAAATGTCAGCACGATGTAGTTGTCTGGCCTTGCTTATCACTGTCACAGTACAATCAGAATAGAGACAAGGCTGTCTGTCTACCTGTCAATTTCAGCAAAGCCAGGTATGTAAGCTTCTAGCATCTCTGCGAAGACCTCCACATCGAAGTTCTCCTCCACACTCTCCTGTGAGCCAAGATCCTCCAGTACTCCAGTGATGTAAGACAGAAGAACATCGTCCAGTGTGCTGCATCGAAAGGTAAAAAAACTCACTCAAAAACTGGCTGACCTCGACGTGCATGTCAGGATGCAAAAAAAGGATGGGGACTTGTTTACCTGAGGTCTGCATCGGGAATGTAAGTCTGAATGAACTCGTGCATCGCACTGTGGATGATTTTGTGGAGGTCCATTGCGTTCTCCCACTGTGCAGTAGAGGAAGAGCTGAAGTTTGGGGGCACAGCAGATGGTCGAGGGTGTTAAAAACGAGCAAACCTCAAACACCCACACGCAGCAGTTGTCATCCGGGCACCAAATATGGTACACCGCCGTTTGGACTGACACGGACATGTTACCGAAGCATTTTGTTACGAAAGCTTGGTTATGAAAGCTTCTCCTTGACTTACTGCTGTCATGGCAAGACGCCAGCGAAGTCGTCAGCGTTTACATTCATAGCACCACCCACCAACAACGTGAAGTTCACCGACATCTCTCAGCATTCGTGCGACGCTGGTTTTGTTGCACAGCATTAGCATCACAACTACTCGGACGTTAGTCTTCCACTAACAGTAAATTACTAACGCCACGGCTAAGCTATCGTCGTGTGCAATTATCAACCTTCCACAGCCAGTTATTTCATATTCTCCACATCAATAATAGTATCGAATCGTCAGAAAAGAAAACCATCATCTTCGCATCTTCCTGAGAGACATAACGGAAGGCTGTTAGCGAACTAGCGCTAGCTAAATGGGTCTCTGTTAACGGTGATTAACGCTTTGAATTGCAAAACGGCCTCGGTTATTTACATCGGAACGACTTTTAACAGAGCAAAAACTTACTGTGACATAAATTATGGGGACATGAAGCTCAATATTTTCCCCAGATGCCGTAGGGGCAGGTCAGTGGTGGAGCCAGGATTTCTGTCCGCACAGCTTGTTGGCCCACACGGTTCAAAACATTGCTGCGTCATTTCCTGTGATTGTAAAACAGCAGGGTTCAATGCAGATGATCTGTTCTAACTGTCTATATGTTGTTGTTGAACATGGATTTCAATCTGTATTAAGCTATATGTAAGGGTTTTTTTAAAATATATTTTTTTTATTGAAAAGAGATGTGCTAGTTTTAATAAAAAAAGGGATAGAAGCCAAAACCCCACACATGCACAATTCAATACTGAGATTGGATACAACGAAGCTAAATTTCTCTGAAATGTGAGAAGCTTTTCAGGTATTCATGTATTCTAATAAAATATTTTTCTGGGATCTCTCCTTTCACTTGTCTTACGTTCCACTGAAAACCAATACTTTTACATTAATCAAAACACATTTTGTTGTTGTTGGAAACTTTCTATTCCATAGATATGACCCATCGTTGGTTCCTGACCTCAACACTGGTCTAGCTCGCAATAGGTTAGCAAAAAAAGTCTACTCTCACTAGAACACTGCCTTATATCTTTTGCCAGATCCATACATAGTTGATGACTGAGGTGTTATCTGAGGCAGCATCAATGATGCCATCAGAGCCTGCTCTCAGTTACCTCCGTCTGTGTTGGTATTATAGCAGATATGTACATGTAAATCATTAATGTCCATTCAATTGTATTCTTGCTCCCTTGGCAGTATCTCTTGCCGGCTGCAGTATTTCATCGGGAAATATGGTACACACTGCTGATAAAACAAGCAGGGACAATTCTCAACTTGGCTGAACTCTGTTTCAACCCTGAGCTCATGGCTAGACAGGTGGGGCTGACGTATTTGGGGGGTTGGGTGGGGTGCACATGCAATATCTACAGCATAGGAGAGCATCTCGTTTCTCTCCATGTGTGATGAACAGCTGACACTGAAAACAACCTCCAACCATATTATTCACACTGATATATTTGCATAAATTGAGCAGCATCAATATCTTGTAATGTCATGTTCACGCATGTTAAAATTGTACAGACTCATGCTTAAGGCAACATTTTGGTTACATTTTTCTATCAGATATCTATATAAGCGGATATCTTCACTGCAGTGTTACATTTATTCCCTAATAAAAACTGAATGCTCCCAAAGCCGCCCTGGGTCCTGTATATAATCATGTTTTTCATTTTACCCAATTCAGATTTTAGTTGTAAATGTTAAACTATGCGGACAGGCCTTATAAAACTGACATTAGGATTTCAAATGTTATTTAAGGGGAAAGGTGTTCTAACACTAGGTGGCAGCATTGAGTTATAAGTGACAGCAGGGACCTCGTCCACTTCTATGAGAGATGGATTCGCTCTGTAAGACCCTCCAGTAGAAAAACAACACAACAAAGGAAATTAACTGCTAATATCAGAGCTGCAATAGTTAATGGTGTCTTAACTGTAACTGTAACCCCAGCTATGTTTAAATTAATACACAAGGACACTGCAAAGGAGATCATTTGCTATCTCTTTGGTGAAATTAGCCTCACTCTGAAGATTAAATACTTTTTAATGGTAAAGGTTAAAATATTCTTTGGAGTAATTTTGCCTTGATCTCCTGCTGCATCACAAGAATCAAACATACTGAGAAACATGCAAACATCCAGCTGTATAATCATTGTATAATTACATATACAATAGGTTGAATCAGGTTATACAAATGCCATATACCATCAATAACAGCAAGGCCCAGATTGCACCTCAAGCCTCAAGCCATGTTGTTATTTAGAATTTACACTGTGGGACACAATGAGTTAAAATAGTGTGACACAACCATATCCTTGTGACAATAAAGTAGGTAAATAAAAATATTAGCATTTTCTAATAAAATGCATTTAATGCAAGTTTTAAATATGGAATTTTTAAATATGGAAGTATTGGCATAATAGCAAGATTGTTCTGCAAATGTTATTTTATTACATATTTTATTCAAACACATAAGGAATCAAACTTATAAACTCATACACACTGCTGCAAGAAAATCCTTAATATGTGATAGTGGTATTTTTGCACATTTCTTTACCTATATACTGGGGTACAATCAAGCATGTCATGCAACAATGTTGAGTCAGGGCACATAATGTGGATATTGTACTGGTGGCACAGATTTCCATTTTCACACAGACAGTAGGGATGGGGGGTTGGTTGGGGGGATGGGGCTTGTGTCAGTTTTACAATTCTCATCAGACTCACCAAAACACTGAATGTTTTACTGCCAAATTAATTTCCTTTTACCTAACTTTAGACAATAATGCTCAGAGCTGTCTGTTGGAACAGTATTATTCTATTAATGTTCGATTTGCAGTTCAGCCAGAGTGACTTCATATTTAGATTTTATTGTATTTTCTTAGTGAATGTGTAGCATTTCATCCACAATAGAAAGGCACAGAATTATCTGATATTTTTCAGTTGAATCACCTGTGCAGCAGAGATAAGATCAGCACATTATTTGGAGAGAGAATTTGTTAAAATTTTTTAAACACTTAACACTTATCTGTTCCAAAGCATTACAAAAGGTGCATTTACAGGGGGAATTCAAGCAGAGTGCCGTTTAATTAATTGAAACTTTTACAATATGAGTCCCCCTTCACGATCATCACCCCTCTTTAATTAAATATTTAATATACAAATCATTTCACCTCTCTCTCTGCTTAGTTTTGAAGGTCGTTTGGTTCAAAGCATTATTGTGTAGATTTTTTTTTCCTTTTTTTTTTACAAAAGTGCCATACACTTTTTTCTTCATTGAAGAGCTGCAGGTTAGTGATTTGAAAAGTCTTGGAGCACGAGTATGAGTTTAGTTGGCTGGCTGAGGGTGAGGCTGACCCGATGCATATCCGGGCCACCTGTGTGGGCTGGCCTGCCCTCCCGTCTGCCTCCTGTCCTGTCTCCAGGAAGTGATCACCAATGAGCCCATTGCCACTTTTTTCCACAGTCACAGGGTGCACACAAGAGTGCAGGGTTAGACAGCACATTTAGAACATTAATCTTGAAAAATGTTGTCTCTAAATGAGAGACATGTGTGTATAGTAAATATACCTGATAAAGTAAATGCCATTTTGTGTTGCAGTTCTAGTAGTAGTAGAAGTAAAGTTTTGTCGGGCATAAATGAGCTACAACAGACGGCTACAAGCAGCAGAGCGCCAGCCTTGGTTGCTCTCAGTGAATGGGCTGGTCTCCCTTGTCCTGGCCTGTGTGTCTCTGTTCAGCAGTCGATAGGTTAACCTGCCCGTGGCATCCATCTTATGTGGCCCCCCTCGCATTACCATTGATCTGAGGGAAATAAAGAGCACACGTGTTATTATATACAGCCCAGAAAAACACCCTCTCACAGTGATGGAGTGAACAGGCCAAATGTATGAAATATTGCCCCTCCAACATATTCTGTCTTCCTGTCAATAGTGCAGCCTTTGCCCACAACCTGGATCAATAGCGACTTATCTTTTCATGATAACACATAACAATGTTGTCTGTTGTCTCTTTCTGATATTGAAGTTCTAATTCTGTCCCCATGCCTTTTTAAATCACCCATGCTGATATGTATATTTGGATATTTCTCACTTTCCCTTTTTGTCTCCAAAAGAAATAAAATCAGCTTGGGCTCGCTAGTCTGAGACATGGCAGTTACAAATTTACATGTTGGTTTTCTGGACGTTTCTCTGAAGCTTTTGGGGGTCTCTCATGTGTGAGACTGCTCAGTGGAGAGAAGACACCCCTCTGTAAAAACATCTGTTGTGGAAATGGCTTGTCAGGCTCCCTTTTGTGGGCTCCATCTCTTCTTTGCACAGAGATTGTCATTTGTTTTGATCATTTATGTGGGTGAAAGAATAATGATAACGAATGAAAATGAAAATCTGGAGACTGTACCCATGCAGTTGAGTGGTCCGCAGTGGGGCTGTGTTCGCCTTTTTTTTTATATAGAAAGGAAGATTTCTGTCTGATTTAGTAGCATCGTGGTCTGCACATCGAAGCATGTCATGTAACTGTGTTATCTAATTTAAAAGTAAACTATAATGCTCTGTGAGTGATATAAACAAAGTAAACTTTTTGGAAATAATTTGCAATTAACCATTTCAGTAGGCATACAGCCCCTTTACATTATGACAAGCTGCTAAGAGATGATAACAAAAACCTCTTTAATTATTCATGATGCGGTGATCCTTATCATATATGGAAGAAGTCACTGGAAAAGAGAAAACTGCATTGTCTTTTATTATTTAGAATGATTTAATTGTGGAAAAAGACACACTTTTGCATTGAAAATAAAATGCCTTCTGTGGTCCTCCATTCTGTCAGCTTTGTATGAGTGAGTGAACCATTCGGTGTAATCTAATATAAAGTGGAATAGGAATTGCTCAGTATAAAAGGTTCCCTATTGTCAACAAATGGTCTGTGTTGTGACTTTCCTTTTAGAATGGCCCAGAGTGCGGTGATGCCACCGTTCTCCACCTGTGCAGGAAGTGTTGTGAGAGCACCTGTCCAGAGGTGCCACAAGGCACATCACCTCTGTGTACTCCCAGGTCAGTTGCCATTTGTCTCAGTCAAACAACTCTCACCTTTTTTCCCCATGCTGCTCAACAGCACTGTCGATGCAAAACAGAATAAATTCAAAACAAAATTGTTGCATTGTTTTTAATAAAATTATCAAGGCATTCAGACACTTTAGGTCAGTTTTTAAATAAATATTATTTCCATTCCAAGGCTTGTTTGTTTATAGTGTTTTGTAGACCAACCTACAGCGAGAAAATGACCGCATTAGTTGATCACTGGGGCCAATTAAAATTTTTGTGGAAATTTATTGTGACAGTCAAGTAATACTGTCAGGGTAGAACAGCAAATCTGTATATCTTAAGTGACAAGAAGAAAACCAAGACATTTATCTGACAATTTCTTCTCATAACATTGTAAGACAACAACAACAAAAAAACAGTTCTGGATGGACATGATATTTCCTGTGTGTCCCAAGAGCCTGCTCTGAGTTGTTTTGAAGTCAATACTCAACCATGTTAGATGTGAGGCATTTTCCCAGTTAAAACACTGACTGAAGCCAGAATGTCATCTGGATTTACTGTGTGAAACCTGATGTTTTATTAACTCATTTTATATATGAGTTATGTAGATTATGTATCCGATTGTAGCTACCATTTTCAGCCCTGATTCTTCTTGAAAATATGCATAAGGTAAAATAAAAAAAACAAACAAACAAATGATATGCCTCTTGTAAAACATCTTTTATTTTCTGGAACTAAATTCTACATTTTAAAATGATTTAAACCTTGTGTAAGAGACCTGGTTTCAAAAAGTGTAAAAGATGCCTGCATTTAAATGATCTATCACAGCAAGATCCCTGCATGAGTTAATGGGATGCAGGTTTTTGAACCTATGATTTTCCTGCAGAACAGGTGAGTGTTTGAGCGAAGTGACACCTCATAAACTAGCTGATAACCTGTTCCTGTTGTCTTCTTATCTGTCTTCCAGACAATCCCCGGTCCCTGAGCATGTTGTCGTTTCCCCTCGGGCCCATTATCAGATCCTCTCTGTAGGCTCCCAGGAGCTGCAGTTATTGTGGAAGACTCTACTTTTATGGCCTCATGATTTCTGTGACAACACCAGCTTTTATGAGTGAGTACACACTGACTTGTGGTCGTTGGAATGGTAGTTTCCTTGCCTTTGTTTTGACTTAGTAGCTTCTTTCTATTTTTTTGTGCATCATCAAATATAATCTAATAAAAAATGTAATCAATCTCTTAAAAGTTTACAATATCCTTAAGACATTTAATGAATATTTCTTTTAACAAACAATTAGATATAAAAATTCCAGCCTTTCAGTCAGTTTTAAGTTTATTTCAAGTTGTCAGCAAGTGATTGTGTTTTTTGCCCAGACTCTAAAAAGTAGGAATAATATATTAAACATAAGATCATAAAAAGGAAAGGTAAAGAAAAGCCTATCTAAGAGTTTAATGCTAAATTTCATGTCGAGGTTATTTTCAAATGTTTTATCGTTAATCATCTTTTCCCAGTCATGTTTCAGCACTGATCGGCCCCTTGCTCTATCTGTGAGAAACGTGTTATCTCCCTCTGCCATTCATGTACACATTTATTGGATTCCAAGTCTCTGGGATCAATCTTTTGGCCACCAGAGGAGCATAACTAATGGCAACATTAGAATGGCTTTGTGAGAGGGACTGGCCGGATGCGGGTTAACCAAGCAGGAAATAATCTAGGATTTTATATCCTGCATGAATGGCCAAAGGATATGCTGAGAATAAATTAATCCCCCCCAAAATTTTAGCAGTGAGGTTATCTTTGGAATGAAACAGTTGCAGAGGGGCGGATGGTTTATTTGGCTGATTTCTTTCAGGGGGGAGGGTGGTGGCTGTAGTGCTGGTGGTGTTGCTCCCCGCGTGCACACGTGGAATTTCTTGGCAGATAATGACCGTCATCTTAATGCTCAGCCAGGGTCAGACTATGTATTCTGCCTCTGACCGCAGGTCTAGACGGCCTTCCTCTGGAAGCCTTTTTTTCTCCCTGCTTCCTTTTTAAAAGACCCACTTCTATTTTTCCTGTTGTGCCCAAACAAGGATTTTATAAAACGGGTGACATCGCCACACAAGCTGTCTGCCGAATCCCCCTTAATTAAAGTGATGTTTAAAGCCTTCCTCAGACACTAATAAACCCCCTCTCCATTAAGATCCTCCTAATTACTGTGTGCAAGGGAAAGGGGGACACACACAGACAGACAGTGTGGAGGTAAGCCTGCTGGCATTTGGCCCCATAAGCTGAGTGCCACACAAAAGAAAATGTCCCCTGGGTTACCCATCCTACCAGACAGATTCCTTTTTTTCTTTTCAACCCCCCCCCCATCCTGTTTTCTTCTTTATGAATGAAAGTATATGACATGTGTGGCTGAAAGTGTCCATTCATGGAGCTGGTGGAATGTGTGAATAAGGCATGAATGAGGCATGAATCACAGCCACCTGATTAGTCATTAAGCTGTCTTTTGACATTACCATTGTTTAAATGTTCATGGTGGAAGTAAGAGTGCTGTTATTTATAAATCCCTGTTCACTCACATGAGGCTGATTAGAAAAGATAGATTTTCAGTGTAAACTGAGGGATGCTGGGATCTTCTCTGAAATAAACCAATTAAAACACCCTTCAGAACATAAATTTCATATAAGATTTTCTTATATTGGGTGCTGGGTGTGACCCATGATTGTCTGAAATGGCTTTACAGTGGTTTGAATTGATGTGGACAAGAGAATCTCATATTGTTACGTGTCACACAGAGCCACAAGTACAGAGTGGGTGGACAGTCACTACAGATTCAGTGGCAGAGGCCTGCCCAGAAAGGTTAAACGTGTTTGGTTCGTGTCCTGGTCTGCAGATTAATGACATTAACGAAGTTTCCATTAGTCGTGCAACTGGGGGAGACATGGGCGTTCATGCGGAAAGCCACATGACCGAGGCAGAGATAAGAGAAAATGAAATACGTCTTGCGTGGAGACAGGAGAGGCCAGGAAGTGCCACTCCAAATTAGCCGCAGGCCTAGTTTGTTGTTACTTCATTAACCCAACAGCCCCGGGAAAAATAAAAAGCGGGGTTGCGACCTTTAGCGACAGGGAGGCCTGAAATTTGCAAAGAGAAGCTCCTTCAAACTTGGCCTGGATGCAACTTTTTACATAATACAGACATAAGAAGTAATCATTTAAAGAAAAACACAAGAAATATCAACATTGCTAATTTTGAATGTTTTGCTTTTCTGTTCTAAATGCTGGAGCATTATGTCAAAACAATGAAAGGAAAATTCACTTCTCTTTCAATAATTTAAACAAATGTTGAAATGTCCTTCAGGTTAATTACCAGCATGTATTCTTATTTTCATCTTTTAAGTTGAATTTTTTAATGCCAGTATTGTAGGATAGTCATTTTTTTTCAAAAAAGTTTTTTATAAAAAAGATAAGCCAATCAGTATCAGATCTCTAATCAGATCTCCTAGACAATAAAATAGGATATCACTGGTTCATCAAGATCATCAATATTAGGTAATGTGCTCTGTTTGTTGTTCTCAAACATTTGCTGCTGTGCTTCAAAAACAGGGCCAGGTTGTATAATGCCGTCCTTGTTGTTGTAAGACGAGCTGAGCAGTGGCTCTTTATTTGCAGGCACTGACTTTATTAGAGTCTATGGTTACAGACCCTTGGAAGGAGGGCTATTGTATTCTCACCCCTTCTCTGGCAAACATACCTCTCTCTGCTGCTCTTTTCCTTTGTGTACACTTTTCATAACAAACAGGCCTGATGGAGTTGGCAGAACAACGTGAAACTTTCTGTATTTCTTTGACTTATTTTTTGATTGATTTAAAGTAGATGGAGTTTGTCACTCAAAGCCTGGCCTCATGAATCTTACAAATTCTTTGCCTTAGATCTGAATTCCAAGTTTATTTCTTAACAAATCAGCAAAATAACCTTCTCTCTCTCTCCCTCTCTCCCCATCTCACACACAAACACACACACACACACACACACACACTACTCAGCAACATGGATCAGCAGCAGCTGACTTGGCGAGAAGCTCTGTGGCACAGGTAGACAGAAGCAGGGTCCAGCGAGTGTCTACTGAGGCTGCAGACACATCTGCCTGCTTGATTTCACCTGGTAACTGAGCATGTAGTATTTACTTCTCGGCTGAAATGCAATCAGGGGCTGGTAGCTGGCAAGGAAGCAATGAGCTTGCGATTAGGTGCAGTCTCCACCCAACCCCCCCCCAAGAAGTAAGAAAGAGTTTGAGTTCAAAAAGTGGGATGGAAAAAATGTAATGCAATATGTTGACATCTTACGTAAAACAGCAAGTCAATTTTTTAAAAGATAACAAACATAAAAAGAAAAGTATTATCAAAAACCATCTTTTGTTTTGAAATCTTTCCATTCCCATTTTTTCCAAGAATTAGGATTGTGTGTGTTGCGGTGGGAGGGAGGACTCAAATGTGGCGTTTAACTTATTTCTTAATAATTCTTTCTGAAGCAGTAGTTACAAAAATATACAGGGTTCAAAGTCTTGCTTCTACCTAAAACATGACTAAATGTACGGTAAAGTCTGAAATGCATTATCATGAGCTATTTCATTTACTGACGACAAGAGCCTCATGAATTCATGATGATAAATGTGAAAGCGACACTGCTGAGGTTCTTACGGTAGAGCGCTCCCCTGGGCCCGTATAAACATTTTACATGCTCGAGACGAGAGTCACCTCTCTAATCTGGCTGAAGAAGTGTGTGGAGAGGCCCTTTATCCCACCCTGCTTTAGCCGGTTGCTCACAGAAGAGCCATTTACCTCCACTAATGGGGAGTGAGCCTTTCACCAGGGCCCGTTTGCCTCTCAGCCCTCTGAAAGAAACTTCGCCAGAGAGGAGACATTAAGAAAACCAGTTAATCTGGAGCAGTCTTGTCTGCGTCTGCCCGGGGAATTGACCGAAATCCTTGGTGCCTTTTCAAGAGGCTCCTTTTCACAGCAACTATAGAAGTGTTAGATCAGCACTTTTCTCAGTCGCCCTCATGAAGACACAGTGGTTAAATAAATGAGTGTTTGGCCTGTTTGGTCATTGTTTAGTGAGTTTGAAAGCTTTCAGATTTGATGAGAGAACTACACAACATTCACCATTAACTTTATTTTGTGTGTTCGATAATATATAGTCTCTCACTCATATGCCATAGCCTTATCATAAGACCCTTCAAAAGTCAAGTACTCTAAAGGTTCACCATCTTAGTTTAGCACATTTGAAGGCTAGGTTTTGCTAGTTATTTCTAAATTTAAAATTCAGATGAAGCTGATGGGAACATCATTAATATATACCGATAAATATGAAAATGATGCTGGATTAAAAGCTGACGGATCACCATCCATCCATCCATCCATCCATCCATCCATCCATCCATCCAGTAGCCAAAAATGTCAACCTGCCTGTGGCACTAGAGGAAAAGGAACAGGATCACCCAAATCGATAGAAATCATTGTCTGGGGACCACGAATGTCACAAAACTGAATGGCAATCTATCCAGCAGTTGTTGAGATTTTTCAGTCTGGACCAAAGTGATGGACCAACCGACACTGCTGTCTCTGGCACTGAAAACTTCCATTTGACCAGAAATGCATTTCAAGTTTTATATGATCATGAAACACTGGTGCCACCCTAAACAAATACTGTAAATACAAACAAAGAGCAAAACAAATTCTCTCTTTTCTCTCTACCATGTCCAATTCTCACTCTTTATAGAGAAAACAAATTATTGATTTTACAGCAGTCAGTAACTCTCTGAATCAGGCAATAAAGCCTCACGCTTGCCCTAAAAGGAAACCTGAGGAAAGAGTCATACCAAAAGGAACAGAGGCCCTACCACAATCACGACCTAGTCACTGTTACTTACCTTTGTTTGTGACAGTGGGGGCTTTTAACCCCCCCAGACACTTAGTCTTTACTGACCATTTGTGGAGCAGTCCTAGGAGTGCAGGAGTGCTACACCAAGGTCATCAGTGGCTGCAACCAGAGTGACCTGTCGTTAAAGACGGGACAAATAAACACAGGAGGAACTCTGGAGAATGGGGTTAATCAGGTGAGTAGCCACAAGGGCAGGTGGCTGGCAGGTTGGGATGAGCAGGGAATGAGAGTGTGTGTGGTTGTAGGACAGGATATATTTTAGTCAAATAACAGCATTGCAAGAGGACAATTCATTTGGTAGAATCAGGAATGCACATGTGCATGCTCAAACTGTCACACAAATGCATGTGTGATACTATGTACTAGAGGCATGCATGTAAAATACACACACACACACACGCGCTTGTGTTTCAGTGGGTATTACAGATGCCATATGGACTGCTGTATTCTCTGTGGTAAGAGGGCCTTGAGGGTCTCCGCTGTCTTACAGCGCACCAAGGATCAGCTGTGACACAGTGACACTGATCCCCCCCACAATGTCACACACACACACACAATGGTGTCCGAATACCACTGTGTGTTTGTGTGCATGTGTATGTATGTGCGCTGTGTGAGATTTCATCATGTCAAATGTTCAAGCAGATTTATTCATGTCAGTGGAGTGAAATTTCCACACGTGCCTTTATGAAAATGTCTACCCCTCTATCCCATTTCTTTCCATTGCTTCAAAGTAAGACCTTTGGGGAATGTATGTTTTTTGTTTGTATAATCTGCATGGCTTCATCTGAGAAGTGTCTGTACAAACAGCGGGAAAAGCTTGGAGGTGATGTGGGTTGTACTGCTCATGTTTGGCCAGTTGAGGCCATGCTTTCCTCAGGGTGAACAGAGTCTGTCACCAACCTCAGCATATACTGTCGCTCTGGCCCACTTCTCTCCTCACAACAAGGCTGTGTATATATGGGTCATGCAATAGGAAGCACTTGAGCAAGCATCTTACAAGCTATACTGTTTGAGCAGCAGTGGAAAATGAAAAAAGTACATTCAGTTTTCTCAATTTCTGCATAAAATTATTACCGTTGTGATTAATTTTACTCTGTGTTACTGTGTAGAATATGATTTTATCTGCAAAACATTGTCTAAGAATGTAAAAATAAAAAAAAAATCTGAGTAATTTCTACATTTTAACCAGAGCTGAACAGTTTGATTTGTTCATATTTCAACCTGAGTCTGTTAGTTAGCTTTTAGCCCGAGTCATCACGGCAGCTTCAAATAAAAAGGTGTACAACACAATCCTTCATACTGTATTTTTTTTATAAGACATATGTACATGACATATTCATGGATGGCACCCAAATACAGAAGAGTGGTACTGAGTTGATGTTAGCCCACCCTCCAGCAGTGGGGGTCCATGTGCTGTACTGGTCAGTCTCTGTCCAGGTGCAGACCTCCTCCACTGAAAGCCACCATGAGCCTGTCAAATAAAGTAAAACCAGGGAGATGTGTGGCCTGTGAAAGGGATATGCTCACCCTGCTAGTGGGCTCAGAGACGCTTCTTTGTTTTCTGGCATGTCTCACATACTTTCAGAGGCCAGATAAGCCCCAGCGCCATGAAACACTGCTTTATGTTTGGCCCCTGTAACATCCCAGAGAGGGCAGAGTGGACTCGGAGGAGAGACCAGTGAGTGAGTATGTAATATGTTCTTAGTGTAGCACCTTATTAAAGGGCCAGATACATATGAGAGTCCTGGTTTTGTAGCCCTAAAGTATTTAAGCACCCACTGGAAAATGCTCCAATAACCAAACTTCCTGTTTAAATGTTCCTCCCCTCAAACTCCTTCACTGTCTCCCATTTTTCTTTTATATCAAACCCTCTCTGAGGACAAGGGGTAAACTGGGATGTTGAGAGACTCGGGAGGAGGAGGGGTGAAGGGTTGGTGGCTGGTTGGGAGGTGGGGGTTCGGCTGTTTCCTGAAATCGGATTAGCAGCTACTCTACACTTAGATTGCAGGGACCGGGGCTTTAGTTTAGCCCAGCTCAAGACCACCCAATAGGTAAACAGGTACATTACTCTGGAGCATAGAAGGAAGTGAGCGGTGAGGGGACAGAGGATAAAAATACTCATGAGAGATGGACGCAGAGTGAGTGAAATAAATACCAGACTACTCAGATGATTGGTTAAAATGGATTTCTTTGTGTGGTTGAGCTGAAATTAATTTCAACAACCTCTTGAAATAGTGGTGGAAATGTATAAATTGCAATGAAATAAAAAAATAAAAAAGGGAGAAGAAAACACCAAACCTTACTTACTTTTGAAATTTATTCTGAACTACCAATTTGTGAACTTCCTCTTCTTGAACCAACTCTCTGGACCTTCACAAAAGACCTACATATCTCAACCCCAGCCCTCCCCACTCACCAAGATATCTAAACCTCCCATTGTCATGCTGCTGCCATTGCATCCCACAGAAAAACCTCCTGAAAATTAGTTTTTGGCAACCGGCTCACAAACACACTCTCCTGTCTGCTGCAAGCCACCAAGGCTTTGTTAGGCAGGCCTGCTCTCAGAGCCCAGAGCCTTCAAGACCCCATTATGCAGCAGGACTCAGCGGGGCAGAAAGAGCAGGAGTGTTTTCGCCAGTCATGTGGGCACACAGGCATTATACACTCTTCAGTGGCACTGTAGATATTTTGTAGTCTTACAAACAGAGGGGAGGCCTGCAAAGGCTGCAAGAAGAAGTTTTGATAATTGGGGGTTATATAAGTTCCCAAATCCTCACAGGAGGATTTTTTTACCCTATTGTGTGTTTTGAAAAGCTGTGTGTGAAGGCCCCACTGCGAAGGTGACAAATCTTTTGACATAAATCACTGTGTAAAGGTTAAAGGAATACAGTCAAGTGCTCAGGAAGAGAAGCCTCTAATTGCCTGCTTTGCTAGGCAGTGTTTTACAAATTAACAACCGCTCTTCCACACTGCAGAGCGTTGTTTGCGTGCATGCCTTTTATACATTTGCGTGTCTTTGTTTACACGTGCCTATGTGTGTCTCCGCTTTACTACTTATTGTAGTGAAAAAAAAGAGCTTGTCTCAAGATCAACAGATGAACGCATCAGCTGCAACTGCTGGGCAGGAGGAGCTGCAGTTTTTACTAATCAGTGATAGACAAACTCAGGGCTCCCTGCATCTCAAACATCGCTGCTTCTGTCAGGGGCCCCAAGTGCAGAGCAGGCGAGCTGAGCAGCTCTGATCAGCAGTGTTGTGTGAGTTTTTTTTTCCCACTGAATCACACTGGGGAACCTTCATGTGTTTGAGATGCAGGGATGCATGGTGCTAACCCTCCCCTGAGTAGTAATGCATGAACTGTTAGCAAAACATTGTTGCTCCTGCTGTTGCCTTCTATGTTAATAAGACATGTATTGGGGTGGGGTGTGTGTATGCGTGTGTGTGTGAGTGCACAGATGTAATTCAAGGTTGACATCACAAGATTCATAATGCACCTACAGTGTGGGGATATCATGCATTTGGCAGACCTCAGGCGAACTTTCAAAGTCAATACAGAAGACGACCCTACAGCTGCTTGCAGATGATGAATTCAGGTGAGGCAGCACGGATAAATCATGGCAAGATGATTTTAGATCAGATGTTTCAGATTATCATCAAAAATGGTGTTTTGGAAATCAATTTCTTTTCATAAAACAAATATATTCAATGATATTTTGACAGAGAAAGCTCCTGCAGCTCATTACAAGCCCTCTGTATTTGTAATCGTGGTGTCTTTTATGCAGCATCTCAAGCTGTCAAGCTGCTCGCTTCCATGTCACTCAGCTATGTGTTCAAGAGAGAGGAGTTCAGGGTGTGTAAATGTATTTATGAATGCATGATTTTGTGAAAGTGTGTACTTGGCTCTCTCCTCTTGCTGTCTAATAACTGGTAACCCCAGCTGTGAGTGTGTGTGTATGTGTGTGTGTATTTGTCTGCCTGTGTAAAGCTGAGGCTCGCCGGGGCACTGAGGCGTAACTTGGCCCCAGTCAGGCCAGTGCGCAGAGCGCAGAGACCAAAAAGCCTCCAGCCGAGTTCTCCCTAGCTCTCTCTCTTGCTCTTTCAATCTCTCTCTCTTCCACTGGGATTTGGAAATAGGTAGCCCGGGAGATGTAACATACATTTATTTTGTGTACAGAATAAATGCCCCTTTTTGTAAATGCACGTGCCACACATTTTACTGACTATGCAGTGTCCAGCAGAAAAATACACTCACTTTGTGAGCTTGTCCAATTTCCCAATACTAAAGACAGGCTCCATAAATAATCACTCTTCGCTTTCCTTGCATCTTCTCAGTGGACAGAGATTTGTATATCTTCCTTCTCTCTGTGTCTCCTACTTGTCTCCTTGCTTCCACACAGGACCTTCCAGCATCCTGACAAGGAAAACCAGCATGGAGCCAGGGCCACTGGTTAAGCATTTTCATGCTGGATTTGAAATCAGATTATATATGGGCCTGCTCAATTGACTTAATGGATTTGAAAAGACTAGATCCTATTCATAAAGGAATAAAAGAGATGGAGGAAAAGAGAAAAGGGGTGACTTTGCTCCTGAGGCTGTGGCCCCACCAGAGGGACCAGAGGGCTAATCTGCCATGCAAATTAAATCCTGCCTCTATGCAGAGGGCCCTCTAATGTCGTCCATTACACACCTTTTATTTGTTGTGATCTGATATTGCAAACAGATTTGGTTCCAGCAGGAGTCAGACTGGTATGGAAGCAGTTACTGGGGAAAATGGAATTTGCATCCCCTCTCATCCTGATCAAGTACCCTTTGCCTTGGTGGAATGAGCAATGGGAATATTCCAAGATGGTTTTCAGATTGGTACTGACACCCATTTGGTGTCCTCTCTGGATGTTTTTCTTCTCCCCTTAAAGAATCGGCCTTCATGAGTTCCAGGCTGGATTATGGTGCAGTTTAGACAGAGAGGTTTAATCAGCGAGAGTGGCAGTATTTGGGCTGTAACAGATCTTACTTCACCGTTTTCTCTTTTGTGTTAATGAGGTCGTACTTTGCTCATTCTGTGGAAGTCTACCTCTCGCACTCTATTTCTGTCGGGGCTGTCAAAAGTAGCTGTAAAACACACATACAGTATGCCACGCATGCTAATCCGATTTGCACTTAATCATGACAAGGATTATACTGTATGTACAGTAGCCACAAAGCCGTGAAACTTTCACAGTTTCACTGGTGTTTTCAAGCATCAAAGTTCACCTTCCTGGGAGTCTGGCACATTTTTGCAGGGGCAGACAATTTCTCTGTGATTAGGATTTAAAACTAAACAAGGCTATGAGAAGAAAAATCCTAAGAGCTCTTGTATAAGTAGCTTTCAAGGTTCTCTGTTTAGCCTATTTCTTTGAATAATTGCCACCAATGAGTAGATGAAATGCTGGCTCTAGCATTACTTTTTTGTTTGTGCACTGGCCAGCTGGTGGGAAAGTCTGTTTTCTTTGCGTGAAGTATGGTGACATGAAGGAAATTCATTTCAACATCAAAATGATACAAAAAACACAGATCTCAGTCACAAATAAACTTGCATACAAATGAATACCAACTGTACAGTATGTCACTTTTTCTACAACACAAAAATAAATAAAACATAAAAAAACTTGATTAAGCAAATTAGCATGTGGTCATGTTAGCCTAAAATAAAGTTTTCTACATTAATGTTTCATTATACAGCGTACACAAAAATGACCCACGATTGTGTCTCAAGTTAAAAGATCCACTTTTTGATCCTTTTTTTTCCAGGACCGGTCAATACAAAATCATAACTTCCCCATTTGCTCCCTCTGTTTAACAAAAAAGAGCATTTGGACCTGATATGTTTTATTGCGTAATGAAATAATTGCCTTCTTTATCAGTGTAGGAGGAGCGTTATTTCTGTCCAATCACAACCAAGAAAAACACGACTTGAACCGAGCACTGGCGTTCTTCAACCTATTATCAGTGTTTGAGTGTTCTACCAATCACTAGAAGAGAAACTGCTTCTGCAGGATAAACATAAACTAAATATGGAATATATCCTGTATCTTTGATATCAACATCCTGCCAAATAAAAATGAATATCCACCTTTCAAACAAAGGTATGCCTGGGAGTGTGGACCTCATTTCAAGCACAATTAACTTGAAATGGAGTGCTGCAAGATCAATAGTCCCCAGTTGATCCAGAGGGAGCTGTCAGTCTATGGAAATGGCACACATATGGTAATATCCCCAGCTTAACAACAACTTAGAGGATTTACTGTTGCTGTTTTCAGACCCACATGAATAACAAACAGTGGGCCACCCCCTGGGAACCATTTTGTTTTACCCCAGCTTCAATTAATCTTTAAGGGGGAGGATACCATTCAGAAGAAATGGCAGGGGGGATATGAAGAGGGCGTTTTGTAGATGTGAGAGGTATTCTGCTAATTATAAAAATTACAAACAGACGATCCACTCATGCAAATTTGATGTGTGTGTGTTTCAGTGTTTTCCTCAGCTAACTAGCTTTCCATCATCTCTTTCTCACTTTCAACTCTCCCTCCATCACACCACACACACAGTCAGATAAAGTGTGTTTGCACTTTCATTTTCTAATTAGGACACTTATGTCTCAGCGAGAGCTGCTATTGACAGGCACACAGACATTAGCAGGATTATATGAGTTCTTACACTGATGAGTGTGATGAGATATCAGGAGATGCGTATAGATTTTACCTCCTGCTGACTGCACTTCTCAATTCCTTGCCTCGGGCCAGAAACCTGTGGCAGAAGAGAATGTGTAAAAAAAAAGGGGGGGGGGAGAAATGAGAGTAAGGATAGTTGGCAAGCAAGGGTAGTTATATGCTCCACTGTGATGTCATTAAGTCAGATTCGTTTAGCGGAGTCAGGTGTGGACAGCCGGCACGTATAGACAATGTAGTGTCACCTGAGATAGTGCTGGGACTCGGTCAATTCAAAATTGATTTACCTCAACTCTGCGATTGATGAAGTCCGTTCAGGTTAAACTGCAGAGTTCTGGATTGGACATGCACTTTGGGAGCCGCTATTGGAATTGACTTCTGTGTGTTGCCCTCAGCTCAAGCCAGGTGGGAAATTGAGTTACAAAGCACACTATGAAGAGGGATAGATGACCTCTGTGACAGTTATACAGTTTGTGTCTGTCTCTCATAACTCTAGCTGAAGAAAGTCAGTCGACTGAACTCAAAAGGGGACTAAAGTAAAAATCCATATTACTGTCTTCATACTCTTGTAATCTTGAGGGCTGTTGAGTCCCCTTGAGAATAAGAGTACTGGAGAAACGTAGCCATTCAAAACATGACAGGGAAAGCCCTGCGAGTGGCAAATCCCAGAAAAATGGGGCAGTCAGAGGTATGTAAAACACTTTCCCTCCTTCTCATTCAGGAAGATGAGGTGTAGGTGGAGGCACACGTGACAGGGCACAGAGGCAATTCCCCTGTCCTTTTTTCCAGGGAGTGTATGCTAAACTAAATCTAAATTGCTACTATGATTTTATCACTTGCCTCTGATGAAAGAGAAGTGATGTTGGTAAAGAAATGAATAAATAAAAAAAAAACACACCACAGCCTGGGGCTTGTGGCTGTTCCTGACTACAGCTTTTATCATGTAAATAAGGTGAATGGGACTGGGTTAGGGGGACAATTCCCCAGCCGCCACTTGGGCCAAATACAACTTTCCTGCGCTTTAGGCTCACAATGAGGAATGTATTTGGAGGCCTCAGTTTTAATTTAACTAGAGTGGCAGCTGAAGGGGCACCAGGGACCTCATCTCATGACTGCTACGATTGCTCGCTGGAAGGAGGGGAAACCTCATAGCCTGGTGCCGTACATTTCAATGTGCAACATCTCTTCCACTGCTCTACCACTGGCTGTGTGTGAGTGTGTGTGTGTGTGTGTGTGTGTGTGTGCAGCTGACTGTTGCACTCGCTCTGTAACACCTCTTTGGTTTCCCAGGGAGGGAACACGCTTCTTGCTCCGCTGTAACATTTGATTCATTACGAGCCGATAGAAGCACATCAGTTCGTTTATTATGTCTTAAAAAATCCTCCCAGCATCCCAAAGAGCAAGGGGGGAAAAATCCACCAAAGAGGCACTGCCTTGAAATTGACAGCTGTTATTGTGCTGTGCCATCTGGTGTATTTGCCAGGGAACTGAAAAGGGTTAATATTCTATGATGTGTGGTAGCAGTGGCACAGCCTCTTTTGCACAGCCAGAGCAAAATAGCGGGTGCCAGGAGTCTGTGCACCCGATGGAGAGAAACCCTCAACATTAGCATGGCACCATATCAACCAATGTGGCTAATTTAATGGGTCAAATACTGTTGGGAGGGTGCCAAAATAACAGCCGTAACACCAGAATTTCTAACAGGGTGGATCATCACAATGGAAAAGTTGCAGCTCTGCTTGGCATTATGCAGCTTTTAGTCATAATTCTCTGCATATTAAATGTTGCAATCTCAAAAATGTAATTTTGCTGTTTTTGTTAACCCAACATTTGGGAAATCTGTGTTCAGCTCATGTGTCTATTCAGTCCCTGTGCATTTGTGTGCTACCATGTACTTTGCTGTGTTGGAGCTGTCATTATTCATTGACCACAGATGTAAATGGATCTAAACAATGGGACGCGCGTGCTGTGGGTAGCGATCGCCCCTGGAGAGGACAGGGCCTGCTGAAATTAATAGGCCTCCTGTGGCTAAATAAGCAACGGCAAAATAAACCTAAATGTCCCCCAATCTCATGACAGACAGGGCCCAAGAATCCGAACAGCAGGTAGTTATTATATGAATTGCTGGAGAGGGACATATTGCAGACTCAACATGCCACGTCAAAACTATCACACTGCACTGGACCTGAATCATTATGTGTGTATAGTATGTTTCAGTGGAAGAAAAAGCTCATTTCCTGCACAATGTTTCCTCCTATTTTTTGCTCTTTGTGCACCCTTTTTTCAAATATCACAAGTGATTCTTTCACAGTATATAAACCTTCATGTGAAAAAGTCAACATGTTACTTTCCTTTATACAGCAATGATTATCATTAAGCATTCTTTTTATCACAAAATTCCACATATGGGCACTCATATGCCCAAAGCCCTGAAGTTAAAAGAAGCTCAAGAATATAGTTATAAATATGCTTTTTAGCTGGAAGACACAATTCTTTGAGCCATCAGCTCATTTATAATTCTGACTGTGGGTTCACAAAATGGTCCAACATTTAAAGTGACTGGCAGGGGGTAAATTAGTGCTCCGAGATGAATTATCATACAATTAAGGACCCCAGAATGTGCCAAAACACAAAACACACAATATGGAGGAAAGTACTTTCCCCCTAATTCATCAGAGGCAGACCAGTGTCCCATCCTTTTTAAAAAAGGAACAGGCTTTGACTTTCTAGTCCATTTACACTCATGCTTGTTTTGACACATGGTGCCATAAATGCCTGTACATTAAGTGCTGCAGCTCACTGTGAAATGTCAAACTGATTTCCATCTAATTCTACTGCATGTGGTTACGTTTAATTATTCCTAAAGACTCGATAATTCATGTGCATTTAACATAAGACAGTGTTGCCTCTATTTAATTATAGTATCAGCTCTTCTTTCATCATTGAACATGTTCCACATGCTGTTGCTCTCTGCCTATTCTTCTGGCTTCTGTGCGATGATAAAGGTGGCTGTACTGGGGATCTGAGTTGTGCGGAGTGATGGGACTGCTGAGGTGGTCAATAATCTATTACGGTGCACAGCCCTCCACAGAGTGACAAATGTCTGTCAGAGAAATGGGACGAGAGAGGTCAGACCTGGGCTACTGACCTCGACTCAGCCCCCCCCAAGATCCGTACACAGAAAGAGCAGGTTGATGCAGACGGCAGTGAAATACTCAGTTTGATGGCAGGTGTCTGTTTCTGTGTCCGCCCATCTTTATCAAAACACACAGTAAACCTCAACATCCAACTCATCATCACTGCATGGTTCAACAAATCCTGCAATCTTGTTTAGTGCCATGTAAAATGAGCCTTTAAAATTCATGAACTCATTTTCCCTTTTTATTTTTTATTTTTTTGCGGGGTGGGGTGGGGGGGGGCTTTATGTGCTGTAGATGTGAATCATCTTCCTGTTTAGAACGGCATTCCGTTGCAGAGCAAGCACAACGCAAGCCTTTTTCACTGTGAGCAATAATACAATTGTGAAACTTAATCTTTTACACATATTAGCTACAATGCAACCTGAGGCACCACTGCTTCGCAATCTGCATCTTCCCATTCTCATGACAGCATGATCCTTAACCTCATACAACCAGAAACATGGACATTGTTATGACTATGCATACAGATAGAGGGTTTCACAGTGGTGCACTGTCACGTCAAGGTAGAGCTTGGTCTAACTTAGAAACTTCGAACAATAGAACAATAGATGTTTTCTACTACAACGACATATTTCAGGACTTTTTGATACTGTGAGCAGTGTTTGCATGAAGGTGAACAAAAGGAAGTGCAAGGTGATTAATCATGCCAGCCAGGTGTGAATGGGCTGAAGATGAGTAGATGGTTGTTTTATAGCCTCTGTGGCCCCACCTGCACAGATGAACTACATTGCAGGTGACGAGGTAGCTCCACCCAGCAATTTCCTAAAGCAGAAGAAACAATGGCCAACTCAGAACACAGGTGGCTCTGGTTAACCATCACAGGCATAACGAGTATGTCAAAGAGCACAAAAAATGCCTGACTATAGTATGTTGTAAAAACATGAAAATTGTCAGAATTTTATATTGTCCAAAAAAGGATAGTGCTCTATAAACACTCCATAGCATTATAAGTGTTACAAATGCAACAAGGTTCTAGCATCAAATGACATAAAAACGCCTTACAATAGTATGTAATGAAAAGCCCCAAAAAATTAAAAACGTAACATGTCCTAAAAAGGTCACAGAATAAAAGAATGGTGACATAAACATAATAAGCGATAAAAATGCATTAAGACGTCACAGTATAGTATGTCATAAAAATGATGTAATAGTGTAAAAAATATCAGACTTTAACGTGGCCAAAAACCCCCACAAAACATCATAGTTCAAATTTAACATGACCTAAAAATGCCACAAAACAACCAAGAATAGTGTTTTATAAACACTCCATAGCATAATGTGCATAACATGCTCTCTGAGTGCTGTCCAGTTTCATATGGTATTGTGTTTGAAGCTTGGAAAACCATATGTGACTTAGTTTTGGTGCTGATCATATAAAAACTCCGACACAGCCTTCTGCAGTCACCCTGAGAAGAGTCAGTGGTCTTGTGTATTGACACCCTGCTTACATGTTATAATGATAGGAATGGACGTAGACCATTTAAGTATCAAATCAATATCAAATTAAAATTTTTAGCAGTGCAAGCTACACTCAGAATCACCTGTAATTAGCTTTGACAGACTCTTACTGCTCTCATGTCACTTTATTCCCAATACACACACACTGCTTGGACCTATCCTCGCAACACCTGAACATCTGAAGTAGGTTAAGCAGAAACAAATGCATCCAGCCTGGTGGTGTGGTCTGGAAAATGGGCTGGGACCTGATTTAGATAAAAACATTATGGTCCACAGGCGCTTTTATAATGAATAGTATGTCTTCCAAGCCTCACATGCTCCTCCAGCTTATTAAATTTGTCATCTTCATATGAATAAACAGATCTATTTAATCTCTGTCCTTTCATGAGGTTTTGTGGAACATATACACTAACAGTGGAGTATGTGTAGCCTACAAACATTCTTGTTTTGTCCCGTTCCCACTGAATGGTTATCAAGAGAATCTTGAATCTCTTGAATCTCATTGCAAATGAACTGCAGGAAGATGCTGCTCCAATCTGTCATTCTTTGACTTTATGTGCAAACTTTGACAGTTTTTCGAATTAGCTCAGACCTCTTCATGTGATCAGAGTGGGGTGGGATGTTGTTGTAATGTAAAACATAGAAATAGCTGTAGCTTAAGCATAGAGATGTGTTAAAGGGTTTGCCTGAAGCTACTAAGAGAACCAGTCAGATAGTAGACACGTTGATCCTGACCTGTCAGTGTCACTGTGCAACACATCTATACTGTTGATCAAGTGGAAATTAACTGCTCCTGAATGACATGCCATGCTGGGAATCTACACATTGGCTTTGCCTTTTTAATAGACTTACACCTCATTTGGACTCGAAAGCCTTTGAAGCCTCCCATGAGATGGCCTGAGGGGCAGAGACACACATGCACACGCAAATGCATGTGTTACCGGTCTCAAGTCTAGAGGTCCTTTGGCCAATAGCAATTTTGCCACACAGTCCTGTGGAGCAGTCAATAACAGAGAGAATCATCTATGTGTGACTGACTCAAGTGCCATGTTTGAATCTCATGTTGTCATGTTTTAATCTCTTGACCACAAAGTATATCAAAAATACCTTAACTAATAATTCAATAAACGAAACCCATTTCAGTATCAAGAATAAAAATAAATGATTTTTTAACAAATACTATCTGATTATTTCTCCCATTACTACTTTCAAATTACATACGTACATTTAAATTAAAATAATAATCAGTCTGGTATCTACTGCTCTTACAGCAAAAATAGTTTTTTCACCTACCAGGGAATTGGTAACTTGAATGTCAGTTCATTGCATAGTAACAACATAAACAGAACACGTTATTTGAGACCCATGAGCCTATACATAAACTGTTGTGGAGTCTCCTTTTCTTGTCGTTTACCACTTCACTCCAATTCATCTATTTGCTTGCAAATACTGTAGTAAGATATTTCAGACCCAGAATCTGACAGTGAGACAGTGAGTGACCAGGTTCTCAACAAGTTTTCAACCATATCAAGGAGGACCATCAGAACAGACAGACATGCCTTCATCTTCAAGGTTCTTGAGCTTCTCACTCAACTTGATATATATAAATTTTTAAGGTGGGGAAGGGAAGGAAATAATAAGGAAATTAATGAGGAGAGTGGAAGGGACAGAAAAAAAAGATTACTTCCAGGAGAGAGTTGGGGAAGAGTTTGACAACAGTCACCAATGGCAGAGACAGAAGTGGAGACAGGACCAGACAAAGGATATGGAGAAATCACAGAATGAGCTTGCGCTGTCTGCGTTGGGCAGCAGCCTAATTACGCTATTGCTGCATGGTCAGGGAAAGGAGCGTGAGCTGAACAATGCAGTCCGCTTCCCCTTCACAACAACAGACCTTCCTGTCTGACCCCTTAACCTCTGTCACCGGCAATACGTGTCACAGCCGCGACGACACCCTGTCAGACCCACCCATCCCTCCCTCCCTCCTTCCCTCTGGCACGCACCTCCCTCCAACCAACCTAAAGTCAGTCAGTTCAACCTTGTTAACAGATACACCCCAAATGATACATTTTCTGAACAGCAGGTGTGATAAAAGGCAGGTCTTCTGTTTCTGGTATTGCTTTTTATTTTATCACTACAGGTACAGTGTTGGTCAAAATCTCTTCAGTGCAGGTAAATGGTACTTGAGTTTTCAAGTTTCATCACAACCATCATTAGTATTTTGCATTATATATTGTAAGGTTTGGAACTTATGAGTAAACAAATGAAGTAAAACTATTGCTGGAATTAAATATGTAGAAACAACTGATTACTGATGTTTGCTGATGTTTTTTTTTGTAATATAGCCAAGGCCAGTGATGATTAAATTTGTATTGTTATATAAAGTGTATGAATTTAGGGTCTATATTGTGCTGATGTCACTGTACTAAACATAACAGAAACAAACAGTTTAGAATGAAGTTAATACTGTATAATGCTAATATTTTTTTTTCAAAACATATTATAAAAGGGAGATAAAGTTACTGCCCAGATCATGTGATTTTTTTCCATTGAAGGAAAAGTGATATCATTATAAAAAAATATGCCACTTAGTAAAATATGCAAATTAGTAATGTATAATGTACAAATTTCTGGGTTGCAGCAGCATTTAGTTCACCCATTAGACAAACTCCATAGAAAACATATACTTATGATTGCTAATTTCCACTGGTTTGCTCTGTATTCATTCTCTGTGGTTTGATGCAGCTCTTGCAGATGGTTACAGCAGAGCTAAAAATCTGGTGCAAAATGGCGTCCCTCTGTCAGAAGTTAACAGTTAACAATTAAAGTGATTCTCCAGTTAAACCAGATCTAATTAGCTTTTGCCAATTCCCCCTCTCTTGTACCCCTAAAACATTCCATCTGCTGTATTGGAGCTCCTGATACTGAACTCCACTTCCATGAAGAGGAGCCTCTGCAAAGCTCAATCTCTGCGCCTCCCAACGCTGGCTGGTTTGAAGTCATCTTTTTGTCTGGTGGGGATGGGGGGGTGGGGTTATTGTCTACATATTAAGTGAGGTTCTGTAAGGGTTCCAGTAGCATCTTGACTCCCCTAAGCTGAGGAGCAGCTGAGGTTAAGTGGTCTCCTCGTTCATGGCACCCATCTTCTTCTTCACTGTGACAGCTGGGGACCAGACCGTTGCCATAGATACACCCTCCACCCCCAGCTGAATGCACTCTTGAAGTAAACACACATATCCATGTACTGTATATCACCTAATTGTAATTGATCTTTGACCATTTTCATGTGTTCTCCTTCTCTTTTAAAAACATTGAAACAACATGATTACCGAATCTGGAGGGAAAAAAAATCTTTCCTGTCATGCACTCTAAGGTTTAATTTTTTTCTATTAGAACTGATTATGAAAAATGGAAAGTCAGTTTTTGGAACAGTAAAAATAAATCTCTCTCACTGAAGATGAGCGCATTCATGTTTGTTTTGCTCAAATTGCAGAACTTTTCACTTTTGGAGGTGGAAGAATTCCAAGAGATAAGCCAGTGATCAGGAAAAATAATTTCAAATATTATTTTCCAATAACACACTCCACGGGGCAACTTTCTTGTGTGCCAGGCTACAAAAGACACAGGTCTTGTTCACTGATTGAATGGACTGGAATTTTGTGTTATATGCAGGAACTTCTGAGTGATAATTTGAAAGTTTTGAAGATGTATGAACACAATATGACCATATATTTTCCAAAGCCAGTCTTCTTCCTCTTTTAATAGTTAATGTATATTTAGATTAATCAGTAATTTAATTGAAAAAGATAATTATTCTCTAACATCGGTATATTACTTGTGAGTGGTAGGTTATATATATTTATATATATGAAATCCATGCATGTCATTTGCACTTCATTACTCCTGGTCACAATAAATGGTCCCACACAGGTAGAGCAGCTGCATCTTGATGCTGCTGTCACACCACTGTGGGTGTATTCCCTTAACTCACCAGTAATACAGTCCTGTGTGACCACCATCCTGGATCAGGATTTAAGCACAAAAAGTGTTTGGGATGGGACAACAAGGAGGCCCCTCCCTGGACCCCAGACCAGCAGGATGAGATTAGAGGACATTTGTTCCACAATATTGCTGCCTCCTGGTTTCCTAAGGCTGGTGCGTTTGCACAGAAGGTGCAGGCAGATATTTGGGTGGCGGCCAAAGCCTTTCCTCGCTAGCGGGCCACCTCACCAGAGCTGCAGGTGCTGGGAAAGACTCCCCACTGCTTCCTAGTGTGGTCTGTGACCCTACAGGCTGATGAAACAAATGCTGGACCAGGGAAAATAAACTTATCTCATTTGGATGACAACACATAGCCTCAGGTTACTCTGTTGTGTTGCACCAGTTCTGAGAAACAAGTCGGACTGGGTCAGTGGCTCCTTTTTTGTTGTGAAGCAGAGAGTGTAGTTCTGATGTACAACTGATAATATAGGATTCAGTTTGTCTAAGGATTGGCTCTGTCTTTTAATCTCTCTCCTCATATCTTTATTGAAAAATCTATATAATGTTACTGATTGCTAATGCAGCAAGACTAAACAAATGGGAAACATAAATGATTTTACTTAGCTTGCATTATGGGAGCCTTTGGTAGGTAACCAGGAATGTTAGAGGTATTCTCTGTGGAGGAGCCCTCTTCTGGCTGACCTGGCCCTGACCCCTGAGGTGAACCCCATCACACTGAGGTGTTAGCGTGCCACCCAGTGTGATGGATCACCCCTCCGATCCCTGTGATCTAACAATCACGGCCAATCATCAGGACTCTCTCTGTAACTATAATGATCGGCAATGATTTGGGCCTGGAGTATTTGGATGATGGATGGAGGCTCTTGCTGGGTCCTGTGAGAGGGTGAGTCAAGCTGGATAGAGCCAGGACTCAATGTCTATTGACAGCATTGGTAGGTTGGGTAGTTGTTCACATCTTTACCATAATGAAGTGGAGATACTTAACCCTGGGATATGTGGAGGTCTCTTGGTGCCTTAATACTGATGTTTAAGGTGACCCCCCTCAGGGAGACGCCCACACGTTGGCTACCCATTTTGCCAGATGATATGCAAATCTTTGTGACCTTAGATTGAGCTGTGTTACTCCCAGATCTGCTGAAAAAAGGATGATGAACTCAGCACGACATGTAAAGATGTCTTCATTTGAATTTCATGTTTATGTTGTAAGTTGTTTGAGTCATCAGGCAGAGACAAATCCACGTTGTAGCTACAATATGTGTAATGATTTTGTAGTACAACCCTTTCTAATATATACAGGGGATCAAAGTAATGCAAATACTAATGTATACAGCACAGGCTCCATTTGTATAGAAAATGGCATTTCTGCAGTTTAAAATGTTTGAAGCTGGGTTCCGTACTGTATCTCTATATAATACATGCAGCACCCATGTCTAGCCTTGGATTTGGGTAAAGGCTGTCACAAGCTCACATGAGTGCATGCATCACGGAGCAGGGGTACTCATCCAAACCCCACCCAAAAACCCAGTCCCCTGGTGCAGGGAATTACTGGGCCTCTCCCAGCTCTTGGTAACCCCTTCATTATCCACACACCAATGGGTCCGGATCAGATTCAGGCTTTCAGTTAGGGCGGGGGGGGATTCGAAATTTGGAGGCAGGGGCTGCAGTCCATGCATCTGAACAATGCCTCTATGTTAAGAAATGGCCTCATGGATGGGAAGTGATAAGGTTCAGTTGTGTTTAGTCTGGAGCGGGATTCCTTGTTTTCATTTGGTCAGTTGTGAGAATCTTCAGATGTTTTGGATCTGTGGATAATTTAATAATCTCATGCTTAATGAGCAGCATTTCTTCTTGGAAAAATAAATATTTGATGCTTATATTTTGCTGGTTCTATGAACTGTGTGGTCTGAGCTTTATTACCATCTCTTTTTCTCTCACTATGTCCCCTATTCATTTTTAAATTAACCTCCTAATGGACCTCATCTGTCCAGAGAGAGCCTATTAACTAAAGCCTTGCTCTCATCCAGGGTCCCTGCCACAGAGGAGTGCAGACCCCACCCACACGAACTTGTCCCTTACTGCCCATCAAATGAGCAACCTCACACATCAGGAGGCAAAAATTAGATGTTGAGAAAACCAAGAGGTAACAAAGGGATTTCATTATATATAGTTAATTACCTACTGGCCCTTTGCGAACTGAAGAATTAGAGGGCTTTAATTGCTCCATCACCTAGGCCTTGTGAGTGCAGCAACTCAGCAATCAGCCTGATTTGTTTTAAATGAGCTGCCATGGGATGGGGTGGACGCTTGATGCTCTCTATCTGCCCTCCAGGACCTTTAGGTGAGGTGGTGGACTGAAGGAGTGTTGTGCAAAGCCAGGAGTGGTTCCTGAATGGTAAATTGAATGTCTGTAAATGAATGGAAATCAACAGTGTCAGTGCCTGAAGCTCTTTAAAAAAAAAAAAAAATCCGCTGGTCAAAATGACCCCCAGGAAACATGTTAAAGTGGCACTTTTTTTAAAATGGAGGTTTCAAAGCCCCAAAACACACTAACTCCCTCAGGATGTGGCGATAGCCTTGGGATTTTCACACCAGTGTTACTGAAGCAATTAGCATATTCCTGTATTAAAGGAGGGAAGCGTGACAGTGTTTTCCAGGATGTCAGTATGTATCATTAAAAGGCATATTTTAATTAGGGACATGTTAGTTCATTACACTAAATGGATTAACATTGCTTGTCAAGGGTAGAGATATGTTTTACATTTAAGTCCACTGGGGAACAAGGTCTCAATTTAACAAGACATCTTAGGTTGAGATGGGTCTTGTTAATGCAGATTCAGAAATGGCATTTAGACAGTTTAATATTTTGAAAATATGTGAAGATGCTGTGTCGCTGGGTGCTGCTGGTTTTGTGTAACTGAGTGTAAGAAGTCAATTATTATATTGCAGAAATCTGCAGGCTGTGATGTGGAAATAATATGCTCAAAGAGCAGACAGTTTGCTATTATTTGCAAGTTATGTTATTAACAACAGACAAACTTCAACTCAAATTGGTTTAGATTTGCATTATAATTAGTCAGACTTATCTATCTCAGAGCATGTTCTTCTCATCCAAAGATTATGAGGAGAGGTTTAAAAGTGAGGAGCTTGACAGTCCACTTTCTGACGATACAGCGAGTACAAGGTTCTGCATGACCGTTTGGATCAAAGAGTGGTTATCTCTTCTATTGAGCTGTTCTCACCTCTGTCTTCTCTCATTATGAGGTGGACAAGAATTTCCCTCCTTTAATCAAAACTCAGTCCCTGGGTCAGCCATTGCAGAACCCTTAACAAGCCAAAATGCAAAAAGAAGTGTGGAAATATCAACAACAACAAAAAAAGTAAAAACAAGACAAGCATCTCCTGAATGTCATAGATGCCTGAGAATTGATTTCATCCCTGTTAGTGTGAGAAAATGGGCGAGAAACTACTGCTTAGCCAGAGGTTCTACTAAATTAGATTCACTCTGTGTGTGCAGTCAGCAATCAGTCAGCAAAGTCAACTTGAACTGGTTGTGAAGTAAGCACATATTCATATAAATTGGCTTTTTTTCTGCTGTGAATGAAATAATCCCCCACCTGACCACAGTGGATAGCTCGACATGCATTCAGACAAGTTGTTTTCATCCATATTTGAATAATGGCTGTGTGTTAGGCAAATGTATTTCCAGTTTGCATAAAGACCATATCAAAAGGATTTTGAGACTATCCGGATAGTTATTGGGATGTGAACCCTGCAGCTGTGTTTTTACATTTCTTACACACCTGCTGTGCTAACAACACTCCTGGAAGGATTATATCCAAGAGGATTTGCAGCCCGGAGGCATAACAAAAAAGTGCCTGAATTCTTGACATGTGCTGTACACATTCATGAAGTTCCCACTAAAAGATGAGATTAATTCAGACTTGTACAAATGTAGACAGGGTGACATTCTGATGAATACTGACAAAAAAAGGAGTATTTTAAAATCAGATCAATTAAAAAATATTTGCATCCGAACCTTTCCATGTTGTGCCATTTCCATGAGATTACCTTCAGTAGAACATCATCACTCCGCTCTTCTGACTGTCACTTAGCCCTGCCTAGATATAATGTCCTGCCCTACTTTGCCAGTTCTTGATTAAAATGTTGACTTTTTGCTGGGTAATAACCTGATTAATGTAATTGAATGTAAAAGGGCGTAGCTCAGCAGCACTGCTGATCACTGGAGATGGATTAGGAGAGAAGGCTTTCAAATTGAATACAGTTCTCCCTCCTCAGCTTGTTAATTGTGCCGTTTACCACTACCTGAGTCAGTGACCACTGCTATTTAGTCTCTCTAATGATGATGCACAGTCCGACCCAACCACAGATAATTAAAAAAGCCTTCCCCACACCAACCCCCCCATCTCTCTGTCTTGAGTTTGGTGTTGCATTGACAAGCCACACTAAGGCTAGGTATTGAGCTGTCTGCTTCACAGAGTCTTGGCTGCAGGACAACATAGCCCACAAAGTGCTGTTGTGTTTTCTAGAAAGTTAGATGGATGCTTGGTGTTTGGCTGTGATTGACATTTTATCAAGTTCCTCCTGACAAATATCCCCATTCTTTTGTCTCACTCAAGCTAAAACAACTACAATTGTTCTATTATCAACACAAACTTGAAAAGATGGAGCTCTGCCCTTTTGCTAAGCTTCAGAAAGTTTTGCTTTCCAGTCAAGTCATTGAGGAATTGTGGCTTATTAGATCTCCTTGTTTCAAGTTGTTTGAATTACCGTTTAACTAATCAAAACAGATTTCCTATCCATCTTTGACATTTTCACATCTCGATCAGCCTCAGAGAGCTTCATTACCCTCACCACATGCCATGTTTCTTACCTGTACCTGTGAGAAAGACATTGGTTATAAAAACTCAACTTATTGTATCATGTCCTGGAAACACAACTACACAAACTTCTATTTTTGGCAAACAACAATGATGTTGCTGCCACATCACTGTAGTTTTTGGTTGTTGTTAATGTTTTTGTTGGTTTTTGAGCAGGGGTTAGCATCAGGATTAGAAACAAAAAATGGTTTAGGTAGGTTTTGATTAGTGTTGTGCTCACTTCGACATAAAATAACTGCACAGTATTCATTTTTGATAAATACACTGACAAATACTGAAAAAGATTTTTGTTTAAATGATAGTTAAATTCAGTGATATTTGTTTCTATTCTATTGCTCTCAATTAGTGATACATAAGAGTTTTTGTACATTCGCTTTGAGGAGTAAAATAATTAGATCCGCATTATGAAATGAAAAGGCATCTTTTTAAAATGCACTTTGTTGAAGAGCATTTTAAGGGGTCTGAGATGAGCGAAAAAGGATTCTTTGAATTTACACAGCTTTGCAGTCTCGAGCAAGTGCTGAAATAATTAGGGGGAGAAGAATCTTGGGCTTGTGCAAACTTCCCTCCACCATTGCAGAACAAAATAATAAAGAGAATGTGTGTGAGACAAAGGCAAGAGACCCCCATGGTGCCTGGGTCTCTGCTTCCTGTCATAAGTATTCCTGCGGGGTTTCACATGACAAAACGCAGAAAGTTGTTTTGTCCCCATGCCTGTCACGATACACCCTCATAACCGCAGCTGTGTGTTTGTGTGCATACATGTGCGTGTGTGTTTGGTTGTGCACTTGTATGTGTGTGTGTGTGAGAGAGACTGCGCTTTTCTTTTTTTGTGCTGGCATGTTGTCTCGTTGTCTTCCCTGTCAGCTCATAGCCTGGCACCTGCTCTCATGTTCCTAATTAGTCTCATTTAATTAATTATATTCTACAGCACATCTACTCTGTGTTCATGTGCAGTTTCTTTCTGTAGGTTTCGCTGCCGTCCTTCTATCCTTCTAATTCCTTTAACACTTTGTATGAGGAGAATATAAGAGCCCATTTTGTGAACTGCAGCACTATGGGCTATGAGGAGGTTGTCTTAGAGCAGCAGTAGCTGTTAATAAACTGTCCTCATGGTTGACTTTTCATTTAAACATTAATATAACATATATAATATAACATAATAACAAAAACAACTTCCTTTAGTCCAGATGATACTATCAAACTCTGAAAAGCTGCACTTGGTAACTTTTTCCACCCTCCAAATTTGACACTAAATGAGTGTTTTCACTTGTGAGACGTGCTGACAACCAGCTGACTCACAGATGGAATCTCTTTGGTAAGCTGCAGGAAAAACAAGTCAAGTTTCAAGCGTGGTGAGTAAACAGAAATCAGGAAAGCACTTTGCCTGTGACAGTTGGCCTAAGCACCTCTTTCTTCTCTGTTAGCTTTTCTGTTCCATTTGTCAGGTTCACTTGGCTTGTATGCCACTGTTGTCTATTAGGTGTAATTTCACTGTGCTAAGCACTACAGTAAAAGACTGAATGGAGAGGAATGAGACAGAGAGAAAGGAAAAGGAGGGAGTTTATTAATCCCTGGAGTAATGACTCATCATTTGGCCACAAGAAAGGTTAAGTTAATAGTATGGACAATTTATAGGTTTAATGATTGTCATCTACATCCACATCATCTGACACTGAAACCGCACAGCACCTATCCTAAAATCACCTTTATGTTGCATGAGGTGTGACAATTCCTTAAACCAAGTGACACTAAGAAGGGGGCATCCAAGGTACACAAGCACATCAATGAACGACAGTGGAAACAGTGTTGAATTTCACTTCCTGATGTCAGAGAAGAGTGGCAGCCAGTCACAGGCAGCCTCCCAGCTGCCCCTCATCCCGTGTTTTCCACCGGAGGATCCCAGGCTTAAAGAAAAGATAGCTTTAATAATTCAGAGCCTTGATGAACACCACCCAACACCACCACAAAAGGCAAGATCAAACTTTTGGCAAAGCCAACGCTGCAGCGGGCCGATAGTGTTTCCCAGTGTGGCTCGTTGTACATTGACCATATGGACATCATAATCACCCGTGGGATGAATCAGCAGATTCTTGATCTGGAGCCCAAAATCACACAACACCTTAATTAGCTGGTGTTGATATCGCCCTTCACACTGCTAATTTGTCACTACCAACAAAACAGCTTCTGGCGAGCATGGGTCTTTGAATTTTGTCAACACTATTAAGGAAAGAGATCCAGCATTTTAGCTCACAAATGTATGTAAAAGGTAGGCAGGCAATGCATCAACAACTCACAACTTTCACATTGAATCATCATACATATCAGCTAGTTATGAGGAACTAAGCACAAGTTTGTCTGGGTTACTTCCTGAATAATAAATGCAGCCATCATTTAATTATTGGGGACCATGTTTATTCCCAATGACATGCAGTTCCCGATAAGGTGTAAATAATTGCTGCCCTCCTCGGGAGGCGTAGCCACCATGAAGCAGTGAGTTGAAAAGGTCAGACATGTTCTGCATGCCAGCTCTAAAGTGGTTTATTAGCATCCCAACGACATATTCAGGAGATCGCCTGAGACATAATTACCTGGATAAGGTACAGATGAATACTGTATTTGGGGGAGAAGGCAAGGTTGGCTGGATATTGGCTTTGTCTCCATTAACCTGGAGCACGGTGTTAAAGGATCTGTTTGTGGAGAGAAAATGACAGGGAGTCGGGCTGACGTGGCTGGACTGAGACAGTTAAAGGCCCCTCGCTGCATAGGATAATTAATAAATAAAATACCAGGGGAGCCCCTGCCATGCCTTCGTCTATGACAGGGGCTGTCTCCAGTGCGCTAAAGCATTAAATGACCAATTTCTGTCAGACTAACTTCCACCACGCTCTCTCTCCTTCTTTTTTCTTTTCTTTCTCCCTCTCTCTTTTGCTTGCCCTCACCCCTCTCTCCCTTGTTCCCTCCCTCACCTCCTCGTTTTCTGAAGTGGGGCTACTTTGCTCTCTTTGCACTGAGTTTTTCAGCGACTGATGGCTCTAGTTCATTTCTGCTGAATTAATTGGTCCCTGAATGAATTCTGTTGACAGGGCAATTCATCATGTGTTTGGCCTGACAGTGACTGGGTGTTGGGTAGGGGAGGAGATGGAGGCATTGGGGAGTGTGTGTGTGTGTGTGTGTGTGTGTGTGTGTGTGTGTGTGCGCACGCACGTGCATGTGTGTTGGGGGGGCTGAGGCAGTGTGGGAAGCCAGTCAGAGGTGGTGGGGGTTGGTGATTGTGGCCTCCCAATTTTCTTTCTCCCCACTTTGCCTCGTCTCTTCTTGTTCCTATGTCCTACTGGAGCTGCAGAAGACTGGATGCTCTCGTTGAACTGTTTTACCAAAACTGTTGGGTCCACAGCATCCCAACCCCCACCCCCCACCCCAGGCTGGGCTTCTGTCAGACTGAAGACCCTGTCTCAGCTTGAAGGGGGCACGCAGGTCAGTGCTACCCCATTTTACCCATTTTGGCCTTTTGTTATGCCCCTACACACTTCCTTCCCAACAATGAATCCCCTCCCCAACACTTGATGTGTCCACACAAATGCAGAAACACCATTCCTCGCTCTGCAGCTCCTCAGCTCTTTTGGAGAGTGACATAATCAGGTAGCGAGGCATATTTAGTGCTTAATTACACATTGTGTCGCACAATAGCCATTCAAAACGGTAATTTAGCTCCTGAAGGGAAATTGCTCTGCACTGGTGACTGATCTAACAGGGATGGGAATGGTATAATAGCATATAGTTGGCAGATGAGGCCTGGGTTGAGAAACACTGCAATTGCATTTCTCCAGACAGCTCTCCCACTGCTCATTATATTAATTGCAAACTATGCCATGGTACAGGATGGACACAGAGCCCAGGCATCCTTTGAGCTTGAACATGTAGGAAAACCTCTTTAGGCTGTGTTGAGTCAATCAATGCTCACTCATTACAAACATCACAAAGTCATGTTCTTGTCGCCTGGATGGTCTCACCCGCCGACTGTGAAAATAACCTCATAATCATCGCTCTGTCAAGATCAGGATCATCAGAGACTAGGCTTGAACTCTCTGACTCCCCTGCCACACTGAAATAATGTTAGGATGAGATGATGATTTACTTTCACAAGGACATATTCATAAACCTTTATTTTCATTTCCAAAGCCTTTCACCTTCAGACCAGGATGATAAACACACAGTAAGGACACTTTAACATCTATTTAGGGCAACCATATTTACTATCAAGTTATAAACAACATGAGAAAGTACTCTTTTCAACCAAGCAACACATAAAGTCGCTTCACATTGTACCACTGGACAAGTGTGCTGTAGGCTCTTCCCAACCCAAATCCATTTGGGATTAACAGAGTTAACGAAGGCGGTGTTGCGAACAATACTGCACCCGTGCAGGCACTAATTAAAGCCGCTTCTAATGAGGGCTCGTTGATTGACAGAGCAGGGTTGGCCTCTCCCCTCACCAGCATCAACTATGACAGCCACATGATGAGGCTGATGACAGGCTCCCATGCAGGCAGATGACAGGATGTCACTGCTAGACCACCACCAATTCCTCGTCTCTGAACAACACCGTGCTCGTATGGCACCTTGAGATTCATCAAGCCTAGGATCATGAACATTTACAGGAAGGGTAATAATTATATTTTGAATTCTAGGAGACCAAGTATAACATACAAAGGAAGTATAGCACCAGTACCATGTCCTACAATGTCTTTAAAATGGGCTTATTTCGCTGTATATATTATCTGTGCTAGACAAAGAGGCCAAGCTGTAGGGCATCACCACACCAGGTTGACAATGAGGGTGAAGTGTTTGACTACATCTTGCATGAGGCCCGCTCACCCCCGTGGCGGGGCCTCTCTGCGCCGAGTTTGAGAAGCCCCGAGGATGACAGGTGCTTTTCGTAATGCTTAACTGATGAGAGCCAATCAGTGCTCCCCATTCTGCCGGTGTGTGTGTGTGTGTGTGTGTCTTCTCCTGTTGTTGTCATCTGGCCTGCTAAAAGTAAAGATGAGCTTGACTGACAGATGCATCCGGGTTCACAGTTTATTGGTTTCTACGAGAGAGCCAGATATGCCAATTTAGAAAAGGGTAGTGACAAAAAAGTTCCCATCTAAATGGAATAATTTTACCACAGGGAATTCTCAGCTGGGAGAAGTGTGTGTATGTGTGGGTGTGGGTGTTTTTTCCCCTTTTTTATCTTTTAACAAGGCCTGAATGACAAACACATAGGACAGTTAGGGGCTGACAGAAACAGCAGCTTTTGATGCTTCACAGGGGATCCATGAAATAAACAATAGGCAGAGGAAGCAGAGAAATTGAATTACAACTGGCTTGGTTTGTGTGTTTCTGAGTAGAGAGTGCAGAGAGGAAGCGAGGCAGCAGCAGTGTGGTATAGCAGGATGAAACTGATGCATCATTAAATATACTGGAGTCAGAAGCTGAGGCAATGTTCTCCCAACTGCCCTTCTTATTTGTTTCACCCTCTTCTTTCTCCCTTCACTTTTCTCTCTCTCTTTTTCCATCCCTCTGTCCTGCACACATGCATTAACATAATGCAGCTGTTCCTTTTTTATGTAGACTTCAGCTTCTTTTAACAGGAATTGTAATGCATATGACTATGTTGTGCAGTTATGTATTTCATATTTCAGAGCTGCAACCCATACAAGTGCCTCCTGTGGTCGTGATTGTTCATAAAACCACACGTCAATATGCCAGCAGCAGCGATGCTCCCTGGGAACCTTGAACTCTGAATCATTTTCTTATGGGGTTAATAATGAGGGGACACAGAGTCAACGACTGACATATAAAAGAATTTATTTCTCATGTGCACAAAAAGAATTGGATCAGAACTGAAACAGAACAATGATTGAGGCCACAAGGCTTTCTGTATAGATTTTCATCAGAAATCCTTTTTATGTCCATGACACATCTCCTGTATCATCTTTACAACAGCAGAAGTCCCATTCCCTCGGAGGTGCTCCTCTTCCCAAAGCAATGACTTTGCCTGAATGACGTGGCTTGCACTCTGTGCCAGTGCTTCATCTTCAGATATGTTGAACTACTACATGTAGACAGAAACAGGCAAATTCCATGTGCAATTTCTGGAGGATAGCTTCTCCTGAAGAGCAGGGCAGCAGTCTGTTTCTCTGTTATCTGGTGTCTTCAGCAATCACAATTTACCTTGCTATCAGATCATATATTTGCTTCTTTAGAATGTTTTCTTGGACACCTTAAGTTTAAAGAGTCATATTGGTAGCAGGGTTGAGAGTGTGGAAGGAGTGAGAAAAAAAGAGTAGAGTGGAGAGAGGGAGAGGAGATGGGTGACCTGGAAAAAGTGTGGATGTCTTTCTATACATGGAGGCACAGATGACTGTAATTAGGATTAACGTAATGATCACAACATCTACTAACAGCAAATACTATGATATCTCTGATTGTTGCCAAGGACTTCAGTTTGATCATGTCTCAATTTAAGGGAATTTTGTGGAACATCAGTGAAACTGGAGAGAAAGCATTTCACACTGAAGGTCTTTTGTACTTCTTAACTTTTATACTGTCTTTCATGGGGGTTACTTGCTTGGAGCCCAACGACAAAGGATGATACAGAAAGCCTTTTAACTCATTGCATAGTGACAAAACATCATCATGATAGTATCATGAAAATAAAATTAAATGACAAAGACAGCCTATGTGATGTTAGCTTCTGAAACCTGCAACTGACGTAGCCACAGGTTATATAGTAGTTGTGCATTTCATCAGAGCACAACATTACATTAAGACACAAATGTAATGCATTTTTTCAGTCTGTATATCTACAAAGGGAGCCAGTACATTAGTATGATACTGCAATGGTGTGTGTGATATTATTTACAGAGAAGAATTGTCTTCACATTATTCACAAATCATTCTACAAAGCAGCACTTGTTGCAAATGTTGGATTATTGAGTCACTGAATTTCACCTTTTTCATTACAGTCATATGCATCGTATTGTTTGCCTGCTGAAGAGTCACGACATACAAGTTCAGTGTTCACTACTTATTTGAAAGATAATACTGCTTTACTTATGCATACATATACTGTAAATAAAATATTAAATATCAAACTAAGTCTTTGGCAAATGTAGTTAAAAGTACATTCACAAATATTTTCCCCAAAAAAGCCATCTGATCACTATTTCCTTTCAGTCCCTAAGGAGAGTTGAACGTAACCCAAGGAGGGTGGTAAATGCGTTTGTAAAGGCAATTAATTTCATTGAACAGGCATGGGTTGAAGTTGAAAAAACAGGTTTGTAAGGCAATTGTTGAAGCTAACTTCCAGTTGGTTCACTCAACTGCATACAGCTTCCTAAACTGTGTAGGCATCTAGTGGTATGACTAAGTAGCTGAAAGAAGTCCAACCCAGGAGAATTGAGCTTATGTTTACAATGTCTGCAGTCACTTCAACGCATTATTTTTGCTCTGTAAAAGATAAACACATCTGTCTGTCAGCTTTGTGTTTTGACACCTAAAATGTGAAAATTTTGATTTAGCTTTAACTTGGTAGACTAAGTCAGCTTGATACTATGTGAATGTACCAAATAAATCAAATAAGCTGAGGTTACAGTGCAAAAAAAAGAGCAACAGACGATCATGCATGGAAATGGACATGACTGGAAAATGAGGGGAATGCGACAACTATTCTGAAAATTTTTTGATACCTTTTAACATTAATAAGTGACAGAAAAAATAATTTAAAGTATTCAAAATTCTGGAAAGACCATTTTGAGTTCATGGTCACCACATTTTTAATACTTTAAGAAATGATTTACATTTTTACATCTGATTGTTTGCCACAGGGAGTGTGATGTTGCCATTGGTCTATACAGGGTCAGTAAATGTTGTAGGACATGCTGTGTTCATCTGATAACAAAAAGGTGGAGCAATGGGAGGAGAAGATGTCATCAAAGCACCAGAGTAAATCCTGCCCTTCAGTGTGGTGCAGGGATCTCATTCAGAGACAGGGGCCCAACAACCACCACTTCAAGTTGCTGCATCATCAAGCTATGGGACCGTCATCTCCCCTTGACTTCTCTCTTTAGAGCAGAACAATACTGCAGTTCATTATGTAAAGGAATGTGAGGATCCATGAATAAAATAACAACAACAACAACAACAACAACAGCAACAAAGAAACAAAAATAAAAACCCACAACATTTTTTCCACATGGTATTCTTCACACTGTTTTTCTTCAATTTATATTTTATAATATATATATTTATATAATCTCTTAAAGTCATTCTGGAAATGTTCAGGCCAGTGAGAGATTGAGGGCATGATGGGTAAGTTCTGAACGCCCGTGGCCACTTTTGGCCCAAAGTGTGGTGGGCTAGATGCGCTGGCGTCGCCCTTTGCTGATCCTTCCTTCCACAATCACATAACATCACGGGGGTTTCCTTTAGGATTCCACCTCGCCTCCTTTTGACCTCAGTGTTTTCTCAGACGGGGACAATGTGGAGGCCGAAGCCTTGGCCCTGCAGTTTGAGCTGGTCTCCATGGTAACTAGTGGCGGTCGTAGGCAGTGGCAGCAGTGGGAGGTGCGGAGCCACGGGATGCGGCACTATAATAATAAGGGGAACCTGAAAGTTAACAGAAGAACGAGCCGTTGGAAACCATGAGGTCAAACTTCATGTAAGAAACGCACCCACAGCCCCAAGGACAGAGAATAAATGGAGCCGAGACACTTTTATTATTGACTTTGAATATGAATTCGAATTTTTAGAATGTTTACAACAGATCAGTGTTCACTAATGTATGTACTGTATTTTTCATAGTTTTTATTATGTAAGACAAAGTGACTTACTTAGTAATGCTGGATTGCTGAACCGCCATGCTTCATTGTAAGTGGTGTATTGTGGATGAGAGTAAGGGTTTCCAGAAAAGTCCCCTCCTAGAGAACAAATCAATAAAAACAAACATTAGCAAAGAGCTAACAAACTGAAATGAGTGACAACTTTTGTGAAACATTAATCTGTTAAAAAAAAAGCCTTTTCAACAAGTTACATTGCAGTT
The DNA here is from genome assembly GCA_016785225.1 of Psettodes erumei. Taxonomy (NCBI): domain Eukaryota; kingdom Metazoa; phylum Chordata; class Actinopteri; order Pleuronectiformes; family Psettodidae; genus Psettodes; species Psettodes erumei. The sequence goes on along the minus strand of JAFBJZ010000001.1, from coordinate 491,825 downwards.
ACATTGCAACCTTGTCACACAACAATGTTTGAGGCATATTTGTCCCGGCTGCTTGTATAGCTTTTCGCCGTAGTCCCTTTAGGTGAACTGATTGTTTTATTAATCCCCTGTTAGTCTTCACATTTTTCTCCATTCTTCCCGTAAGTGAAGACTTAGTGCTTTTTTTTTTTGATGCTTCGCTTCAAAACTCCCTAATAGGTTCTCTGAGACTCTCATTCTCTCTTTGTCCTCCGGTGCAGGTCGCAGTGGGAAGGACGGGAGGCTGAGGGTATGTCAGAGAACGATGCTGTGGGTCCACAGGTTTCTTTCTTTTATGAGACTATAAAGGGCGGATTTTATATGAAGCTGCTGAAGAATGGCCTTTACTTTAACAGTGTTTGGGGCCAGTCACTAAATCTTAGTCATTCGCCACCAGATAAAACGATGCCTGGATTAAGGAGGCATTTGTGCTTTTTTTGTTTGTGGTTTTGAGCATCTTTGTGGCATGTCATACATTGAAGCAAAACAAATTTCATAAATTTTCATTGAAATACTGGCTTTTTTATCTTAAAACATTGCCCTCATTCACACATGTAAATACTGCATGCCTGATTTCAACTTCAGTCAGTGTGAAAGGTACATGTCTGAGCATTAAAGGGAACTGTGTATTCAATTGTTTGGAGGAGAGATCTACACAGCACTGGCAGCTATAGCATCCTCACTGCTGGTCGCGTAACTCAAGCTCATCCCTGAGAGAGATAGTGATTTAAATATTTACAGGCCCTCCATGCCTCTGTGTTCTGACCCTTAACTGTTTGCTGTGAACCTGAACTGCAGGTTAAGTAGAGGGGAAAAAGATACGCTCTGCAGCCCCGAGTGTCCGGGGAGGCAAGGAGAGGAGCAAAAAGCAGTGTTTATCGACGGGGCTGGTGAGAGTGTGCTGTGTGGACACGGCGAGGGTAATGAGCGCTGGGAGCTGGAGTGTAACTGAGAGGAACTGTCCTATCTCACGGCCACTGATTGTGGTGATCGCCTATCGAGTTCATCTAATGTCCTCATCCGCAGATGCTAACCACACGCTAACCGCAGTCTAACACAGCTATAACAAGCCTCCTTCAATCCTCTGAGTCTAGAGCAATGTTTTAGGCTTGCTTCAGTTTCTCAGCAGTGACTGGTAGTTTGTATGTGTTTGTAGTACACCATAAGAAGAAATCATAGAAAAGCATTCGCACTTGTACATCTTAAAGTGACGTCACATTGTTAATGTGAAAACCTGTAAAATTAATTTGCAAAATCAACATTGCAAAAAAGGGAATAGTCTTCACCCACCAGGAACCATACCAGCGAGTGTGGAGGTGGGGTAGCTGCCTTGGCCTGTTGGTGGGACATGGGGCGGGTAGCCCGGTAAAGTGGTACTGGCCATGTCTCGACCTACAGATACACAGGAGGAAAAACAGTTATGGGGATGCTCCAAAACAAAAATGTGTTTATATTTTTATTTCGCTGAATAGTTATTTTCATATAGTAATTACTGCATATACAGTATGTAACCACTGCCTGAATTATATTCACAGGCAGTTTTTTTCAGTGAAGGAAGCGCTGCCACACAGGACAGGATTTTCACAATAAAGGGCAGGCGGAGTCCTGTGTGGTTAGGTTTAGGCAACTAATGCACTTACATTTAACAAAACATTGTGATTTTGAAAATGTGCCAATAAAATTAAGAAGTTGTGTCTTGTGCTCAAGTCATTGTGGACTTGTGAACATAATGTTTCCTTAAATTACATAACCATAAAAATTTAAGCTACTTGTATTTAAGCAGATATTGTACTGCAAGAATGGATATTGTATGAATACGAATGAAATATTTTTTATCAATGTTTTACTGGTAAATACCATCATTTTGTGACTTGCCATGGTACTTGTTATGCCAGATACAAAAAAGAAATGTGGATGGCATCACATTTCCACCATTGCCACAACATATCACACCATTAAATTTCTTATGCAAGATCATTTAAAATTGATCTGGGGTGCACCAGTCGATCACTTCAAGAAAAAAGTAATTTTTTATAAAATTATCTCATAGACTGCAACAACTGTAACATTAATGTACCACTGTCCTAAGCAGCTTTAAAATTGACAGGAGCATCCGACCATTGAGAGCTCTCTCTCTGCTCTCTGCTCCACATTCAGCTCTGTAATTAACAGTGACAGCACTGGGCCTGGCTGGATGAAGGGGCACACAGGACAGGGAGTTATGGGTCCAAAGCAGGCACCAACATCAGCCCTATACCCCCTCACCCAATGGCCTCTCCTAGCCCCCCAGACTTCGGGCCTGTCACGAGACTAGCAGGACCTGCAGGCCTATTGTTAACCCAAGGGATGGGCAAGGGGTCAGAGCTGGAGAAAAGCAGGGTGAAAAAGGGGAGAGAGCAGCCGCTGTTAATGAGGGGCAGTCAGTTTTGCTCCTGTATACACAACAGTAAAGCCACAAAGCATGATGGGATTGATGGCTCTGCAATGTGAAAGGTGGTTGATTTAATTTGCTGTGCATTTGAGGATTACTAAATTGTACAGTATGAACACAAGAGTTAATTGTGATCTGCGTACAGGGCCCTCTGGGTAAACTTATACCTGCTATAAAGGGCTGGCTGGCATACTGGCTGTAGCAGGGGCCATGGGCATGGGCAGGGTAGCTGGGAGTAGAGGCATCTACAGAGCGGCTGGACTGGTGGGGCAAGATGTCAGCTAGAGCCAAGTCCCCAACAGAGGAGGGGGTGAAGGGGGCAAAGGATGCCTCATGGGGCTCTCTCTTTACACACATGGAAGGTGGATATGATGGGTGAGAGTCTGCCAGGTGGAAACAAAAGAATAGGAAAGGAAAAACAAAAACTAGATGTAATGTAGACATGCAACTCCTCACATACTGTACATACAATCACTTTTGTCACTCGGATGTATGGTGGGATATATAGCTTTCTAAATTTCCTAGTAACCAAAACGAAAAACAAATCATGCACATAGCCACAGGGCAATACATCAAACAGAGACAGGAGTTCAAATCCTTGGCAGATTTGTATTTTGAGATAAAGGTAGCCTAAAAGATGAGGAAAATTAAAAGAAGTTCCTACTTTATGTTGACTTCTTATCTTTTCCTATCTTTTACCTCAAGACCAGACGTACTGAATGGATTCATATGAATTCCAAATAGATAAGCAGTCTTTAACAGTTGATTTGTTCATTTACATATCTTCTAACAATAATCTCATATACATTCAACAGTAATTTATTCAGCTAAGTGGAAACATACACCAGTGAAATGTTGCAACAACACAGCGCACCTGATCAATCAAGCTCGAACGCATAAAAAATTTCCCCGAAGGTTTTTGGGTAAACAAACAACATAATCTCACGACTGTTTTCTCACAACAAAATCACTCCCATAAATAGCCAAACAATCGGCTCACAGACAGTTCAAAACTCTACACTTTGATCTAATTTGGCTGATGAGTCTTGGCATCTTTCATTTCAGAGGCTCTGCCTCTCGAACCTATGTAATCAATGTGAGCTCTGTCTCCAGGCCTCTCCGCGTCTGCTGCTGAGCCTGTTCTGTTCGCTGGGGCCTTTAGGGAGAGATGGCTCTTTCCCGACACCATGATAGCCTCATTAGCTGCTTCCCCCATCATTGTTGTTTTACAACAGGACTGTGTGTTGCAATTCCTCATTAAGATAAGGGCTGTTCTATGGAAGCGGGATGCAACCCTGTTAGCCCTATGAACATAATGCCAGGGAATCAGGCAACATAACTGACTACTTTCCCATAGAAATCTATTGCAGGTTCTTCAAATCTCTTTCTTTATCTTTGTCTTTGTGACAGCTTTAGTTGTTAGACAGAGGTACTGCAATTGCACTGAATACCTTTATCACAGAGAGATAAATACCATTGTTACTGAGGAGATGACAACCTTTAACAATGCGCATTTCTGACTTATGATCAAATCATTAAAAAGAATGGTTGCCATGAGTCTCTGGCATGAACAGAAATATTCTAATGATTGGGCTTTACATTTAATTGGTTGGACCACAAGTTTGTCACATGTGCTGTACAAGCGTTTCATCAATTTATTGGAAACAGTGTCTGCACATATGGGAAAGACTGCAAATGGCGAGCACTCGGTTCTGCTCTCCAGTTAATTATAGCTAACATGAAATCTGTTAACATATTTAAAGTTAAAACAGCTGTCAAAGGTCCTGTTACCCTGTGGTTGATTTGAAATGCAAAACAACTCTTATCCCCTCAGCAAAAAAGCAGACATTCATTTATACAAGACAATATAGCAGCTAGCCTCCGTCAGAAACACAGCAAAAAAAGCACTATACTATAATATATACTTTGATCGCTGGCATTACACATTCACAGCAGGCCTCAACCAGCTAATAGGAATTTCAAAGCCAACCAAAAGGCTACTTTATAGAATGATTTTACAGCAGCTCCACATATTGTAAAAACTTCGAGGACATAAATGTGAACTTTAAGATGATACTGAGCATGCCAAACATGAGGCCCAGGCTGAGCCTGTTTACACTGTATCTGAGACTTCCTGCATACTAGTGTAGTCCTCTGTTTCCTTAGCGCCTGAGCAACCATTGTCAAACAGACATGGGGTTAGGACGCAACAACAACCGATACAAACGCTGCGTTCGAGATCACTGAACTCTGAAACTAATCAGACATGGTGTTGCTTATTGTCCTGGAGACGAGGCAAAGCCCGGGTAAAGGGAGCCTGTCAAATCACAGGCCTTGATGATGGAGATGGAAGATAAACTCAGGGTCCTTGGGGACTCTTCTACCCAGCAAACACATCTCTGAGAGAGCGGAGACGCTATAGAGTTCTCCAACATCTGTCTCTGCTCCTCCACTGATGCCACATCTCCAGACCCCATCAACCATAGAAATGGACTGTTAAGAACCTACAACAGTCCTTGGAGTGATGCGTGCAGATATAGCTGCAACAGCCCTCTCTCAAGTGAGCATTTCATTTTTAAACGTACACCAAGGAACTCTGGTGCAAAGACCATTTACTGGCAGAACTCTTGTTTTCAAAAGGCTGACATTCAATCTATAGAGAACTTTTTTTCCATTCCTACTGTTGAAGATCACAGCAAAACTTCCCTCGTGTAAGTCAGGCAAAGTCATGCAGAGAGTCAATAGAGAATTAAATATTAAATGTATCTCAACAAGGACAAAGTCAAATTTGCTTAAAGTACAGTCAGTTAAACCCTTACCTTTTCTTTCCTGCATGGTAGAGGTAATTTATAACAACATACACAAGAAAGGAACAAAGTTGTCAAAGACTGCATCCAACTGCCAGTGAGTAAAGAATATTTGCGGGGGCCAAATAGCTTGAATTTCCCATCCACATGTTTAAAGCAATTCATTATCAAATGTGTGCTCAAAGGTTAGCGTGCTATGGTGAGGGTCGCTTGATATAAACATTAATTTCCGGGGTTGGGGCTGCAGGCTTTAACTGAGCTGAGACAAGCCGTTTGTCACATGGCCACACACCAAGCACTGCAGGTTGGATGGCTGCTGGTTGTTATAGAGTAGCTTGTACTGCCAAGTCATAAAACAGACCCAGAGTGTGGTGTGTGTTTGAGCTGAAATTAATTGGGATAAAAAGAAAAAAAAATCTATTTTTTCCCTCCCCCACCATCTAATCTGGACAGTTTTGTCATGTTTCACTCATAGGAACAAAACAAAATGGATAGGTGAGAAGGAAGATACACCAGATACAAGGACAGATGGAATATCATTGGATGTTCACATCTGATGGAGTTATAGTAGGTCAGAGGGGAGTCCATTTACACCAAGCCTCCCTACAGGTACTGGTGAAAGTGATTAGAGTCCAGCCCACACAGAGGCCACTGAACTCTCACTAGGTGTAACCCTTTTTAACTATATAACTAGTTAAAATATTATACAAAATTTAAAGCTATGGTTTGAGACTAGAGTGGAAAAAGACAAAATAGACAGGATCTGCAGGATACTGTGTTTTGTTTACTGTGTTCAATTACCAAAAGAAGAAATGCAGGCACACAAATGCTGGACCCGAGCCAGAGACCAGGGGTGAATGATGACATGCTCTTCTATGTACCCACTGACACACACTGTTCACCCACTGGATGCACACACACACACACACACCAGCTTTTCTACAGTTTGCATACACTAACAAATTGCTCAATTGAATTCTTAACCAGTTGAATATGCAGTATTTTAAGCAAGGTAATAAGCAAGCATATAATGCTGTTCGATTTGATAAAGTGATCCACTCGCCAACATTATGTTTGGGAAGAAAAGAGAATATTCTCTCCTTTAATATTTTTCCACTATGATTGTAACATTGCAATTATGTTTAATTCAAATGCTGAAAATCTCGAGCCATTCACTGTACAGGAGTGGAAATTCGTCTCCTTGCAAAGTCCCAACAGTGCATTTCCTTGCCCTGAATCTCTGTCTCTGACTGGGCCGTCGCTGCTCACCCTCCTAGGTAACTGTCTCTTTCACACATTAGGGTAAACAGAGGACACAAAAGATGGTTGACATTGGGTTTGCAAGCGCCCTTGGAATGCAAAACTGAGCACTTCATTAATCATTCATCTTTAATAGATTATGCAAATTCCGGGACATAAAAATCAACAAGATCAATAACTGTATGAATTTTAATTGGTAGCAAAAACATTTAAAGAATGAACATAATCTCGTGGCTCCATCCAGTATGAGAGCATAATTTATTGATAATTGGATCTCAGCCTAAGTGAGGAAGGTAATTTAGCATTTTTTCTTGCCTTGGCATACATTCCTATTTACAGGGTTTGCTAATGGCAGAAAAAATAATATTATGCACTAACAACCTACAACCAATCAAATACTTCATGCATTACTTTGCATAGTGTTGAAAATTAAGTAATAAAAGTTTACTGGATATTACTGCTGAGTTTAATTTGGAGCGTTGAATACTCAGACACATTCTGTTATTTTTTAAATGGCTGCACTAAAGTATGCTGTCATATTGCACTCAAAAGTTTTGTTAGTTCAACCTCCTCATTATGCAATTTGTGGCCCTCACATGTATTGCTTTAAGAGGGCCCCCAAGGCCCCCAGGTGGCTTGGAGGCCACCTGCTATGAGTGTGCTCCCCAGAGCGAGACCACTTTCGTGGGAGGAGTCCAGCATAAAAGACAAAAACACACCTTTCTTCTCCTGAGGCCCAACTTTCTGGGGCAAATCTACCTCCCACATATTCAGGAATAAAAAAGGGGTCTTTCTTTTCCCATCGCTCTGTGCCTGGGTCCAGGGCTGGACTATAGGGATCATTTGAGAAGGGCTACTGCAGTTTTCAATCATGCTGTCCTCCTCTTTGCTTACTCTCTCTCTCTCTCTCTCTCTCACACACACACACACGCACACCACAGTGGACTCATTGAGTTTAATGCCCACTGCATAATTATGGGTGTTTTATTAAAAGGCTGGCATATTATGCTGGAGTCAGTGTGGCCATCAGTAAACCTAACCTCTCCTGGGAAAACGCCTCAGCAGCCACAATGAAACAATATTTCAATTAACCAGACAGCCATCAACCTCGACAGCCGAGCAAAAGAAGGCAGTGCGCAATACAGGGTGGGTTAGTGTGGGTTACATGATACAGATAGTTAATGCTACATGAAATTCAATATACTGCACCTGCCATTACCTGCTGGCTCTCTGTGGAAGTTATTATTAAAAACAGTAGCCAGCTCATAAGTCGAAAAACACCTGTATTTTCAGTGTTTCTTGAAGTGCTTACATCTCATCTGGACCCTGGTCTCTCTCTCTCTTCCCGTAGAATGAGACAGCCAGCCAGCCAGCCACAGTGCAATTCCAGCTGCTGTCAATCAACACGCTATCATAGCCTTTGATGACAACGTCATGTTGTAGCGAGAACAGCAGCTGTCTCTCATGAGAAGTGCTCCCAGTCAATCTGTTAGTGGGCCAATCCAGGCTAACACAATAGCTGGTTAGGAAGCATGTGAAAGGCCTGTTTGATTTAATGGGCTCAGATGATATGTATCAATTGCTCTGTAAATAAACACAAAGAGGGCCTAAAAAAGGTGCCTTGAGAGATCATTTTTATTTGGTGATTTGAAGAATTTTATATTGCTGGAAAAAATGTGCGTGCCATCAGAGAGTGGCAGGCAAAACTTTGATGAGTCATTGATAATGCAGTATCTTAAATGAGAAGTCACTGAACACATTTTTTCCCCATTACCCAGTCCACTCAGAGGAGCAATTCTGACAAAGTAATAATAAGAAGAATCTATTTATTCTAAATTTATGGAGTTTCAAGTTTTGATTCTTTTGTTTGTGAGGAATGGATTGCTATACAGTATGTGAAAATAAAACCCCCCCAAATCATTGGATTGAATTTAAAGGAACTTTTAAATATCTATGGAGAAGTTCTGAGCAAAGTTTTGTAAACAGATTAGCTTGGCTGGTGATAGAAGACAAAGTAAAATTTAGAAGACTTTGGTAGTTCCATGTTAACACTTGCTATAATTGTGAATTTTAATGTTAATGATGGGAACTTTGCAGCAGAAGCAGAGTTAAACACAATGTGTCTGTGTTCTGATTGCTGAGTCCTTTAAGTTCGACTACCTCGCTGCAGATGTCTTTGACACTGTTGCAGCCGTGTTTATTCTTTTAGGGATCAATGTAGCGAGAGTCGGATTGTACCTGTTACAACAGAGTAGCTCTGGGAGACGCTGGACGCGAGGTCGGAGCTGGCGCTGGTGGAGAGGCTCGGCTTCACGTCTTCCAGGCCAGCGTTCAGGGACGGGAGAGCGTATTCATTCGCCTGTGGACAAATATGCAAGAAATGCAAAAATGTGTCACCAGACATGCACCTGTGAATAGGTGGTGATGAAAAATGCCCATTCAAACTTTTTCATATAAAATATTTTCACATTCCACCATACAGTGTTATGATCTGGTTAATATCCCTTCGGTACTACAAGCAAGTCCACTTTGGGTTACAGATTTAGAGCAGATCTTCCTCTTAAAGTGACAACATGTGAAATATGTCTGAAGATAACGCCTGGTGTATCTGAGGAAGCTGTCTTTGATCCTCTCTCTGTGTTTTCTTCTGAATATTTCCTGTGAATTCTGTGAACACCACTGCTGCCCCCTCCCAATGCATCCCGTTGCTGCTTCCCTGTGCTTTACCAAGACCCATGATGTATGCATGCATTAGGGCTCGTCTGAGGAGACGGCAGAAAGGGAGACCGGGATGAGAGAGGGATTGGGAGAGGAGTGAAAGGACGGGGTGTCAGCTGGCTCTTTGTGCTCCACTGCAGTCATCCCTGTGACCAGTCAAGGGAGGAGACATTCAGGGCTTTGTTACAGGAGAGACATGTGGTGTTTTTTTCCCTTCTTTTTTAAAAGCAGAGTACAACCTCAAAATCAACCTTTGTGCTTTGCCTCCAGGATGAACACGTAAAAGTGGGTTAATAAAATGCTAAAATAGTAGGAATAGCTAGACTTTAATAGATGTAATAACATTAGTATTACTTACCTTATATTGAATTGCATTTATTTTCTATATATATAATAAAATAAAACATGCTGTGCCACTGTAGCTACCTCTCATTCGCAATTTCTCAAAAAACACAGGAGTCCACTGTGCACTCGACAACTTCATGTGAGGATCAAGCATCAATTGTCCTCTTTAGTATTTATTCACTTTAATCTCAGGTTAAGACTGTGCTAGCAGCTGTGATGAATCCTGTTTGTTAATGAGATGACACTTCCTGACCTGACTCCTCTTTAAAAGGATAAGTGTGCGCGCACACATTTGTGTCTGCGAGTGTTTGCGTCCGACTGCTTGTGTGCATCTGTTTGTCTCAATGGGACGGGGGTCCCACAGGGGCAAGCTGGTGACCCCAGTCTTGTCTGCCTCTATCCCAGATAAACTCTAATTGTCTGCTTACAACTGTTCCCTGGCACTAGGCTGGATGTTCCTCTCTATTCCGCTGGGCCTCAGCAGCACAAGAGCCATTTTGTCATGCAGATGGGCTGTGGGCAGGGCTGGGCGGAGGGCGAGTGGCAAGCACAGAGGGGCCTGAATGACCTGACCACATGGCTGCCAGCAGTGTGGGAGGGATGAGGCCTATTCAGCCTGGCCTCTTCAAAATGGCTTTTTAATGCCCTGACGCAGACACCAGACAAGCCTCTAATAGCCTAATATCCCACCTTTTCACCAGTTTAAGAAAAGGAGGGGGTGTTGGAAACAGGGAGGAAAAAGGTGGTGCACAGAAAGAGTGGAAAGCGGCCTGATTAATATTACATTAAATTAAAACTGATTTTTCTGGACCATTCTGATGCCGTTTTTCTCTACCCTCCTCCACCTTCCTCTCGTCTTTTTAATGCCTTCTCCTCCACTCTTTGTGATTGCAAGTCATTTCCAATTCGTTTTGGTATTGATCTTGCCGTAGAAATCACTTTGGCAATTAGCTGCATTAGGGGCTGTATAGCAGGCAGAGGGGCTGTCCCTCTGATTTATCGCCGCTGTAATTCCCCGTGATCGCGCAGAGATGAAAATGAACTCAATTAGGGCACTGCTAAGGCTGCATGGGCACCCACGTAGAGTTCCAATAGAAAAATTAATAGTCTCTTGTTCTTTAACAGTCTAATAAATGTAAATAAAGGTTATTTGCTATAATAGGCTTTAGGCTTAGGTTGCTTTAAGCAAGAAGTTGTACAGAGATTTTTTGTCACTAGTTTATTCATTTTATAATGTTAGAAATCGGTGCAAATGAATTTTATTGTTGGTTTCTGCAATTTAAGGACATACAGGGACCAAGAAACAAGTCTGTCAGTGCAGGGCTGTAAATGTCAACTTGAGAAAGAAATCTGTGTGGCCAACCTGCTCAGGTTTGATGTGTTCTGAAGTGGGGAAGACATCAGGGTAAGAAGGACGTTCAAACACGCGGTCCAGGGCCTCCAGCTGCTGCTGGGTAAAGGCGTCCGCTCGCAGATGCTTCCTTAAGCTCTCCACGCTGCCCTGAGAGTCACTGCCAGGGCCCGAGCCATCAGAGCCATCTACAGAGACAGAAGGAGAGAAAGAACGGGAGGAGGAAGAGGGGGAGACGACACTCTGTGTCAGGGCACGGCTCATCTTTTTTACCTGACATTATTCTAGCAGGCTACCAATGTGAGATAAGCATGAGGAGAACATTTCTGAGCTCAATGGGTATGAGAGTGATGGCATGAGGAGAAGTAGTAAATTTAAGGAGGCCCACCAGCATGTCTGCCTTTCATCTCCCTCTTTTTTTCCACTGTCTCGCTCTCTCTTCCTATTGCAGGCATACACTTACTCAAGCACCCACCCCCCCATCCACCTCTCTTTCGCAGCCACCATCAGCGCGGTCATCATGTGATAGGTCTATGGTAATTGATGGATTACCTTCAGTGCAAATATATACTTGTAAGGGAGCGCGTGTGTTTCAGGAGGAGAAAGTAGGCCTGGCGATTACATACAGAGCCCCTCATTCTGCCAGCGGGAAATGGAGAGCCATTATTTAACTGTACTATTTCCTCCTGAACATATTACCCGTCCCTCTCTCTGTCTCTCTTTCTCTCCCTCCATCCCCCACATATTGCCTGTCTGCTGGAAAACAGAATGGAGTGGGGACGGTACTCGGGGCCGAATGAGGATGGGGCGTCGAGGGCAAACGTATGCATTTCCTCACTCGGTCGCACTCTATATAAACAAATGAGCCTATGCTTCCCTCGTTCTCCTGATCTCTGACCCTATCAACTCGGCCAGGGAGCCCGCCACCGCTGCAGCTCTCCCTTAGCTCACACATCAAGTCCTGAACACCGTAAGGAAAAAAAGCAGCTAAAACCTCCAGCCAGCATCCCAGGAACCTCCACTCCACTGCTTCCCTCCCACCACCCTCCCTTTTCTCCCTATACCCCACTGCCAACAGCGGATGAGAGCTTTAGCTCTCGTACAAATCTGTCATTCTAAATTTGCAGCAGATTATGTTCTCTCCTGGGCGAGCCGGCGGTGATATATGATATGCAAGGCCGCTATTGATTGCCTGATCCGCCAGCAGAGGAGGGAGGCGAAATGAACTTGGAATGAACATCATGCCTCAACTCATTGTGCGTATAATACTCTACTTAATCCCACATTTTTCTGTGCTATGGAATTCAATTGATCAATCATGTTCCACTGATGGTACCATTTCAGGGGCGTTATTGCCATTCTGCTCGGCTGCTTGACCTTTTTTCAATGGCTGAGGCCAGAGGATGAACCCGACTCGCACCAAGAAATAGATCCATGGAGAGAAGGGAATGGAGAGCTGCAATTGGGTATGAGTCTGTGTATGTGTAGAGGGGGAAGGGTGTGCATTGGTGGGAAAGTATATGTGAGTTTCACCACTAAAACATATTGACTTTAGCTTTGTGTAACATTTAAGGAAAGAATTTGTTTTGTTTTTCTCCTATACCACATTTTTTTTCCCTCAATCAGTTTACCAAGGATTTTAGCAAGGCTTTTTCTCTCTTTTTACTGTCTTTCATTCTCTTCTATTTTTTAAACAGCTCCTTTGGGTGAAGGGTTAGGGTTGATGGTGGTGGTGGAGCAGCATTAGCGGTGCTGTATGAAACTCAATTGTTGTCTGTGGTACAGAAGAAAATGGAGTCATTAATTACCTTGTATCAGCTGGTTTGAGAAAAGAGGCAAGCTCGATCAATAGCGAGTGTTTGTCATTCACAATAGAAGAGCATGCTTATACTCAGCAGCCCCCAAGCTTAATTAGGCTTTCTAAACTGGCAACAAAAAGGACATACTGTAGATTCCAAATCATAGGATCCTTTTTGTGCACTCTGTAATCTAATCTAAAAATAATCAAAAGCGTCACTGCCAAAATTGAAAACCCAATTTTGGAACCTGCGAAATGACTGAGAGCCACTTTCATACAAGGACTAACATTAAAATGTCGTGATGTTGTTAAAGGTTTGTTTACACCAGTAATGTTTCAAAAATTAAAGTGAAACTGGCTGAAGGTTTTTAATCATATTCCTCTCAGAAACGCAGTTTTTTTTTAAAAAAAAACCCTCCTTGGTTATGTATGTGAATATATTTCAAATTTATGTGGCCAAAAAAATTACTGATTTAGCCGTTAAATAGATATAATAGTAAATCATTTATTTTCAGAATTTGCCATTAGGAGGTTCATGTTTGACATAAATCATAAGATAGCTGCTATAAATCAGATTCATCCTTTGACAGTCAGTGTGTCAAGTGAAGTGTGACGCCCGACTGCCAGATACGTGTGTGTGTGTGTGTGTGTGTGTGAGTCCGTGAGTCTCATTGACTAGCTTTTTTCAATTTCTCACAGTTTCTTAAACCCCTTTGGGTGTCTCAGCAGGTATTCTCTTATCACTCCCACCAGCACTAGCTGAATGCATCTCTTTGTTTTAACACCAGAGTGTGAAGAGACAAACCGAGATAAAAAAAAACAAAACAAAAACAAGACTCTCCAATGGTGACGTTCACACACTCTCCCTGAACAGCAAAAGGACTTTTTGGTAAATACTTGCTTTGATCAGCTCGAAGAAATGGATGTTTGTGTCCAAAAGTATATATAGTATATATATTCCGTCATGATATATTCAAACATTTAAGGTGGACTGTAAAGCTGAGTACCAAACACCAAAGACAAACTCCATCAGTGGACATGAAACTACAACTGCTCTTCTCGTTTAACAATACTGTGTGCACCTCCAGCAAACAATCACACTTTCAGCCATTTGTACACACACACACACACACACACACACACACACACACACACACACACACACACACACACACACACACACACACACACACAGTGTTAACCAATGACAGTGGCTACTGTGAATGAGACTACAACAGTATCAAAAGTTGTTCTGTCTTGCTTTGTCTCTATGGGGGATGTTAACGTCCTATCTTGGCATGGTGGCACTTTATGTCCTTCTTTCATCTCCCCCTGTTCCTGTGATAAGATAACTCGGAGGAGAGTCGAGGTGGTAGTGGGGGGGCTTGTTTGAAAGGCAAATGAATTCCTACACGGAGCTCGCTCTCTCTGTAAATCAATGACACAGGGTTTCCCAGATCAGAAGCTGTGAGTCGACTGTTTACTCATTCGTCCTCTGCTCATAGTTGAAATGATGCTATCGCAAATTGCGGATCATTTGTTGACGTTTTAAAAATGCAGTTGAGCTTGGAAAAGAGAGAGGGAGAGAGAGAGAGAGAGCGAGCACAAACAAAATGGTATACCCAGAGGGTGAACACTCCTTCCCTGTAAGCCAGCTATATTTATGAAACCTCTGAAGCGGAAAGGAGAGAGGTGGGTGGGGTGGTGGTGGAGAGAGAGAGAGAGTGAGAGAGAGAGGCAGCAACACTGCCATGGCTGTTAAGATCCTGTTATGTTGTGGCGTGTTTAAGAGCTTTATTAATTCGATTTAGCACCACCAACCAGTGTACTGACTGTCAGCAGGCATAGTGATGCTTATTTGATATTTGCGCTCGCTGCCAGCATGGAGGCTGCATCGATAGTATTTTTGAAGCACTCTACTTATTTTATTTACTTGAATTCACATTCTTAGATCCAGGCCAATGCAAAAAGTTTATAATGACAAAATAAAAAGTACATGACTATTTGGATCCAGTAGGTGAGTCTATAATATTAACAAGCATAGCTCAGAGTGAGTCAACTTAGAGGGAGTTGGACTTTAAATGTAAGGTTGATGGTTTGATTCCTGGTTCCTACACTACACACACGTCAAAGCATTTTTGAGCAAAAACACTGAACTGTGCCTAATGTATTTGGGATCAAAACTGTCTGCCAAATGAATGTGAAGTAATTTTTGTGCACCGTTTGCAAAAATTAAAAATGTGCCAGTGCAGTGAGACTATTGCAATACTTTGCAATATAGTCTTCAAATAGGTTTCTAAACCAGAAATCAGACCAGTTTAAAGCAGAAAAATGCTTAACACTGGTTAGCACTAAGGTTTAAATCTTTTTTCACCTTCGAGAATAAATAATTTACATTTCAAATTACAGAGAAAAATGACTTGATAAGGATATTTTATGTCTCCATCTTCAAAATGACTCAATTCCCATCTTTTACTTTTTTGTCCTCCTCTGCTTCTCTCTCTACTCTCCTCTGGACCAGTCTGTCATTTAGCGTTGCCACCCTGTGTAGCAAGTATTTGTGGAAATGCAATTAACGTATGCCTTCTCTTCTCTCGCCTTTTCTCCCTTCTCCAGCTGAGTAATGCACCGCTCCATTAATTCTCGGCATTGGTGCCCATAATTGACTTTTCTCTGACATGATTCCTCTCCATTGAGTGAATTCCCTCTCCTTATATTTTGTGACGGATCTCATTGTATATTGTTTACAACTATATATTAGGAGTCTCGCGCAGCCATGTTGCTGAATGCCGAAGACTCTGAAAGAAGAGGAGGGGCACTATGAGAGGAGAAATGAAATGTTGAAGAGAAAGAATGACAGAGGTAGAGCAGAGAAGGAGGAGGGGGATAAATGCAATGTGGACCCTTTTGTGTCCTCCTCCATCGTCGGGGCCCTAACAGTGTCTGGTCTCTATGTTACGCTCGGTGGCCCCTCTCAAACCTGGGCTTTTCTCTTGTGCAGACACCCCATCATGGCACTCATGATTCCATTTATTTCTGCCTCACTCTGGATGCATTTATTTTCTAAAATGATCCTCTTTTGACTCATTGTCATGGACTGGCTTGACTAGCCAACCAGTGTAGGCCAATGTTCAAATCCATACACTAACCGATCTAAACTCCAAAAACAGGTCGTATGTGTTAAAAGATACACACTGGACAATTTCCAAAAAGGGCCAAATGTCAAATTTGAACCAATCAAAACAGTGACTGTATTCATTTTTCCTCCGGCTATTGAACAAGGTTGATGTGACTCTGGCTACTGCGTACAATCGCTTTTTTATGTCATGAATGAACAACCTGCTGGTGCCATATTTTTTTCTCTCGCCGTGCTCACACACTCATCAGCTCCTTCTACACTCATCCCACACCCACGCTACAATCACAAGTTATGACCTTTGCTTTCTCCATCAAATTTATCACTGTAGCTCCCTGCTGTCTGTCCTCCCTAGAGCTCCACCGGGCTCCGACTGGGACGTGGTAAGCCAGCGATGAAGGAAACATACAGTTAGGTCACATCAACCTGACTGCATACAGCAGCAAGGTCAGGACTGAGTTGTCACTATGTGCTAAGACTAGGAAAACGCTGAACTGACACAGTAAAGCAACAGCTCTAATAAAAACAGCATTTCCTTTTGAAAAGAGAACAAATGAATTGGCTCAGAATCATCTACAGGAAATGAATAGAGGGCCCAAACTTTTTAAATGAGTGCATGGACTTCCAGCACCAACATTTGACAATGGCACAGCAGTTGTCACCCAATCCTCTGTTTTTTATTCTTGGCTTCCACTTCTACCATAGGTTTAAATGACTGAGTGAGAGCACGCTGCACAACAGGCTAATTTCCCCACTTCACTATTAATGCATTTGGCAGGAACAACATCCCATTTCCTGTAATGAGATACACAAATAAATCTGGCTATGGATAGATTCAGGGTGGTGTAGTGGTGGTGGTGGTCGTGGTGGTGATGGTGGTGGGAAGAGGAGGGGAGTTGAGGTGGGGGCAAAGGAGGGGGCGCATTGAGACGCATTCTCCCAGCTCTGGCATAATTGGTATCGCTGCTTGCAGACATGCAAACCAATCTCTCCACAGATAGGGTTGAGACTCTCTCTTTCCCCCCTTAAGGCTATTTCTTTTGTCTTTTCGATCACTTGCACATCCAAGGGGGGGAGGGGGGGGTAATTTGTGAATTAATAGCTTTTCTCTGCAGAATTGCAAATTCTTTTAAATGTCACTATGTTCGCTGTGTGAGAAGCATCCGAAGCCACAGAGTCACTAACAGACACGCAACACACCTTTCCATGCGTATGTGTATGAAGTAAATGCATGCACAAATCCTGAAACTAATCCTTGCACAACTCTCACTGAAGCTGCCAGGACCTCCTCCTTCTTCCCTCCTTGCCTCATCTACCCACTTTTTTTTTCTCTCATCCCCCTATTCCTCCGTCTCTCTTTTCTCCTCTTCACATCTCTACTCGAAGCTGTCCAGTGTAACATGCTACTTTTAATTTGCAATAACACATGACAAGGACAGATTAATGGCTCTTATGGCACCTATGTCCCTGAAGCTCGTCTTACGGGGACCTGGTGTACATAACGCGTGTCACACTACATTATCTCTACAGCCCTCCGGTAATGGGGACCTTTTTCTTCCTCAAAGGGCAATCGCTAACTTCAGCCACACCGGGAACACACACCACCAGTGTCACACTGGCGGTACAAGGACTGTGCATGGCGCTTTGTTTTTTCATATTCATCCTGGTCAAATGAACAACAGTGCAGGCGCAGATCTGTGATGATTCCAGGTTGAAAATTTTTGAACAATGTCCAGGTCTCACACTCTCTTTCAATATATTTATTCACTTATGTATTTTCTCATTTAAGTTTACATTTTAGAACATACACATCAGCCGTGACGTAGCCTTAGCTTGCCCGGGCCTTTTCTACCACTCAGGTCTGCCTGCAGCTGAGACTGTACCTGTAACTTTGTTTTAACAATGCTGAAATATTAAATCCAGATTAAGGGGAAATGGGTGCCAAGCATAGAATCATTCAAAAATTAGTGCTGCCTCTTGTTGTTGAAAATCCCCTGCTATCTTTGCCTGATAACAATTCTAAAGAAGTGACTCTGTGCATTGCTTTATATTGGACTGCATGCCATTAAAAGGGAAAATGTGATCTTCAGTTCATATTATTACAATTACTTTAGCTTAATTCATTTCAATTTTTGGTTCATTATTGAAAAAAAATCTTCCCCACCTCGTCCTCTAAACTCATAATCCTGGAAAAGCAAAGACAGCAATTGAGAGGAAAGTTTGGTGATCTGATTGACCAAAGCAAAAGAGAAGGTTGTCTAACTTCAACTTACAATGTCCTATTTTCCTTCCATCCAAGTGGTTGCCACTCCAGAGAACTAAAGAGACAGAAACATAAAAGAAGGAAGTGGCCTGTTTTAAGTGCTCTTTGAGATAGATTTTTCAACCACATCATCCCACTATAGCCACGTCAAAGCAGCACCGCAGAATCACACACAGACACACGCGTAGCCCCCTCCCTGCCTCCACCGGTCTGTTCCTACACCTGTTCAGGCCTCCACCAGGGACATGTTAATTCATAGGCATTAAAAAAGCCAATTGTTTGCACAACCGATAATCTATTAGCCCTCAGGCAGTGTGTGTCCACTCTTGTCTTGCCTAGGAATGAGAAATTCTGGCTTGGACCAGATAGGCTTCCACTTAATCTTTGAGCGTATCTAAGTCTGTATTCTTGCCAGTCCCCTGGTATTGTATAGTCTAGTGTGTGGTCATACAAAAAAGCCCTTTATTATTTGGTTTTAAATGCTGTTCAGCACCTCAGAATGAAATGCAATTCAGTCAAAAATGTATTCATACAACTATATACTGCAGAATATTAAATGACTGGTAGTTAACTGATGGTATCAAGGCAGAGAATCACAGAAGAGCTTCTATTTCATCCTTCTGTTATGACATAGAAATGAAAGGAGAAGCAGCACTGATGCCTTGCCAAGGGGGATTAGAGTTGTATGACAGCTACTGTATATGGGATATCTACAGTACGCCCAAGCATGTTATAAAATTGAGATGCAGCTCTGTAGGCGTATGGTAAAACGTGGGGCATCAAAAAAGCTGATTGAATCACAACACTCAACACTTGGCCTGCCCGATATACAACTTAACAAGTCACTGGAGACAGCACATGGAAACACACTTGGCTGCGGTGCTGTCATAAATGCCATCTTCTTCACACACAGGAAAAAAAAAAGAAAGTAGGAGACGAGTGATGGGGGAGAATTAAAACGATGGAAAACAAAAAGGGATCTTGTGTCTCTTCTTACCATCGTCTCGTTTCCTCTTCTCGCCGTTGGAACGGGGGATACCCAGAATGCCGTTGATGGAGTAGGATCCTACGGGATCGTTGGAGGCGCTGGTCACAGGAGGGGAGGCTGTGCTGGGCACTGATGGAGAAAGCTGGGTTAGTGGTGTACACTCTCTGTTTGTGTGTGTGTCTGCTTGCGTTATTTGCGTGTTTATTCCAATGTATGTAAAGATGATGAATGTGTTCATGTTTTGGTTTCTTGCCGTTTCAACAGTTCTGATTGGGTCATTTTACTGTGTTGTAATCTGTGTGCATAGCCTCATTCACGCTCACCTATGGTGTGGCCGGGCGTGGAGAGCGGTGTAACAGATCCATCGGGGGACGGGTGGAATTGCTGCTGGACTTTGGTGCGGATAATCCTGGTAAAGTGAACAACAGACACGGATCAATCAATTCTGTTTCCAGAGCATGGAGATTTCACACCAGACCCAGTTGCCCGTGGGACGCTTAAACACAGCACATCACCTCCACTTACACCCATGCATGTACAAGTGCTCCATCGTTCGGGGCACTTGTATCCTCATATTCAGGCCCCTGTCACAAAAAGCCAATTGCGCGGCCTTAGGGGCAATCTCTCAGCTCCTGTATGAGGCTGAATGGGCCTGCCCCCTGAGATTGTGGATTCAATCTAGTTGGATTCTGAGGTTAGAAATATGATAAAGTCCCCCATACCAGTGAGATGTGATGTGGCGGGAAAGTCTTCATTGCACTTTGGTCTGAATGATCTTGCAAACAAAGCATGAAATCACATCAATTCACCTCAATGATCAGCTTCACTGGCTCTACCTGGCCAACTCTAATAATCTCCCTCTCCCTCTCCTGCTCCCCACTCCCCTCTTTTCTCCCCATTCGCTCTTTCTCTCTTCATCTCTTAGAGCTGATCTTTCACTCCTCTCACTCCCACCCTCATCCTCTTTTTCTCATTTCCACTCCACTTTCCAACGTGCTCTCTGTTTCACTGTACTTTAAAATGTGTCTCACTCGTCTCTTCTCTCTCCTCTCTTTCTCCACTCATCCCCATTTTTTTTGTATTCCTCTGTATTTCTCTGTCATCTCTCTGGTGTCTGTTGTACTTTTTTGGTCTTTTTGTTGCTTAGTGCAGCACTTCAGGCTCACCGCATAGGATCAAAGCCTATTGATCTGGACTCCAGGATAGAAAAGTGGACGACAAAAAACAGAGAGGAACAGCGAATGTAAATGATGATATATAAATTATATGTGACAGGAAAGCGATTGTGTCTCATTGGCCCGATCCGAAACCATTGCCACATCCAGTGTCTTTTAATCTCTTGTGCACTTTCAAATAAAATTAAATAAAAAAATAAAATATGGTGTCACAATCATATGAAAAGATGACAAAAATTAGAGGCTGACGACAATGTTAATTTTGTAAATTTGAGGTTTGCTGTAAACAGAAAGAGTCGGATTTATAAAATCTCAGCCTGAGCTATTATGGGGCATGATCACATTACATTAAATACAACCATGCTAATCTTTTCACTGACAGACGAAAGCGAGATCATTTAATAACAGGCAGCTATGTTTACTGACAGAAATCCCACATGGAGGCCCTTTGACTCACGAGGGGTGACAAAAACAAGACTTTTGCAAATGGTGTGTCCTTGTGTCCCAACAATCAGTTCTGAAACAAGCAGCTATGGGGTTAACTTCCTCGGGGGCAAAAAAATGTACATCGGACTCTTTTCATTCCCCTCAGTATCTCATGCGTCCCTTATACTCTCTCCTTCAGGCGGGGCAACAAAGGTTAGCAGCGTCCTCCAGAACACACATCAATATTTTATTTGAATTTCTAACATCTCAACACAACAGTTATCTGACCTCATGACTCGAGGGAGCCTCATAAATTCAAGGACTTTGTTTCCAGTCCATGTTGTTGGTATTGAATAAGCAATTTGGATGGATGAATTAACGACTTTGGTGTTTGGCTGTTCTAAAAAAATATCCCCAAAGAAATATTAAAAAGTGGATCAATATGATTGAAAGCCGCTTAAGACCTTATGGGTAAGCCTCTGTCCACTGGGCATGGTGTAGCAGGTGGAAACTCGTCTCTGCGGCAGCAAAACAAAGTGCAACCCAGTATCTGTGTAATCTTTAATAATTCATGCCGGGGAAAATGTGTTTAAAGCTAGGACATCCTCTTTAGTCTGCAGAGCAGAGGTCAGACCCTTAACCACAGAGACCACCAGGACTCCACTGCTTCTTACTCTCCCTCTTCATTTTCTTCCTCCTCCACATCTCTCCCATTCCCCCCTTTAAAATTACAATAGCAAGACAATAAAAGCAATATTTTAAAAAAGAAAATTACAGGGAGCTGCCACTGGAGTTAAGGTTTGAGTTTACAAATATTCCAAAAATACTCCTCTGTTATGTTTCTATGCAATAAAATAATCATCAACTAAACTAATAAAATAAAGAATGGAGCCTTGCTTGTTGCTATATCATGATTTGTGAAGCCAAGACATTTTTTTGCATTGCTACAAAGTAGCATGTTAATTATTAATAAGCAAGCCAACTTAGTATCAAAAGGAAACAGTTTCTTCTTAGTGTCGTTCTACACATCTCAAACCCAGCAGATCATAACGCATAAAACACTGCCACCAGTTTAAATACATTTTGCTCGGTTTTACGAACAACAGGTTAGAACAAAGAAGGGCGCCAAAAAGACCTGTTGAAACCATAATTTCTATGGCAGTCTGATTTTCTATTATTTCTTTCTCTCTTTTCTGTTGTAAAGATTCATCCATCTCCTCTCTTTAGCTGGATGTGTTATGAGACTCGCTTCAGCTCATTAAAATGTAATGCCGATGACCAGCTCTCTGGAACAGTGCCTCCTAACCAAAGTTCATCACTCGCAGGCACTATGGGGTTTTTTCACTTTGCACACATGCACTGCAGGCTTTTCGCGGGCGTCCTCTGTCTAAAGACACTTTGTCCACTGCTGTCCCGCTTCATGCGGAAAAGGTGAGGGTGTAGGGTGTTTGCTGCTTTAGCTGCATCAGTGGAACAGAAACTCTTTTATAGTCCATTGACCCAAAGACAAATACTGGTTCAGGATGGCAAATTTTAATTTTCTATAATTTGCTGGAATTATTATACCTAATAATAATAATAATAATAATAATAATAATAATAATAATAATAATAATAATAATAATAATAATAATACTGTGTTTGATTAAAACTGGAATAAGTCACAACTGAATTATGTGTGATCTATTATCGCTCCACATCCACCTCGGTGTTGGGAAACAGAGCAATCGGTTGGCAATAAAGAGGCTGCTGCCGCCTCTGTCGCAGTGTGGTCCGCGTATTGAACGACTTTGTTGGGTATTTCCCTCTGCCTCTGGATCTGGTTACGCGGTATCGATCGGTTTTTATCGAGACAGATGTGATTCTTCGTGGCCCCAGACGCCTCAGCCCCTCGGTGCTCGGCTGTGTCGCGGAGGGGCCGCACATGGGGTATTGAATTGCACTTGTGAGACCACCCCCGGACAGGCTCGGCTGGAAATAACTGTAGTTCAGCCTTGTAGGTATCTGCTTATTTCGAACCTGATTTACTCACATTTACTACGCTCAAGTGACAAGTTCGCCCCCTTAGATTTACGTCTAATTTTTAACATTTCGAATGTCTGACTCAAACAAGCTCTTATGTTTGCACGCATTTAAAAAAAAGAAATAGATAATTTCGAGCATAATTTATTTGCTTTGGATCAACACAGATTGCCTTTAGAAATAATGACTGAATTAAATATAGGCTGGTATTTCATCCTACCTGTTGATGGATGAAACGCTGGGGACGGTGTCGTTGTCGCAGACGCCCTCAGCCAGTAGTCGGTCCCTTATCTCCCACGCGAACATGGTTGGATTTTGGCGCTTGTATTCTGCGATTTTATCCACCACTTTCGGAGTTGCAACCTTTGGTTTAGAGCCACCGATGACTCCGGGTTTAATACTGCCGGTTTCATAGTACCTGTATGGGGACAGAGTGAGCGTTCCTGAATGGATCCCTCCTTTAATTCAACAATCCAGTAAGTCGTCTGAATGATGAGGAAAAAAAAGTGGATCAAAAATCGTTTGTGTGGAAACAAATCTCCGCCGACCTTCTGCAGTTACGTGTAGGACAAAAAATACCTACAAATATGATGGCGGCTTTAATCTACTGTTGGTTTTGGAAGTGTGCTGTTTTGTGGGCCAAATTGCGTGTCAGCTGGAAGGTGAACAGAGCGGATTTCCAACGAAAAGCAGTGTAATTAGAAATCACACACAACATAAGCAGTTTGGCTGTAAGAGCATAGCTTAGACCTCCATCCCAATGAGCTTATATACAGTAGCATGCACGACATGCCACCATGAACCTATTGATAAATGTTGGTGACAAACATTCAGTGTGTGTGAAATGAAATACCTCTGAAATGCCTTCTGATAGCTGAAAAAAATATATTTCAAAATATTATCTCACAGCATTTGTGCTCTGAAGGAAAAAAAACTGATGTAGATCTTACTTTTTGAAGGAGCTTTAACACTGATGGGGAAAATATAACAACTTAATGTATTTATGGTATTTTTTCGCATGGATTCTGATACTCAAAAGGTGAGCGTATGGTGGTGTGGCGTTTGGGTACTACAATCTGTACAACTGAAAAGTCAAATTTCGAGTGACCTCATGGTACTTTATAGAATGTTCATTACCTATCGTCCCTTATATCAATGCAGCCTCAGATTATTTCAGGATATTTTTTGTCCTTTATATTTAGCTTTACACTTCCCTCCTAAAATTAATTCATGATTATGATGCTTTTATCTTGCGGGGTTGCAGGTGATGGATATAAATCTCGGACGCAGGACTGCCTCGTGTTCAAGCAAAAAAAAAAAGAAGAAAGCAAGTAAAAAATGACCTGCCTACATAACCGATGACTGAGGCTGAAATAGAGCTGGGTGCGCATATACGAGCAATAGAAGATTGATGTTTGACACACATAGGGCTCTGTCGGTGGTGGATCCCCCCTTTTACCTGCCGAGGATTTTGCTGACACAGCCGTGACTGACCCGTAGCTGTCTGGAGATGTCGCAGGGCCGGACGCCCTGGTGGGCCAGCTCCACGATCCGCTGCCTCACCACGTCCGGGAGGGGTCTGCCGTTGACGAATACCCCACCGAGCTGGTTCACACCGCCATGCCCTGCGTGGGATACAACAGCAGCACAGGGGAGCATAACATTACACACCTGCAGGAGACACGGCTTCTCCTCACGCCGATTCGTTTTGGTTTCTTTCATTTGCCGGGAGAACGACGTGTGTTGTGTTTTCTTGCTAAAAAGGTTGAATCACATTACTGTTGACACACACACACACACACACGGTATAATTTACATGTGTACATACACACATTTTAATTTTGGTCAACAGTCTTACACTGTAAGATTTTTGTAAATATCTTACCAGTAGGTTAAATAATAACGTTAATAATAATAATAATAATAACAATAACAATAATAATAATAATAACAACAAACAATAACAACAACAACAACAACATGATGGAACAGTAAAACAACAAAAACAATTCCAAGTCCAGCTGTGTTGCTAACAAAAACACAACATATAAAATAGAATAAAAGTAATACCATCAACTACACTAAAAAAAACACTTCACTGGTTCTTTTGGAAACAACAAAAATAAATAGAATTATATATAATATATCCCTGTATATTGACCTGCTTAGGCAATATTTTCCAAGAGCATCTCTCCCCCTGCAGCCTAACACATGTCGCAGGATATTATGTTACAACCTGTTTAATTTTCCTCTTACAATTACTGTAAATAATTAAAATGAGCTTTGATAACTCATATTACAAACGCGGATGGTGCGAATGAGGTGGAATAAATAATTTATGCACAGTCCCGGTTCTTCTTTACGCATATCGTATGGAGGAAAGCATGAGGAAAATGAACAGTTATAGCTACAGTTTACATTTGCTTCAGTTAATTAAAATTATTTTCCTTTTTACCCTAGGGTTTATTCATAACCACTTCAATCTGGGTGAGAGATGGTAAATAAAGTGACACGTTCACATCCATTTACACACAACGTGCTCTCGTCTCTCTGAAAGTATACGTAATTTCACAGGTAATAAAAGCTTTGTATTTAAACTGCGGAGTTTCTGTTTTCACACTTAGTGGTAAATTATCTTAAACCAGCTTAAATTTGACTATTTCGAGGAACCTCTGACACAACAACCTCCAGAAAAGGGGAGAAAATAAAAAAACAACTTTTATTGCCCCATGGGCTCTTTTTTTAAACAACCCTAGAAATAACACTTTTATATAAACATGTTTATAATACATTACCAGCCATGTGCTTATTTTCTGTGCGTCGTTTTACTGTTATCGGAAATAACGTTATCTAAATCGATTTTAAGACGACTATTCGTGCAAACTTTAATTTTCAGCGTTTTAAGGAGAAAAGTGGATGTTAGAGAGAAGACTCAAGGTTTAAACATGTTTAGATAGAGCTGTGTTCTGTATTCAGTTCGTGTATAATGCACTGGAACATAACGAGCCTTAATGGGCTTAAAATTAAAAAAAATATGTATAAAGGCACCTTTCAGTATTTCTGACTGCGTCTTTTCTGTGAAAATCTCTGAAAAGCCTTGGACCTATTTTGCGCAAGAACTGAGGTCACAGCACAGAGATGGGTTTTTTAAAATCTCTAAACTAATTCAGTATACTCACGGTGCATCGCTGAGAAGGGGTCTGCTTTGCAGTGAATATCCATGGGATAGCAAAGGAAAGAAAGGTAATCGACTGAGGTCGCCGTTTCGCCTCGGTGATGCAGCTTTAAAAGGAGTAAAAAAACCAACAACAACAAGAATTTATATGTTGTGTAAAACAGTCCGCCTGGGCAGAGTCCGCAGTAGCGAATAACTTCTTGGGGGCGATGCCAAGTTTTCCTCCTGTGAAAGTCTGAACTGAAAAGTCTGCGGAAGGGCTGTCAGGTGCAGAGCATGACCCACGCGTGTGCAGAGCGCACCAGTCGCAGCAACATCGGCTCAAACCAGGTTACTGTTTGTGTTTAAAGGACGTCATGAGGGAAAAAATAAAATAAACACAGGAGTAGCCGAAGTGTCCACGGGTCCGCTCGGGAATCTGAGGCCGAAAAAAAAGATCCCTCTCCACTGGCGGCGTGGAGGAACGGCTGGCTCTGTGGTCTAATCAGTTAGGGGCGGAGATGACAACAACATGGACACGGCGGAGTACAGAGCAGCGAGCGTCCCCCTCTCCTCCAGAATGGGCTGTGCCTGAGCCAAGCTTTGGACTGAGAATGAAACCCCTCTCCTTGTGTGTCTGTTTCTAAAAGCTGCAGTCCCACAGATCAACCCCCCTCCCCCCACCCCACCCCTTCTCCTACCTCCATCCCACAGATCCCCTCGCATAGAGATGGATGACTTGTCAGACAAAGGCAATAGATTCCAACACTTTGTGATTCGCCCACGTAAAAACCTGCAGCTCAAATGAGGAGGTCCCTGCATCCGACAGCCAGGAAGGGGAGGGAAGACGAAATGGGAAATGATGAGGCTTAGGGGTGAAGAATCAAGGAAATTAAAAGCAAGGGATAGGAAAGAGGTAAAAAGCACCGTCAGGCTGGTGTGTGTTGTTTAAAGCGACGCTACTCAGGCGTGTTCAGGACTCAGTCAAAAACACATGATGAGCGTAAATTACCGGATGCCCATCTGGGAGGATGTGATACACATTTTAAAAGTGACACCGAGGAGACTAGAACCGCCAAGATTTTAAAATTCTCCTTTTAACCTCGACTTTTAAAATGTTGCTGTGAGTTAAACAACAACAAAATTGAACTATTCCTCACTTTTGCTGATGAGTTTTTGGAACGACACTTAGCGTCCCAATGCCCCGCTTTATTAGGCCCTGGTTGAAAGTGTATAAAACCACAATATAGCCGAGTTGTCCTTTGCAAACATGAAAGAAAAAATAAGATAAGGTTTCCCCAGTAAAATACTCAAATTGCTTACGTCTTTTTGCATGTTGTGGATTCACCATGGTTTTTGTTTACAGAAAAGCTTGTGTGCTTCAAGTCCTGACGGTTAAGTTGTATCTGTGTGTGTGGCCTAACAGGAGGTGTGTGCAAGGTGAGTCTGCAGAGGGAGAGTCAGTCAGTAGGCCATCATCATCAGCATCATCATCGCCATCATCATCATCATCATCATCGTCACACACTCGCTGCCTGTGTGCTGCATCGCGCTGTAGATGGCGCTCATACAGTAGGTTAAACAGCCCGCTGTGCTCATGCAGGCAGGCCGGCAGGCAAGTAGGGTAAGGTAGGGCGATGGCGCTTAAGTTGGCCGGTTCAAAGGTTGATGGTGAGCCTACTGCAGCAGAATGGTGCACTCTTAATCTCTTCCGGTAAAACTCAATCCGAAAGAGAATAAAAAGGGAACAAACACACAGAAAAGAAGATTCATATTTCTAGAATGACTTTAATGTGCTGAAACATGATGTCAACATCAACTCCCGACTGCCAATTTGGTTAAAGTAGCTGCAATGTACTTTTTCCCCAGCAGGACAGTGTAAAATGATTATCAAAACAGTGTTTGTGTACAGTGATGAGTGTGGTGCTGTTGTGCAAAATAAAGCTCCAATTTCCTGACATTTTTTAATTCATTTATGTTATGTAAAGTATGTACAGTATTGCACACAACAACAACAACAATGATAATAATAATAATAATAATAATAATAATAATAACGTAGTTATAGTTATGTGGTTGTTACCTAGAGGATTTGTGAACTCCATGATGACACAGGACAGGACTTCGTGTTGCGTCCAGCTGCCCCTCTGGACAAGTTTGAGGACGATTCCTTTTTTTGTTTCTGCTTTTTTTTTTTTTTTTGGGGGGGGTCTGGTACAATATGTAGCACCATGGGCTGTAATTTCACACGTCACTGCACTTTTGCCCTAAAGCTGCTGCTATTTCCCCCACAACACCCCGATTTACCCCCGTACCTCTGTGCTGCTACGATGACGTCCCTGTGTCACAGTGCTACAGCAAAAACAAACCGTGTGATAATTAAGAAACTGTTAGTCCTGACTTCACCCCTGAAAAAAGAACAGCCACCAAGGACCTAATGCGATTATTGTTTTCGATTTTTGCCTGCATTATACAACGAGGAGCCTCAGCACAGTTGTCACACTCCATAACAGTTGATTTTAATATATTTCAGATACTTTAAACATTTTCAAAAGGTTCCAGCTTTCTAAACATAGTAGTCTTTGATATCAGCATAGGTTAAACGGTCCACAATAGATCTGGGCCTCCCTTTTATTTTTCTTTAAACTGAAATACACTACCTGCATTGTAAGTATTAATAATAATAATAATAATAATAATAATAATAATAATAATAATGATGATGATAACGATAATAATAATAACAACAACGACAACAACAACAACAACAACAATAATAATAATAATAATAATAATATCTTTTTTAAAGGGTAGGTGAAGTGACAGAGAGGGAGGATTATGAATTTCCACGAAGGACAAATCGTTTCCCCTTTTTTTTCTTAAACATATGGCGCGTTCACGTCAACAATCGATACAGCTTTTTTTTTCTTTTTAAAAATCCCTCACTGTGCCATTCCTGTGTGTGTGGGGAGATGCAGGGGCTCCCAAACCGTTTGGTAGTTATTTGATATCTGTAAACGCGGGGCATGTAGGCTAATGAGAGTGAAATAAAATATGATTAGAAATCTAAGTGTTTTTCTTCGCTTTTTTACCAGGTGGGGACGTGTAATATATTTGAGAGCTACGCGAATCCACATCAAGTTTGACTCTGAGTGTAAAGCTTGCTTATTTGAGTATGCATATAAACTATATATAATAATAGTCAATAATGTACAATAGAATAGTCTGTGAAAACAGTTATCTCGTGAGCCTTTTATAAGTAAAGACAATCTATAATTGCACTACTACTGAGATGCATAAATTCCATTAATCAAAAATACGTTACTATCCCAACGAGGACATCCAGGTGTCAGTTAGATCCTCACTGATAAAACTCCGCTGCACCTATAATACATTCCATCTAAACTCTTGCATCAGATGAGCTTAAAATCTTATTTCATCATGTTGCACATCAGACGTCACAAAGCTGTAATCCAGTGCACATTCTCTGTGAGATCTATTTTTTTCCCTATTAGTCAAAAACATCAGCTTCATATCGGGAGTCACTTGTAATATCACACAATGATGTGGTGTCTCCTGACACCCAAAGCCATATGGGTAGGCTATGCCAAACTGCAGGATATCAGCTGCGTCCTTAGATTGCTTATTCATGTGCTTTATAACAGGAGCAGATGGATATCAATTTGACTCTATCCTCGACACCATCACAGATTGATTTTGCACTTGCTTTTAATTTTGCCATAATTAATTAGATCATTACAACTGTTTTCCATTGATCTTTTCATCTAAACCCAAAATTGAGAGGTGAATTAGATTGTGATCTATGTTTTCAATTACAGCCCTCCCAGCATGTAGCTGATGTTAACAGACAATTACGATATCATGTACAGTAATAATAATAATAATAATAATAATAATAATAATAATATCAAAAATACTTTGATTTGACTTTATCAAAAACGAAGTGTAAATAGGTTACATGATATCACTGCTCAAATGTTGAAGGAAGGTCAACACGTTTTGTTTGATCTAGAAATAAAATGACAAAAAAAATATATCCAGAGAGGTTATACAAGAAAATAGCTACCCCTTCCACACAGTTTTGTCCCACACAGCGTAGCCGACACATACCTGCAAACAAACGCTGATATTAGTATGAGGCAGAGGGAGAGATCCCTACCTGATCGACCAGCGCTCTGAGGCATGGTTCTCCCCTTGTCTAATGGTGCGTCTCCCCGATGCAGCCCAGTAGATCTGTCCGGCCTCCCGCGCTACCTCCCCGGCTGTGCGTCGTGCCTCTCCCCGCTGGTTGTCAGAATCTTTGACCGATCATCCAAAACTAAACGGTTTAGGCGACAACAAAAAGAGGAAGCAATCCTGCTCCAATGAACTAGGGATTGATAAGGCACTGGAGAAAAAAATAGAAATCAAAGAACAGATTGCGTTGCAGGTGCTGAATTAAAAAGGAACTGTAAAACTTACATATAAATGTTGTTATAAAAAGAAAAAGAAGGGGGAATTCAGTTTGCTGGAACTTCAAGTATTTGAGGTTATACATTTTAAAAGCATTATATTTCGCAGTATGTAACATAACATGTAAATTTTGTGAATTTGTACTATAATAAATAAATGCATGGGGATTATCACCTTCACAAACTTTAGCAACACTTAAGGAGGTATCAAAAAGTAACTCACTCTCTCTCAAAACACACACACCTCTATTAGGACATGGACATTACATTGAATTGCATTCATTGTGGATAGCCTAACCCAAACCTTGGACCTGCGAAATTACATTTTTCCACATGACCAGGATTTGGTCTTCATGAGAACAACACACACTCAGGTTTACAGAAAGACATACACATTACAGATATTAAGTCTTAATTTTCTATTTGTTGTTGAATATGGTTTCAAGCAAACTTTGTCTTCAGCTGCCTAATAATAACAGCTGTTATGGTTACATTCTTCTCTTTTATTGCTCCATATGCAGTGTATATAGTTTTTGTTATCAACTGAGATTTTGAGACACTTCAACTTTTAAACAGTCATCAGAATATGCTCTTCTAAAAAGAGATTCAACACCAGTCATATATACATAAACTTCACTGAGGAAACTTTCTCTGTGTGTTTAACAGTGTGAGGGAATACAAAAAAAGTATAAGGGAGAGAATAAAACTTAGTAACTGGAACATTAACAGATGAATAACCAGTAAAAATGCAATATTACAATATCCACAAGAACGACAGAGCGTGTTAAAGCTATAAAATTCAACATTAAAAGATTATAGCTTCTCTATCGGCTATTTAACAAACATTTTGTATTATAAGACTCTTTACAGTGCTTGAAGTTCAGAAATGGCAATAGCACTGCCACTGGACCAGAGACCAGTAATGGATATTATGGAACACTTTATATATAAAATACTCAGCTTGGAAGCTTACTTAAAATGCCATTTTAAAAAGTAGCCTACTTTCCCACTAGGTGCAGTGTGCTTTTTTAAAACATCAAATTACCATGACAAGTGCACATTAGTGCCCATTTTAGTAAACTGTAAATGCATAATCTTATAGAAAATATATAAATTTCAGCCCCAAAAAAACCCCAAAACATTTGTTTGGGTAAAAGTAAAATAAAAGCATAAATAAGGACTAAGAGAGAAGTACTGAAGAACTCAATTATACTTTTTTTTAGAAGTGTAGAAAACAAATGTCACAAAACAACAAAATATAAATTGTTATGAAGTTGTTTTCTTTTTGGTGCTCGACAAAACCTTAAACAGCCAAATTTAAGCTAATTTACAAAAGAGATTGAGACTGATAGACAAACTGATACACAAATCGTCTTGTTTTTACTCTATTACTGTTTATGGCTGTGAGTATTAAAATTACATTTACAGCAGTGAAAGCTGAGTCTGCCCTGCAATCTCGACATTAATGATCTTAATAAGTGTTTTTGCCTCTGTGATGGTGCTCAGGCAACACACTGGGGGCCTGCAGGAGCGTCGGAATGGGAGGAACCCCAAATCGAGGAGCTTAAATGGCCATAAAGCTGTGTGGGCTGTCAGTAATGGAACCTAAGCTCAACGCAGAGCCACACACCACATTTATGAGTTGTGATGGAGTCTGCGGGAGAAGCAGATTGAAAATTGAGGAAGAGGAGTGATTTTGGTTGGACAGTGTTGTGGGGGTCTTATGGCATAGTCCATTAGACTGGTCAATGGTATCTACTCTTTCAAAGATTGCTGGGGGGCTGAGAGGGAGGGTGTGTGTGTGCAGTGTGTGCGCGCGGGGGTGTCAAGTTAACGTTGAGGTGAGTATCTTCAAAATGCTCTCTTCCGGTCTCCATGGACAAGCCAAAGTTCTCGCCTGCATTTCCACAACCTTCATCCTCCAAAACCCCCAACCACCACACTGCCAACCGCACCCCTCGCCTCCCATTTTTAAAAATAGTGTCCCACTTGCTCATGGGCTGAACATTAAATAAACCTCCCTCCTTCACCCTTCATGCCCTTCCATCTCTCACTGGCACCACCTCCCCCTCTGCACTCAGACGAGGCCACTGTAACTCCATGCACCAAGCTGTGCCCATCATTTATCACACCACACACCAGCACATAGAAACCAGATGTGCAAATTTCACAAATCTCTCAGTGCTAAAATATACCACCATATTATTATCATTACTATTATTATATCCCTTAGCAGTTTAGGAATGGTAAAGCATACAGATTGTATTGCCTTTCTTTTCCTCAGAAGGGAAATAGATGGCCAAACTAAGACAACAACAGGACAATATGTTTCCTGCCTGGTATCTGGATAGTTTGTTGGAAATCTGGGGCTGAGCGACAGCCAGCATCATCATCAACAACTCTTGCCAGCTTTTCATATTTAAAGCCAGCAAGGGTTTAATTACCAAATGATGACAGTGTCATATGGTACCATGATGGCACAGAATGAGGGTCTGATGTACATGTGTGTGTGAGAGAGAATAGAAAGACTGTGTGTGTGTGTCTTTGTTTCCATTTCTGTGCTGACAACATTTGTTTGTGGCAATTTTGAGAGAATGTGAACACCTTTGTGCGGTGACATAAAGATAGCAGGTAGGGGAAGGGCTCAAACAGCGAGACAGACAATGGGCAGGAGGTGTTGTGGGAGAGGAAAAAAAACCCACAGTAAAAACAACTGTAATTTGTAATTCCACGGTATTCAATGGCTGCTCTTGGATTAAAGATTAAAATCTATTGTCTTGACAGATGGAAGAGAGAGAGAGGGTAAAGAGGGGGGGACACTCATGCACATCCCATTTCCATTTGTATATGAGCAGCCACAGTTTGGCTAATCACAGTGGAAAAATAAGCTGTCTGCTTGCCTCACTCTGGGCAATGCCACCATGAGATTTAATTTATTAAATTTTTAATTAATTTATTAATTTATTCCAGTGGGAATACAGCAGAGTTGTACTCCCACCTTCCTAAAACCATCAAACCAGCTGTGATGACATCAAAATCAAAACACTGGAATCACATCTCAAGGCCCTGTAAAGCAGCAAGTGAGGTGACTATCAAACTGTGAGTGGTTGGATATTTTTTCTACTGTAATTAAAATTTGTCATGATAACTGTGCACCGAAAGAGCACAAGACACTGCATGGATGAGTTAGAATTTCTTGTTTAGTCTGTGTGGTCTGCAAAGAGCTGTGTGTGTGTGTGTGTGTGTGTGTGTGTGTGTGTGTGTGTAGGGGTAATGGTCTGGTCAGTGGAGTGAGACAGACCACCTGAGAGTTGTTTTTGGACATTAGTGTGTGTTCTCTCTCTCTCTCTCTCTGTCCGTCTCTCTCTTTCTGTGTGTGTGTGTGTGTGTGTGTGTGTGTGTGTGTGTGTGATATATGACACTGGCCATCTGAAGGAGGTGCCTCGCTCTCCCTCTCCAAGCTGCATGAAAGGGAGCTGAGAAGCCTGATGAATTAAAGCCTCTCTTCAATAAAACATCAGAGTCTTTCAGTAACACACGCTTGAGATGCCCCAGTAATTGACTTTTGGACTTTAGGATTTACATGAACCCTCCAAAAGCAGCTTACCTGTGCAGTGATGCCCCTTGAGTCTGCATCCATTCCCTACTGATGTGGATTTCCATAAACTCATGCAATCTTCTTTCTTCCCATCTCTGATAAATGCAAAACTGTTCACTGTAGATAATTTGAGGGATTTAAGATTGAAGTATTTGAATTTATTTATCTTGAATAAGAAATCTTAGCAAAATAGATCTCAATCCATAGATACCCGGCACAGTTGTAATTCTAACACAGTCCACCTTCAGATTCCAAATCACTAGCTGTTTGCTTTTTAAAAAATTAGTCTTAAAATATTACTCTGATTTTATTTATTCACTTGAATGGAATTTATATACTGTCAGTGCAGCTCAGCAATACATTCAACTTTGACATCATTCAGGGGTACAAAAGTGTAATCATGTTGTAAATAAAACCTGCCATTTATGGCAAATTTTATACAGGAAAAATACAAAGTATTTCTTGAAAACATCTTGTTGGACCACAAAATAAGACACACCCACCCACCGTGAACAAATAGTGTATAGTGGATGTCAAAAACACACATTTGTGACTATCTGTCAGACCAAACATTATTCATTGCAGTCGTTCAAAGTAGCCCAAGAGGCTTTGGTACCTTTTTGTTCTCTCACAGCCAAAACCCAGAAGCTATTAAAGAGGCAGGACTGGTGCAATGTACGATTTATTGGTCCATTCCTCACAAGTGTCAAGTAACATTTGCTCCTTATGTCTTCGCCATGTGAGAAACATGGATTCTTGTCTAAAAATGGGAGACAAGAATTACCATATTAGGCAGCAGGTAAAATTGTTGAAAATATAGAAGTCAACAATTTGGAGAGATGTTGCTGGACAAAGTTATGAATTCACTCCTCATCTCATGCAGTACATAATAAACTCTTTAACAAGATGGGAAAAGTAAGAGTGAAGGAAGATCTATGGGAGGGGCAGAGAAGCTTGGCAGATTTAATTAATTACTGCATATTAAAATGTTTGTTTACAGAAGTGAGCAGCTACAAGAGGTCCGATGTTAATTAATTTAAGGCGTACTTCCCCCCAGCCTCAGCGATGTGTCACAAGCTGCAGAGCTACTCCCTTTGGCAGGGCCTCTGTGTCTCATTGGATATCCATCAATTGCTGTGAGGTGTGTAAGAAACAAAGATGCACGGTGCACAAATTAGACCCAGTGTTAACATGATTGCATATTAAGATTTCTAATTAGCAGGCAGAAGGAAAAGGTGAAGTAGTTGAAGAATGTGTGGTGCATGGGTGTCCGTTCAAGAAACACGGCAGCTGAAACATGAATCTTTGTCTGTGGAGCATCTCTTTTCTGTTCCACTGCTCAAATTACTGAATGTTTAGCTTTGTTTTCATGCTAAACAGCCCAGATGCTTGTATCCGGAGCGCTTCTTGACAGATGCAGCAGCTGGACTGAATGCTTAACGTGTGCTGCTACTGTCCGGTCTCTAGAGGTTCCTCTTTGGACAATGATGTATCTAACTTCCCTTTGAGGTCAGCTGGACTGAGTCCAGAACATCACCTGCAATCAATAGTGTGGGTAAAGCAGGCCCAGTTGAACGCATGTAAGGGCAAAGACTCCACTCAGAAACCCACTGTGGGAAAAAAAGGCCTGCATGGCCCATTGCCCTGCTAAAACCAAACCACAGCCACATTGGACGCTTGACACACGGGTGTCTTAAGAAAAAGAAAAGAGTGTGGTTGTAAGGGAACAATCAAAAAATGTATACATGTATGAGATGAAAAACACCAGGGGAAAAAAAAATCTAACCTCAAACAAGGCTTTTTAAAATGTCAGTAGCAGGAATCACTGAGGGTCTGTCACATCAAGCACACCGAGAGAGAGAGAGAGAGAGAGAGAGAGAGAGGGTGTTCATTGAGGTGAAGAATGGCTGTATTTGTTGGGATGCATGTAATTATTTCACTTCTTAGAGTCATTATTGGCTCTGCTTGCTGTAGTGTCAGCAGCTAAGAACCTCGCATCTACATGTTGAGCACCAGTGTAATGTTCCACTGTGGTAATCCAACATGTGTTTCCAACAAATTGCTCTCTTACCTCTGATCGTGATTATCAGGCCAGAGCTCCAAATAAGGGCAAAGCATCTCCTCCATCTTACATTAATATGCAAAATGACAAAACACAGATTAAAAAAATGTCATGACATAAATTTACATACACACACAAGCACTTTTTCCTCTGCAGAGTGTCACACAGAAAAACTAACCCATTTATCCACCATAGACTTGTGTTGCTTCTGCCCAAATCTGCCATGGTGTATTTTTTCGTCGTAACTCTCAGCTGGAGCTGCTTCCTCAGTCAAGACTTTACAGTCACATAGCGCAGACTCCTCTGCACTACGTGATGCTGATGTCAGAGACTTAGGGGCCCAGGAAAGAGGCAGATGCTCAGCAGTGTGCGGTGTGTATGCATGTGGGTGTGTTTGCATGTGGGTGTGTTTGCGTGAATTCCTACTGTAAGTGGGATTTGAAGAATTGGCATAGTCATCTGAGCAGTGCACTGCGTCTCACAAAAACAAATGAAGGCCCAGAGCCTCAAAGTGAGATTGATATCTCTTTCTGAACTTCACAGCAAATATTCTGAATATGGAAAGGGGTTCCTGACTCCCAAGGGGATCCAGAGGGCGCCTCCTCTCTTCTCTTTACCCCACCTCCACACCCACAATGACAGAAAAAAATGGCCTGGGTTCATCAATATTCACTCATTCATGTGTCATGGCAGCTGAAATGTTGACAAGCCCAATGCAATGAATTGTCCAGAAATCTACTTTGTTGTGGCATGGAAGATGTCTAAAATTGAGGGTGGAATTAAAATAGAACAATCCCCAATTTTCCTGGACCAGAGGCCATACATTTCACTTAGTGACTGAAAACTTTTCAATTTGTGCGGCAGGTCTTCGACAGAAACCAGCCATTAAATAGGTCAAGGATGAATGTACCCAAGACATTGCTTGGAGTTAAAGAAAGTAGGGAGCACAAAAGAAAATGATTGCAACTATAGAGGATTATACACAAACGAATTAGGCATTGAAAGATGCATGAGTTAAGGTTATCCAAAAAGGAACAATAAACATGGTGCAGGAGTAGCAGCTCCCTTGAAAGCTGGCTGGAAAGATGACTCGAAATGGAGAAATCCAACTGCCTACACACATATTTCCGGTACAAAGTGCAGTCACAAGAATCAGATCCTTGGGTGGGATTCATCAAAGCCAAATATAATGATTATCACCACATGGTGACTTTGACAGAGCTGGCCCCGATCGGACTCACTGACCTGGTCCTGCATGGGTCACAAACTGAGCAAAAAGTTTACGACACTGAGGCAGCGAACCTCTGAACATGTCTCTGTTACAATCTGTCTCATGGAAATATCTGCCGGGATCAATACAACAGGGCAATGTGCTTTTAATCAAGTGCAATTGATGCTGATTTGACTATCGTTTTCACGGCAGATGCACATAGCTTCTCAAAGCATCAGTGGGGTCAGTGATTTCTACTGTTTCAATATTTATTTAGTCTTTAGTTTTTTTCCTGCTGCAATGACTATTCACAATTTATCATTTACGATTTTTAATAGCTGATAAGTGTGACAAATCATTTTAGATAACTATGACATTTGTAAAAGGATATTCGTTTTTTATTCATGTGTATATTGTATTTATATTTACAGACACATGCTTGCACCCACCTTTACATCATTGGGAACATGTTCAAGTGACGCTAATCCCTTTTTTGCCCCTTTTAAAAATTGCACACTTGCACAGAAACTTTATAATGATCTCCACTGTGAAAGGTAAATCAATTATATAATGACGACAAAAGAACCGTTTTGTCATAAAATGGTAATTAGTTTGGGTCTTGACCTCCCTCTTGGCACCTCGACTCCCCCAGCTGAGGATGGGGGCAGGTCCGCAGTCCACACTTAACGACAGGCAGGCGTAATACACTGGCTGAGCATTGTGCGGCCTTTGTCTTCATTCAGGGGGAGATGAAGTTCTTACCACCACGTTTATCAATCATGGAGGGGCTCCAGCTGTTCCACGGGCTTCGGCCTGGCTTCAACAGCCGGCCTTACAAATTGCCTGTGAATAGGAAGGAAGGGAGACCCCCACCACGACACACACCCACACCATGAGTATACAAACATTAACGTACATGTATCACCATATACTAATGCACAGACCTGCATGATGTATACACAACTGAGCTGCTTGCTTTAATGTTAAAGAAGACTCACATCCAGGAACAGCACCAGCACCATAACAGACACAAAAGCCTTGTTTGGCACATGCAGATGCACTCAAATACATAATAACCTATTGTTCATGCCTAGTGACAAATGTTTCTCTACGGCCTCTTCACAGACACGACCAACCCTGCCGTCTGCTCAGTGCAATTACGAGATGGATTAACAGCTCTTTCTGACACCGTCATCATCACCTTGCATGCCTTGGAGGAATCAGAATGTTGCATTCCTGAGAATTACTTCCAATTACAGCTTAATGAATGAAAGAGAGACATATACTGCTGAACAAATCAGGCATATACTGAAGCGGCTCTGATGAACTTAAATCATAGTACCGAGGGTATTTTGTCTGTGGATCTCATGTATCGATGGCTCAGCATGTCAGATCAAATGGCCCAGAGAATCAAATCCTGCGAGTAAAGAATTATTATTTTATGTTTGCATGAATGATCTGTAGGCTCACACTGCAATGAAAAGTTACATGTGTCAAAAATATAGATAGATGAACATAGGAATTAGCTGTTCTCCAAGGTCAGATAGTGATTGCATTGTTACTCTCACATGCCACTGTGTCAAAGCGATCTGCACTCTCACTTTTTCATCATATTCTGCACATCAACAAAACAGCAGGAGAATGAAATGAAGGGGACAGAGAGAGAGGGAGAGAGAGAGCGGGAAGAAAGAAGAAGAAAGAGAAAAGGGATACAAATTGATCGTTTGGTGGCTAGATCAGTCATAGTCACCCTGTTCGGATGGATGAATATCTTTGATGGCCACTGCAGGTTCAGGCAGAGAGAGTGTCTGAAAACAAGAGAAATTGGTTTGGGCCCTCGGGAGGGGAATCAATGTGTGAGGGGCATGTAAGTGCTGTACTGTTGATTTGTGTAGGGCTATGGGGGTTGTCCAAAGTTTGAGGGGTCCTGAATGTGACAGCTAAATTCTCTTTTGAAATACCCATGTTTGTTTGAAAAATAAAAAAAATGTTCTGAGTCAAAGTGTAAAGGCTTTTAAGGTCAGGTTCCAAACTGGGGAGTGTCAATTTATGGCACCACAGCCTAGACTTTTGGCAATCTGCACCCAGGACAACAAATGCTTCATAGCCACGACAACATCTCGGTGCTGGACCACAATTAACTTTTAAGATTCATCTGATGTTGCTTTTGTCTTCATTCCTATTTTTATATTGTTCAAATTGTAAAGCCCAGCCTGCTGACACTTAAACTGTGGAGGCTGATCTTGTATAAAAAAACAGACACAACTCCCATTTAGGTTTCATGTGCAGCACAACTTGCTAATTTTCGCCATCAATAATTGGAACAACAATTTCCAAGGCATGACATGTTGGGCTTATATGCTGAGTTTTGAATTCAAATAAATAAGCTCCCCTCATACAAACACTTATTTAATTTCATTTAAAATAAAATATTAGCCCTAAAAACCTAAGTATCTCATTTAACTAAATGGGTGTGACGGAGATTTTTGGGGGGTAATATCAATAAATATATCAAAGAATTTTTTGTCATATTTTTGAAAGATATACATTCACCCCCTCCACATGTAGAAAGAAGAAGAACCAGAAAACTTAGTCATAATCAGTGAACAGAAACTTTGTGACCCTTGCAATTTTTCCTAATACTACAAAAATATTTAGTTTCTTTATTTGTGAGAAATATTTATTTTCTAATGGCTATATATCTGAGGGCTATTTAAGTATAGCATACTGACACCTGCTGTCCAGAAGGCCAGAGGAGGTCAGCAGCTGGTCCGGTCACCATATTTCATTTTTTTTCCCAGCTATGGAAAATCTTGCAGGTCCAAATGATGTCTCCTCATCTCCTTTGGGCTGCAGTCTTTAATCTTTGACCAGAGGTAGTGGATGGGGAGGTGGTGAGATACATCAGGGATTTTTTGCACTAAGAGAGAGAGAAAGAGCCAAAACACAATCTGTCTGTAGAAAGTACACATTTCAGCTGTAGTTTGTTGGGCTCAAAGCGCTGCTGTACTCACAGGGTTTTTCCACATTAATGGCAGCCAGTATCTCATTCACGGTGGCAGTAATAGAGTTTTATTAACTGATTAGTCTCTATTTTCAGGGTGGAAACAAGAATCAAAATCTCATGCTACTTAATGGAGCCATTGTGACTTGAGTAGTTATATCTGCTGGATTATGATTTTTCTGCCATACGGCCTCTTTGAACGATGATGCAACCAAGTCAACTGTGCTCTGGTAATGAGTCATATGACAACTCCTGGGGTTTCTCCTAACTATCCAGGCAAATGTCAGCAGTCTACCCCCCATTCCCTTTGATGACCTATTAAATATTATGAGGACCCCCTCCTGTGTGCACTGTAGTCTCACTCATATCAAGATGGTGTTTAATGCCCATGAGACAAACAACAGACAGATTAAAGCTATTATACCCTGCTGTACTCCCACATTCACCCTCAACAAAGTGGAGTTGTGATGAGTTGTTTAATAGTTTTGTGGCTTAAAACCAGTAAAACACAATGCTGGGTTATAAATGACGTGAGAATGTG
This sequence comes from Psettodes erumei, assembly GCA_016785225.1. Classification (NCBI taxonomy): domain Eukaryota; kingdom Metazoa; phylum Chordata; class Actinopteri; order Pleuronectiformes; family Psettodidae; genus Psettodes; species Psettodes erumei. Next base: position 451,046 of record JAFBJZ010000001.1, on the reverse strand, counting down.
TAGTGCAGCAATCTTTCAAAACAAAGCAGACTCACTGACTTAGAGGACTCACCTCCATCTAATCCAGTAGTTGTTATTAATAAAGCTACTGAAACCTAATCAACTTCAAACACTGCTTGTCAGATAGACAATGTATTAAGACAAATGATCATTTTTATTCCCAGCCAAATGACAGACTTCAATTTTTTTTTTCTCCGAACATGGTCATTTTCTGGCTTGTGAGTCAAGTATAAGGAGCTAATTATATGACGATCTGAGCAAAAATAACTTCTCATTTTCAAGAATAATGGGAGAGAAATGTTATAGATTAATGGCACTATTTATCTTTTTTAAATTTCTGTCTTTCTCCAGTGATGGCAGCGCTCCCCAAGGAAAATATTCATAAAATGAAATTGAAGTCATAACTTAATAGGTTATTAAAATTTTTGAATGCATATCACTTCTCCTTTTGCGGCGCTGTAAATTTAAATTGAAGTTTGCGGTGTTCGGAGACACCGGCAGGAGTTTTTTATGGTGGCACAAGAGAGGGAGGACATGCATCTCTGTCAGTGGGGTATTTGCTATTCTAATTTTATGGCAGGCCAGATTATCAGGCAGGAATGTCAGTGTGCACAGGCAGACTGCTGACAACACCTCAGCCCTCAGCCATGTGTTTCCATTAGAGAGAGCCAGCGTCCAGGGATTTGTTCCCTCTATTATTTTCCATTTCTGTCTTTTATCTTGATTTAAACTGAAACTTTATGCATATTCCTTCCTGTCATTTCTCGCCAATTCCAGCCTCCACCACTCTCACACTTAGACTTTGGTGGTGGGGGGGTGCTTTGCAAAGCTCAGGGGAATGGGCATGAAGGTGGGACACCTATCTTTAGCCTAGTATGGAAACAGTGCCAAAGAAGGTAAGATGTATGAAGGTGATTGAAAGAGAGAGGGCAGGGGGTGATGGAGGCAGAGGGCTCCATCATCTCAGCTGGATGGGTGGGAGGGGATTTTTCCTCAAGGTCAGGGGGCAAATTTATTTATTTCCCTGGAAGTTACAATGAAATTTTACTGAGTACTTTGATCTGATGATGAGAGAGATCAGTGGCCATAAATTTGTCTTGCCATTTGGTTGCCAGTGATGAACCATTTATTATGCTGCCTTCAAGGACACAGCATGGTATTTGTACGATAGTGCTATTCTATGTAATGATATCCATTTCATTGTGCCATATAACACAAATGAGAAAATTAAGAATAAAACTGCTGGGTGCAGAGCAGGTCTAGCTTTATTCATAGCTATCTAATGGGATATGTACAGTAAATGTCACATGATATTTGTGATGCCCTTGTCCTGGTTTTACAGTAGCAGTTAAAATTGATGTTATCCTGCCCCCGAAAAGTGCGATGAGCTTTTGGGAAGTGTAGCACTGGTTAAAGCCTGGAGTTTTGGTCGAATATAAAATCTTACTTTTTCACTGCCATGAAATACACAACTTGTGTGAATTTGCTCTCTGAGAAATTTAATAATGAGACTTTACATTCTCAAACAACAAATTTAGTCAATGTTTGCTTTCTCACATTCATCATTCACAAAGAATGGGGCTCTTGACTGCACACTGCACCCCTTTTGTATAGCCTCTCAACACACAACAGACACCTCCAGGGTCTCTCAGAGGGTACGATGAACTAATGCTTCTTATTGATTGACCATTTAAAAGCCTCTTGTAGCCTTGGGAGTATGTTAATGCCATGAGGCCCTTTCCCCCGCTGCCCTGCGGTCCCCAGGGCCCTTGTGTGTATTCCTCAGTGGGCCATCATCGGGAGTTCATTAATGGTCAATTACTAATATCTGATGAGGCTCATTGTGCTATGTTGTCACCATAACCGGGCATCTGTCTCTCCTACTTTGCAAACATCACAGCAGCGGAATCACAGGCTTCTGGCAAAAAATCCCATGTTAAAAAGGAACATATTAGATATAAAAAGGCACAACATCTCATTATTTAACTGTCCATGGCTCTTATGTGGATTTAATATTGTTTACTTGATCTGATGTTTGCATAGTTTTCCTTTTTTTGGGACCAACCGGGAATTTTTCTTCAGTAATTTTCGATTTATGTTTAGTGATTCTGCATGGTGAAAACCTGAAACATATTGAATCCTGACCTGTTTATGCAAGGAGACTTGATAGGCTGTCAGACCCCAAGTGGGATGAGCCTCCTGAATGAGTCGAAGCCTCCTTTGACTGCTGGGCTGATATTTGTGGATAATAAAAAGAAATAAATCAGACAACGGGGCAGAATATTTCATTTGTTATCCATATTCCTTGTGGGAAAATGATACAGAAATGTAAAAACAGCAATTTCCCACCAGCCCCTGCTGGGATTGTGCCAGAGCAGAAGGACTGTTTTCATGTCTGAAGATAAAGTGCATCTTTACCAGCCAATTCTCTCTGGTATAAATCTAACAGGCAGCTTATACATTACCTGTTCCAATGCAACATGGTTCTGCATAAACATGTTATTGTAATATGCTATTATCTCAAGTTTTTTTCCTGCTCTCCTCGCCTACTATCTGTCAAAATGTCTCTTTCTATTTCTGACTGTCCCTCCTCTCTTCCTTTCAAGTCCTACATCTACTCCCCAGAGGACAATATTCAATCTCTGGGGTCTCTTGGGGTCGGCAGGATAACTTGTGATGACATTATAATGACCTTCCCTTTTTGCTCCTTCTGGTGATGGATCCCATGAGTTATCTTTCCCTCTGCTGAGAGGTAAAGATTATCTGAATGAAATGGGCCCGCGAAGTGATAACCACTGTGCATTGTAGCCACTTGGCTGATTCACAAATGGAGGAAAATAAATACAGTAAAAGTAAAGCCAAAAAAAGGTACTGTGCTCACTGGCTTTGGTCCTGAGGTTTGGAATGTAGTTTTGAATGTACCCAAAAGCTGATAAAAAGGACCTGAAGCCAGATTAAACAAAAAGGTTTACTGAGGGGAACCATTTAAAAGGCCATGACCTATCAACATAAATTAATGATCAATGAAACTTTGCCAACTGAAATAACCAGTGGGCTGGGCCAATTTCACTCTTCAAATAATGATTTCAACTTTTTGAAGAAAAGCATTAGGTGTTTGCTCAAATGTCTTTTTTCCTTGTAAAATTGTGAATTTTTGTTTGAAGGCTGTTTAAAAGCTCAAACTTGACAGTAACAATCCCAGCAGTAAACTATTTCTGCGGGCAGCCGATGCCAAGAAAAAGGCCTATTTTGTGAGCTTTTTATGCCAACTCAGCACTCTGTCCCACAGTGCCCCATCCCATCTGTCAGTGGACCCTTTAGTGCTGGGGACCGCAGGGGTGGCAGGGGCTGAAAGCAGGGCAATTGGGATCAGTCTGTGTCCCACTGCCATTATCAGTTTGCCCTGACAACACATCTACTTTTCACTTTCACCCCAGAAATAGAGGGAGATGGAGGGGGGCCATCACAGAGGTAGTGGCAAGAGTAGGAGATGATGGACATGAAAATGAGCTCCCCCACCCCCCCTTCACTGAGTGGATGGAAGAAAATGTGGTGTCATATCTTGTCAAGGACCTGGCTCTTGGCCAACAGGAGACTGATGCTGAAGTAGGTCCAGCCACCTTTCTGTTTAAAATTTCACAGCTAAACATGTTGAACAGGCAGGAAATGGCTCTGTAATTATGGTCAGCACAGATTCATCAAAGTGCACTGTGCTGTATGGCATGGTAACTTATTAGAAATGACAATATGGAAACTCAGTTTAATCTGTTTGGTCAGTTTTGGCATTTGGTCCAACTCCCAAAACAACATTTGAAATGGGATAACAAACAAACACTAAGATTTCTGCAGATCTTTTTTTTCTAATTTAATAAGATTTTATTGCAAAAAATGGTTTTAAAAAGGAGCATTTGTTGAGGAAATGTAAATTAAAACTAAACTGTTTGTCACAAGTGAAGCTCTTTTACACCCCGCTGAATGATTTGGATCTACAGCGGGCAGAGGTGTGGACGAGAGACTGCTCTTCTGATCATTGATGACCGTCAGCCAGCGCGAGCCTCTGGTGATATGTGGGCCCTCTGAGCTCCAGTGGCCCCACCACACCACACCCTGGGGTGCAACAAATATCAGCATTGTAATTTCACGCCTGTGATTATTATCGCGAGCTCTATCTCTGACTGGGAATCCTCCACCCATCCTCTTTAGTCCTCCCAGCTGAGATACTGCTTAAAACAGCCTCTCCCCTGGACCTGTGCACTCACACACACACACACAATATTTTAATGTCTGCCCTCCATGGGCCCGTTTTAGGCATTCTCATTTCTTCTTCTCCCATCTTCTGTTAATTCACCGCCATCTGCCTCAGCATCTGTTTGAAGAGCCAGAAAAAAGTGTCTGTCATGACAGAGAAACTATCTGCTTTTTCTCTCTCTTGTTTTTTTTCCCTATTTTTTCTCAATTCCTCACCCTCTTGCCCATTTAAATGCCAGAGGCAGCATCCTCTTCAGTCTTTGTCTGGCCTTCTGCTCCTCCCCCTCTTCTAACTGGCCCTGATTTAGCATAATCTCCAAAAAACCTTGGTCCCTCCCCTTCAGCCTTCTCCAAACAAACACATTCAAACTTTGAATATCTGCACTGAATCTCTTCCAATTCATCTCACCATCCATGTGAGAAATGACAAATAAGGATATGCACCTCTTCTTCACGTGTAATTATTAATGTTTTGGGTTTTTTTTAAAAGACATAACTACATATTTGACAAAAGGGGTACTTATCAACTTGTGAAATAGAAAAGAACAAATAGGAAACATCACTGAAGTAGAGAGATACCAGGACAACAATAGTTTTCCCAGAATAACAGAATAGGTGAGTTTCACGAAGAGGATTAAAAAAGGAAGATGCTTAATCCATCCATCCCTACACTATATTTATCTGCTTCTAGAGCCTTTTTCCTCTCGTTTTTTTCTCTTTTTTTGCCTGCCCTCCCATCTTCTCTCTCCCCTTTGAGGTTTTAAGCAACAATAGGACTGTCCACTCCACAGCCGGCCTTAGCCACAGGATCTGTTCCTGCCAGAAGAGATTACAAGCATTCTTCAGCCAGGCCAAAGTTGTTGTGGAGACCTGCAATGCCAGGGAGCTCACTGAGGACGCTTCTTTTCCCTTTTTGTCTTTCTTTTTTGTCTGTCTTTTAACGGCAACCTTCAGTGATTTCAGTCATGACGGGGACAAACTGTACATCATGTTTGTTGATAAAAAAGAGCATTATTTTTTCAAGTCAGTATGAAAGAGAAAAACAATCCTTGGTGGCAGAGAAATTTGCATTCACCTCCATCCACACAGCTTTTTATTGACAATGATAATTTGACAGCAACGACAACAGTATGACATTGTTGTCTTTAAAATGCATCCTTATCTGCTTTAGTCTGTCTACCTCCTCTCTCTCCCTAATTCCCCCTCCGTTTCTTGCTGTTGTGTTTACATCTTGGGAGTGATGTGCATCATCTCATGATCCTGGGCCCTCTGGGACCTGGAGTGTTTGTTTAGCAGCGCTTACAGACTGCAGGAACCCCCCCCCCCACAAAAACCACAAAAAAAAAACAACCAGCGACCTCCATTTACACTTCAGGCTTTGCCATGGGCAAGAGGTATTAGAAACATCTAATTAAATACAGGACTGGACTTCCTCTGTGCCCTGCCTCCCCTCAGGCCAACATGGATTATACAGCTTTGTGCAATATGCTAAAACATATGGGGCACTGCTTTGGACTCAGAATAAACATGTGATCTTTGACACTGCAATCACTCCAAATAATTGTTAATATGATACAGTTTCTTCTTCATCGCCATATTATATCAATCTGCCTGTGGGCAATGATTTCTTCCTCACTCCCTCTCTCTTTCTGCCATTTGCTTGTTCTCTGTGGGGAGCTGTTGTCTGATAAGTTGTCACATTAAGCGCTAACTTTTGGGTGATCGCTGGGCTTTTCTCTCTCTTTATGGCCAGACCCTCTAATAGCTGTCCTGCAGCAGCGCCTGAGGCAATCAGACTACAAATAAAGAGGCTGACACAGTCATTTACTCAAATCGTCCCTACACTATTCACAACCCTCCCCTGGTGATGATCCTTCGAACAACAATTATTTCAAAATGTCAAAGATCGAAGCCTTTAGGGCATAGACAAATGAACATTAAAAATCTATTACCAAACACTAAAAAAATATACATGTAGGTTTTTCTTTATTTTTCTAATAATGGATTACAATAAAGAGTGCCTGTTTATCCAAACTAAGAAGAAATTATTCTTAATCTCCATAATGATTATTATAATATGACCCTGCAAAAAACTCTGTGTTGACGGAGTTTGCCCACAGAGGTTTTTTATTTGTGTTTCATCTCCTTGTTTCCTTTTGTTTCTTGCGACTCCATCCGGAGGAGTGGCCTCTGATTTGCTGTCACAGTGAGCTGTTCTACATGACCTCTCATAACCTCATCTCATCTCTCTGAGGACTCCTGGGAAACCTTCGCCCAACACCTTTGCAGGAGATGAAGATATTTCTACATCAGCCAGCTGAAACCTCTGAGCATAAATGGTTTGAGTAATCACAAAAGTCATAGTTTGACCTGTCTGATTCTTTGATACTTCATTTTAAAAAAAAAAAGGTAAATGGGGGAGGTGGGGGTAGGGGGGGGGGGAGTCGTCAATGACCAGAAGAGGCACCATGATTAAAGTTGTCTGCCTCTGGCTGCAGAGTTGCTTGGTTCAACCACTTCCTGTTTTGCCTTCTTGTGAGTGAATTGTCTCGTTAAGATATATAAGCCTAATATGAAGGTATTGCTTGCAGTATCAATCTATTCCATGTGATTGCCCCTCATGATGGGCACAAAATCCATCCAGTGATAATGGCATCCATCTCTGCCTTTATATTGCATGTATTTGTTACCTTTGGCCCAGTAGCAATAAATCCAATCTAGTCTCCTGGACGTGGACCACTGACCACCGTGAGCTGGTCAAGGAGAGTGGCTACAGTTCATTTCACATTACGTCTGATTATAGAGAGATTAAGTGCGACCCCACCTTCAACTTTTCAGCTTCTCTCATCCCGCAAGCATTTATGTTTTCTATGCACATTTTGCAGTTTTAGGAATATGTACTTGAAAAAATTGTCTTTGCAAAGTTAATTTAACTCTGGTTTGAGGGGAAATCTGTTGCGTTTTATTCGCCAATGAATAGCTGGTAGGAAATTTAAACTCCAAAACTGGCTGAAACAACATGAGCATTAATGATTTAACTTTGGCCAAAAAACAAAACCTCTAGAACCCCAAAAGGACACAATTCTCTCACTTTAGTAAGAAACATGGCATCTTATCCCAGACTTTAAAAGGGTCCAAAGTGCAGACAACAGGAAGGTAGCTGCAGTGAATGAACTTTAATTGAAGACAAAATCAAGCTCATAGATGGGATGCAGGCCAGCAGGAACAGAAACCCAAAAGAACAGAGAATGGGAAAACAGAAACACCAGGAACACTAACAACATGCACCACATCAGCAGACCAACTGAAAAGAACCAAGGCCAAACACTGACACTTAAATAAAAAAGGGGGTGGGGAGACAATTGGAACAGGTGTGACATATTTGGGTAGGGCAGACAATCACAAGCACAAGGAGAAGCCTGACAAAACAGAGCCTACACTTGCTGTGATCCAACAGCAATACCAAAAATCTCAACTGGGAACCATAGTGGGCTTCTTTTGCTGGCTCCCTGCTCCTTCAGAGCCTAATCTATAGCTATGCTATATAAACACTTTGTTTTTTTCAGATTTACTTTCAAATAAAACCAAATTTTTCAATTCTGTTTGTCTGTTTTGAAGTTAGACCCCACAACTTTGCCAGTATATTGAATCATGAAAACCAAGGTTCTCCTAATATATAAACATTTAGTTTACTGATAGAAATATGTCAGCAGTACCTCCAGGGTTTATCAGAGTGACAGTAAAGAAACAAAGGTCTTGTTTTCCCACATGCGCCTCCTGCAGTGACTAGTATCTTGTAATAATGATATGGCTTCAGATTATTTTGTAACTGAGTTAGACATTCAGAGAGTTAACTACCTCTCAAATGTATCTAATTCCTGCAGGTGGATTCTGGCTAAAGATGAGTTTGGAGGATTATACAAAAGATGTTGAAAGTCCACACAGCAATGAATTCAGCAGCTCATTTACAGTGAACCTACAGTGTGTACCTGGACTTACCATAAATATAGAATCCAAATATCTGTACACCATGACAAACACTGCTGCATGTTTGAAATTATTTATTTGGTTTGATAAAATGTGTCATAACGTCTCTGTTTTAGCATAGATTCCGCTCATTTGTTGTATTGGATGTGATTGTTGTTTCTGCACAGAATATGATGCAATGTGTCTCTAAGGGCCTAAACTCAACTGTGAGTAGTGAGCACTCAGGACTCTCATCAGCAGTGATTTCAACCTATCACGATCATCCCCAGGGGAGCTCTAAGTGGAGCAGATGGTAGACAAATAGCGTGTAAGGGAAAAGAATTAAGGAGTTATATGGGATTTTCATCAATTACCTGAGCTAATGCATCAATATAGAGTTAAAAAAATGTTATTTGCAATGTTTTTGACAGCACCATCAATATATTAATAACAGCAATGTGAGACATCAATCTTCATTTCCAAGTTTGGAGGATGCTGCTCAACAATCCCACACCTAACAGTAAAAGTTGAACTCTCATTCTCGTAAGAGGCTCACTCTGAATTTTCATGTATCATACAATAATTTCTGTCACAGCCTCTCATGTTGGGCCTCCAGTATATTCCATAATAGCAGGCAATGAGCAAGTCATTGTCCTGCATTAGCATGTTATGGTACAGGGAGTTAAAGAGACAATTTCATTTCTGCCCTGCATCCCTCTGATAGGATTGGCTTTGATGGGACTGTGTGTAAGAGGGCTGGTTGCTGGGTTCATAAAAGATGATATGAGTATTTTCATGGCTTCATAAGGCAGTAAGAAATGCTTTTTGGAGGCTGGAGAGATTGCTTAACTCAGACCTGTTACAAAAAAATCCCTCTATTTTAGCCAGTTGTGAATTAAACGTTTTAGACTTGGGGGGTGTAACCATGTCTTTACTTCAAGTACAAAGCGTGCTGCATATAATGTCTGATTCAAATGATTTATGGATGATTGAATACTACAATATTCTGGACCAACCAAACAGATGTTTTGATAATGAGGCATCATGAAAATAACAATAAATAAAATAATTAACCAATGATGGTGCCACCAGATAATATTTATTCTATGACAAATATCAAACTCAAAATACAGAACATAAATTACAATATTCTTTATCTTTTTAGTATTGTCCAGGAGTCCAATGGAAAAAATCAACACCATGGTTGGATCTGTTGCATTAATGAGTAGTTACAGCAGCAGGAGGGGGACATGAAACTAAAATATGCAGCGCCCATGTTCATCATAGTGACTGAATATGCTGCCCTGTTTAATGATATGGCTCGCTGATGTTTTTAAGACTTTTGAGACTACAGAATAGCTAGTTGGCACAGAGGAAAAAGCTATGGATCAGACAGAGGATACTTGTTAGTATCAACTGTTAGTTTTTGGATTTTTATGGGTTTAAGGGTTTTATGGGATTACTTGACAAGAAATGAAAGACAAAAATAGGATTCATCCCCAGACTATTGTTTTTGGCAATTAGAAACCTTACCTCTAGCAGCTGAAGTGAGGGTACAATTTCAGATACTTAATACAGTAATTACTTTAGCCAATGGAGAGAACCAAAGGTAAATGAAGATTTGAAGTGGAGTCAGCACGCAGGAGAAAAACAGCCATTGTAAAAATCTTCCAAAGATTCAAAGTTATTTTTCAGCTCTTCTAACTGTTCTTTCTGAGTCCAAATTAATATGTTAAGACTTCTGTAATTAAATGCTCCTGGTGTAAATGCAATATTCAACAGTTCTCCTGACAGTGATATATTCTACGTGGATTATCCTCAGTGATTTTGTCTTGCTAATTAATCAAGATTATTCATGATGATGGGGGGGGTACAAAATTACTGATGAACAGACTGCCTCAGCAATCATGATGTACTCACTTAAGTAAACTTTTGAAATATTTATTATTTGATGTGAGTGCAAAAGTGTGGCTGTGGCCATAAGCTTGAATCTATGGTTGTAGATGCTCCTGTGGCGTTATGCATTCAGCATTAATAACAAAATAGGTAATGTAGTTTAAGCACAACCAATGATGTTTCGTGTATTTGTTAAAAATGATTACTCCTCCAGGCAGGTTATGTTTTTATTGCTGTTTGTGTATTTGTTTTCTGTCTGTTAGCAGGATTATGCAAAAAACTATGATTATTAACCAATTTACTTGAAACTTGGTGGAGAGGTGGGCCATGGGCTGACAGCACATTGACCTTTGGTGCAGATATGAAGCTGAATTGAACTGAACTGAATACAAGTTGAGTTTTAAAATTCATTCTTGACAAAAATTCCTGTTTTATATGTAGATGCTTAATTCATATATAATATACTGATTGTAACAATTATATCACTGTGCCACACAGTTAGATAATTGTTAAAATGTTGTTTCATTTGTTAGATCCTGTGTTTTTCTGGATTCCTGGTGGCTTTCTTAAAAACCCAAATTATTCTCCCAAAGACTCGTGATCTGTAACTATTCTAACGCAACTCAAGCTAATCTACAATTTTAAGTTGCTCTCCCTGAAATAAAGAAATATGCACACCCACTTCCCAAGGCTTCCTGGCTCAGCCCTGCCCATTGTGTTTTTTCTGCAGTTTGTCTCTATTCATTTGCATTTTTATGCAAGGTTAGTCGCGAGGGACTTCTATTACTGCCATGAATACATTAAGAAAACCATTAATCAAGTTTGGCGAGGTACAGAATCAGCGACACACCTGTCCTGCTCGCTGGAGGCCTTGTTACTTATCACTCACAGTGGGCAGAACTGGGACATGAACCTGAGGCGGACATATCCATACCTTCCCTCACCAACAAAATGGATACACTTTAGTCTTCATGGTTGAAAAATATTTTAAAAATTTATGACACATTTAATTCTTATTTTTCTCTATGTATTAAGTGTTTTGTTTTCTTTTTTTAGGTTTTCAATATCATCTCCTGAGGTCTCAAAATGAAGTCAACCTGGCATCTTTTGTTTCATGGCCAAATTAAAAGTTTTATTATACACATGGTAAAAAAAAAAAAAAACCCAAACAAACAACAAAAAACAAAAAAAACAAAAAAACCCCAAACCTGCATAATTCTTGATCAAAGCAGTCAAATCCCTCAGTAAATAATAATTAATCAAAATGATGATTTTTTCTGAAATCTGAGGCATGAAATTGTTCTAATTTGTTGTTACTCACTAGCTCCTTAATTTAATTTTATATTGAAGCTACTGCTTAACAAACAAAACACCATATACAGATTGTTAAAATGCACTTAGACCAAGGAAGAGCTGTATTCTAACCATCATGGGAAAAAACTGTAAGAATAAGATCAACCATCAAGAAAATAAGCAAATAAACAGACGGTATAATGTAATAGTTATGGTGCTGCTCTTGAAGTTGATGTTCCACCTACCTTTTCTGTTTTTGTGAGAGGAACATTAATCTGACGCACCAGTGGAGTTCTGTCTAATGTGAAAATGTAGAGTCCCCCCACCTTCCTTCTGCAAGGAAAAGGCTTCTATCACACTAATGATAATAAATGGCAACTAATGGGATGACCAAACATAACAAATGGAAAGTTTTAAAAAGGTATGGGGGGGCTACATTAAATCTGCAATGACATCCTCAAGTCAGAGCTGTGTCTGTGCTCACCAAGAAAGAGTGACCCTACTAAAGTATACAGTTTGGGAATATGATTGTTTAATATAATGTACATTATATACATTTCATGAAGTACATTGTGTGTTGTAAAATTGTAATATATTGTTCTCTATAATGTACACTGAATTAATGCTAGTTTACTGCTCTACAGTTTTTGTTTCACTTTGGTTGATATTTGTAGATAAAAAGAATCCTGTTTACGGCTGTTTATTGAAATCACATACAACAGTCCTGCAGAGTAACTCGCTTTAGGTTTTCTATTATTGGATGTGAATTATACTCATGCAACTAAGTACATGACAAGACATTTTATTGCTAGTTACTTCTGCTACCATTTATTTTTCATACATAGGATATGAGGATTTTGTTAAATATCATGCATTAATAAAAATTTAACTTCCCACATTAATATATTCTACAATAATTAAAATTTGCTCCTCCCTGACCAAACACAGCGGTCCTTACACATTGTTGTGTCGGTAATAATAATCCAATAATATAATATAGTATATATTTGTTTAAGCATTAACAGGGACCATTTTTCTGCTTCACCAGTACTTTTACGTTTAATACTTCTTTGGTGGAGGACTAGCATGTACTGCATCTTCTAACCTCTAACACTGAGAAGTATGTCTCAGAGAATTTCAGGTCTCTGGCATTGAGTGGAACTGCATTTGTCTTAATGATCGTGTTCCTTGAGCTGATTTTTGTTTCACAATAATCAATATCAAAGTCGCCAGTGGCAGCAATGCCAAAGAAAGGGGGAGTAAATGTACAGAGGCATTCGTTCTCTGCGTCGGCCTTGTCATTGTAACAGTGCTTTTAGAGTTTGGCCCTGAGCATCTAAACACACTCTCAATCACTCTTGAAATCCTAGTGGGCCACACTTGGCTGCTATTGTAACTTAGATACAGTCTCAATTTGTATGTTGTCTCTCAATAGACATGGGAAAAATAAATGGACTGATCTCCCGTCCCAGTCCAGCAGTTACAGCACATCTGTTTTGAGACAGGATTTATAACAAAAAATGTCACTGCTGAAAAATAAACAGGCGCACCTTTGCATTATATTGTTATCATATCTGTATGTGTTAACATTTCTTTCATCAAACATACCATGAAAACACAGTTTTGACACTCCACTGTGTTTGCAGTGATACCCACGAGCTAATTCTCACTGAAGAGTCAATTAATAAGTCAAAATAAGTCAGCATTAGCTGTGGATGCAGAATGTTGATACTTTTACTGTTTTACTTGCACAGTAACATTCAGACCCATTCCTTGCCTTCATTATTGTAATCAGACTTATTCAGATTGCTGTTTCGCTGAGGCAAATGGTGTGAGAGGCGTGCAGCCCCATTTGGCCCCTCAGTGACCAGAGAGGAGGTGATAAATGACTACAACACTCATCCCTGTCAGCGCTGAGAGGGGGGAGAAGCAGCCCTCCTACCATGAGCTACATCATCCTAACAACATTATTCTTTTCATGCAGTTTGTCGATAGAAGCCCCGCGTGATTGGCATGGGGATCCGCTCAGGTTAATTGGAAGCCTGAACTGTGTAACGGCACGGGAAGCTGAGCAGACATTGTCCCCCTTGTAATAACACAGGAGGCCTGTGTGTCTGTGTATCGATTACATCTTAGGTTCATGGCACCCGTATGGGAATAAAATATCAGAGGACAGGTTATGGATGTTGCCATCAGTGGCACTGAACAAGTGGAGAAGGACCACTTGCACCAACAGAAAAACCCTAAATGAAATGCTTTGAAAGGACAACATTATATTAGATCATTTGATCAACATCCCTAATACCTGCCACCCAATTTAAAGCTCATAAGTTAACTTTGAAGATCGTGGATTAGATGTGATTTATCAGCTTGAGATGTATGCACTTTTTTTGGTATGTGATTTGCCCTCATGTCTGAGCTGTGTGGGCACAGAAACGTTCTGTCTCTCCTCTCTTTCACCCTCCTACATCCCCCAACTCTTTACTCCACTTGCATTAGATGAGGGACATATGATACCCCATATAAGAGGTAACCTAACACACAGTTCCTTATTTGGAAGTATGGCTTGATGTCCTGCAGACTTGACCACCCTGTTGTTTGGTTTAAGAAGACAGTGATTGACGCTGCTAACATGCAGGAGCAGAGATTTAACATTTTTTATTTGCTACTGTCAACATATTTAAAAAGAGAGGGAGCTTTTTTTTTTTTTAAAGAAAAGAGATTTCTTGCATTACTCCTACAACCTGCCAAGTCCATGAAGTGTTCATCTTTTCCCAGACTCATATTCTTATTATCATCTCAATCATTCCAGGTGGCACCTTGATGCATTGTTTAGCGACCAAGGTTTCAAAAGGGACTGATGCCCATAACTCAGAGATTTTACTTATTAATTTAGAAATTAATTAGAAAACACAAAGTGACATTTTACAAGAAATGTTTAGCATGAATTATTGCTGCTGTAAATTGGATGCAAGCGATGGAGTGCAAAGCCTTGACTTGAGCTCTTTGTGATTAATAAAAGAAGCTTTCACTTCAGTTTCCAAGCCAGTCATGATGAACGACACAAAGGGATGAAACAAAACTCCTCCTCTCGATGAAGGACAAGCTATTTTAAGGGTGGATGTACATTTTAAGAGACGCATCAAATTAAGAGGAATCACGACTATCATTTATTGTATTTGTTGTCCTGTCAGACAGTTCAGAGACTAATAGCCAATGAAGGACAGAACTTAAGGGGAAGGTCACACATTTAATAAATAGATTGCAATCTCTGCCTTATAATATGCTAAATATATGTCAATAACTTTTCTTTTCTTTTGCTGATGATCACATTATTGTTTGACATTTTGTCATAGATAAAATGCCTGCATTAGCAACTGCACAGGCAGGCAATGACTTGGACACCCTCACTCTGTTCTGTGGAACACAAACAGGAGGTCCAGCCTTGTCTCCTGTGGAGCAGAGGATCTGGATTTTACATGAGTGACTGAGACACAGCATCCTCCATCCTGCCTCTCATAGCCCCCTCATAGAGCCCCACAAGGCCCACCACGTGGCTCTCAGTGCTGAGGTCCAGATTGTGCCACTGGGCTGGTACCGGACTGGAGGTGGGCGATGGAGCCCCAATCCATCTCCTGCAGGAGCCCGGTGACGGGAGCATCGGTTGCCCACTCCTCGGCTCTGAGCACACTCAGGAAGATGGATTGGTTGGCCAACTCACCAAAGGAGGCAAACCATGCCGTTAAGAGCTTGTGCATCACTTGGCTGCTCATATGCAAAGTTTGATGAAAGAGGTTTTTCTGGGAGCGATGAATTAGGGCTCTGCTGTGAAATTAGATTTCTGGTGAAAACCTCACAATGTTTTCCAAAGTAGCATTGTTTCTTTACTCCTGTGCAGCCCAACAGTAATTATAGGTATAAGTGAAATTATGCTGGGAATTCAATGATGAATGATGAAAGATGAGTAGCTGACAAATCTGAAGATTTGAAAATGCATTCATGGAGATTTAAATAGTCCAAATAAAAAAGATGTTACTTCTGAAATAAAGCATAACAGAGAAAAACAACTAACACAGAAGGTGCTAATGTAATGCAATGTTAGCAACAGTGTACTGTTAATTGTCTCTGTTAATCAGGTGGAATAAGTAGCACACAACTGTCACTGTTGAGCTATATGGCAAATGCAGCAGGTTGAACAGTGTGTGAGGGAAGACTGGAACAGGAAACATGCAACAAACAAATGGAAGGCACATGAAATATTTCCCTCTGATGAAATAAATCTTGTGGAAAAATTGTCTCATCTTCAGAAAACATCCAAATTGGTCGGCACTTTAACCTGATACACTAAGGATCCCGCCTCCTCCTCTCTGTGACCCAAACCTAAAACGGCGGCATGAACACTGACAAATTTGACAAAGGGAATTTGCTCAAAAAACAGAGCCTCTATTTGGTCAGCCAAGCAGCAAATATGTCAGATGATATGGTTTATTAGGCAATCCATTTCTCCACAATAGTGGGGCCATCTGCAAAGGTTAGCGTGCATAAGGTTGGTATGGTAAATTCTATCTAATCTGCCTTCGAAGGGCCCGCCACGAAAACTCAGTGGCACATTTTTCATGTACGTACGATTTGGAATGCAAATAGAATAGCTGATGAGAGAGGTGACCTTTCTAAGTGCAGAGCAGCAGGGGCTTTGTGGAATATGCACAGGCAGAATAGAATAGAAAAGAATGAGTTACTGCTACTGCCACCTCAGCTGCATGGTAATATACGACTGTGGCTCAGATACAAGTGAACCCGGCCTCAAGAACATCTAGGTTAATCTCTGAGGATGGCACATCATGTACTCGGTGCAAGAAAATAGCTGGCTCAAAGAATTATGTTTCTTTATGCAATGAATAAAGCCTCCAATGTCAAATAAAATACCTAAAAAAGAAATGTATTACATATTATGCAAATTGAAGTTTGTATATATTGTTTTTTAAGCTTTTAAATAGATAAAGTCATAGCAAAAAATGCATATATTTCTCAGCAGATTTATTGTTTTACTTCTGAGACTTAATTGACTGACATGAATTTGTATTTATGCCCTCATAATGCATTTTGTGTAATAAACAGCATTGTGCATGGGACATTAAGTGGCCAATCTAGCTGATGGATGCTCTAACATGCTAAAAATCTAACTCAAAATGAAAGTTACAACAAGATATCCCAACATATAAAGGTGAGACTATATGTCAGTAGTGTAGTGTACAGACTCCTTTGTCATATGTAGTGCAAAGCTTGAGCACATAGACAAATGGGTGAGGTGTATCATGGTCATTCAGCCGTGCATGTCTCATCTGTAGCCAGCTTTGGCAGAGTAGTCATCTTCATTCCCTTTGTCCTTACTGCAGTAGGTAATCTATCAGCCCCGAGACGTGCTGGAGAGTCCGGCTGGCCTACTCGCTCTCCCATTTGAATTGAGAACCTAGTTTCTGCTTTACCCGTGGTCCCAGTTAGACCAAGCTGCAATTGAGAGTGAGTGAGCTGTCCTTGATTCATATTACTGTCCCAGTATGATTGAGCTTCTTTGGTATCGCTGGAGAATGGGGAGAAAATTGAGCACTTGACTTTGCAGGGTTGAAATCCCAGTACTGCATGTATGCATTTTCTCAGGGTTTTTCATGGGACACGCTTGAGGAGCATTCTTTATGTCGTGCTCAATGAGACAGAAGCACAGAGGTGTTTAGGGTGGTATTTGGAAGTTAGCTCAGACCAGCTTCTTAGTTTCAATATGTAAGGAATCAGTTGCAGCCGATTGAAAGTAACTTTATTTTAAGGAAAAAGTTAAAGATATTTCCAAGTTCCACAAAATAAAAAAACAAAAAACATCTGACGTCTCATTGCTTTCCGACTTCCCAGTCTTTGTCTCTCAGCCCTAAGCCCATTCATTTATGAAGATGTAAATCTTTATATATCTCAAATACATACTGTAGGTGAATATTTATGGCACCAGGACCATGCACTACATGTATTGCAGTGCACGCTGAGTCAAAACTATGGCACAGCGAGCGTTAAGTTGGATCAATACATTGATGGCTTTGGTCATGTAACAGGTCTATCTTGGAAAAAAAACTTTAAAAAAACAAAAACAAAACATGCCATATAATATATAGATTATTGCTAAAAAGATAATGAAATATTAGCTGCATGCCTTAGTATCAAAAAGTACAATAACACGAGAACAATGTTACTACTTCAAATTCCTCCAGGATGTCTATTCAGGTTCAAAAAATTAGCTATTGCAAAACATCAGGCAACCTATGCCGTGTAAACTGAGTGTGTCTTTCTGTTGAATATTAAATCAATATAGATTTGACACAGACTTGTGGGAACATGCCAATCTTATTGAAGCCAGTTCCTCCCCTTGTGGTTGGCTTTAGGGGGGTGGGGAGGGGGATTCATCACCTGACTGGTCTCTGTCACCTGATGGAGATGGGCCTTTAGCCTCAGTTTGATAGAGGGAGCCGATTATGATGCATGTCAATCATTCCAGCAAATATTGACATGGAAACACTGAGAGAACAACCCTACGGCTCATAACCTTTTCTTCCCTTATGCTGGCTGCTTCACTCGCCAACTCTGTGTAACAATGACATACACATGAGAAAACCTAATGCGCCAATGGTTTGCAGACATATTCACAAATGGACACATGCTTATGCTGTGAGCACACAAAGATGTTCAGAAAACAATCATCCCAATTGATTGTGTCTTATCTGCTCCTCAGAGTAAACCCAGCTCCATTTGCTATTAGTATTCTGATGAGAACGTGTGTGGGAGGCTGATTGGTTATTCATGTTTATTTACTTAAGGGTGGAGGAAGGCCATTCCCCTGCCACACTCCTCTAATAGTGGCTCTTAAGCACCTTGCTGTCTGTGCTACAGTCTTCACAGAATAACACTCCTTCTGCACCTGTCCCTGGGAACCAGGAGGGTTAATGATGAAACACAAACAATGTTTGCTGTGAGAGGAAAAAAGAAGCAACGGTGGTCTATCAGGATCATGAAGACCGTGAAGGGAGACCAGGGGAGTGAGAATGAAAAGGGTGGAGGATGTGTGGAGGAAAGAGGGGAGGTGCTAATGACAGGTGTGTCTGTAAATTCTTCATCCTGCATACACTGCTAGGGAAACTGCTTGGCAGGGCACTCAGCCGTGACTTTACAACTAATCCTGTTTGTAAGTTATTATTTATCTTCAGCAAAGTTTGTCAAACTCAGGCTTTGATTTCTCCCCGAGTTCCCTCTCGTGGCCCGCTCCCGCACATGCTCCCCACATAATTTATGACTGCCTCTGGTCCTGATGACAGATTATTAAAAGTAGAATTAGTTTTTTGCTGGGGATTTTTCCTGTGGGAATTGGGAAGGCAGGGCTCTCAGAGGAAGGTCTCTGACGAGGTCTCCATTACTAATAGAGGCGGGTTTTTTTTCTTCCCTGTGTGATGGCAGAGTGAGAAGACTAATGATTTGAATTTACTGTGTGGTCTGGAAGCCAGCATTGGAGGAGAGGAGAGGTTAAGTTCTTCCCTGTGGAGAGGTTTATTGGATTGTTTAGCACCAGAAGGATAATGTTTTTGTCATAGACTGCTGGTGCTTCTGCTGCTAGGCTAGAGGGAGGCCGGGAGCAAATCCCCTGTTTGTGTGCATGGTGTGTGTGTGTGTGTGTGTGTGTGTGTGTGTTTGAACTAAGATCAAAATATGAAAAGATCAGAGAAGAGGAAAGAAGTATTGTGGAACATCACAGGAGTTAAATGGGAGACGCTTATAATTATTACAGAAAATGGTGGAAGTGGTTAGTTACTATGTGTGGACAAAATTTTAGAAATGCTCTTAGACTGCTTCCAACAAACTGATAAACACTACTTCTTTCTTGTCCTCTGTAGTTGCAGCCAACTCTCTGATCCTCCCCTATCAGCAACTCTTCTGCACCAATGCTACACTTTTCCTCCCTCGCTGCTGACACACAAAGAGGATGTAGGCTTTCCCTTTTCCCCTGTTCACCTGATGGCCGTTTGGAGCCTGTTCCCCCAGCGTGTGTCTGCAGCCTGGGAAGCAGAGGGGAGTCTCAGCACAGCTGAGAGGCTCGGCTTAATCTTATGCATCATTAAGCACTCAGCGGCACGCCGCAGCTCCTCATATACATCATCCACGCTTAATAAACATAATGATGACATAAGATGTAATTCCAGATGAATTTTCATTTTATAGGGAAATGGAGAATTCCTGTAGAAAGGAGGAGAAAAAGAAAAGAGGAACGAAAGAGGGAGAGAAAAAGTAAATTATCTGGGAAGTACAGAATAAATGATGTTTTTTCTTCACAAGATGGATTGTGGGGTTCTGGGGGCAGTTGAAGTAGGAGAGGAGTGTTGGGGGGGTGGGGGTGGGGGGGTGGGAAAGGTGAGGGGGCAGAGGGCTGCAATGGTGGTGGCCTGAGAGTGGAGGGGTGGCATGTGGGGGACAAGGGGTTGGGGGGGAGGGAGAAAATGTTGGTCATTCCAAGTGTTTTAATCGCCGGGCTTGATGGACAGGCTGAGAGGACCTGAGGTTCGGCCATCCATCATAGGCAGGCTAGAATGGTATGAGGGGTAGAGTTTCAGAGGGGGCTTTTGGGCTGTGGGGGGGAAATGGGATTCTGATGAAAGTGTGAGAGAAAGGCGGCAGTACACAGTAAAGGCCAATGAGGGCAAGAGGACCAAAGATTAGTGCGCGCTTCTGCAGCATGTTGGGAATGGCAGGAGAAATGGAGATTTTAATAGCACTGCTGCCGAGTGACAGTACCACCACCCGTGTTTTTATGTTCATTTGGCTTTGGACTCCTGTTTATGAGCTGCAAAAAGACTCGCAGCCTGAAAGCCAGTGAAATGCTTTCAGAATTTCATTCACAATTTATGTCTCAGTTGGAGCATAACATTCCCCCCCAACGAAAACACAGACACATGCATTTGCATTTTTTGAGCATGTGTAGTATAGGCATGTTTTTGTCATGTATGTGTGTGTTGTGCATCATGTGTCACTGCCGTAGGCCAAGACGGAGCTGAATGATGGTGAAAATAAGATATGGTCACTAGGGGCTTGCTACCACCATATATGCATGTACATATACACACGTAAAGACATGCCCACTGATGTACTTTTCCCGAACTCAGTCCACATTCAGACATAGTGAGACGCAGTCCATACACCCATCCAACAAACCAAACAGCCAGTCAGGTTGAAATGAAAACTGGAGGGAGGAGAAGATGAATTGTGGAAGAAAGATTTGGAAATTATCATGTCTTTTACATTCCACAGGGAATATTGCATATGACCCCTCCCCTTTTTCTTATCAGTCACTTCTGTCAAAGGTTAGATAAAAACGTTGAACATCAACAAATCATGGTATAATTATGATTATTGAGGGAGTTGAAACCAGAAGAGTAAAGAAAGAAAGCAAGTCCCAAGATTTACTATTAAATGTTTCATTTTGCTCCCCCCTTTTCCCTTTTACTGACCATTTGGAAAAGGAAAACCTATTTAGCTGTTGCCAGTGACGCCAGTTTTGTTTCGGGAAAGCAGCATCCTATGCATGCTTCCAGCTGGATCCCATCCCAGACTGCCATGCCTGGTTAATGTGGCCATTCTGTGCTGCCAGAATTAGAATTCATGGTTTATATTATACAAACAAATACACAAACACGAAAACAATGACAGAAATTGACCTTGCATGAACTAAATGTGTTGTGACTGATTCTCCAAATTGGTAAAATTTGAAAATTATGCAAGCTAGTATTTGACTTTTTACACATTATGCAAAGTTACTTTGGAAGAGGAATCTCACTTTCAAGCATATGCTCCTTTAGGTGTTGCAGATATCAGGAGATCTGATCTTTGGGTCAGCTATTGAGTTTTGAGTGATGCAATATAGTTGCGGATATTAATGGACCCCCCCACCACAACCTCTTCTCTGGTGGCCTGTGCTGCACAAAGGCATTTCTGGATTCAAACCTCAGCATGTTCAGAGGCAGTGGAGCATGCCCAGCAGTGTGCCAAGGTTAGATGGGTGCCAAGGGTGCCACTAAATGGAACCTCATCCTCTGCTCTATCCTCTCTTGCCCAACACAAAATGCTGCAATGTAACACAAAGGCCACATCATGCAATGAACAGAATGGAAGCACAAAGCACCCAAACCAAAAAGAAAAGCCCACAGTATGTATCACTTCTACTTATTACTTATGAGTGAATTTTCCCTGTAATTCACACACTAATAATGTATACATCAGTGACTAGCCTTGGCAACAGCAGCAGATGCCCATTTCATCTGTCACTTTCTCTGTCTTATGGTTCCTATACACCCCTCCCTCCCGTTGTCTGTGTGAGTATAACTCACACATAATGTTTTCATCAGTGATGTACTCACAGTGCTCTGTTTGCATTGACTTACAGGCCACACTCCCTTTCTCTCTTACACTTACACACAACACACATACACAAATTTACACACACACACAGCCCGGTTCGC
Source organism: Psettodes erumei (assembly GCA_016785225.1). Taxonomy (NCBI): domain Eukaryota; kingdom Metazoa; phylum Chordata; class Actinopteri; order Pleuronectiformes; family Psettodidae; genus Psettodes; species Psettodes erumei. The sequence continues at coordinate 429,102 of JAFBJZ010000001.1, read as the reverse complement.
TCCTGGCACCAAACGCAGATTACATCTTGTTTCCCAAACTACTAAAAGTGTCAGAGGCTGTCTGGCTTTGCTTTTATATAGTGTTATTAATGGCAGTGAGCACCCACCGCCCCAGTCTTTGTGTATGTGTGTTCATGTCTAATTAAAGGATCCCTGCTTACAGAGGCAGAGAATGGGTTTGCAAGATAGGAAATAATAATTGCAAATATTATCATTATTGTTTTCACGGCTTATAGAGAAATGGCATGAGGTTGGAAGACTGTATTTGAACTGTGAATTGTGAACTTGCCCAATGATTGTAATGGGTTGTTGATAAAACCACAAGGGGCAGCCATAGCTATTATATAACCTCTGACAAAGACCTTATAATCTCCTCAACTGTAAATTTTCTAGGTGGAACCCTGTACTCACTACTAAACCATCAAGGCTCCAAAAATTAGATGAATAGATTCAATTTTCCATCCCACAGGATTTTCACAGAATTGAATTGGCAGTTAACAAACTGTAAATATAATGGAAAACCTGCATCCCAAATTTAGAGTTAAGTTAAAAGAAGGTTGCAGTTTGTTATAATATGTTACTGGTAATCACTCAATTGAACAGCATCTTACCCAACACCATAGTCAGTACACATGTAAGGATCTGTATATCTGCCAAAACAAACAAAAGAACCTTTGCACATTTGTAACCTTTGCAAATTTGCAATTTTCTATCAATTTTTAAAATCTGATTCAAATTATTTGCACAGAAATATTTGGTTTAGTGTTATGACACAAGGTTGAACCCAAAATTTGCTGTCCCTTTGCAATCCGTCAAACATAACATATGGGACAGTTTGCTGCACACAGATTTTTTTTTACTGATTTTTAAGCCTATTTTATTGGCATGTCATGATGATATACATTTTTGTTTAGAGTTATTCTTGACCAGGATCTGGGACCTCAGGCCCATTGTGTATCTGAGCCTTTGACTCAGACAGCTGTAGCTTGGCTGGCTCTCAGCTCCCCCCCTGTCTTAACCTGAAGAATTATGTGCTCAGATAATTAGCTCTTATAGGTACACTCTCCATTTCTCCACTCCACTGGGCACATCATCTTCCTCGCCTCTTTATTGTTTGGTTTGCTTTGTCAGATCGATGTCTTGCTACTGCGTAACCAGCACTCATATCTCAGGCTGCATAAATCACAACAAGGTTTCTGTCGCTCGGGAGAGTGGTGTGGCTTTGCTGCACACATGCACTCTCACAAACATACACACATAAACAAGTGGGTGGACCAATTTATGCTCCACATCCAGCAAACTCTCTTCACCTCTTTCCTTGTTACTTCTGCCCCTCTCCTCTCCTCTGTCTTTCTTCCCCACGTCTCCACTACTGATGAGTGACCACTGAAGAGGAACCCATCAGATTATACTCTACCTAGTGGCGATGGGTAGGGTGGGTGCAGCAGAATGGAGGGAGGGTAGGGGTCTGTATTACGACTTATGATCGCAGCACCACCCTTGTAATGAATTTTAAAAATGCAAATGGCTCTCCGCGTGTAAAACTTGACATTGTCTCCTGTGATAAATTTTCTGCTGAGGTAAGAGACAATTTAGATGCGAATTACAAGCAGCCTCTTTGTCCCTCCTCAGTCCCATTTACATCCTTAATTAGCTGATTCTTCCTCCTTTCTATTTGAGGGTGAGAGAAAGACTGAAAGAGAGACAGAGGGATAATGACATAGAGAAAACTGACATCTAGAACTCAGCTCACTTACACAAAATCAAGCCCTCAGATATTAAAGCACACACACATCTATTCAACTTCGCACAAAAAGGTACATAAGCCTTGATTATGGTGCAGGAAATGAGCCAGAAACACCATCCCATGTGTTAGGACCTCAGGGTTGATCAGCATCCCTGGGTCTGTGTCGCTGTTAATGTCATCCTTAACAGCAAACTAAACACCGCAGGTTTGTAGACATTAGCTATGCCTGTTAAAATACTCATTTACCAAGCCTCCTCATCACACGACACTCCTCTGTTTTGAATGACAGGCCTAAACATGCCATTCTATTAGTAGGCTTTCTCAATAGAGCAATGTTCAGTCATTCGTGTCCCTCCCAAGTGCGCGGCTTGTCGGCGGGACCCCACAAAGAATATGCTCTACACGAGGTCATATATTACCGTTTACAATATGTGCTTGATCTCTTTGGCAGTGGAGAGTCACTTGGAGCATCACATCAGAGCTTGGATTGGCACACAAGCTATAGTTTTTGATGTAAACTGAAGAGGAGTGTGAATATTCATGCTTAGACCAAAGGATGATGATGTCCTGATTTCATGGTGCTGAGTAAGCCTCGCTGTCTGATTTTGTTATGCTATCTTTAATGTATACATTCGAACAGTGGGGACTAATAGAGCATGTGGCAGCTTTACAATGCGAGGGATCGGTGGGTGGCCAATTCACTCCACCAGCTGACTGTCCCTAAACATGGTCTGCCAAATACAGTGTGGGTTGTGTGAATGAACTGACAGCACAGCTTATATTCACTTCAAATGCAGTTTTATCATAGAAGGCTTCAGAGCAGATCTGTGTTTCTACAGCCAAACTTGCAATATTTTATATTATATTCTTATTGGTTAAACTGTTTTGAATTGTTCACACATGGTTACTCAAGAGAGGTTGTGTGTTCAGATTTTCTGTTTAGTGTGAATTCCACTCAGCATGAAAGATAACAAGCTAGGCTAACTGGTGACCCCTCAGAAAATAGAATCTTAGCTCGCCAATGTCAGCACTTACTCTCCGTTTATTTTTGATCCTATATTATGGGGAGGATGTCAATCAAATTACAGTTATGAACATTGCCAACCAAACACACAACCCATTCTACCACCTGCATTAACATAGGTTACTATCATGGTATAAATCTTCTTCTTACTGGCGCTTAAAATTTTAAAAAATTATTTGTAAACCATTTTCAGAGTAATAATTGATATTTCCATCACAGTTTTGTTCTTCCTGATTATCGTGTGCCACCATTTTGCAAGGTTTCTTTGAAAGTAAAACAAAGGGAAAAAATCAACCTGTCTGAGGTTCCCTCAGGTCCATCACTGTCCAAATTTTTAGTCAGGGGAATGTCCTAGATCTCTCTCTGTAAACTGGTAAATGAAAAACAACTTGTTTCTACTTACTATACACACAATTGAGCAGTAAATGCCACAACTGGTCACACACTTGATATGGCCTCATAGCGATGAAGGGCATAGTTTCCTCTCAAATAGAGCTATGAATGTGTGTGGACGTTTGTACCCAAAGTACTTTATTTATGCTTGTGGCCCATTGTGTGCTGCTTTCTAATTGATTCAGATGACCAGCATGTCAAAATAATTAATTTGATATATTGTGTCTGATAGATTGTCTCCTCCCCATCAAGGAGTGTTGGGAGTATTTGACAGAATGCATATTTCTGTTACTGTGTGAGCTTATGATTGACAAGATCGTCTTTCCTCATTTTTTAATCATATTTTGTTTGTTTCACAGCTGCTTCCTTTCTTGGGGACATTAAATATAAAGAAAAGCACACATATGACTTTCACACCAAGGAAACACTGTCATTACCAACATCAATCATGTGCAATATTTTCAGACGTGTTGCTTTAATGTACCATTTTAAATGCAAAGTCTGGGGGACACACCGCTGCTGGCCTCTCGTGGTGTAGGTATATGTTCTTCAGCCACTGTAAAATGTGTATGAACAGAGGAAAGGGTGGCAGTCATGAGAGAAAGGATGCATTGTCTGTCTTTTGCTGTCATTAGGCGGTGTCTGGAGGATGATGTGGAAGCAGTATGGGGTCCGGGGGAAGTATTTATGACCCTGTAGGAAACTCGTTGGACTGCGGTGATCGCAGGGAGATAATGGGAGGGAATGGGATGCAGCGAGGTGTTCTGACGGCACCAACCAGACAAGAGAACAGCCAGGATAAATCAATGTTGGTCATTTTCTCTCGCTTGCTACCACCCCTGCCTCATCGTACCACAGCGTCATTTACACATTCCATCATTAAGGCCCCTTCAAGAATTTTGAATTGAACGGCAGAGTCACAAGCAAAAGGAGAAGCAAATTTTATATAAATGTGTGACTGCAAAATGTTTTTACTCAAACAGTTTGATGTAAAATGGCAGCGCAGTAATGCTAATTTGATTTAATTCTGACACAGCCGCATGAATGACTTTTCTGGTGACATTGGGAGGCATACAAACAAGACTTCACCTCATTAAACAGGAACAAACTGAGGGGAAATTACACTTAGTTATGGAAATGGATTTTAAGCATGCACAGCATTACTTGCCCTGACTTTAAGCTGAAATATGAAAAAATGTCAGTGTTGGTGTTAGCTTGGCTGTGACGCCAACACCATTAAAAGGGAGTGAGGATCAAGGTACAATCTAACCTCTGATGATCAAAAGAGACAACTCATTACAGAAGTATATTGACCCTAAAGGCAGCTTAATTTAATAAAGTACTACCTCTGAAGGTAGGAGTGCATTTATGGTTGCTCAAGTACATTTCACAAACCATATTACAGGCAAAGCTAAAACAGATAGATGAGCTACTGCACTAAATTAATACTTTTGGAAGTCCTGCATTATAATCAGGGGAGCTGAGTCCATTATCTAAATACAATCTCAGGGACCTGAGTCTGGGCCAGCAGAATGAAAAGAAATAAAACCAATATTATACTTAACTTCATAACTAGGTGACAGCCTTAAATGCAGATTTCTGTTGTGCTGTTGAACAGACCATGTAAACGAGATCCATTTGAAACAGTAAACTGACAAATGTAACTGTTCTGTTACAAATGAAAAGTTAAACTCATGAACAAACACAAACTTTCTTAACTCAATACACTGAGATGTTTTGCTGCTACAATCTTACCGGGCTAATGTTAGCTCATGTTACTAAATTTAAGCTAGTTAACATTATGCTATAATCCTGAGTCTTTTCTCTGACTATGTGTCTTTCTGCTTGTATTACAATTACGCCATATTTTATCATAAATAATTATGCTGGAATTGCCTTATGTGGCAATAGTGACTACTGTTTAGTAACAAACTTACATAAGTTCACTTTAAAGTTACAGAATGTGAAAGACACACAAAACCACCAGAGGCTAAAACAGTCTTTGTTGACTGAAATATCGTTGGACTGACAGCAAGCAACAAAGTAAGATATTTTATGATTTTGTAGCATGCCACTTTTCATTTGTGTTCCAGTCAAACCATTGTGTTATTTATATATGTCAAAATTACATGGTGAAAAATGAGATTTTACCTTTAAAATACTCCCGATCACCTCAGAAAGTGATATTTTTCATCCTCCAGCTTTTGTTTTTCAAGGTACTTAAAGGTGACATTGAACAGGACTGGTGTTTATCTATTGTCTTCAAACTAATCTGTTTGCATTACCGCTTGTATTCCAATGGTCCCATTATGTATTAGAAAAGCAATTAACAGTTCATTAAACTTCGAAGGTGTTAATACAAGTCATAAGACTAAGCCATCTGTCGGATTTTCTACCAAGCCCGACTTTGATACCATCCACTAAACAACGTTTCAAACCAATTAAGGTTAGACTTCGTAATTTAAATTTGAAAATGGGACATCTTCTGCTGGTTGTCTAATAATAGGGATACATATGGTGAGGGTTTTGAGTGTGATAATGAGAGAAATAGCCTCCCTAATTTGTCTTATAAATATTAGGGAGGGAGGCAGATTGAGGCCTCAGGACTTAACATATGTCTGCCTTCAACCTCCATACTATGTTTCAAGTGAGACAAGGAGGATATAAAAACAGCATCAGGGATAGCAGAAATCTGTGCCTTAGTATCCTGAGTTTAACATGATACTTTAAAAAAATGTCAGACGACGTTGATGGACCCACCTACTCATTTGCTATTTGTTGACTAGATAAATGTTGTGTTTTGTCTCATCTGTGAACACGACAAATGAACAGGGTGAACATGATTCAATTCATCATGTTTCTTGAGGATTTAGTGAGATTTGCTCTCATTAGTGGCTCATCTGTCAGGGAGACACTCTGATCCTGGAGAGAGAGAGAGAGAGAAACTGCCTCTCCTCACTTAATTGGAAGCCACACACACAGTGAAAGAGACACAGCAGCTATGTCAACCTTTTACATCCCAAATTTATCTTCCAAAATCAATCCATCAACAGCCCTAATTGGCCCTCACTTTATGATTGCTGTGCTGGCTCACTCTCTGAGGATCTAAAGCTAAATGGAGTCATAAGACCAACAGATAAAATGTTGAAATATGTGATGCTTAGCAATCATCAGTTAATATAAATCTTAAACTGAAATATAGGGATTAGATGAATGTGTCTAGAGATGTTAAAGGAGGAGTAGATGACTTAAAAGCCTGTCTGAATTTATCAAAGTTTGGCACTGAGAATCTTACAGTACAGAAAATCTGAAATTATTATTACATTATTAGTTGCCTGGAAAGTTTGCCAGCAGCTAAATGTTCAAGAAATAAGGGAGGAACTGGATCACATTGAGTGAAAGTAAACCAGGTAGCGTTCAACATATAGCCTGAATGAGTATTGACATATTATTCAAGGTGCTGGCAAAAGAATGGCTCTCATTAGTCTTCTGTGAGTCGGTAATGGCAGATCACCTCTTAGTGCCGCAGAAGTGACAGGCTGGGCTCCCCCTCAGCAGATATCTGAGAGGTTTTTATTGGCTTCCCTTCCAAACACCCTCCTACTAATGCTGCCCGATGGCCTGGTTAACCTTGGTGGTGCCTTCTGAAGCTGGAAAGGTATCACACAAAGTTCACTCAATCATTAGCAATGCAGAAGAGTTCAATTCGGCATGCTCTTAAGTTTTATTGATATTTTTATGTGGGTTAATGTGGAGGTGAGAGCACTCAAAGAGTTTTTTTGTGGAAACCTTTACAATAAGTCGAAAATGTTTAACATTTTTATCATAGAGGACAGGAAAACTATTGAATTTTGTATAGAATGCACTGCTGAGAGGAAAAAAGTTTCTTTCTCCTACTTAATGAACAGGTGTCTACATAACACAGCCCACCCCACAGATGGCAGCATAATTAGCAGTCATTATGGTGGTCTTCAAGAAGGCAGGGATCTGTGCGGCCGCACAGAGCGCCTAACCTCTTCACCCCCTTGACAGGGCCCACGGGGGGCCACTGACACGTGTTGTTCTCCTGGAGAAGCCAAAGGTGGAGCTCCCCTTTCACAAGGTGTCATCCTGATGTGCTGGAAACCCCAAGACATGTGTTAAAGGATCAGAATGTCAAGGGCCTCTCTCTGGTCACAGCACCATAGGAACAATGAGCAGAGAAGTCCAGTGGTTTGAAGAGAAGGCAGTTGTATTGTTTGGGAGGGTTCTTTATAAAGAGGTTTTATAAAACATGACACATTATTTGTGTATTAAGTGAAATACAAATATATTTTTTTTCCAATTCAAACCAATGTCATTCTCTCACTTAAAAAATACCTCCAATTTACCAACAGTAAAGTTGTGTATCTTGAGCAGCAGACATATGCTCAGACTGATCTGACCTTTAAAACAACACAACTTCCTCCTGCCATACTGAAGGTGGCTGCAGGATGTGGTTTGTGGGGTCATTCCCTGTTCATGTCGTTGTTCATGCCCGACTACCCCTCTGTTGTTGGGCCACTGGTGGGGGTGAGCAGAGGCTGCTGTGGGGTCGGGTGGGGTAGGGTAAGGGGGGTTGCCAATAGGCTTGTAATTTCCCCTCACTTAGAAATGAATTCCATCTAATCTCATTCCACCATGTCAAATAGCAGTGCGACATGCTGTTTTATACTGTAACATTTGGTTATACTGAAGCAGCTGACTGCCTCTTGCTCCAGCCTGACACCCTCTGGATATTAAAACTCTGTATAATGTTTCTCTGAGATCAGATGTGGCTTAAACACTGTGCATTAGCATGACCCTGATAGATACTGTACTTCTCCCAAGTTTGCACTCTTACATTTCCTGTCCATTAAAATTGGATGGCGGACTCTGTAGCTAGGATTTACGGTGATCATGTACATTAAAAATCAAGGTTGAACTTACAGAAGGAAAAAATGATTTTGACCATAACACTCCTATTATCAAGGCCAGACAAGCAACCCCTTCAACAGATTCATGGATGTACTGTACATAGAAAATATTACTTCAGAGTTTGGTTTGGTATTATTATTTTACATGGGTATTATCACGTTTCAAATCATTTGTAAAGAAAAGCCCAAATGCATTTCAATCAGTGTATAAAATAAGTTCTAAATTAGTGTGATGCTGGTTACATTTCACTGTTGATACATTCATTTATCTAAATGACTTTTTGGAGAAGGGTAAAACTAAAAGCACAAGGACAACTTCTGCCATGTAACTTGGCTCACTTAAATGAGCAACACAAAACTTGGACAACAAAAAACTGCCAGGATCATATCGCTATTTGTATTGTCTCACTCTGCCATTCCTAAACAAATACTGATGCTACAGGAAATGTGCACAGTATTTAATGCAGCTCCCCATCTACACAAAGAACAAAGATATTTTAACTATAAAATATTTAGCGTAATTACTATTCATTAAAGTATACCAATTATTCCACTAAACAAAACTAACTCTTCTTCTCTCTCTTCTAATATCTTTAAGTATGTACATAAATCTGGACAAAAAATAAATCATGCAATGTTAGCAGTTACTATGTCATTTGTTTTTTCTTTTCTTTTTAGCAGAATGCAGTTTCTCCTGGAAGGGGTTAAGATTCTGAGGTTGTTTGCAGTAATAATTTATTCCTTTAAAGTCATAACAAGCCAGCATTGGAGGAATGTAAGAAGTTCAGCTCCATTGCTACCTTCCCATCAGTGAGTCATTATTACAATATTGCTGCTCTTAAGTAGCTCACTAGCTGGCTGACCAGCTTTGAAATACACACTAAACTACTTGCTAGCCTGCACAAAATGGCCGATGGGCTCATTGCTTTCAGTGATAAAATGAAGAAACTCACAACAAGGATGAACACTGACACCTGAAAATATTTCTGAAAGAGAATGTTTTAATGTGCTTCTCAGTCAGTTGTTAAATGGTAAAAAAAAAAAAAAAAACTTTGCATAAATATGCATTCAGTTTGGTTTTATATTAAACTGCAAATTATAATTACCAGATAACTGCCAGTTAAGATGTGTTTAATTTGAAAGTAGACTGTACACTTACATATAAACAGACATATGTTTATATAAAGATAATACCAAGTCATCATCATTTTCTAAAGATGACATATGACTCTTGCTCCCATATGTAGAAAATGAAATTTTGTGATCCCAGTCCAAATCCTTTGTGAAAAGGACATTTTCTGTAGATGAAAACAATTAAGACAGTGTTGTTCAATTAAAATTATTCTGTAAACAATTCTTAAATGTACCAGTTAATCATATTTGATGATTTCATGACAACTCCTTTAGGACAGTGCTCATTTAGTTTGTGTCCACCATGACAGTTGTGAGCGTAATTGCAGCTAAAACCCATTTACATGTTGTTAATTATTGTGGGTTACTATTAAAATTGTAAAACAACTGAAGCATTTCAGTTTTCCAAATTATATAGCTCAGAGCACCAAAACACACACACACACACACACACACACACACACACACACACACACACACATACACACATGCGATGGATAGCCACTTAAATAAATTCATTTGTCTCATGTTAAGCTCATTTTCAGGAGATGAGGAAACAGAGTATTTTTTTTTTCCTTTTCATCTTTCAAATAGGATTTAGGAGGCATGTAAGTGAGGTTTCCTTTGTTATTTACTCTAGGACCTGGGCCCCTAAGTTTATCCTGCCTCATATGGAGCCAGCTTAGGAGATGGTGAGCACTGAGAACAATGCCTCTTAGTGGAAACAAAATGACTCCTGTATTTCATCTGTTGTTATGGTAAAAAAAAAAGTGGTGGGTCTAAATGACCACTTCTATGCATATGTGGATAGGTGTTTGTCTTTGCTCTAGCAGGGAGCCAGTGGCTGAACCTTCTGTTCCCCATATGGTAGCATTGTGGTGAAAATGGTGGACAATGGCACCCTCCCGGGGAGAATCCCCCATGTCTCACTGCTGGAACAGAAACTGTTGGTTTCATTTCTTTCCTTATTTTCTTTTTTGTTTTGTTTTTATCAAAACCCCCATGGGTGACACATACACACATATGCAGACAGCCTTGCACATACACACATTCACTGATAAATATACTGGATATTTAAAAAGCTGCAAAACAGAAATGATTTACATTAAAGAGTTGGGGGGAGTAGGGGTAGGGATGAAGCAGACAGAAGGATGCTGTGAAAAGGAATGGTAGATGTCTGCGATCTGTGCTAAAAGCATTGAATGTCATTCTACATTTGGGAATGATTTTTGAAAAAAATATCCTGTTTCTTCCCAGCACCTCTATAAATTTGATCATTGTATATTAATCTATTAAAAAGAGAGATTTGGAGATAAGTCAATCAGTTCACAATCTTACCAATCTGATCTGAAGGTTTCCTTTCCTCTGATGCATATCTAAATAAATATTTAAATAAATATTTCATCATAACAGCAACCCTGTCTTCATGTAATAAACCACCACCACCACGTTGTTGATAAAACACACACACACACAAAAGAAAAACAGCAACTGTACAACTATAAGTGAGCAACGCCCCTGGTGGAAATACCCACAGGCTCAAACAGCTCACTTGACTAATTTGGAATGAATTTGAAAAAGTTCATTACTGTATGTAAATGTATAGCCACGGCGAAATCTGCCAGATCTGCAAATATGCTGATGATGCAGCGACAGACAATGTAGGCTGTGTTGTTTTATTTTAATGAACAATGCTTTTCCCTGCAGACGGATAATGTGATTACCCCTCTGCTCCTCCTTACCAGTTGGGTTGTCTCAGTTTGTTTAAGTTATCGTGTCCTCCCTGTCACTCGGCTCTGTTTGCATGGCTGTCACATCGGCCGCCCTTAATGGAGAAATTAATTACCGCTGGTGTCATCTCTCATGACACAGGAGTCAATTTGATCATGTTAACCAAATGAAAGGACCACTTGATATACCCGTCCTTTGTAATCATGCTTTGATAGAAAGGATTAAAATACATTTAGGCTATTTAACTGTATTCATTAGATACAACTGCCATTATGTGATGTGAACTATTAATTGATTAAGGAGGTCACATCCTCACTCTTTATACTTGATGAAAGTATCAAAACCATGTAAAGATATGAAGGAACCTAAAATATATCAATTTATTCAGGATTACCATTAATTAAAATACATTTTATTGGAAGAAAAAAATCTTTAGACACCAAAAATTAAAGGCTTGGATGTCTTCTGTTCTTTGAAGAACATGATCGCAATAACCTCTCTGTGTGGTAACTAAAAAAGTAATAACTATTGGTAGAGTAACTATTGCCCATTGGCAAAATGTTCTTGCCAAATTTTGCTATTGGTTATGTCTATTTTATGCTACTCTACACTGCGACTCCACCACATTCCAAAGGCAAATAATATTACTTTACAGATTAATATGTTACAAAAGACATATAACCCCCCCCAAAAGAAACATATGACAAAGGTATTATAGATTAAACCAGTGTCAGTGAACCATTTACTTTGTGACTGCTTACAGAAAATGTGTCAGATATCAATAAGATGTTAGCTCTTCCACCAAAGAAACTTTTCCCCTCTAAACTCTACATTTTGTTTCATTTTTATAACAATTTAATGTGAAAGAATATAACGTAATCAAATATTTCCTAATAGATGAGATTTTCCTGCAGATCACTTTTGCTTTTGTTACTTGAAGTACATTTTTACATTGTTGTATTGGTACTTTTAGTTGATCTTGAGTACTGCTTTCTTTGGAGTCCTAATATATCTTGCTAACCTACCTCTGACTTGCCTAAATGGGAATCCCCTACCTGCTTCTTGACACACAGAAACACACACTAGACCCGTCAAAGGACTCCTTTGTTCACATCGTTATTCATTTCTTTTTCTACCAAAGTTCACTCCTAAGCCTACCCTGGACTCCCCTTACTAGAGTCATCTGAATGTTGCTTTGTTGCTCCTCACAGGTTTTTCATAGAGCTCAGGCGAAGCTTAACTAATCACTCATAAATGTTGCTGAGTGGACGGCCACCACATGCAGCAAAACAAATCACTCGCCATGAACACTCTAATTGGCCTCAAGGTCAGAGGCAAGTCAGAGCTTCAAGAGAAAAATACAATGCTCTTGTAGAGAGAAAAAAATATCTGTTATTTCCATTTTCTTGCTACCAAATCAGCCCACACACAGATGAAGGCTTGTGTGTGGATACATAAACCAGTCTGCAGAATGTACATGCACCCTAAACACTCCCCACTCCTTACAAAAAAACCCACCATCCTTTCCACCACTGTGTGGGTTTGTGAATTGTTAAAGAGTAACAAAGCTGTTTTGTGCCCAGTAGATAAAAGACCTGTGTACCAGCGAGGTCAGCCACTCCATAAATATGTTGGCTCTTCTTATTACAAGCTGTGTCCATGACAAAGGACAAACAGCTGGGAAAAGAAATGCTACATGGCAGGAATGGACAAGGGCCATTTTCAGCCTGGCTGGTCAGACACCAGCCCCTGAGCTGTCCCCACGAAGGCTGTTTACTTGACCCACAGGAGAGAAAGAGAGAGGGAAAGTTGACACAGTAAGCCTCTAGCCCTCCTCCTTCTATCTCATACACATAATCTCTCTCTCTGTTTCTCTCTTTCCTTTGATGAAGAAGATTAAGCCTTGCAACAATAACTCCAATGCTGAGGAAGGGTCATCAATTACCCTATGATACTCCTCATTATCCTCCACCTGTTTCCCCTTCTTCCCCAGTGTTCTGCCTTGGATGTATGATGTCTGTCATGTCTTGACGGAAACTTTAAAACACAGAGGTGGACTTATACGCTTGCTGTCAGCTCAACATATTTAAAAACATAACATTCATAAGGTGAAGTGGGTTTCATTGTGCCTGCGAATGATGATCAAAATGAATTTAAATTCTATAATTACACATAAATTACACATGGTCGGTTCTGAAGACTGATTCTTATATATTTTAGAACAGGCTAAATCTTTATTAATCCCAAAGGAAATTCTTGAATATCTGATTATTAAATCTGAGTAAAAAAATATCAAGATAGGAATTCTCTCCCTCGAATCTTGGCATTGTGAAGATTTTGAAATGGCATCTAGAGAGATAAAAGGTACTATACATAAAATTTAACTGGGTAGTTAAGTAAAAGAATAAAATGAAAAATATATCAAAATTAGCCTCTAGGTAGCCATTATTTGGTGGCTGGTCAAAGGTTTCTTGAGGAGTGGGGTGGTGCAGCATGGATTTCTGTTTTATGACCTCTGTCCTTTTGAAATTGTAGTTGTGGTCCTGAAGCTGTGTATTATGGCATTAACAAAGTAATAAGATGGAAAATTCTCAAATATTGTCTGTTTGTTGTTGGTTGACGCCTAACATCACATTTCCTATGCAAGAATGATTAAAAGATGTAAATCAAAACAAAAAACAGTGGAGACTGGAAAACATTAGTATTATTTCTGGTTAACTTTACACACAAAATACAAAGTATTCTAATTTTCATAAATTTATTTCATCTTCTGCTTTTCCATTTTGTCCTCTGAATTTGATTATTTTTGATACGTGGATCAGTCATAGTGGAGGAACCTGTTTGTTTGATAAAGAGGATTGGTTTCTGAAAGAAAGCAAATTAATTGGCATTGTGCAAGGTGCATTCAGAAAATGGCAAATGCAAAGCAGCTTTTACTCAACATGACTCCTGAAAACATCCTGAGAATAATGAGAGTGAATAATAATAAACTGCAAAAAACACTGTTGGGCAACTATAAATTTATATAGAGTATTATCTTAAACAGCTTCCCATATTAGCTAGGTCAGTTTATGTTAATTAATGCTGAAGTAAAGGTTGTGATTTGCCAGTTCATTAACCCACTGCTGTCCATCTCCCGGAGTTTTTGATTGCTAAATCTGGACGATCAGCTTGAGCAAAAGTTTCTGTCTTTTACAAAATTTGTATTTATGGGATTTATATTGAAGACAAACTACAATAATAACATCCTCAGTGAGATTTATCATTGGAGTTAGTTTTTAGAGTAGTTACGAGTTAAAAACAGAGATAACACTAAAGTGACTTCTTTGGCAAAACCACCACATTTTTGCTCAGGCACCTTGACTGCTTCTTGTATAAAGAAAGGACCCTTGCTGGTGGTACTTTGTGTCAGGGTGAGAGTTTTTGTTGTTTTTTTTAAAACCAGATTATATATTCATGTTTAGTCCAGGATTTCTTATCTGGGCTGACCCTCTGTGCTTGCTCTGTGTTAGAGGGGCTATGATGGTGGGGATTTGTTTGTTCAGTTGATTTTGGCTGCTGTGTTTCTCATTTTGTTTCAGATGATGCTCATCAGAGCGGTGCTCTTTTGGGAATTGTGCTTCTGGTTCCCCTACTCTGAGATAATTAATATTTAAAAGATGTTTACCAACTTTAAAATTCTTTCAAATGTTGATTAATTGTTGAGTTAGTGCTTTGGAATCACTGGTGTTTCATTTCATAATCAAATGACTTGCTTATTTTGTGGATAAAGGTCTATTTTACAGCATGTATATTTGAGTGACAGGAGCAACAATTAGATGCCAATATTTCTTCACTCTTTTTAATAATATCAACCGTTTTATATTTAGGTGTTACATATAATTTCAATGCACATATTAATTATTGAATTACTTCACATGAACTCCAAAGGCATCTTTCCTTGTCTCCATCTCAGTGCTATCTATTTCAAAAGGCCTCATGCAAAATGGATTAACGGGTATGTATTAAAGGTAACCTTACTCCTTAGGGAGGGGGGTTTGTCTAGGTGTACTTAAGAAGCAATGCTTGTAATTTATGAGCGCCTATTTTTTTGTAATTAAATACCACCTGAATATTTAATACCATTGTTTGGCTCTGTAGCGAAATGGGTGCAATGCCGTTTGGACTATCAAGTAACTATTGTCTCACAAAATGAGATATTAACTGAATTGAAAACCATCCCCTGTCGCATTTGATAATTTATTTGCATAATTAGGTCTTAATTTTAATTCACTATGCAAATATATGCCCCTTTTAAATTGCATTTAAATGTGAACTGGATCTACTGTCAGGCCTAATGTGAATGTATTTAATTTTATTATCTGGAAAGCATGCGATATTGTTCAGGGACAAATAGGAAAAAGGAAACTGCACTGAAGATTTAACAACATTGGAAATAAAATATGCTTAAAATATATTTCAGAACATGTTAGCCATGTCTCTGAAAGAAAACAAATGGCAATCAAACTAAACAAATCCTGCAATAATCTTGTTTTCACAGTGTCCCACAAGAAGTTTGTGTAGAGAGAATTATACAGTATCTATTTCTATTTGGATGTCCCTTCCTTTCTAGGGAGTGTTATCTCTTGTTTCACTTTTTAGAAAGGAGTTGTGCTTAGGAGGCATGTATTGCCATCTATTATTCTGTGAATCAAATGGGGGCAGAGACAGGGCAGCTGAGAGAGAGGGAGCCTCTGGTCCAGTCCAATGGTGGCCTTTGTGGACTGAGGGAACACAAACTCCATGACAGGACAAAGTCAGAGGAAATTGACCTGCTTGATCCTTTCCCTGAGAGGGAGGCGGCACAACTCCTTTCATCTTTTCCCAAGGGTCCAGATCTTTGGGCTACACTTAACAAACAAAATACTGTCTGGACCTAACTCAGGGGTTGAGGTTGTCTTTGGAGCTAGGAGATGCCGATACCCAGGGTGGCAGTGGGCTGGTAAGGGGGGTAACCTGAGACAGACAGGCCTCTGGGGTAGGGAAGTAGCCAAAAGGGACAAATTAGCTTTAGACAATAGGGGACCTTTTCCACCAAGGGGATAATTAAACGTTTCTTCATCAAAGCTGAGACAGTTTGCAAGCTGCTCATTTTGTAATTCTATCATGTTTGCCCCTGAGATATGCATTTTGTATATTGTCCACCCCCAGCACTCAAACCACTTCCTCAATATATTGGCAGCACCATTAATTTAGATTCGGTTTGATTACCCTGTTGGGGGTGTTAATTACAGAGTTAGCACTGGTGTAATTGAGCTCAGTGGAAACAGAGGGTCTAGTGGAGTGACATATAAGCATTAGCATACTGCACAAAAACCTTTGTTTTCCATTCTTGCTGAAATGTTGAGAACCATTCAACAACATATTATCGTGATGTTAGAAACCCTAGTGCAATTGTTGCAAAGTTACAGATCAGTCTGTCACTTGTGATGAACCATTGAAGATAAACTAGAGTTACAGAGCTTCTTCTTTCTAAGCCTGTGAGCTATCTTATCATGTATTAAAAATTTAAAATGACCAAAGTTATACCTTAAAACACCCCTTTTTGTCTGCATGCATGCACATGTGCTGTGTAGTTCATGCCCTAAATGGGTTGATGCATAATGTGCATGCCTACGCCTGAATGTGCGTATGGGCAAAGGACATTGTGTGACGGGTCTTTTTCCTTGGCCACTCAGCTGTGGACCACAGGGCCTGTTGTGTGCCTTGGATCACACAGAGGAAGCTGAATGATGTTGCCCCAGCTCTCTGAAGGAAGGCCATGCTTGGCTGGCTCCAGAACAGCCTTAACAGGATATCACAGAAGAAACTGTGGCTTTTGTCCAGCTCTCCTTTTTTTAAAAAAAAAAAAAAAAGAGCTGTGTCAAAAGGGACTTGGGAGGGTGTTTCCTTTTCAACAGATGCTAGAACAGTGTGTAGTGTTTCTTTGGAAGCCCATATCTACAATGGCGCCTATCTAACCCTGTGACATCATCAAAGAGCGCGCTGTGTGGGGCTGCTGGGCTGCAGTGTAGGATTCATGCCATTACAACACCAGCAACATGTCTCTTATGGCACCAGTGAACAATGCTGAGTACCACTACTTTTATCCCTGCTGAAGCTTTTTTCTAACATACTGCTACAACCAGGTAAACCAGGAAAATTCAGATGATTCAGTCCCAGCATGACAGCAGATTTATTTGTACAGTTGTAATTTGCCATCAGTACCTCTCAATAAAATTAAGCTATGGTAGTTTGTATTTGGAGGACTGGAAGGCTCACTAGAGTGAGATTTATTAAAAACAATAATCGTACTACTAATCTTATTCACTACATGGTGAATATTTGCCTTTATTTGAGTACTTTTTTGTCTGCATGTACAGTACAGTATGTTAACAATATGCCTACATTCACACCGGGAGCATTAGAGAGTGAGACGGAGTGTTTGTCAGGGTTTTGCCATGCTGTGAGCAGCCCATCTCTGTGAAAGCCTTAGCCTCGGGGCTATAGACAGACCCCTGGGACCAGCCAGCACTCAAGGGCCTATTTGTTCAACAGAATGTGTTATTCTATCACAGCAAGCCTGTCACAGCAGCAATCATTCAAATACCCATTCATTTCTGGAATTCTGAATCCTTAGGCCTCTGAGGACCATCAAGACTTGTTTATCTGTTTAGTTTTGTAGTGGGCTTGTCTCTTTGATTAATAGACACAAAAGTTAAAATTACACAGGAAGACATATGTTCGTTCCTCAGAAAGGTTTTGAGACCTAAATCTATGGTGTTCCTCAACAAAGCATGAAAATGATAGGAGCCTCTTTCTGTGTCAGCAATAAACTCAGCAATGATTTTTAAAAAACCCAACATATTTTCATCCATGCCTTTAGCTAAAGTAACTAAGCCAGTCGACAGAAGAATTTGGATTACTTGTGAAAAATCTTGTGGAATATACTGCAGCATGTCGCAGTTAGGAATATATTTACAGTAGAGTATGAGATTCTCATACACATGCATTGTGATTGTGCCCTTGGGGTACTCT
The DNA here is from genome assembly GCA_016785225.1 of Psettodes erumei. Lineage (NCBI taxonomy): Eukaryota > Metazoa > Chordata > Actinopteri > Pleuronectiformes > Psettodidae > Psettodes > Psettodes erumei. The sequence goes on along the minus strand of JAFBJZ010000001.1, from coordinate 411,086 downwards.
GCTTCTTGCTCAGTTTATGCTGAGAGATATAGACGGGTCTTGTGCAACATGAGTCGTGTGTATGGAAGAAGTGATTACACAATTTTGAAATAACAGATCTTTTCCACCCTCTCACAGCATTAATGGTTTACCTAGCTCCACACAGAAGAACAAATTGCACTTTTGAGACAAAGTTATCCAAAAGTGAGCTATTGAGAACAATTCAATGGTGACTTTTTCAATCCTGTCTCTCTCTGTGTTGGAGCTCCACATGATGAACATTTTAAATCAGTAGGCTGGCGGGCCTCCCTCTAGTTGCTGCGGTCATTTCAAATCCACCTTCATTCCCCTCTCATGAATGTTTTTCTAATTGAAAGTGATATCTTGGTGCGAGTCGTTGGCCAGAGACTGTGAAGAGTGGTGGTACAATAGACCTGTCAGGGTTGATGGATCTCCAACACAGCTGGGATATGGGTCCCCAGACCAAAGCCAATAAGAGCAGGGCCAGCATGTAAAAACAGAGTCTCAGAGCTGTCCATTCATAAAATCACCCATACACACATAGGCCTGATCAATAGCATATTCTTCTACAGGAGAGGAGGGTGTACTGAGACATATAACAGGGATTAGAGTGAGTGATATTGGAGAGAAGTGAAGGGGGCTGTGAAGATAGTTTCTCATAATCAGTGTTTTGTGTTGGACTACTGGATTTTTTTTAGTTAAGTATAATCAATGAGATGGTCCATTTGGGCTCGGCTGGTTGGTGATAGCCAGTCATTACAGATTAGCCCGAGTGAGTAATGAGTCCCACAGAGCAATGTAATGCAATTCAATAATTGTACTTGTGGGAGGTAGTGTGATGATGGCGATTTTTTATTTATTTTTTATTTTTTGGAGGAGGGTGATGGCGATGGATGGCAACAAAAATCTGCATTTACACCATAATGTTTCTTTTATCATAGTTAAGATAATGAAAGGGATTAAAAATGTGTATAGTGTTTCTTCTCATTCCATAACTTCATCCACTAATCCCATCATCTGCCGCGGTGAATATTTCACTCTAATCTCAGGCTTATTTTACTGTTGTACTACTTGAAAAACAAAACAAGGCACCCCTCTGATGCCAATTAATTAGGAGGATATGAATATTTCAGTGCCCTATGATACAACGGCAGCTGCACCGAGATAGAATTCACAACAGCTCCTAATGGAATATTAATAATGCTGTGACGTTATGTTCTCTTTTTCTTGGCTTTCAGTGAAGGTGTGTATGTTGAAGGGTTCATAAGCTGGTCACCCCGAGTTAGTCACCTAAATGTTTTATTTTTCTGCCACCAACACTGAAACTGAAAACTTTTGTTTAAAATTCAATGCTGAGTGGTGTAATATCTTCACTCATGACCAAACCGTGAATTTTAACTCAGTAATGAATAAAGTCTGTCTTAAAATGGGTTACACCAGACAAACTACTTCTTACATAGATATTAATCACTAATATTTATTCACACTCTTGGCCCAGTAATTTGGTACGTAGCTAACTCAATCATATGACAGTCAACAGACAATACTAGCTGGGTAATGTATGACCCGTTCAGATTGACTAGATTGATGAAGTTGTAATAGGATATGGTTAACATGTTGAACCTGACACTTTAAAAAAATGACAAGATTTTAAAATATATTTTACTAAAATAATAAAATATACCATACATTAAAACTAAGCCATGATCATTTTGGCATTATATTTTTAAATTGATTAATTATAATCTTTTAGTTAAGCATAATTGATAATCAATTCACAAGTTTCCAGTTTTCCATTCATTCCACTTATTCCATCATTTTAACCTGCATAAATAACAACACTGAACAAAAACTGTCACACATTTCTCCATCAATATATAATTAAAGCAGGCTCATACCTACTTCAGCAAAATAAAATAAGAAAAAATACTAAATACAATCATCACAACCCCCTTAAATTTTAATTCTTTTAACTGACTGTGGCTATACAATGTTAAGAACTTAACATTTTCTGCTCTCCCTCTACTACTGAGAACTTATGTACAGTCTCTAATGGTAACACAGCACATTATGAGCAACATATGGCCTTAATGCAGGAATCAACCGTATAATTTCCTTATTCATTCACTTAAGAGAGAAACAATGTGATGAATCTCCACAGCCTCGTCATACTTTTTTTGAATGCATGGTCATAACAAGTTTTGTCAGTCCTTCTGACTATGTCCCATCACATAACAGAATAACAGGGAATATTTGTACTTTGTACAAAATTTTAATGAATGTGAGAGTCTGGGTGTCCACCCATTAAAAGTTCTTGTTTGTCATACACGTCAAAAATGTGCAACATTCACATCACTTTCACAACATTTGGCCAATCATTCTCTCATGTGTTCCTGCTTCATTTTCTTAATACTGACTAAGATTTGCATGAAGGTGTTCACAGATTTCACAAGGGAAATATTTGGGACACAAAAAGCATCTCTTTGCCAACAAAACCTTTCAAAGCTGTTGTTTTACATTTATTCATTTAATTATTCCTCACTTTCATGCCAAACCCATAATTATTTTCACATTAACACCTGCTGCATTTCCCCTGTGTGCATGTTTGTTCTGTTTAATCTTCATCATTAGGTGGGGTAGCCTGGGCCATGCACTGATGTTTATTAAGGTAGAAAGTCAGTTTCATATACTATCTATTGGAAGGTGTGCAGAAACATCAGGATAAGGATAGTTTCCTTCTTTTCTTCTCCCTGGCAAGGATCACACTGGCAGAGCTTGTGTTATTCATGGACAGACTCATTTCCTGCAGCAGCAGCCGCACGGTTCAATAGTGAAGCTGTAAAACAGTTTTAGCTAGCCATAAACACATTTGATGAAAACAAATTAGGAGCGAGAAATATAACTGACGGCAAACATAACAGCCGGCAATGGAATCACATTAGAGGGGACGCTGGATGCCGCTGCAAATAAATGTACATTTAATAAATGGATAAATACAACACATAAAGCCCTATGTTGCCAAAACTCATTCATCATTTAAATGTCTCCCTCTTTTTCCATTAAATCCCATATTAAAACACCTTGCAAATAAATTTGAGGCTTTAACAACTTAACAGTTGACCACAATTGTAACCTGTTGACATTCAGGTCCTGAAACATGGCTTAAGGGGGAACTTAACGCCTTTCAGATGAAATCACTAATGGCAATAATCTTTTGACAACATGAGATGAAAGTCTCTGATTTGTTGCTGTGACACAGTACTATTCTTGTTAATGAATTTTTAATATCCTTAATGACAGGAGAGGAACGATGTAATTAAAAGAGCAAGTTGCGAAAAACGCTGACTCCGACTCTTTATGGGGACCATTTTAATGTTAGTTTAATTGGAAGTAACACATTATCTTAATGAACAGATTGCCTTCAAGGAGACCATTTCCCCTCCCCTATAGCAAGCTAAAACTGGCCAGTATGCATATAAAGAAATTTCATTTGAAACTCATGAAACAATGAAGACGATGGTGGTTTTGATGAAAGGATACACTGAAAAAGGAATTCATTTTTCAGAACATGAAGTGCCACCAAGTCCTGTGTTGCAAGGCAGGTGGGAAAGGCCTTGCTGCAGCAGAAGCTTTGTGGCATGAAATACATGCATAAAGCCAAATGTAGTCCACAAGCAGACAAATTGACCACTCCACAACCTTGACACTGTTGACACCTGGACACTTATCAGCATTTCTGTGCAGCTGAGAGGGAGACATTGGGAGGCAGGATTGAGCCGAGGGTGTTTTTTACGCTGGGGAGCTTTGGGCAGTTGAGTTTAATTTGGGATTTACAAGTGACATTGTGCCCCCATGGCTGTCTTCTTACTGGGCCAGGTTTATGGAGTGAGACAGTGGGGTCTTTTCCTTGTGATTAGCAGGCCTGCGACCAGCCATGCACAAAGTATTATAGCCCACAGCATTATGTATCAGAGTTTACAGACCCCCTCCATCTCCGCAGACCCCTTCATCAACCAACGATCGAGCCCCACCTTCACTCACACCTTTGGAAGGTCAAACCTCTCAAACAAGTCAATAACTAATGAAGATGTGCAGTGTCTCTACAAGACACAAGGATATGAAATAAAAACGAAATTCAGGGAGAAAATTTAGAAGCACAAAAATGGAACACCCACACATGTGCACACACACAAAAACAGATTAATATTATTAAATGATTTGGGGTTTCCAACTAAGGGGGAAAGCAGAGTATGAACTGTGAACAGCCACATGACGACCCGGAGGCTTATCTCACAGAGGCTGTTTGGCTTAAGCCATGGCATTAATACACTGATAGCCTACGGAATAGCCAAGCATAAAATGAATGTGAAAGGATGAAGAAACAACAAGAAAAGGGAGGAAGAAAGAGGATGAAAGTGGTTAGGCCTCCAGCTTAACAGACCAGAAATATAGAACTACCAGAAGCATTACAGGGAGACCCTCATTGATATGACTGTTATTTCTGAGACATGCTTTTGTTGCTGCTTTACAAACAAAACCAAGAAATACTAATAGAAATAACTTTCTCTGGAAAGTTATCCAAGGGCTACAACATGTTGAAATATATCAACATTGAAAGGCAAAAAAAGATAATGAACTTGGACACATTCATCAACGAGACAGAATAATAAGGTACACTAAGAATAATAATTGAATTTGAACAAACATAAAGATCCAGTATAACAGAAGTGATTGAAGAAAACAAATCCTCTGTACAGCAGTTGTAACCTAGCCCAGTGCTGAGGCTTTTATCCCTTTATTTTATTGATTAAAAAAATCCCAGAGGCACTAAAACGTACAGTCAATGATTAATGTCCCTCTCAGAAAAAGAAATTATATGGAATAAATTAAACTACTGCAGCAGCAAATTGAAAAATAAGAATGTAAATGAGCTTTGAATACTTAATATCATAGAGAAAAATAGGCAATGAGGCCCAAAAATGATGAGGGATTAGCACAGAAACATGACATTAGCTCTAATGGTAAAGAGTAGATTTTCTCTACTGTCAAAATTTAACTGTCACATCTGATTTTCTGCCAGGTAAATGAAAAATGGGCGACAGCGTGTGGCAATCGAAAGCTCTAACCTCGTTCATGAGGTGAAAAATATGGACTCAGAGTTGCACATCAGTACTAGTACTGGAGTCTAAAATAAGAGAATACAGAAATAATGTGTTATGAAGTGCAATTACAGGGACAAAGTAGCACTTATCCATTGTATGATTTTACTGTTTTTTACTTGATTTGCAGGAGTGGTGGGGAAATACTGTATGTTACAAAGATGACTTGTAAATAATGACAGGCCATATATAGAGTCATATTTTGCCATGGAGTAGCACAGATATAGATATTGACCTCATGTAGCTTTATGTTTTCCATCCAGTGCTGTATTGACATCTGCACAGGCGCACACAAGCTTTCGGTTGCTCTCCTGCCTCCCACATTACTTCTCCTGTTATCCTGCAGGAGAGAGGAAAGGTGTGAACTGCATCGAGCAAGGTTCTCTCAGTTGGAACCTTTAATTATAACTTCACAGTATCAGTTACAGCAACCTTGCACAGATGCTAAAACCCTCAGAGGCTTGGCTACTCTACCTTACTTAATCTGAGCAGGAGGCGCTGAGACAGTGCTGTGCCATCAGCCAGTTCAATCACAAGCCAGGACGGCACCCCATCCTACATCAGGGTCCAATCACAGCACAAAACTGTTTGAGTCACGTGGCCCAGCTACTTAGCATCCCTCAGCAACACCTGTTTTCCTTTTTGTGCATGCAATATTGTTATTTGTCTCTTCCTCCCTGCCTCTCGCAGGCTCCCTCTTTCCAGAGGATATAGTGAGGTCTGTGCGTGCAGAGCTAAAGACGCTATAAAAATTGCTGAGGTATAAAATCGAAAGTGCTCAAGCTGTCTGCGACTGGAATTGCTGGCTGGCTCAGGCCTGTTGGAGATGGTGAAGGATCCCCGGCCAAGACCCGCTAATGTTGTAAATCAGAGAAAGTTTGGGCTTGTTTGTTTACATATTATAGGCTTTACAGTGGGCCTACTACAGTACACAAGGAGCTGTGTTTGGCTCAAACTATTGTATGGGTCATAAAACTAAAGAATATAATGGCTGTGTGCTGCTTAACCACCCACTCTTGCATTTGTTCATTGGTAATACTGTGTCGTTCAGATGAGGGAAACTTAGGTTAGAAGAGCAAATATTTGCAAAAACAAGTATTTCTTTTGGCTGCACATTGTGGGTGAAAAAAATGAATTTCAACCATTTTGTGCATGTGTGTATATATAATCCTAGTGGTCTTAGTGACACATACTGTGGCTTCCTGGTATACAGTATATATTTTTTAAAATCCACTCAGGTGTTACCTCTCTCCAAATGCACTGTGAGCCAAAACACTTATCCTTAAGAGAGATCAAGCTTGCACACTATCTTATCAGTGCTTACAGTGGCACACGTACAGTAGAAGTACACTCAGCTGCTCATGCAGACCCTGCTTACGGGAGATCAAATGCAGGTCAGAGACTCCCAACATACACTCGCTTATAATCCACACAAGTGCTTCTTTCGCTATGTAGGTGTATGAATGTGAGCATGTGTGGCAGAGAGAGAGAGCTCATACATTTTGTCTGTGAGTGTCAGCAGCAGTGGCCTGGTTGTTTTGTGACAGTCATAGGCAGAGCACAGGAAATGCACCACGATGTGGCCAGTCACAGTTGAATTTCTTCAGTGATAAGGATGGATTTTTTTTTTCCTGAGAGGCCTGACAGTCCATCCTTACAGTGCCATAATGCATTTGCTCGGGTTTGTTCAATAAAGCAAAAAATGGTAGAAAAAGAAAGTGTGTAGCTACTCTTTGTGTGCACAAAGAAGTGTTACTAATAATTTTTTTCATGTTTTGTTTTCTTCTGGTCTGATTTCAAAGAGAACATGTGTGAAACCCAACCTTCTCACACTTGCAGTCATATCATACACAGTCATACAAACACAGACACATGCACACGAAAGGAGGAGGGAAAAAATGAAGGATGGAGGAAGGTGACAGGTAAACAAATTCTGTGTCATATTCTCCTGCTGTCTTCACTGTGCCACTTGGCATTTTAATGGAAGGGAATCTGATGTAACATATAGTGGTAACTACAACAGCAGCCTCGTACCAGAGGGGAAAACTTAACTCCTCAGACCTATGCATTAAACATATTGTAGAATAGAGTGTAACATTTATCACTGTCATTCCTAGAGAGTTTGTGTAAATTTAAATGCGCTCAAGCGTGCTGATTCCCCCCCACCACCACAATGTATGCGTACAATGCCACCCCAAAGCCCATTTTCCTGAAATCCTTCTCATTGTTCTGCACGACCATACCACCAAACAGCTATTCATCTTTGGGGAATATGCTGTACAGAAATGTCTTTGTATGTGGGGCCTTTTTCTGTCGCTGTGTTCCATGTTTTATATTGCAGAATCTGTCCACCTATTTTTCATGGTTTAATAAAAAAAAAACGTGAATGAAAGAAAATATATCCAACAAGATTGCATATTTATTTCACTGTAAAACAAATTTGTAGGCTGATTTCAACAAGATATATATAAGTGATGACCTAAAAAGGGGTTTCTGCAAAAGAGGTTTTATAGAGGTGTGTGTGGTATATCTGATTGGTTCTTTTTATAAAAAAAAAAAAATTATATTGCTATAATCTATTACTGGTTTTCAGTTTTAACTCTGACCTCCAGAAAAGAGTATCAAGCACACAAAGGCCTGAAGACAATTAAATAAGACTTTGTGGATTATTCATGACAAGTACTTTTCCAGGATTGTGAGCGGGAGTAAAATGGAACAATAATGTCTTTAAGTATGGAATATATTGGGACAGTAGTGCATGGCAATACCAGCTGACACATTAAACATTAAAATAAATTACCTAACCTTTACAACTTGCAGTGCCAATAACAGGAAAAATGACAGATCATGGGTTATTATTCACTGAGAGATCCCATACATAATAATGATGTCATCAATAATGGCAACGATATCATGGCTCTTGCAGCTTTTAAAAAACATTTAAGTGAAACACTTTATTTTAAAATCACCAGTCCATAAGTGCAGGCCTCAAACATTATACTGCAAGGACAGTCTTTAAAAGAATGTAAGAGAGAATAAAGTGTGTTAAGAGAAGAAAGTAAGAATGAAAGAAAAGGAAAATGTGAAACATTAGATTTCTGTTACTTCATGATTCAATTTGCCAGGACTTGACTGAGGAGGCATCAGTATTGTTAAAATGTAAGTCTGTCAGTGACAGACAGTCAGTCAGTCAGTAGTCTCCATTTCACAATTTCCATCAACAGACAGTTGTGAACAAGATTAACACTTTTCATAGAAAAAATACATTCATAGTTATGATACATGTATAGCAACTAATATTCTTAAACAATAAGAAGAAACTTTGCTGAGATTTTTTTCCCTGCTGTTTGTTTGTGTTGACTTTGAATCAGAACTTCTTACTGCAACCCCTCTAGTCTATGAAAAACTGAATCCCTGAATCCCTAGTGTCAGGGCTCCTTAAATCCATTTGTGTGAGGCTCACATATTTGTCCCCCCTCGTCCTTTGCCATTTTACAAACTGCCCTTTGTACACTCTAAATGTAGAAAAAAAAGGAATTTTGTCTTTGACTTCACATGAGGCTTCCTGAATGATGCCTTTGGACCACACTGATAATATATTGTAGAACACATTACAGCACATTGTGCATTTCAGTGAGGGTCATTTTCAGAAAGCCGTTTGCCTCTGCAGAAAATCTTGAATAAATTTAATTGTCTGCATCCACCATCAGAAATCACTTTATGCATTTTGCTTCATAATTAAGAGCTTTCACATCCATAAACTTAAATCACTGTGCACAGATGTTGAGGTGTAATTAAAGCATTAAATATGTGAACGATAAACTCCCACTAAACAAGATGACACCAACACCCCCCCAAACAGAACTTAGAGGTGAACTGCAGGCTAGCTGGGCTCTTCCGAAAACTAAGATCTGGGCTCCTGGAGTGTTTTTGTCTTTCCTCTGTTTTCCAACGCTCATGTCATTCCCATAAATCTCACTGGTTCGCCTCAGCATTAGCAACTGAACTGATGCTAACATCATTAGCTGATGATTTAATGACACTGTAGATGAGGACAGTCATCCTCTTTCTATCATTCTGTCTTTTTTTCCATCCCTGCCGGCTGGCTGAGGATACAGAGAATCTCTGTCTTTTTTGAGGATGAGGGTGGTGGCACTCGTATGTCATCCACCTCCATTACGCCAAGGTCACTGCGTTGCTTTTCTTAATGTGATCAGGGAAAGTGTCACTTTTGCAGTTCTGTGGCAGTAAATAAGAACTGGCTCTAATTTGAATGTAGTGTACCAGAGGCCCTTTATGGGTTGTTAATTTAGTGTTTAAATACATTTAACAGTTGAGAGAGAGTACTGATTAGGCCGGCTCTCCAAGTGAAGGCTATTTTTCTCTCCACTATTTCCACTGACTCGCTTTAGATTATTATTGTTATGATGTGACAGATGAAAGCCAAGCTTATTTTGAATGAGGAAGAACTTCAAAGGCCACAAGAGCAATAAAAACTGTCATTTTCTTAAATCATTTCTCCTTTATTTCCCCTCTAAATTTCTTATTTATTTATTCACTTTACAAATAAATGTTTCCATGTAAATACAATCTTGATAAAAGTTAAGAAAAAGACATACCTGTCATACACTAACCTTGTCATTGAGAAATTAAGATAAATACTTCTCATTTGCAAAAGCAAATAAATAAAAACCTCTTTCATAAATGTATCTGCCAAGTTGCAAAATGTTCATGGGCAACAAATCTGCTCACTGGTAATGTATTTTATTTGTTTTTGTTTTTTCTTTTTATGGTTATGTTTAGGCATTCAAAGCACTTGGTTATGCTTACAGAAAGATTGTGGTCTAACATTTTCAAACAGGGTTGTTTGTCCTAACCTTACTTACTTATTCGTCGACTAAAAGTGTAGGCCTACCTACATAACATCAGGCAGGTTGAGACTGTCCTGAAAACCATGACCCCACAGGTTTTCAGTGCAAGCAGCCTATTATGACCCATAATAATTTATTGTTAAGGGGAACTCCAGTGACCATAGTAATTATACTAGCAAGGTAGGAAGACAGGTGACATAGTATATTGTTTTTAGAGCCATATTAGCAGCAGAATGGGATAAATGCATGGACCAACAATACACAACAAACGTTAACCCCTTGTTAACCCTTGTTATTATTGCAGCCATGATCACAAAGGCCTTAAGGAAGTGTTCATTCTAATCCAAACCACAATCGTTTCCTGCAACTAACCATGTCAGGATTGTGCCAAAACATAACCAAAACGTGTCTGTTCCGCAACCTTTACCACATGTTTGTTATTGTTACCATGACAACCATCAGTCCAGTACAGCTGTCGATGGGTCTCCAGTGTCAGTTGGTGCACTTCATACACATATGCTGCTATAGAGACCATAACCCAGAAATTCATAATTATTTGGTCATATTTCAACATCTAAAACATGTAAGAGATATGGTTAGCACACTCAGACATGTCAACTGACAAATGGCTTCATTTTAAGAGTCAGAGTGTGAGTAAAGCCTTCACTGCACGTTGCTCAGCATGCGTCCACCAACTGATAAAGTCCTTGAGTTTTTAATCATTCACTCTCCACTTCCACCAACTTCCTACACCAGGTGAGAGCACTCAGTGGCCATGAAAGCCAATAAGGCCCAACCAGCCTCCTCCACACTACAGATTTCTCCTGACACCTAATGCCAGTTATGAAATTGGGGGATAAGTTAATGTGTCACAGTAGCATTGATTTTTCATTTGCTTCTCGCTGCCCCCAGTCCCAGAGCCAGCCTGGGCCTTTCCTTCATGCTTCAGGATGGATTACTGTGGCCCCTTTTGAAGCAGAGCATCGTAGGGTGACAAGGGAGCCGGTGCTGGTGTTCATGAGAGGTGCCACACCTGATTACAGATGACACCATAGCGTCGTCATCCGCTGTGCCAGGAGAGCTCAAATATCAAGATCAACTCCTTCAGAGCAGTGTTAATTTACTCTGACTATGCCAATTGATAATGCGATTTAAAGGATTTCTTGATATAACATGTTTGAAATGTGTATTTATGTGCATATTTTTTATTTTCTTTAAACAATCTTAATATAATTTACTTCTGTTATCTGATCTATTCATTTAGATCAGTTGTAATGATGTATAGAACAATAAAGAGGCCTCTACAATGGGGATAAAATGAGTGGTACAAGAAATCTGTGCCTACTCCCTATGAAAGGAAAAATACGCTCACGTAACAACAACACGGTGCTCAATGAGCTATGTCCTCAGTTCCATATGAGATTGGTTAATACAAAAGCTTGCTGGTGAAAAACATTGTCCTGCTCCCGGTGACAAAGACAAAGTGCCTGTGTTTGGCGTACGCGAGTCAAAGGGACAGGTGACGACAGGGAGGGAGACCAGGGAGGGAATTTGAATTTCACATCTAGGAGGAGGCAGCATGTCATTAAAAACCCTAATTTCAGTGTCAGGTAGACTTACAGGTGATCCATCATCTTGTCAGAAGAATTTTATTTTATTTTCAAAAGGAGTTAAAAGCAGGCTTTCCAGACTTTTTACTTCAGTTCCAATCAGATTTAAACACAATTAACAGAAAAGCCTCGTATCACGTGTCAAGAGATGCCTGCCTGCTCAAGCAAATCTGAGGCAAAACAATTTATAATACAACTGAGAACCAAATATTCTTGATAAATGTGAAAAAACCAAACTCTTTCTATGTGCTATTCGCTAGCATAATGAAACTATGTCATAATTAATACATTCTTTCTACCTTCAACTTAATATTCCAGTGTTGCAGGCATTGCTGCTGCACTGCTCTTCGTGCACCTCCATCAAACTGCATATCAGCACCCATGAATGCCATTTATTGGTACATTTCTAAATGTTAACGCCTGTCAACTCCAATCTCTCCAAAGGAGGTGCTCAGGAAATAAAATGCATCAGAGGGGACCTGAGAAGAGGACACACGTTAACCCAGATAGGCTGTGACAAAACACCATTACCTTCTGCTGTTCACACAGTGACGTACAGGACAGCTAGTAGTCCGCTGTCCCTGGGAAGAATCCATCTACATGAGACACACACACACACACACACACACACACACACACATTCTCACACTGCGGGAGAAAATTCTTTCTTTGAACAAGAAATGTTCATTTGGGCACTTTAATTCTAAAGTGAAAAAGAAGAAGATATCGGTATTTACATCTACTTTGTGTTGTCAGTTAAGCTGTTTTTCATTTTCATTTGAAACTTTTGTTTATGCATGCCTCTATAGGCACTGATCAAAACAATGCCCAATATTACAGTCCATTTAAAATCTTAACCCAGTAAATAAGCATAACTTTTATCACAAACACTTTCAAAAGTAAAAGTTGACAGACTGCATGTGTTACACTATGATGCATCGTACATCATTTGACTATTCACACAGGTGCAATTTTAAATTGTATCTGGTCATGGTGGAATTGATTTGAACTACTTTTGATGTTATTGCAAAAGTTTGACCAGTGGTGGGAAAAAGTATTTCTGATCATTTACTTGAGTAAAAGTAGAAATATTACATCATATAACGACTGAAACTCCAGACATACAATAAAATAGAAATACTCAAGTAAAGGAAGAATATCTCAAAATGGTTCTTAAGCACAATACTGTGTTATTTAAACCACTGATTTGAATCTATAACATGCAGAATAAAGAGCTAATTCTCTGACTGTGTTCTGTGATGAAAGTAAATGCATGCTATAAGAGAGGGTCTCATATCCTTTACAACCTTTAGTGTGTCATGTTGAATGGTGACAGGCCTCAGATGGATGTGACACCAGCAGTCCGACCACACTGTGCTCCTGCTGGTGTCGTAACATGGATATATAACCACTGTCGTCCTTACATCAGGCTGCCTAAATGGACAAAAATGCCAGGCCAGCAAAAAATGACGAACAAACCCAGGGCTTCATTAGCAGAACCTTCCCAGCATGCTTTGCGATGACAAATGATTGACTTGGAACAATATCTAAGGCGATCAGGATAAAGTACCAGCCATTTCAAGGCTCAGCAAAATTCAAATTCTAATTAGACCTTGCACCACATTCCAAATAAAAATGGGTCCCTAGGTGGTTACCCTATCAGGTGTCTCTCCCAAACCACTGAAACAAAACGAATAAAGAAAATGATTAAAGCGATAACAAAGGCATAAAATTCAAATTATAGCAGCATCACATCTGGGATCTGTATGTCACCTCACTACCATTCATGTTCTAGCCCTCCTTTTCTCTGGCTTTCTCTAAACCATTCACATACACATGTACACATAGCATTCCTTTCTTTTTGCATGAGGGCAATCAAAGAACAGAAAAAGACAGAGCAGGGAAGAGAGAGGGGGGGAGAGGGAGAGTGAGAGAGAGAGAGAGGAGAAAGCAGGGAAATTAAAAGGTAGAGAGCGAGAACGCAAATAGGCTCTCAGCTTTAAGGTTATTAATGACTCCTCAAAAATGTGCGACTTTTCCAATCTCTCCGAGAAGCGCTTGAAGGAGCCTGCAGATGAAGCTGACCTTCACAATGTTCTTTGGTCTTTAGTTAAGAAATTCACTCACCATTATGGCATCATTAGGGAAACAAGGATAAAATTACTCCATGGTTAATGACCTATAGGATCCCCACCAAAATTTGTTTCAGATCTAATAAAACTGAGCTTAACACACTTGAATGAATTATGAGGACTGCTATACTGGGGTATTAAAATGTGGGGAAATAGATTTTCTGAAGCTAGGAGGACTGGACTTTTCAAATCAGATAGTAGAATGGAATTTTCTGGGCAATAAATTCTACCATGTCTCAATTTCATTTTTTTTTACCTCACAGAATTTTTCAGGCTATGATGGAATCTGTGAGTGGGATGTCCTCTAAAAATTCATTGCCAATTGCCATCTCCTCCTCTATCCCCTTAAGGAAGATAGATTGATGGATGAATGGCTAAATGGGCAAATAAGTGGAGGAAAGTATAACCAAATGAAAACACAATGTATGATAGAAATAAATGATTAGATACACACAGATACTTAAGAAAATCCCATAAAGCAGAGCAAAGAAGGTGTGATAAGCAAAAAAGTGCCTTCAGAAAGTGGATCAAGATCTGCATTAACACTGATTATTTTATGTGTTTAAATTTTCTCTGGCTTGCCGCTAGATTTAGTACATGCCAGGCTGGTCATTAACATAATGCAGGGGCAGCTGAGAGGACACACATAAACTCATTAAGGGGGGGACAATGTAAAGCTGCAGGCAACTGTGCCTCTGCAGCACATGCACATGGATCAAAGTGTTCACACTAATACACCTATGAAACTTTGCATCTAACATGATGAAAACTATCAGGATTTTTTTTTTATGCCATTTTAAAAGCAGTATTGGTTTAGCTTCGTTTGGTTGCAGCCCCTGAGAAGGGGTTTGTGAGCTAATGGCATTTGCTCTCTTTAAACTTTAATCTTTCCTATTAATTCCCTGCAACTGGAGAATGTGCGAGAGTTAATGTTCCATGAACGTGTTTCTCACTCTGCAATCTCTTCAAGCTAATTACCTTCAGGTGCTAAATGGGGGGAAATTGCAATCCATTTGGAAGGGAGAAATTTCACCTCCCCTTTGCCTATGTAACTGTGTGTGCAGTTTAAAAGAAAGAAAATCATACATAAGTAGCCAGGTCTAGAGTACATTCAATCAAAAAATGGACACTCCATACTGAGTGCTGATTGGCTCTCCCTTTCTAGGGTAGCTTTGGGAGAGTAAATTGCTTCCTGTAGTTTCCTGCCTCGCTGCCTATTTTGCAGGTCACTTGGAGGTCAGCAGGTGCAGCAGTGGACAAAAACGCAGAACAGATGTTTGATTGACATGGATCACACAGATTGGCAATCAAAGTTTTCTGATGAGAAAGGAGAGGCTCACCGAATAGCCATTCTGAAGGGTGAACACCATGGAGATACAGAATAAGTCAAAATACAAATTAAAAGCAGATTAGGCCAACGCGACAGATTCAAGGCTGCTTGTACGGAACATTAAGTCTCAGGGAGTGACATGGTATTCGTCGAAGACCGGATCAAGTTGCGAGTGTACAAATGGTTTCCGAGTCAATCACTAATCAGTAACGCAGGATGAACAGGCTCATTGCAGACAAACAGCTTTGATAAGTTTTACCTTTTAATAGGCTAGCCTGTGAGGGAGGGTTATGTGGAGAGGAAGTGGAGAGAGATAGGGTCAGAGTGAGTGAACAGTGGGGGGGGTCTTCACTCTCCTCAGAGGAGTCTGGACCGTGTAGGGTCATTTTGTCCCCCGTTTGATCTTCTTCTTTAGATGACATGGCAGGAAATTAAAGATGAAAGGAGGGTCTAACTACTGTCTAATAAGTACACAGACAGAACACCCTCATTTGCTGGTTTGGTCTAAATATGTAGGATCTGTGGGTGATGGACACATAGACCTGGATTAGCAAAGCCCTTTTCTAAACAATGTCTTCAAAAGGGAGGGCTCATCACACTGTGTCAGCTTTAAGGACGCAGTTTCGACTTTATACGACTTTATTTGTTTTTGAAGCGATTAAGAAGTTACAAATTAAAATCTGCGTATGTGACCATTTATTGTTTTTCTAACTCATTACCAATGTCTTTTCATAATAATGCACTGTAAATGGTCTTTTTCATAGTCGTTAGATACAGTGGCTGTGTTCAATTCATCACTGAATGTATTTATGTGCACACTTAGGAGATAAAATGATTCGTCTACAAAATGGGGTTCATTCTAATTTATCGGGCTAATTCCAATACTTTAAACAAAAGGGAGGTTGTGTCCTGATGTACAATGAAAAAAAGCAGCAACACATTTTTTCCCCCAGCCATAATTTTTGTGTGTAATAATAAATGAATTACTGGTGGGGAGTCCTACAAACAGTTCGTATCTTAGACAAACATGTGTAGTGACAGCCCTGAGCTCCCACCGTGTTGAGGAATCTCCTACCAGCAGCACTCCCTCCCATTTATCTAAGTGGCTGAGAGCAGGGAAGAGAGCATGGGCTGGGAGGCTGAGGAAACATCAAAAGGAGAGCATCCCAGATAACTGCAGCTCTGTTTTTGTGGTGCCTGATAAAAAACACCTCCACGCTGGTAACTAAAACCCAAGAAGCAGGATAGCTTACTCAACTGCACTCTGTGTGGCCTTGTGCTCGATCATTTCATGCAGATTGCTGGAAGGCATAAGTAAACCCCTGAATGGTTGCTGATGTTTTTATTTTTCTGAACCGCGTTTACTGTTCTTCAATTTTTTTTCTATTGTCCTAAAATGCCAAAGCTATTTGGTGAAATCATTAGGAGGTGTTATGGTCGTAGAATGGTTCAGTCGAGTAGCATCCCTGTGTCGTGCTGAAAGGTTATTTTCTTCATGAACACTTGAGGGTCCACTGATCCCTTGTAAGTGTCTGCTGGAAAATGCATTGACATTTTACGTGAATGGAAAAACCCTCCTCAATAGACTCTCTTTCATTGCTCTTCAGGTTTCAGGTCATTATACCCGCAATAGGGGACCACTCAACCTAGTTTGGTATTGCCTCTGAGAAAACCCTTACGCTACTTCACTTACTCCATTCACAAAATTAGCTTGTAAGCGAAAGTTATAAACCTTTAACCTAAAGAGATATTTTGAACATGTAAAAGGTGCCTGTCTCATGTCAGCATAATTCATTATTTTTTATAACTTGAGTTGAATGAAAAATTAGGTAACATATTTGTAAGGTGTAACTTATTCTAGTAAACCATTTGTCCCATGTGAGTTACATCCACTAGAGAATGAAGTTAACACTTACTTGAAGAAATGGATATACATGTATGAACTCTGTTCACATATACTGTAGGTGAAACCTAAATAGAAACAGCGGTAAATTCAGGTAGTACCACTAGTACTGAAAAAACTCCATCTGTAAGTCCTGCAAGTATTACATGCATTGAAAAATTATGCAATACGTTGTGCAGAATGGCCCATTGTAATCCATGTAAATAATGTAATACATGTAATTATTAATACTGACAGCAGCATTTAAATATTTTTGTTGTTCAAAGTGGGGCTAATTCATACTGCTCTGTGTTGAAATAAGGCAAGTCTGCTATTGTAATGGATTGTATACATCTCTGATATGTTTTGGTAAAAAGAACAAATCTGCTCCACAGGAATATTTTTTTGCTGTATTGTAATTGCATTACAACATATTTCATAGGTTTTGTTGTGTCCAGCCGAACTGAAAAAGAAAAGTTGAGGAAAAGTTTTTTCTAATCAAGCGGGGTTCAGATATCGTCATGGGCACCGATCACCATAGACGAGTCCATTCAATGCAAATGCTGCACCTGCCATGAGTTGTAAAAGCTTTTGCGATTTCAGTGAAAACAGGGTTCCCATCATTTGGAAAGGTAGACTTGCCATTTCACGCACCAGTATCCCAGCAATCCGTAAAGACCTGGAGACATTCCTCGACAGGATTAGAATTTTACGATCACCGGGAAAACGACTTCAGAGCCAAAATCGTCCTTTCCATTTCTACTTTCCCTAGTTTGTTCCCAAACGTTTTGATGTTAATTACCTATGTACTGTATTCACCAAAATATGTAATGTGTGTGTATTTATGTATTGAGTAGCATAAATTGGGAGCATTCATTTTAAGACATTTACACTTTTTGATTTGTCTTTCAGGATATGATTGATCTTATCAATAAAGGCACGTTATAATCTTACAGCAAATCCTGAATAAATAACTGCCAATAAATTACACTATAATTCAGGTGCCCACCAGTACTAACATGAGCTACAGCACAGAGACTATATGGACAGTAGTTGACCAGGCTTCCCAGTCCAGTCATGCTGAGTCGGTTCACACTGATAACGTAAGTAATGGTGTTTCTGGAAGAGTGAGGCCAGATGAAACACACCACACGGACAGATACCACAGGCATACTGGCCCCTTCTGTTGGAAAATTTCATTTTTTCCGGCAGGATGCCATGAATGCTGAGACTGAATCCAAATCCGGTTTTCCGCACTTTATCAGCGTGTGGCCCACCAAGTGGTGAGATGGCGGGGGAAGTGGAGGGCTGAGGGAAGGGGGGGGGTGATCCACTCAGCCGAGACCCTCCACTTTAATCCAATTTACAGCCTCCCCCAGCAAAAGATAATTACAACCCTTAAACCAGCGAGGAGAAGGGTAGAAAGAAAAGGCCTCACTCACCCAAACTGTGCCTCTGGCCCCTGAAGTCTCCACCTAGAGAAAGAGATGGGGGGTGGGGGGTGGCTCTGTTAGCAGGACTCAAGCAAAGGCATTGTGACAAACTAAGAGTGTGTGTAGCTAATGAGGCAAAGTGATTTTTTTTTCCAGCAAATGGATGCCCACTGGGCAGCGGTAGAATGCACCCCAGGACATCTTTGCTTGCTGATGTTCACCACAGATGTAGGGGAGGTGTATTTTTGGCTGGTATTTCCATAAGTGTGTGTATCTTCCATCCACTTCAATAATACATATATGTAAAACTCTCTGTAATCTGGTCATAATTGTTTGTTTTAACCTGATTAAAATCAATAATGTGTTTACAATGATATCCTTACTGTTTTCTGCTGCAGAAGGGGATTTATCATGTTCATTTTGTTACTGTCTTCAATACATTTATTTTTGTGGGTTTTTTTTAAAAGAAAAGCTTCTGGATGCTCTGAAATTAAAGCTTAAATTGTTGCCCTTTTTCCCCTGGACTGAATCTTTGTCAGAAGTCTTTCAAGTGCGAATGAAGGAATGGGGTAAACTTTTGCAAAAGAATGTTAAGAAATAATAATGAAGGGGCTCACAGGGGAGCGGAAACGCTGGCCAGTCCTAATTAATAGAAGGAGAGACACTCCCAAAGTCTCCCATTCACAAGTTCACAATGGAGTTCTCCACCAAGCAGAACATAGAATGGAATATGGGTGGGGTGAATGGAGAAGGGTGAAAAAAAATTAAATAAAAAAAGACTCAAGTCCACATTCTCTTTGCACCCGTCTCTCTTATTGTATTTCTATTTTACAGCATCAGCCCCAGTCCTATGGTCCACATTCCATTCAGTGAAGCTGTCTTCAGAGAATCCCACTGGTCAGTTTCGTAAACATGGGTCCTGGCAGTGAGTATGAAAGGATGGCACATTTCCATATTGTTCCATCCCTCCTCAACCCCCATCTCCCTCTCTCTTTCAGGTGCATAAAAAGTTGCAGGAGTCAAGTGCATTGGTAGCCTATTTCAAGGGGGGGGACTTGGGGGTCAAGTCAAGACAGGATGGGGTTGTGAGGGGCAACAGGAGAAGTGTGGACCCACCTGCCACTGATTATCCTCCCAGTTAGAGGGTTTAGTCTTGACCTCTGAACCTCAGAGCTGCCCCACACCACTAATCTGTTAATTAACCGAGAAATACCCTGGAAAAACTTTGAGCAGCCATTGTGTGTGTGTGCATGTGTGCAAGTAAGTGTGTAAACGGAAGAGACAACAAGAGCAACAGAGGGAGGGAGAGAGAGGTGTGGAGAGAGTGGTTACTCTGCATATAGCTGGAGTACACATTCTCTCATTGCAGTCTTGCTGGATAAGTAGGACACTTCAGCCATAATTTTACACAGTCAGCACTTGTCTTTGTTGACAGCGTATTCAGTCCTGATCAGAGGCCACCATCTCTAAAGCTTGATGACATTCATCACTTCTGACCCCAAAGATGTACTTTTTATTTTGAATTTCTTAAAAGGGGCTTGTGTAAGCTTCTGTTGTTGCCACATAGTCAGTGCATTAACAGCTGTTCACTTAGCAAGTTTGGCACCAGACCTTCACTCGCCAAGAGCTGTTTTTAGCCCTGGAAAGCAATGCCAGTTAACTCTTGTGTTTGCTTCAATTTCTCTGCTTGTACTGAAGTCAGCATTCAAACCAGCTCGTCCTGGTCCAGCCAGCCCATCACTTTATGATAGTAAGTGACTGCAGCCTCCAGTCTGCCCTGCTGCTCAGAGGGCATTTTGTAACCTTGTTTCTTGTACAGAACATGATGGCTAAAGCAAGCATCACCAACAAGAACATTCAACGGGAGAGATAACTTACATATAGAACCATTAGATATTTTTGCAATGTTTCGATTTTTTTATGAGAAGGCTACTGTGTAGTGACATGTTTTATAATGCATGTTGTAAGGTTGCTTATAACATTTTTACTCAAATTCTGAATTATTATTCTACAAATATTTCCTCTTTGAATAATCTAAATCAGAGGTGTCATCAAATGAAAAAATATGAAAAAAAATTTTCTGCCATGCAAATTGTACTTCATTCTGTGGATTTTCTGTTGTAAAATGATACGTGTTATGGTTAACACCTATCATTGGATAGGTGTTGTAATAATATATAAATATTCAGGCATCTAAAATTATTCTTGGGAAATAATGTTAGAAAAAAAAAATAGTCACTGGCTGAGCATAAGTAAAAAGCTGGTAACTACTACTGTGAGTGTCATTTCTGATAAATTCTTCTGGGTGTATTATTATAAAAAACAACTTGAGGAACAGATTGTATTTGTTCATCTTGAGCCTGAACTTGTTGGTGAAATTGTTTGTACTGTTAAAGTTATGATCATAGTTACAACCACAACACTATTTTGGTGTGGGCTGGGCAAGTGTAGGGGTATGAAAAAATTAAATAATAATTATCTACAAAGTGCGAAACCTAAGAAGAAGCAATAACCCATTTAAATAAAGTAAATTAAAGGAATCAATGTCTGAACCCACCCTTTTAATCGGTCATCGCAAAACGGCTTGTATTATTTAAGTTGTTTCTGATACATTGTTCTCCTCTATAATGACCACATAATACTAATATAATAAACAATATATTTCTTGGTTGATGAGACACACCTGGTAGTCCCGCTGTAAACAAACAAAAATCTGAGGTCGCTTTGACTAGCGAGGCAGCTGATAAGTGGGGCAACAAAGTCAATTAGTTCTGTGTTTATTAGTATGTGACAGGTGCTGGGTCATGCAGATTAACTCACAACCCTTGGAGGGATGGGACAACAATAATGGTGAAACATGTCCGTCCGACCAGAAAGTAAAGGTAGCAAAAGGAACATAGCAAAGCCTGCTCAATTAATTATGTGGATAAATGAAGTTCTGCTTGATTAAATGTTGATGGCATTAAAAACGCCTATTTTTTTCTCCACAGTGTGACATAATGGACACTTACATAAATAATGGAATCCTTCATGGTTATGGAGATCTACACAGTATATGTTACAAAGCACTCCCCCTCCTGAACCCTGAATCGATTAATTAAGGCTATTGCCCTTGATTATCCAATCACAGATTTCATCCAGGTTTGACCTCTAACCTTCAGCCTTCCCTGACTGAGATGATATTGATTGAGGAGAATGGCTTTTCAGTTACTGGAAACAACATTACCTTTAAAAAGAGAAGCAGACAGAGTGTCTTTTCATTGACCATAGAGAACTGCTGTGGCTATTGTTTTCTGTATGCCTCAAGTTGAATGAATGGCTCAAACATCAAATTGTAGCCATTTAGACAACTATTACATTAAATAATTGTCAAAATGAGGTGAAGGCTCCACAACACTCACTGTTTCCCAAAAGCCACTGATGCACAAAGTTATCCATCCTGTATTTCAAACATAATTACAGACTAAACAGATTAAATATTTCCCATAGTCTGTATGGATGATTTGCTTCTTTTGACTGAATTGTTTGTTTCATTGTGGTGGTAAACCCTCTCTATCAAAATTGTGTATTTCACTTTATTTTTTTCTTATGGAGGATCTTTGTCCTTGTGTGACAAATTAAGCATTCACTGTTTGCAAATGCAATTACAGCACAACTGATTTTTTAAAATCTAAAACCATAAGCAATGCATCAACAAAATGCACCAATCACTGGCTCGTATCATGCTAACGTGAAGTGGCTCACCAGCCAGTGGTTGAGCTACTGTATATGGTCAAATTTGGTCTGCCTCAGGATGTCCTCTTACCAGCCCTGGCCTGGTCTTCCCTTCACAAAATAAATGACAAACGAATGCAATACAAAACTAGCAAGCAATAATCCACTTTAATGAGAAATGTATATTATAAACATCCATTGTATGCATCTGCATTCTTTTGTGCCTGTTTTATTCAGACTATGTGCTTCTCTTTTGTAAAATATTACCTATTAGGATAAACGGTTAATACAGGTGTGATGCTTTCCCTTGCCATCACCATGGGGCCCAACAGTAAACAGCATTGTTACTGTTAATATTTAAACAAGTGTCTTGACATTACTCAAAAAATATATAACTTGAATCCACCCCCCAAATATTCTGGTAAATTATTAAAAAGTCATGTTTGTCTTCGCTGTTTGTTGTTTTTTAAAAATTTTCTAATTAAATCAAATTTCATGACTGAAATATTAGTTCTATTGCACCTTCCCCAAGTGGATTTCAACTGCAAGGATCCATGTGAACAGAAATCCCCCTGGCAGAATTTGAAACACCAGTGATGTGTCAACATATCAAATAACTGTTGTGAAATGCCATGGCCGCATTCATTCCTTGTTTTGGTGCTTGTTGAACAAGGCGGCGTGGGATTGCTCTCCCTCACCCTGTGGTCTGTCCTCTAGGGTGCAAGGAATCTGAGTCACTCACTGCACATCAGGCTTTCCCCCCGGGGGCCCTGGCACTGGCAGAGGCAGGTTAACAAACTGTAAAGGCTTCAACTGAGCAGCACACAAACTATTTTCTCTCCACAAAGGGATTGGCTTCCAACAATTGTCATAAGCCTATAATGAGATAGCTGATCTCGGTAGTAAAAGAAGAAAAGAAAGGAAAAATGCTTCCCCTCTCCAGTCAGTGGCTATTAGAGTCAGTGAGAGTAAAAAGGGGGAAGCTTCCCTGTTTCCTTAGAAGCCCTCGGAGGTTGGCCAACATGACAATGCTGGTCAATTAATTGGTTAAAAAAGTGAAAATCCAATTAATGTGTATCAAGCTGGCAGTTTTGCATGATGATGGCTCATTAGGAGACCAAGCTGAGGCTGAAGGAATAGATGGGTGGAGGGGCTTAAACCCCACTCATTAAGGCTCTGTCTTTCTCTGTGGGGTTTTAGGGACTGGCTTATTTATGCAACAGGTTCTAAACAAAACCTCAATGTAACGCTCATTTAGTATTTTTGAAACTGATGAATTCCTAAATGGCACGGTTGGGGATTCTTTGGTTCTTGGGGCCATGCTTACTTGAACATTTGTAGTTACTGTACTGCTACAGCAAAGGGGTGCAAAAGCACATAAGTCATATACAGTACATAGAGGCATTTATTTATATATGCAAAAAAGACAGATCCACTTGTTCCGGTTTTTGTAATCCTGAATATGTTTTCAGTGCAAATTAGCTTTAGTTAGATGTTGTATGCATCTGTATTACATCTTCCTATAACAATGGTTTTGTCTGCTGTGCTTAAAAGAAAAAAGAAAAAAACATCTCAGCACGTTGTCTTAACACACATGCATTAGCAGTTCATATCATTGTGGCCTAAATCTAATTTATCAACTATATATGTATATCATCCCTGGACATTTAATAACATTCATAAATTCTACATCAAAACACATAGTTTTAATGATAATAATTACTTAACATTTACAGTCAAGAAATGTTATGTAAATAGTAAGAAAGGGAAGGTAATGGCCCTATCAGTGCATTACAAAATGAGATGATGGTGCACTCTCGGCTACTTCTGAACCTCAGCGTACACTGACAAAATAAAGAATGTGCTCCCATACTCTCGCAGCCAGCCTGTGTTTGTCTAGCCTCTGCCTCTATGTGTAAGATTAATACTCTTGCCACACTCTCATAGAATAATGTCACTTTAATCTTGTTTGGGGCGAAATTCGAAGTGGAGTGTGTCTACTTGTTTCCTGAGATTACTTCATCTTTCTTTCGGCAGCGGTGTGTGACTCTGCCGCCTGCTGTCCCCTGGCGTTGGATGTCCCATTACCCTTCACACGCTGCAACTTTCTGCTGTTTGCACAACGCTGGCCACAGGACCCAACAGCAGGCCAGTATACTATTGATGTTTTTAGTTTTTCTTTACTACTGCCAAGTTCATTTTAGCTGTGCGTAGCCTACAACAGATGACTATTGCCACTGGCTGAACCATTATGAATCTTTTGGATGCTTTAAATTCTTTCAAAGACTATTTGAACACAGACGATCACTATATAATGTTTTGCCAGTGGTGTTTCTTTCAATTCAGACATAATTTACACAGTGAATATAAATAACACACTTCTTTTTTCAGAGTCAAACATCGTGTAAATTCTTTAATAGTAACTCATTTCATGTGTAAAGATCGTATTTTTTCCCCAGGGGACCCATGAAAACGATCTTCGTATATTGTACAACAAGGTTTACTTTTCAGATTAGGAAGATTTATATACATATCCAATAATTACAGTAAGTGCTTCCAAACTTATGCCTTTCCACTGTGTTGACCCCAGCATTTCTGAGTGAACAGGCTGCAGTACATCAGCTATAAATCTCTAATGAGGCTTGATGTAAACACCACAATGCAAACTGCATAAATTCCTTACACCACAACTTTGCACCTTTTGATTGCATGCACGCACACACTACATGCACAACCTCTGGTCCTCTGGACCAATCCAGATGTCTTTATTCTTTCTTGTTTATTGTCTGTGTTCTGTAATTACTTTGTTTTTTGCATGCACTTTAAAACCTGTAATTAATTTGATTCAACTAATACAATGTAGGTTTAAATTTATTTAGATAATTGAATGTTTAATGTCCTTGTTAGTGAGTATGAATTACAATTTATGTCAAATGGCCAGTGCAGCCATTGTATTTCTGCAGGTTCTTTATGTCTGAGGCAGACGAACACACTTTGTAAGGCAAGCCTTGTGCTGTTTGGAGAAGCAGTGTGTTTTTCCCCTCACTTCCTAATAATCTATTCTGTTCAGCCAGCTGCATACATTGACAAATGTTTCCAGCATTAGGTATTTACCCGGTGAAAGGTAATAGATGCAAGGGTTTAAAAATGCCTGCTGCAAGAAACAGCAAGCACACTAGCAAAAAATATCACAATAGGAAACATTTGTCTTTTCTGCAATAGGAAAACAGCCCATTTGCAAAAACACAGTTTCTGTACAAAACAAGCACAAAATTTAAGAAATTTTAATAAAAACCAACTAAGAACATTTCACAAGATGCATTCTTGAATTGTTTCTTTTTGCATTTCTGTATCATTAGTCTCTGTTTTCAGAATATTTTTCTAATTATTTTTTACTATTCATGAGGAGGAAACTAGAAATACTGTAGGGACGTAGGGAGATGGTTGAGATGCACTTGTCTGTCACTAGCAGCTCTGAACAGATTCACTCACACTGGGTTTAAGATACAGGCTAATTCACTAGCACTTGTGAAGTAAAACATATAAACATAAGAGCCAGTGGTTTAAGTTTTCAGTGGTCCTGATCTGTTGATTGTCTCTTTGGTTAGTTTACTGTAATTTCTTTAACATCTCTGTCTTTGTGACTTACATTGCCACAGCTTGTTCTCAGAGGCTAATGAAAGCTGTGACAGTGCATTAATGAGGCTGCTTATTTCAGCTGAACTCCACTTCTTCCATTTACCTCACTCACTTTGTTCTCGGAGCCACATTTCCTCTCCCACTCCTGTGTACTCTTGTGTCACGCTGTTAACATTCTGCCCACTCCTTCACATTCTTATCGTGCGTTTCTCTGAATTATTTTGTCTATTTATTGGCTCTGACTATTTACGAATTCTTTAGTATGAAACTAAGTAGCTGATAGGGTTACCAACATTAGAAATAATGCTGAGCAAGACAAATGAAAAATGTGTCAGCTTGAGAAACACAAGATTAGACTTTTGTTCTTCGGTGTGGTCTTGATGATCTGACCTGATCTGATGTACAATTGGTGCCAAAACAATGTTTTTGTGCCAAAGACAAAAGAGCGTTTGCAACTTTTCAAACACACACAAAGTTCCCCATTTCATCTGTATCTGGACTATCATATTTTACAACAATAATGACTGGAAATACTATAATACTTGCATTGAAGCCACGCACCGGCCTTTTCACTCCAGAATTGAATTCAAGAATTTATAAAATCACATTTTCTAGATGATTTCATATATTTCAAAAGGTCATATTTTGTACCAGTTTAAGGATAACCAGAAATTAATAAATAAAACAAGAGAGGCAAAAAAATGTTATCTGAATACGAGCAATATCTCAGGATACTCCATGTTCACTGCTGACAAGGGAATTTAAATGGACAGAAGCCATTACAAAAACAGAGTTATAAGAATCAAAGAATCTCCTGGTGTTGTGTGCTCGTACTCTCAGCCTGCTGGGATTAATGGATAACTCCAGTGAGAGACGCCTCTGTTCTTAGGCAAGACAAAATGACCACAGGCAGCCAAAGAATTCAGCGGTCAGTAACTGTGGCTGTTTCCCATACATATATTATTATAGCAATAGCAGCAGTGGTGATTGAATTTCTGACCTTTTGTTGAAATGGGAAAGGGGAGGGGTGTATTTCAATTTTTGTTGTGTCATTCATGTCTTAAAATAACTACAGGGATGAAAGATCATGGCTTGATGCAATTACAGTGCTGTGTAAAGGCTAAAGATTACTGTATACTACATGGAACCTTACTTGTACATATCTGAGTTAAATGTAGATGCGAATTTCACAGACTTTAAATGGTTAAGCAAGCATGGTCAGTCTTGCTCTTTGGAGCCAAAAATCATATTATTTTACAGTAAACTTCCATTTCGTGGCTAAAAAAAGAAACAGTTCTCTCTTCCACCAAAAAGAAACACATGGCTAAATCAAGAGAATGAAAGTGTGAAACAATACATTTTGATTGAGTTGAGATATAAATGCAGATTCGGTGTAAGTTCATTCGTAAGATGACAGACCTGATACTGGACTCTTCATACCACACAATCCGTTCAACACCCGAGAAACTCGAAGCCGCCAAACTCGAAAAGTTTGGTGGTAGAACCTGGCCGGCTCTGCCAATCAATAGCAAAGTTCACATTAAAAACTGCTGACAGCTGTGGGAGAGAGTTCCCACTTTCATCTTGTGCTATCTGGCCCTCCAGCTAACCTCACCGTCACCCTCTCCTTTCACAGACCTGCTCTCTTTATTAATCTTTGTCGCATCCCACAGCCTGACCCAGAGAACTGCCCTGGCCACGTTTTTCACTTATCACCAAACTTTTGGCTCATTTAATTTTTTTCTCTTTCTTTCTCGAAAGAACACTTCATTTGATAGCCTTGAACCAAGGACCCTCCACTCCTGCAGAGGAGCCCACCCAGTAGATCTGTTTCCCCGTATCAAACTGTTCGCTGAAAGAAGGAAAATGAACTCTGCATATGAAGTGTGCGTGCACTTGTTTGTGCCCTTCCCATGTAACTTATTTGCCAATCAATATCTCAATATAGCCAAAATGGACATCCCACCTAAAACAGGTAATATAGACATTTGATGAATTTTAGCTGAAGCAACTCTTGAACTTTGGGCCTTTGTTCCCTTTTGCTCTAATCCTGGAGGGACCCACTTGCCAGTCAACGCTCAAACGTTTCTCTAGTTAATGTGGGCCTCTGCTGCCCCTTAGGGGTGGAAGCAAAAAGAACACTAAAAAGAAATCCTGTCATCATTGGAGGGAAGACTTATGCTGTGAATAACATAGGTTTACAGGCATATTTGAAAAAAAAAAAAATACTTTTGATTTGTCATAAATGGATAATTTTTGACTTGGAGTGAAGGTTGTTTGAGCTCCTCTGTCAGCTCACAGCCCCGTGTTTGGTGTGAGTGTGTGTATGAGCAGCAGGTCTAATCCCATTAGTGCTGCTGATCCTGGGCCTAAGGATCTGTTGTGTCTCTATCAAACCTGCTTTATGCTTTGTCTTTTCAACTCCAATCTGTTTACTTATTTATCTAGTTTTAAGGTTGCACTTTAAAAAGGCAAAGCAAAATCTCCCCAGGCTTGTTACACACATTCCAATTGTATTTTTGTTAAAACGATAAGCCCCTTGAGTTTATATTTAAGCCATGTACCTGTAAAATTACATAGGTTAATGTGCAATATGGACTCCTGTATGTAAAGTCAATACTGCCCCCTGGGTATCAGGAAGAGATTATGTCTCTCCTCTATTTTCACATTTTTTAATTATAAGATTACTGTCATTTGAAATATGTTCATGCTTTCCTTGAAATTGTCAATGTCAATATTACATTGCAGCTATAAAAACATTAAAATTCAATTAATAAAATCAATAATTTTGTAATGAACAAAATAATACAATTTGATCTAATTGTGAAATAATACCCTTTCAACGTAATTAAATTCTAATAAACATGGAATTTCTTGTAATGTAACATTTTTCCTGTTAATGTTATACAATTTGCATTCATAGCTTTTATTATAAAGTTTGAAAATGTGTCTTTTAAAGGTTTAATAAATTACCTGAGAATGTTTCAGGTAAATGCGATGCCAATATAGAAATGATTCACAAAATGAGTTGCAGCATGGTGCCACATTTGAAATGAGATGAGTATTTTTCAAGGGGGGGGGGCATTTAGGATACATCTGAAAAAAAGAAATGTCACTATTAAAAAGAAGATGTGTGAAACTGCGCAGGAGCACATAGCCACAACCCACATAGCATATGTGCTATGTAGGTTGTAATAAAGATATTTCTTTCCATAAGAAATATAGTTGTGGTTGTTTAGGAAACTGTTTGGATGATCATTAAATACTTTCCATAACATTAAATTAAATCTTCACAACAGTGAGCGAGCTCTTTGATAAGTGTGATCTCTGGTTGTCTGACATAAGACGTGCAACTATTAGCAACCAGGAGAGGATGTTTGTCCCAGTGGAAGGGAAAGTCACCACAAGGCAAATGCAAAAAAAGGGTATATACACATAGAGGCTACACTTGATTGACCCCCTAGTCCGTCATGTAGAGTCCGGTGCTCATTTCGGCAACAGCTAGCCTAGAAGGCCATAGTCACCAGGTCTGAGGCGGTATGCTGAAACTCCACTTTTGCACTGATTTAAAATTACCCTGGATGAGGCTATGGATGTGGAACTATGAAAAACATAACTGCTCATCCTCCTCGAAGGCCTAACACCAAAATATGTTTTTTGAATCACAGTTAAAAGAGAAACTGCAGAAAAACTGCAGATTCTGTCATGATAATCAAAGACCTTTGTTGTTTCTTCTTTGCTGCATTATGTTTTGTAAGTCAAGTAAAAAGACCCACCACAACAGAAGGCATTTTAGGAGGTTTGTTGGGAGTGATGTGCTATGCGCATTAAAACCTTCATTTGAATTCCTGACTTTCATTTAAGTTGGCTGAAAGTGGACACAAGACTGACAAGTCTTTGTCAAGACCTTTCTTGCTCATGGTGCTTAAAGTTCGTATTGGGGCTGTAGAGGTCGAAGAGTGTCCAGATTCTTCTGATGTCTAGTCTATGGGTGATGTCACACTTTTTCTCTGCTGATGCAATATGCAGCTAAATGAGACAAAGCCCCCCCAAAAATGTCTGTTGCTCAAAGTTAGAAGCCATGGTGCAGTTACCTCTGGGGAAAAGGTGTCTTGCCTAATTAAGATGAGGGGTGGGTAACTGGAGAAGTGGGAATTCAGGTATCTCAAGGAATTATTTATGGGAAAGGTTAAAAGACATTAACCTCCAGCTAGGTGCTGTGGCTACAGCAATATGAGTGACATTAAGGATACAAAAGGAAGCCCAAAATATGATTCAGGTTTACCTTTATCTCTTATAGTTATTTAATACACATTGCAGTACATTACCAACGTAAATGTATTACCCTGAAAAGGATTACAATTATATATTTTAAAATGTATAATTTGCGACTTTATAACATTAATAATAAGTTATCAAGCAACATAGTTCGGAATCTTATCTCTTCTCATTTGTCTTCCCATCATGTGTAACAGGATAACAGCAGTTTTCCATCTTTTAAGGAAGCGATGGTGACCAAATGGATAGTTTAGGGGAAGTATTATATCCTAAGGTGTTAAGTTCCTTTTTGTGAGTATTAGCACATGCACTTAACCTTCATTCCCCAGCCACAGCCCCTTTGGGTTTGTTACCTAAGAAATATGTCTCCTCTTTCTCTCCCCAGCGAGGCTCCCCCAAAACTTGTCAGTGAGACAATGTGGAAGGAAGTAAGAGATAAAGTTGCTGGGCTCTCTTTCTGTGCTGTGTTTATTTGCTGTGTCAAGGATTGAGAGATTACACTGTTTCCACGCAGTAAAGGAGGAATCTGGTCAAGCATTCCCTCGGGCTAAAAACATCACTTGAAGAGGCAAAGGAGGATTACTGACACCTGCATTAAGAATGAAAATCCCGACTTGGGCCCATTTGCTTTGGAGTTGGGAGTCATCAATCATTTATTTTAAGTGGCCGTTTATGGGAAAACTAAACTTGGCCTGTACAGTATTAAATGGCTTTTCTCTTTTTCAAGTGAACAGCTGTGGTGAGATCCAAACTGTTATGAAAACACTGAAGTGTATTATTTTTATTGCAATTTTTATTGACTCAAAGTCTAAACATATCCATTTATTCATTTATACTTACCCCTAATGACAAACTGAAATATACACATTTAGTCAAATGTGATGATAAAAAGATCTTTGTTTTCAGATATAAGCTTGCCTCAAATTTGTGTACTACTTTTTTCACCTCCATGAATATACTTATACGGTACAGAATTGTAAAGACATTATATTGAATTAACATATGCATTTGAGCCCTTGTTAGTTTTTACCTCTCCTTTGTATTCAATCTAAGGAAGCCCACTCAGAGGCAGTTGGGATGGTAACACTAACCCTCATGCTGTCAGCAGTGTGATTGATCACCAGCAGATAAACATCAGATCTGCCACAGAACAGGACAGACATTGATCCCCAGAGGAAGAGAGGACTTGTCACACACCAGCATACACAAACCTCTGTGAAACATCTGTCAAAATACCACAACGACAGAGAGCTGTCTGTGACTAACATAGGAGCCCACAGACAGCTGTCAGCTGTTTTGGACGCTGGCTGATGACCACAGAGTTACTTAACTCAGAGCTAGTGTTCAAAGAATAGAAGGTTTAAATAGTACACAACCCGAGCCATAAAAAAATATACTGATGAATATAAAATGGTATGAATTCTGTTTAAAAAGTGAAGAAAAAGTTATTGTTTATTTGCTGTATGATAGCAGAGATGAACTTCTCCTGCCCTGAGGCACACCAAACAACAGAAGAGGGTGAAATATTCCCTGTTGTTCCTTTGGCAGCCATAACAGATCACCTGTGGCTCTACTGTCACAAACAGAAAAGAAAACTGAGTAAGAAATGTGTGCATTTTTACAATATATCGTAATATATAGTCGCAACTGGTCACATGAAGCTCTCTCACCTGGCTGGGCCCTGAATATGTTTTTTCCTGTCATTAGCAACAGACCTCATGCAATGCCATACTTAGGAACAGAAGAAAGAGGAGAAGAAAATGAATGAGAAGTGAATGGTCCATCTGACAAAAGGGGGCCAGCCTTGCGTCGACAGGAAGAAAAGCATTAGGACCCTTTATGTGCGTGGCAGCGGATTTCCGTGTGCTACACTGTCAGTGTATTTTCCCCCTTAATTAAAACAGTCACAAGTTTCATTGAGCGGTGAATCAAAGGGTGGCTACACCATGAAGCAGACTCAACTCTGTAACCCTGAGTGTGTGTGTGTGCGTAGAGTTTGGGTGTCAGACTTAAGCACACACAGGGACCGGGATGAAGGGGATTTAAGCTGTGCCCATTCCCATGGTCAGTCACTCAGAATTGGTCATTACAGTCCTGCCTGGAGATGAAAACACAGCGATTAAGAACTTCTTGGAGGAAAACATGACCACTAAGGCTACCTCGCAATAACCCTGTGCCTTCAAAAGATAGGAACAATGACATCTTTGTAGTTTGTCACTTAAACAATACTCATTAGTCACCTTTAATTGCCTCCAAGAAATTATATGTTTTATGAATGACATTCTAATTGTCACTGCATTGTTAGTGGGTGATTTTAATAATAAATTCATATTGAATAAAAGATGGCAGTGCTAAAGAACGCATAATAAAAGAGTCTATATTTTAAACCAGAGGTCAAAATATCAGAAAGCACTATATCAATAAAAAAAGCATCTGTATATTATTCACCAAGGCTTTTTATGCCACACCAGCTCTGCCCTCAGTCCCGTAGGCAATGACCTCGTAGACATTCAGATCTAAAGTTATGAATGTAATTGATGCCATTGCCCTGAAGAAGTGCAAATTTGCCTTTCTGAGTTTTAGGTCTTCCAGGCAGGGCGTGTACCTTCAAGCTGATTCCACTTATCTTACCAAAATAAACTGTGATGCTAACCCATCACACAGTGAACCACAACAGGCTTCTCCGATGACAAACCCCACCAGCTCATAACAACACAACCAGACAATAGCTGACTCAACTGAGGGAAGGGAAATTGCTTGCTCCACTTTGGTCAGTGTATGGGATCTCCTCTCGGTGGCTTTGTCATACTTGGTCTCTGGATCAGGAGAGGACTGAATCTCTAATGGCCTAATGACCCAACACTTTCCGCACCATTTCATTACCTTGACGGGAGAGGGGCAAACCTGCACCTACGATCATTCCCTCATCAATTATAAATCATCCAACGTTTGGATGATTAAAAATGCAGCATTATTTTCTCACTCCCACCTCAAGACAAGCCCACTGGGTTTTGTGGGAGTAGGGTGGGATTCCCCTCTCATGTTCTCTCCAGAGGACAGTTAAAAAGATCGAGGAGCGTGAATTATGCAAGGAGGATACATAATGGCAGAAATTGCTAATCATAGCCCATGCAACATGAGAAGGTTGATCCAACTGAATGATTGACAGAGGGGTGCTGAGGAGACAACACAGGATAAGGTAACATCGAAGTCTATAGTGTTCTTTAGGGGCTGACCTTGATGGGGTACACCCATCACTCAGGACAGAGGTGTACTGAAGCACTGGCAGTATAAGAGGAAAGAGTGATGTCACCACATTGGTATTTTCTTCTATTAGACAGCAGTGCCAGTTGAGGTTTGGAGAAATGGAAGAACATAAATACGAGAGGCAACTTAATGAAATTTCAGTTGCTAATCTTAAAACGTAAATCATTTCTGTGCAAAGATAAAGTTGTAAGAGTTGGACAGAAGCCACCATTTTGGGAGGGAGCATGATCAAATTTTGATGAAGACAGCAGCGGCAGCAGGGATGGGATTGTTTTGTCTGACAAATCTGACATTCCCAGAGTGAGTTTTAATCCCCAACTCTGGCACTACAGATAGACCTTTCCTATGGGGCTTGGTGTCTGAAAGATATTCAGCCGCACACTGTTACCTTTTGTTTCATGTCAGACTAACATAACCTGGCTGCTTCTGCAA
Organism: Psettodes erumei; assembly: GCA_016785225.1. Classification (NCBI taxonomy): domain Eukaryota; kingdom Metazoa; phylum Chordata; class Actinopteri; order Pleuronectiformes; family Psettodidae; genus Psettodes; species Psettodes erumei. Next base: position 377,339 of record JAFBJZ010000001.1, on the reverse strand, counting down.
AGTTCACTGGGAGATTAAGGAGTGAATAGAAAGGCTTAGTATTACTTATTGGATGGTGTAATATCATATGATATCGATTTCTGTTGAGGATGCTGCTGCTATCAGTTTTGTAATATCAATTACAGGTTCTTTGCCATTGCAGTGTAGATATCGGTTTACAATGGTGATTTTTTTAAAAATGGCATGGCATTCAAATACTGTGTGATAGGATATAATTTAAAAGATATATAACAAAGAGCATGCTAAGCGAAAATTTGGCGCAATTTAATTCTACCACCAACAAGCATGAGCCTGGCTGAGTTGCCTTAAATCAGTTCAGAATATGCGTTCTGTTGCTGTTACTGCTATTCTTATTATGATTTTATTTTTATGTAATTTTATGTTTAAGTTAAATTACATTATTTTTAGTGCCACTTTGGACACAAATATTATGTTTATATATCTGTTTTTACACTCATGTTATACAAAAGTTTGATGTTTATTCTTGTTACTTTTTTGATTTTGTCTAATTAACCAGGTGTCTAGTGACAACTCCAAATAAATTATGTTGTTGTTGTTCTCATCAAAAAATATTCGGCATTCTCAGTCCTCTGAAATGGCATAAAAGATGCAGGAGCAAATGTAACATATCCAGGACACTTAATGGCACAATCATAAAAGTGGCGAGTAAACAAAAAAATTGGGTCAGTCAATAGTGAGCATTTGTGCTATTTGTTGTCAGTCCGCACTGTCACAATGATGGAGTGTCTGTCTGACAGGTGCTGTGATTTCTCTGACCCCCATTGTATTCAAACAACACTCCTCACACAGGAAGAGCAGGGGAAACAATAGTACAGGTGAGTCTGGAAGAATTTCCCCTCCAGGGCTACCTATCTGACAGTTAAAAAGGTCTGTGTGTGAGTCTGAAAGTAACCATCATTGTAAAAGACATTCTGGCTGGTCCTCAGTTAAACTCAGGTTTAGGTTAAAGTAGGAGTTAGGCATTTTGTTGTGATGGTTAAGGTCAGAGTAAGGAGCCACAAAATGTATTATGTCAGTGAGTGTTCTCACAACTATGAAGAGACCAACAAGTGTGGATGTGTGTATATCTTGAGTCGAGCAATATATAAAATACTTATTTTACATATTTTTCACATTTCTGTCTTGCTCTTAAGATTGGTGTATAAACAGCTAGTCTTTTCCCACTGGAGCAGTCCATTTCTAGAACCGGAGTCAGCCAGAAGAAAACTCATCTAGTTAGGTTCTCAGGATAAAAATGCTTACTTGTGCTCTACACACTTCCCTTAACACGATAAACATTAATATTAAACATTAGGATTTCTCTCACTCCTTTCATTGAGACAACAGTGTGAATTGCAACTCATTTTTATCTGTAGTGCAGGTGTTATGTTGTACGATGATCCTCATGAGAGACTACTCTATACCATCCAAGATTAATAAGTAAAGGGACATGTGTGTTAAGTTCAGCACTGCCAGCCTGTCATTATTTGCGGATTAGTGCTGGCCTGCACCCTCTTTGATGTGGACATCTTTCACACTTCCGTCCCATTGAGCTTCAGGGATGCATTGAGGGGAACAGAGGGCCCAACAATGGATTGAAGAGGAGCAGGCATAAGCAGGAGTCATCATCTGTTTTGTCTCAAGCTGCGGGAAAACTTCCTGTAACGAGGGAGCTAAAAACGCAGGCGAACAATTACCTCTGCACATATGAGCAACAACCCAAGAGAGGCCTCACACACGTGCAAATGCACATATGTCCACATGGACATCGGACATTCACGTATGTTTTTCCACACGCCTGTGTTCACATAAATTCATACTGTATAGATATCCACTATTTTCTTAAACACAAACACACACACACACACACACACACACACACACACACACACAGGAAAAAGCACCCCAACACTCTTGATGATCCTGTGGGGTCTACTGCCCTCTGCTGGACACAGAGAAAATACACATTTAACATTAAAAGGCACAATGCAGTCATATCCCAGCTTCTAGTGAACGTTAAATATCCTTAAATTGTCACTGGATAAAGTATTGTGTTGAGACCAAGTTCATGGTTTTAGTTTAAAACCAGCTGACTGTTGGGTGTTCCCCAGAGCAGCCTATCTGCGGATGGCCAGTGGGCAGCTGAGTGGAGCCACCTGACCTTACAGAGGCAAACACAAGGCCCCTTTCAGGCAGAGCAACTCCAGAGGCATATGAGGGCACTTAGTGTTCCACCCCAGCCACAGGATTTATTTACCTTCCAACGAGGGGCTGCCAGTAAGAGGAGACGGAGTGTGCTTAGAAAAAGGTAGAGGTGCACTCTTTGAATGTGTGTGTTTGCTTGAGGGGTGGAGAGCCAGGCTGTAGTAGCATGGTGATTGTGTGACACTGGGTATCTTGGACAGAAACTGTATGTCACCATCCCAAAAAAATGAGTCAGAAAACACACATACACCAAAAATTACAGGAAAAATAAACAATCAATAGCAGTCAAGTAAAGGATCACTGCAGTGGGATGGCCTGTTTAAGAGATATAGAACATGGATTTTGGGGTGTTCTTAGTGTTTCCTTAGCTCTCTCCCTTCCCTTATGTGACACAAATATTGCACTGAATCTGCATTTGATTACAAGCACACTGTGCATCTGTTGTTACATCAGATTAGTGACATGGCAGTGTACACCAATGTCACCCTTGAAGCAAGCGGTATCAGACAGGTTACAGGGGAACAGCCAGGTACTGTGCTCATATTTATGTGTACAGTGTGTCATACATAATGAAAGATAAGCTACAAAATATAATGGCAGGTATCACAGAGGTAAAAAACCATAAAAGAAATCCTTTGTACCACTGCATTCCTGATGTCTATCATTATCACTGTTGCATGTTACAAAAAGTAATCTTGGGGTATAATTGTTTGAGTGATGTGGCTCCACCTGCTCCCCTCTCTCTTTATTTGCTCACTGCAGTTCTTTAGTGATGCTTTTTTTCATTCAGACTGTTGGCTTGAAGAAAAAATATCATTGTAATGCTTTTAACCAAGAGTTCACTACCCCAGTCTTCTAGAAGACAAAATCAACACAATGCATTTGGGTGATTTATATAGAGTATGGGGCAGGTGAATCTAATCAGAGAGCTCACTGGGCAGAGGAAGCTCTCCAATATTAACATACCCACATTCTAGAAAACAGTAGTGGGAGCAGAAGAATACAAAAATAGAGACAATCACAAATACAATATTCAAGGTTTGCTAAAGAAAGAAAAAAGATTAGTCTATAAATATATTAACCAAACATTCATTTTTTTCTGTTTTTTTCACATAAAGCATTTACCCCATTGACAAGTAACCAAATAAATAATTCATTCAACTAACCAGGGGCTGACTGGTTTATTATCAAGTTTGGAATAACAAGAGAAAACAACTGAGAGAGATCCAAGAAAAGATATCAGACTCAAGTACACGTGTCAGTGTTCAAGACACTGTTGTTGTGTTTTTATACTTCAACATGTTTTAGCCTTATGCTGTGTATTGTGATTATTTTAATCATTTGTAAAGTCTAATTTAGAATCTTGAAAAAACATTCGTTAATTAAAATGTATAATCATAATCTGCATTCATGATTTTCTAATGTATTTACTGGTTCTCAGAACGTGAGTGTGATAACCCTATTTTGGCCATGACCTCTCTATAGACTTTATATCTCTGTTCATGTTGATTGCTCTGTGAGCTCAGTGAATCACCTACCCTGCATCAGTCAGTTTGAACAATTGCAGCTGTGCTGTGTGCAACTCTCCTTCGTCTGATGCCTTCCTCTGACCTGACACTGAACTAAAAGCAAGTTGTGTGCTGCCCTCATACACTGTATAGAATTCTTCCTTCAATTCTGCACTCACACATAAAAAATACATTATGCTAAATGTGAAGTTCATGCAGCAGGTTGGTTTATCTCACCTATAATTTCATTAATTAAGTCACTATCACAAGAAACCAAACACAGAGATCTGATTTTTTGCCATGAAATAAATATGTATATTGTTATATATTGTAATGATCTTAAAAAACTTGTGTTTATACATCTAGTGGTTCAGTTTCACATATCGATTGAGCAACATCCACTCAATCACCATGGACAACAACTGGACCCAGCTGAAATATATTGCTTCTGATGCTGCACTGTAAATTTCTGTTTTATCTCAACACATCAAAAGTATGTTTTTGGTTATCAATGACAGATTATGTCATTAACACCAACCCTGTCACAAATCCTTAACTGACCAATTAGCATACATTAGCAGAATGGTATAGTTTATGGGCAAAAATCAACTTGCCTGTAAGTGAAACCATTACAATTATGTTAACTTCAGTTCTGGTATATAATCAATACTATTGAAAAAACTAATATAAAATGTGATTTGTGTAAATTGTAATGTAATGTTTTTTTTGCCATTTAGCTCCATTCATCCCCTTTAATTCACCTTGAAACAACCTTTTGGGTGAATTGGAGCAAGTTTCAGTAAAGTGACATTAAAAATGAAGTGGACAGGCTCTTCGTAGATTGGCTCTGGTTAAATTCATGAACATCACCAGATACCTGGAGGAAGCTTGAGACTGGGCTGGACCTGGCTCTTCTGTTGCTTATCACCAAGACCTTTCCTCTTTTGCAACTTGAAAACATCTGCTGTGTTGCTGAGGGAATATTCAGCATTGGGGGAGATGATGTGGGAGAAAATAGGCTTGACGAACAGCTGTGAACTCTAAAGTGCTTTCTCTCAGCTGGGGCATAGAACAGACAGGAAGAATGCAGACTTGAATAGGCTCCTTGTTTCAGTCTTTTTTCTCCAACTACTTCCCACTAAGCCTTTTGGGGATCCCTGGCAACAGCATTCATTTGGATATGGAGCTAGATTTAGAGAATGCCATCCCACAATGAACCTAATGTTATCCATCATTCCTAAAAATGTATTGTTAAGAATGCAGAAATGTTTGTTGTAGAATATATGGAGGAGTAATGCCTAATCAATGATTTTACGTGCTGTTCTTGATGGGAATTTCATAAGACAGGAAAACCTTGAGGAATTAACATTGCCAATGTAAATCAGGACATACTGACATTAGGTCACATGTAAAATGGCAAAATATTGAAAATAAGGAAAGAAAATACTGATGGTTTCATAGGTTCAAAGGAACCAATTTTTCACAAACATCTAATTATCATTTCAATAGAAGAAACTAACATTTGCAGCTGTGTGATACATTTGTTTAAGAATAAGCTTTACATAGGCTCTCATTTTCTTCTGCAAGATTAACCCGAATGTGATGGTAAAAAGAATTTAAATAGTGAAAACTGACAGCACGTCATTAAAGAAAATCATAACTTTGAAAACCTATGAAACCATTACCCTTTTCTTCAATTAGTCTGTTCTTTATTTTTTCCACCATGAGTCTTAGCAAGTATAAAACATTAAGCCTCAACAGTGTTGAAATGTGGCTTCAGGATTTTGCACTTGGTTCATTTGTGAAGAAAAGCAGCTGTGGTCATCTTGAATTAATTGAGGTTGCAATGGATTACAATTGTGACACACTTTCACAGCAGATTAAAGGAATCAAAATGTCCAAAGAAATTACTCAAACAATTCTGGGCCGTACAGTAAATGTTTTGCTTAAATATTCAAAGAGGGTTATAGCTTGACAGATGTCATCTATTTGGCCAGACTTAAGTAAAATGATTGTTTGGAACATAGTGAGTATATGAATAAACAGACTTTAAGTTTATTCATTATTATTCAGTCGGACTCAAGCCACAAAAGACAAACTCCCTTATGCGTTGACTTGTAACAACAATATTTAAATCTCAAGTTTATTGACATTTTTTTATGCATCTTATTTTATTTGGTCCAAGCATTGAACTGACTTGACTAATATGTAAAAATCACTATTAACATGAAAGCAAAAGGGTCTACTGCCATGGCATTTTAATAACCCGCATTCAGAGACCTGAAATATTTGCAACTGACTTGTGACTTCATTTTGAATTCTGACTTGTTAACCTGTTTCTGTTATGGAAATGACTTGAGACTTGATTTGGCCTTTGCTATTGATGTTTTCACACTTGACACAACATTTAATTGAAGTTGACAATAAATTCTCTGAGAAGGTCACATGTTTTACGGTCAAACACACTGTATAACTTCATGACAAAGGAATAACTGCAAAACTACAGTGCTTCCTGATTATTACTGCCATGACTCTGGGCATCTAAATTCGCTGAATGCACACTGACTGCACGCATTGTTTCAGCTGCACTTGGCATTTCACAGTATTCTTTTTGTCTTAAATAGTTAAGTATCTGGGCAACTCAAGACCTGCCAGTATTCACATTTATGTTTTCAACACTAAGGTAGTATAAGTCCACTACTATATGTACATCTGATGCATATCCCTTTTCCATGAGCTGCATGGCAGTTGCAGCAGTACCTTAGCCAAGCTGGACACAATGCTGCCATTGAACAAGAGTCACAGTGGATACCTTTATATACCAACAAGAGTGACAGTTAATGCAACAGCACCTGGGTTTCACTTAAAGTGATAGATACATTACAAGAATCTCACAGATGAATGTGCTGAATGTTTGCATGTCTTAATATTTCTGGTGATTATGTTACTTTAAGTTTGGAGCTATTAAAAAAAGCAAAACAAAACTGCATAACAGCTTTATCTCTGCAAGGAGAACACACTCATTTGACATGAATGGATCAGCCCCTAGTTAATACCTTGTCATTGTGAGCAGCCTTTTGAAGGTAGCAGCATGCTATTATGCAAAAGGAAACCCAAACTGCCTGCTTAATAACCAGGACCAAGGGCTAAATTACTACAGCTATGGCTACTGTCTAGCTACATGGGGGAAAAGCACTCGAATGTTCAAGACACATGTAGGTATTTGAGGTTAAGTATATTTCTTTTATAGTGTTACCTCATTTCATTTAACCTTAATTGTTCTTAAGTACTCTGTACTCTGCTTTAAACAGTATTTGGTTAAAGACATCAGAAATTATACTGCATTTTCACTCAGCATACTGGGAGGATATGAATGCTCCTCACGAAGACACCACAAAATGCAATTCAACACTCACTTTACCTGAGTCAGTTATGTAAAGCCCTATCAACACGTCAGTTATAATCTAATCTAAAGTGATTATATCAGTTGCCTAGTCTAGTGCAGATCTATTAAAATACAAAACAGGTTGTACTAGTAGTGCATAGTATTAAGCACTAGCGCCATTATGTGTATGAGCAGAATCTCTCACTTTCACAACACTTCCATATCACATCACTTTCATTGTAGTTTATCCCTGAAAATCTAAACATAATCAACTATTAATAAAATCTTATACACTAATATCAGGAAATCTCTCAGGTCTGACATCTATGCAATAGATGAAAGTACCAAAGTACCAGGCTTCTCAATGAACACAGTATGCAAATAAATACTTTTCTTTAAGCGACTCATCATTGTTACAATGAGGCACATCATTGGTGAATATGAATATTATTGTATGGCCCATTTACTGTCACCAGTAAAACATTGAATGTATTATGGCACCTTTTCTTACCAGTTTTGGTCTGTGCAATAATGGCTTTTCCTAGCTCTGAACCATTGCATGCAGAGCTCTCCAGATTCACAGTCACATTTGTGACCTCCAAACTAGTGAAACAGTCTTTCCTCAAGCAAACTGATGGACTTATTGATCAGTGTCTTTTCATCATCCACAAACCTGTACCCAAACAGCTTCATGGTAGGACCACACACTCTCTGCACTACCTGAGCTAGTGTAAAGGGAATGCTAAACCTCCATTTCTCTGCCTGCTCTGATGAGTTCTTCTGGGTGGAGTAAATCCCACTAGCTCCCTGTGTGGTCTGGGTGTTCCTCAGAATCCACTCCCTTGCTTGGGGACTAAATGGTATCCCTGTGAACCTGTACATTTCCTCTGCCTTCTGCATAGGGTAGCGGGCGATATCCTCATAACGCACTAACATGTAGCGGCTCCTCAGCCAGCGAGGTTGGCTCAGTCCCACCTCTGCAGACATCCTAATTTGATCACAGTTTCCTTTGAGCCTCTTCACCTCCTCGTCATCTTCAGGCACCTGGCCGTCCTGCGCCCAGGCCTTCCACGTCTGGTACTTCGAAGAGAAAGCCACCATGCGGGATGCTAAGATGGCTCGTGGATCTCGAACTAGTTGGATCACTCTCACATCTAGGCGAGGGTCCTCCACCAAAGGCTGCAGTGTGTCCAGCTGGCGCACACGCACAGTCTTAATAGCATGGTGTTGCTTGGAAAGGCAGGATTCAGATGCAAGGGTCAAGTTCAGCGGCCCACAGCGACGAGTCTTACAGTGATACCTAACACAAGAGTGGCAGAGTTTTTATACAGTAAATAATTTCATAAAATACATTATATAGCATCTTAAGGTTTGCCTTAAGGGCTTACTGGCAGAGAGGCTTTCTGGCTTCACCTTGGTCAAGTTTGATCAAGTTTTGGTCAAGTCAGCAAACTACTTGCTTAAGTTTAGGAAAATATCATGGTTTGGATTAAAATATATCCCTTCACATTGTTAGAAATGTCCAAAGGCTTTTTGGCAGAAAGCTTTGAAGGAAAATGTTGCCCATGTGCTACGCTTCTAAAAGTCATCTTGTTCATTGTACCAAGTTAGAGCAGTTACAAAACTTGTATGGACATGCAACACTCTGGATGAATCATTAGTACAAATGATGAGCACAAAAGGTACAAAGACTGAGGAGACAGGTTAGGGGTGAAGTCAACTATGACTGCTAAGGCATTGCATTAAGAAATATCCAATCTTGAAGACTGGTAAAAGAAAAAAAAAAGAAAAAGTACTACCAGCAGCCCCTCCCTTTTTGAAGCTGTATGACTGTTACACTGTATGACTTTTCAGAATCAACCAACACCTTTCAGTAACAAAGAGTGTTAGATAATGTGTAATACCTCTCAAAAACGTCTTTGATTATTGGAGTGCAGACAGGTTCTTCACAGAGTGATAAACTGGACTCTCTGCGGAAAAGGGCTGGCGTGACATGGTCCTGAGGAGGGGGAGAAATGAACTTCTCAAGAGGAGAGAAATCACACAGGAAGAGGCCCTGGAGTACGTCCCGGTAGATTCCTGCCAACACTGTCCCATTGTTTGCCTCCGTGGCCATGGTCAGCAGGCGCTCAACGTGCCACAGAGGCTCAAACAGGTAGAACATGTTCTCCCCATGCTGATTGAAAAACTCCCCCACAAATGAGGAACCTGTTCGTGTGGTGGCTAAGAGTAATATGTGCTTCCGGCCACCATTGTAGCTGTGCATGCCAAAATGGTCCACTTCACCCTCCTCTTGCTCCATGGAGAGATTTGAGTAATTCCCTTTTTTATCGGTGAGTTTAGAAAGCAGCATTTTGAGCACCGTCAGGGAGCCATTTTGTGCTGAGATGCTGTAATCCAGCGGAGTCTGTGGGGTCTGCTGAGGTGTCTGCCTCTGGATCAGCTTATCAGAGACCCTGATGAAAAATTAACAACAGATGATGCAGCAGTAAAACATAAGATAAGTCTTACATCTTGCATTTAGCTGACTCTGGAGCATTCAGCTACTGTATGATTGTGTTGGTTAGATTATGCAATTTTTAGCATAAGGACTGGAAACAGTGGGAGCAGCCTGGTTCTGTCCAGAGGTTAAATTCACCGCTAACAGCCAAGATAAATAGTTCTTTTCTTAGAAAGTACTGCCTCTTCTCCAGACTGTATTCTCCTACCTTGACAGAATATTGCTTTCCTTTTCAATGATGACCAGGGCAACGATACAGATGAAGACAATTGCATATTTGGTCTTCATTCTTGAGTCCTGGCTCTGTACTTGGACGTCTAGAGTCTGGTCTGTGTGTTGGTCATAGCTTGTCATGCAGAGGCTAAAGCTTCATTCTGCAATAAGAAGGGTATTTCAGTAGAGACAGAATACACCATCTAGATGTTTGTCCTGGTTCATAATGACAGTTAAACGACACAATGCCAACACAAGATTTATTATCATAATCCTTGTGTGCATTGTGTTTGGCTGAAGTCTAAAGTATACAAGAATGGGTAAAGTTGAGTGAGAGGATAATAAGAACGCTTGTCAAAAACACTGCCACAAAACCATAACAGTCATGACTCATAATAGATTAAATCAGAAAGCATTCAAAAAGGAACAAGAAATAAACTTCTATCTCAGCCCTTAGAGACTAACAAAAATTTGGCCAGATGCATTGATCCAAAGCCACAGTAATATTTAGCATTTTCACACAACACAAAACTTTGGTAAAGTTGTTAATCTCATTTCTTAGAACCATAGAGAAAACTACGTGGCTTTTTGCTCAGGCCTGGATCAGGGGTAAGGGAGAAGATGGATGAGCGAGGGCGAGAGTGGGCGAGAGAGTTAATGTAAACAGGAGTGGTTTTCAGTACCGGCAAACGCAGTCGAGCACTGCCACATGGCACTGGGTCAGGGAACATAGCAAATTTTGATTCCGCTAATGTTTGTTTTCAACAGTCCCACCTATTTAACAGGAAGCCAACCTGAGAACTGAAGAAGTCAGTCTGCTGCTCAGTTATGCAAAGTAAATTCAGCAGCGTCATTTCTGGGAAAAGTTTGCCTGTGTTATGACACAAATCTCACAAAGGATAGATAACCGTTGATCAGCAAAGAGCACAGGGCAAGTCAGAGCATGACAATATGAAAAGCCAAATCTTGCATCATCAACAATCTTAACCATCTGAACTCAGAAATGTTGAGGTAAATGAGCCAAGAAGGCTTAACTCTACCAGTCCATGCTGGTGTCATGTTACTCTTCTTCAAGACTTTTGAACAAAAGAGCTTTTTTGACATTTGATTTGAAATTCTCCAGTGAAAATCTTTCTTAATTCTGAATAAATTGTCAATAGGTCTGACTCTTTTCATGTTACTGAGAAAGAAATGTAGACCACCACCCCCACCCCCACAAACCCCCTCCACCCCTACACACATGCCAGACCTGCCAAGAGAGTGAAAAATTTCTCCAAAGCATATCATTAAGGAAAAAGACATAGTTTTCAAGCCGTTGTGGAGCGATTGTGTGCTCTGTAAGTAAATATCACCCAATTATCTGAGCTTAATACGCCATAGCCGTCAAACTGTCAGGCTGAAGCACTTGAGCTGAGCACTTTTGCATATTCAAGACTCACTGGAGCGTTTGGCAAATCTGACTGTCTGCTCAAGCAGAAACACACATCACTCTGTTTATCATCTCACTACAAATTACATTAATGGCTGCCTTCAAAGCCTTGAAGCAGCAGCATCTCATGGAAACTCTGAAAGCTAAATTCCCCCTGAAAGCTTTGCTGTTCACCCAGGGGTGTTTGTGTAAACAATTAACAGTTATGGGCAAATGTTGAATTTGTATAGGTGCAGTTTATCATCTCCATGTGACAGATTGATTTTAGTTTGGATGTCATTATTTGCTATTAAAGATAAAGAACACTAACCCCCTCTACGTGTCTGTGGTGCCCATTTAATACTATAGCAGTCATTTAGGGGGAGGGGGCTCTCAATTCAGGAGCATTTCCCACATCCCCCCCACTGAACCAGAATGAATACCGACTAATGAATACTTCTGAATACTATTAATCTGTCACGCCTTCAGATGAGAAGATGATACTTTCAGATACTCAAAATTAAATTTTGATTAAAGAAATGGTTACATGAGGAAATCTCATCTATAAACAGAGAATTATTGATTATAGTGGACTACATGGCAAACACAGCCTCCATGTTTCAACAATCATTTAGCCTTTACCTGCATCGTACGAGGAAACACATATACATTACACATGTATGGCTTGACAGTAGTGGGAATAGTGGTAGACCTTACTATTATTCATCATTAATAGCGTTTTACGCGCATGGTCGGACGTTTCCACGCTCTACCGTGCGCTGGTGGCTCTGTTTTTGTAAGATTTGAGTCGTTTCCTGCCACAAAAAAAACATGTGTTCAGGTAGCGAATGTTACAAACCTTTGAGTTGGTCTCTCTGTCTCTGCAGTCGACCGAATCATCCCCCGATCTTGTGAGAAACCGTATCGTCCCCTCGCTGCATCTTGCTGCATTGTCTCGGACAAGGACACACACTGCCTCATTGTATCCTCGGACGCGGGCTCCTGTCCTCTTCCATATGAATGAGAGGCAGCGCGGAGGCAAGGACGTGTTGCAGGAACATCGACATTTCAAAACGAACACCAACCGAGAATAATGTTCGTTTTTTAAACGTTTGATTTAATCAGACCAGTGAGTTAGAAAAATCAAATGCTTTGTCACATAGGTAATTAAAGCATTTACAAAAAAGAAACGACAAACAGACGCAACTGATTTGCCGGCAAATTCCGCCTGTGTTAAAAATCATTGCTTCGAAACTTTTTCTCTGACTTTTCTCGCGTGCCAAACACACACCGCACGAGTGAGCCAACTTGTAGCCACGCTTCACGTCATCGCTCTCCACTGCGTGGGATATCCTGTGTAGGCGAGGTCACGTGACCCCAAACACCCTGCAATTTTGAATAAAGACACCCCCCCACACACACACCCTTTTTTGAGGGAGCTGAATCCACGCCACTTTGTAAAATGCTTATTTTTTAGACTAAATATTTCATTGCAAGTTGTGAGTGTTGTTACTAAAATATCCCGAGACATTGTCACAGGAACACAAACTTACTGGTCAAACTCCTTTTCATCTTTAGAAAATCTCCTTTAACGTATATTCATCATATTAAGGAAAATGACTCGAGCTGTGTGCCAGTGTCACTGAACAGGTAGTTTAATGATAATCACTGCTCCACCCTATCTGCAATGGTAATTAATTACATCATTTTTTTGAAATAATTCCCAACATACAGAACTCATGTCAATGCACATTTAGAAAATAATACAACCATAGTGCTTTTATTTTATCTTTATTTTTCATGTTTGTTGTACACAGCCATTTTTTACCACTTGGAGGCAGCAATGTAACACAATGAAGAGTATGGAGCAGTATGTCAAAGAACTGCCAGCACAAGAGCACAGGCATTAGTTCGGCCAACAGGATTTTCACTCAGCATTGCATCTGTTTAATATATTGAATGCACCTTATTTCCCTATTTTTAATTCATATTTCAATGTAAAATATATTACAGACAATATGAACAAAATTCTGTTTCATGATACTAGAATTTACACTCTACTGATGTCTTGGTGGGGTTTCAGTTTGTGAATTTGCATGAACTATATCAGTGCTTAGATATGATTTCATGAGCATATCTAACATTACTTAAATTTATATTCATTGATTGTTTTAATGTGTTTGTATGTGATTTAAGGTCTCGCTAAGGTTCCAGTCACAAACTCTGCTTAGGCCTTAGAGTTTTGTTGAAATCTTAGACCTACAGGGACTGTCACATTCATAAATTGTCTCGATGCATCAGTGGATTGCTGCTGGTGGTCGTTTCAGTCCATGATTCCTGCACAAGTTGTGTGTCATGTCTTTTTTTTTTTTTTTTTGGGGGGGTGTGCATGATTCATGACTGTTTATTAACTCTGCAAGCACTCTCTGAGGTTTATGGAAATGAAAGGCTGTTAACCTACAGTATACTCTACATGGAGAGATTAAAGGAGTGACCTAGTTTTAGAGTGGACCATGACTAAAAGCGAACCTCTGCCCTTAGCAAACCGCACTAGAGATTATCAATAATAATCCAAAATGGTTAAGATGAATTGGGTGTCTTGAAAACAGGTGCTGTCACAGACAGGAGGATCCTGCAGATCCAAGTACTGCAGGATACAAATTATTCAGAATTTCCCTTTCTGTTTTTGACCTTGAATGTATATTTTAAAAAGCACGGATTTACCAAGGTAGTATTTTGTTTTTATCACTACAAGAACACAGTTGATCATTTCACCATACACAATGCAAACTGCTGGATAGTACTGATTAAAGGTTAGGGTTATTGTTTGTCATGGTATGGAGATATATGATTAATATGATGATACTTTTGAATATGACATACAGCATGATGATGATATGATGGGTTTATTTTGGATATGCTTAGATTCTTGTAATCCAAAATGTTCGGGATGTCACAGTGATAAATTGTTATTTGGTTGTCTACATGTCACATTTGACATTTTTATGGACCCACACATTTCAGTGCAGGATGAGAGGATGAGAGGATGAGAGCCAAACTAATTGTACTTCCAGCTCTCTCTGTCAACATGGCTTCTTGATGAACAGCCAGAAACGTGCTTTAAACTTCAATCACATAACGTAATCGTATTCATACAAATGTTACTGAGGAAAACATTTTCTCACATAACCATTCGATGCAATTTTAAGATGAATTATGTTTGACTGCTTTAACTATTATTTATTATGATAAAAATAGCAGACCATGCAGGCTATATTGTTGTATTTCCACTATTTATGATCAATTCATATCACACCCATATTTTATTTTTTATTTGTCATGTACTAGCCAATATAAAGTCTTTTTTCATTTTTAGTCCTCTGCTGGATTTATTTGATATTTATGCCACACACTATGCATGGATGGGGACATTTTTTATTCTTTTAGAATTTAAATGGTTTTTTTTTTTAAATACACTATTTCTTTCTTTCAAAAGTCATGGAAAGATATTTTATCTGTAAAGCACTATCCAGGTTAATTCAATGTGCTTCAAATGAGATGTTTATATATATATTTTAAAAACTGGGCTTTATATACATATAAAGCCCAATTTTGGTCTGAAAGTAGTCCGCTGTTCCTGTTCCAAAGATTCCATGTTGCTCCTTTCTTGTGATTGTCTCAAATACAGACAGAGGAAGAAATGAGTTGTCATCTACGTTTCATTGCTGTTCATGATTCCTTGAATTTTGGTTGTTTTTATGTGGCTATTAAATCTTGTAAGGATGATATCCTTTTAAAAGTACGACCATGACTGAAGTGGCTCATCTGGTTAATGCCCAACAAGATTCAGATATTTTTCAGTCGTGTGAGTGGCTGATTTATGATTATAACAAATATTTCAGGCTACACTGAGCCTATTAAGATTTGTCTATTGATAACAACAGTCCAGCTCAAATGATGCACACACACACACAGCATATGAAATTTCCCTACAGGCAGCCTAATGGCTCCATCCCCAGGAACAAAGAGGTCAGCATGTGCCAATGTGATTGAAGGCACGGGATTAGAAACTAAGAAGATGACTACATATGAGCAGTGAGCTTTTGTCCATATGACTTTTTTTTACACAGATCATTGCAAACACACTTGCACACACATGCTTAAGTGACAGTTTGTTATCATAGAATAAATACACTGACACACATAACAAATATTTCAAACAAAAGTCACAGTCATGATGACAGAGGATAAAAAGAAAAAGGAAGGTCATCTGCTTGTGAATCCACCAATATTGCACACTATATGCAGCCAGTCCATTCTGCAGCTACTTGTAGTGACATTGTTTGTGCTAATTGTGTTTTACATTTATGTGTGATGGAGCCTGTGTGGCCACAGACAGGCCACCATGCATTACAAGATGAGGAGGGATTAGAGCACAGTGGGTTAATCTTTCGGCCAGCCATCTGCCAGTACTATGAGAATTAAACCTGAAACCACAGTCTTGACCACCAACATACAGAGGTAACCTGGTCACAGGTGATCCTTTATTTTTAGTGAATATATTGTGTGGCCTCCATTTACAAAACTAAACATCACCAATGTGTCTATGAATATTTTACAGTGTCAAATACTAGGATTCCAGTTTGATGGGTCTCACTGAACATCTGGGAAAATAGACAGCTGTTAGAGGTCACTGATCTTAAAGCATACACTGCTTTGTTGCTGGTTTTTACCTCTTTTCCTCCCTGTAACAGTGTGCCAAGGTCATGCTATCTATTGTATATTCAACCAGTACCACTCAGATTATAAAGTAGATTTAATTTCAGCATGCGAATGGACTGTAAAAGGTTTATTTATGTATGCAAATCCTCTTGCATGCAACATGTTTTAATGTGTGCACAGGCAACTGTTGTTTTGTCTTTGCACTTCATGTATTATTTTTTTCAAAAACAAAATATCAGATCTGTAACTATTTTATTTTTATGATGATCATTTTAAATTAAAATTTAACAGTGTCTGTTTGCAGATTATAGTACAAATGTCAAGTACTGTATCATAGTTATACAGTAAAAAACTAAAAAAAGATTAATTTGCATTAATTAGTATATATTTAAGAAGAAGAGAAAGAGGATCATCAGGTTATTTCATTCACACATTTTGTTTAGATTAATGAGAAAGATTTTAAAATGAAAGAAACTACAATGTGTGACATACAGTAAATGGTTTGGTGTTGTAGAAAGAAGATCCCACACGACCACTGGGTTGATATTATATAACATTTGTTTACAAGAGTTTACCTCTGGGTGGCAAATAAGATTACAAAACAAGGAGATTAACCCGTTTAGGTGCCCAAAATATTGTTCAGAAAGTCCCAGAAAAGATATTAGGTTAACCAGTGGTGTTTTTAATTAAGGGGCAGTTAATACAATGAAACTGGAAATAAAGACAGAAATGAATATGCAAAAAAGATGCAGGCTAGCAAAAGCCAAACTCACATCTTCTAATATGGTAAAAAATGACATCCTTCCTTGTTTGTCACTATCATTAAATTCATATGGTCAGCCCAGGCATTCAGGAAGTATAATCTCATCATATTATTCACTGCTTCTCATCTACATCATCCTTGGTTTTATGATTATTCTATTAATTGAGTAAATAGTGGAGTTTTTTTTTCTTTTTCCTAATGCAGCAGATGGTTGTGGAGTGCATAGCAGATGTTACTGTACACAAAATGGCTAAAACACAGACCCATATCATGGTATAGATTCTGCATTATTTTAATCCCTCTACTTTCTCCATGACAGAACTGGTCACAGCACTTTATATTAAACAGTCATAATTCAAATACAGAATTCTCACAAATGAATAACACACTTTGTATTAGTTATAACTGTGTGTTTGTTAACATTGCAAATATTTCAGTATTTGAGACTGTGATTATTGAAAATAGTTGTAACAAAGTTTTTGGCTTTTATCAGTGTTACCATCCTGAGAGCAACGATTTCAATGTAAAGCATCGAGCTGTAAAATACACCTGAACAATAAAGTATGAATATTATTTGACATTTTTAAATTCATAATATTTTGACATTTCATGATTCTTACCTTCAGACACAAGTATCTCTTCGATGAATGATATTTCAACTATATCAGAAAACTGCACATTTGTTCTTTTATTAGCAGTAGTAAATGAAAGCTGTAAATCTACATCAAAAACAAAAAACTGTGAAAAATATAACTGTCCATCATCTTCAAACCTGTGATATGTCCCTGTTTTGTCTGCTATGTAAACATAGCAATCTCTCGTGTAGCGGTGGTCGAAGAATCACATTTGGACCGCAAAGGCCCAGGAGTGACTCTTAAGATGTGTCATTGGATTAGCATGTGAGCACATGCCTTCAGCCATCTCCAGTCGTCCGCAAAACACCTTAAGAGCTGCATCTCATGTACAGGGGCTTTCACCGGAGTGTCTTCATGGTGCGCTTTCACGACAGCATTCTTTAGGATGAAGAATGTAAAGATTTCACATTTGTCGCAGCTTTTTGTGTTTGTGCATGCCTGCTTTGGTGAGTTTCATGTCTCAATTCTCTGCTTACAGGAGGCTTGTTTTGTTGTGATCAGATTATGAATGCTGCTCAGATACATTTTACATTCTTACAGTTCTGTTTTCATTTGGTTCAATAAGTGCATGTGAATTATTTGTATTCTGTGGGCCTGACATACTGACTGAGTTGTTTGATTTATGAAGTTGGTTTACAAGCTAATATGAACTTGATATAGCTAAAAAATAAAATGTATATAAAAACTGAATTCATATGACTGGGTTATTACAAATGAAAACAGCATTGTTTCTGTCTCCAGGGATCCCAGGTCTATGAATGAAAAAGGTATCGACAGGAGGTTGACGTCACTGTAATCCCAGTCAAAGTGACCGAGAGATCGGGGGCGTAAAATCAGTGATTAAAGATTAACTTAATTGACAATGACCACTGTGGTCACCACTGATAAAATAATGGTGCATTCAAAAAATATAGTGTTAATAAGTACAAAACAATTAAAGAGTCATTAATTCAACCATCATTAATTGAAAAAATCTCCTGGTTGTACAAGACAAAGTGAGGTTTTTGTAGCAAAATCCCTGAGCCTACAGAACTGAATAAATGTGTTTTATAACTTACAAATTTCACTTTGAGCTTGTGCCAGAAAGATTGTGCTATTTCTTCTATTAAAATATATGCAATTATTTAAAACCTTCAAGCATACAATTTTTGGTTTCATGTCTCTCTGTCCGCAGCACAAGCAGACTTTGCCCCCTTCTTCTATGACAATGGACCCTACAGCCACAATGGCAACCTGGCACTGTTCAGCCTGTCAGAGGACACGCCTGTCGGTGAGATCAACCTCTGACATACTGGACATTTAGTGTCAATGGCTAATAGGCTGCTGTGGCAACCAATCAACAAAATGGTATATTTTGAGTGCCAGTGTCAGAGTTAAATAGTCTTTGATAAATGAACAGATGTTGTATGGTACGTACATACTCACACTAACAATGCTCATCTGCTGGTGCCGCCTTTTAATGAGATGGGCAGTTCGCTGGCTGTGAATGTGGTGCAGCTGTCCCTCTGCACCTTGAACCAGTTCAGGGTATTTATAACACTGCTGCCTTTGTTCCACAGCAGGTTTTACAAGCTTATATGTTACACTGAAGTTTGTTAGAATGTTGTCCCTTTTACAAACATACATACATACAAGTGTATCATTTGTTTCTAAAAAAAAAACAAACCCACAGCATATATTGTATATACTGTATATGTATAGGCCAAAACTGACTTCAGTAAAATGTCTGTGTCCTTTAGGTACACAGATCTATAGTCTCAACGGCACAGACCCTGAAGGCCAGGAGGTGAGGTATGGCCTTTCCTTTGATTCAGGGTCCAAGGAGTATTTCAGAGTCGACAGCAAATCTGGAAACATAACATTGGTGGAAAAGCTGGACAGAGAGGTGAAATTAACAACAAATGATCAGTTTGATTTTAATGTAACCTTTAAATTATCATCCTCATCTGAGGTGATTTTGTTTTTCATTACACATGTCTCCAGATAAACTTGTTTCATTTTCATCTTTGCTCAGAAACAAGATTCTTTTGATGTTCTTGTGAGCATCACAGATGGGCAAAGCAAGGTATCAACATCGAGATCAATATGTGACGATGTTATTCATCGGCATTCTTTATAAAATATTAAACTGATATAAACCTTAACATGTTTGCATGTGTGCCTTCTACTTTTTCTTCTACTTTTCAGGTTGTGGAAAGAGTCACAATATTTGTAATGGATGCAAATGATGAAAAGCCAGAATTCCAAAACATGCCTGCAATCATTGATGTACTGGAAGTGAGTTAAACCTAAGGTGTTATGGGCTATTTAATTCTGACTATTTAATTATTTAATTCTAGATAAAATATAAAAAGAAATTGTGTTACTGTATAAAATATCAAAGTACAAAGTGTAAAAACAACATATTGTAACTTCAGCTGTTTCTTGTGTTGCATATTTCAGACAACTGAATCTGGCAGCAGCATCTACAGAGTTGAGGCAGTGGACAGAGACACAGGCTCAGGGGGCTCAGTCACCTACTACCTTCAGGTATCACTTGACAATGAGAAAATACTGCCCTCTCACACCCCATCCACTCTCATAAGACCCATCCATGTCACATAAGACATTACAAACAAGACATTTTAGAATATGAAATGCTTGCTGAAACTGGCCACGTCTGACGTTAATCTGAATGCAACGTAATGCACTGATGTACTGATAACAAGGTTGAAATTGCAGTGCATGTGCATTTGTGCATGTGGTGTAGTTATGATGATGGGGATTAAATCACAATCACATTTGTGTCAGGTACAGTACTGGAGGCTTAGAGGCCTGCTTTGGCAGTGGGTGGCAGGGAATGTTAGTTTGCACTGTGAACTATTAGGACCAAAGAACAGCTGGCCTTGGAGTGACGGTGACGAGTGAGGCAGTGCACATCTGGACACAGTGGCTTTCACCTGCCCACCCTGTCCTTCAGCATATGGCTTCTGTACATCCAGATGGACAGAGGGATAGACTATACAGAATGTGGCCTAATTCCAGAGGCTACTGACTGTTTTCATGCAGCCATCTGACCACTTTTCATGATATCTCACGTGAATGGCTGTAAATGGGGTTTAGGGAGCTTTTTACTCATGTAACCTTATTTGTGTTCATGTGCACTTTTAAAATCCTGATTTTGTTCTGTTCTCTGTTACAGAATACTCAGTCTACTTTGTTTGCCATTGACAGACACAGTGGTGTCCTTCGTATCAAATCTGGAGAAATGCTGGACTATGAGAAAACAAAGACACACTTTGTCACTGTCATTGCAAAGGTAATGAATATATTAAGCTCAGTGTGCAGTAGTGTACTTTTAGTTTCAATTTTACATTGTTCCTATGTAGTTTATGGCCACTACTAAATGCAATTGCTGTTACAGTTTAGTTACATATGAATGTAATTTCTAGGAGACGGTGTTGGTTTTGGGCTTTGATTTAGTTTGAATCCCAAAGCAGAGCTGGCGCACAGGCTGGTAAAAATCAAACAACAAAAAAACAGAAAACCAATGAGCATGAATGGTCACAGGTAGTGTAGGTGCACATGGACACCTCAAGCTCTCAGACAAAAATACTGCCAGAAAACACTGGGAATTTGTCCTGCTGAATCACTGAAGACTGCCTGCTACTGTAGCAAATGACAACAAATCAGTTTTCAAAAAACACCTTTGCAAAGACTTTATGTAAGTGGAAGGAATAACTTCAACATGAGGTTATGTAATATTACATAGGTAATGAAGTACACTAAAATGTACATTGTAATAAAATGTTCATTACTTTCTATGTCAGGATGGTGGTGGCAATTTCAACGGCAAAGAGCAGTTTCTGTCATCCTCAGCTACCCTGACAATCAATGTGATTGATGCACAAGACACTCCGCCATCTTTCATAGGGACACCTTACTTTGGCTACGTTTATGAGGTCTCAGGGCGAGTGAGTATGAAAACATCTTCCCATGACTTTCTGCATGATTTTTGACTTTTGACTAAAAATCAAAAGGAAATAAGAAAGTTAAAAGCAACGCATAACTTCAATCACTGTAATTTCTTTTGTATGACATATATTTACACTTGTACCTTAGATATCATATTTCATTACTGCAGCATAAGACAGCAACCTGAAGCAGTGGATATGACTCATTTCTGCAGAGTACAAATAAGAACCAACATATCACATGTAACTAATCACACATTTTTAATTGCTGGCATTTTGCAGTAATGTCAGTGCTGCTTTCTTCTCTCATAACATTTGAAAGCCACATTATCTCCTCAGTTTCAAAATGTCACTGCGTTGGCACCTCACAGACGAAAGATTACACATTCTAACTTTCATCCAAATGGGGAATAATTAGACAGGTGACATTTTGATATACCTTTGAAGACTCAGCAGAGACTAAGTGCAGAATCCATTTTTTGTGCTATGTTGTGAGCAGGTTTGTAACATCACAGGGTGACTAAAGACCCAGTTAAAATTTATGTTTCGTTTTTGTTGGTGTATGCAACAAAACGAAGAAAAGTTAAAGTTGTTTATCAGTGACCGGAAAAATATATATAACTTGGTCAACAACTTATCAGTAGGTCATCTATGTTATCTTAAACTTCTGCAGTGAATTATATTGTGTGGTTTCCCCAAAACAGGGATCTGAAATATTTACTGTTGTTGCCAAAGACGGTGATGTTGGAAATCCTAATCCAATTCGTTATTCCTTTGATGATGGTAAGCATTTTAATCAATGGAGACTGTAAAAAAGGAAAACAAAATTTAATTTTGTTTTAGGAATGTTGAATGCTTGTCTGGCTGCTATGTGTCTCTGCAGGTGATGATGGTGTTTTTAGCATAAATAAAACAAGCGGTTGCATCACCTTGCTGACTCTCCCCATTTATTTGAAAAGGGAGATCTTTAACATCAAAGTCAGGGTAAGTTGAACTTCCCTATTCCTATTCCTATACGCCTACCTATATTATCTAAGGCATTACTAATGTTGTACTACTTGACCAAGAGCAAAAATACTACTACTGCATTTAAAGTATCTTCAGAGTCTTGGATTAACAGGGCCAAGATTTTTTAAAAGTCATAATTAAACAGACCTTCACTCACTTTAGATCTGCCAGGAGAACAAGGTGATTTCAGTTTCAGGAGCAGTTTGGATTGGATTTACTTTTAATATAGGATTTGCAAGGTAGAGCTATTCTGGGGAAACTGTCGATAAATTGTCGACACAGGCCTCATTGTCCACTGACTAGATATGACTGATATATCAGGCCTACTTTTTCCTTCCTGTGCAGGCTTCAGAAGTAAGTCCTGAAGGCAGACTGATGGACTATGGGGTGGCCATGGTGGTGATCCGAGTCGTGGACCTGAACAATAATCCACCTACTTTTTATGGGGAGAATGGCCCACAGAACATGTTTGAGCTGACCATGTATGAGCATCCACCGGAGGGAGAGATACTCCGGGGTCTGAAAATCACTGTCAACGACTCAGATCAGGTGTGGAGATAATTACTGTCTTCCATATTTTCTCATAGGCTGACACAAATACATATAACATAGTGTGTTATTGCCTCGGTTAGCCAGGAGAGAGGAACAGCCATTGTTATAATGTAATAACAAATTATATTGTTATCTGAAAGTGATTTAATCAACAAGCATTATCATAACATTGTGTGCCCACTGGTGTCTGCCTTTGTGTGTATGAAACGGCTTTAAGCCCTGCCATTATCACAGACAATCCTTTTAAAATTGCATGAACTCAAAAGTAAGCCGGTACAAATTAAAAGGTGCTCCCTAACTTTGACATTTGTTAGCTTATGCAAGTCTCTTTGTGTTTCCAGCTTCTTGCATGAGCCTCATCCAAATGCCTGATGTTCACCAAATGTGTTCTCTGATAATACTGTTACAACATCAGGGCGAGAGCTCTCTCTCTCCACTGATATTGTTTTACTGAGAATTATATGGCTGCTGCTCATATCCTATTGATTTCCCTTACATTACTGTAATAATGGAAAGACACAAAGCTTTTAAATTGATTACATGGGCTATATACGATATGGATCATACTCAGTGTCAGATTGTTTGCGACAGCTCTGTGACAAATAGGCCCGAGCATATATATAAACATAACTCTGTTGTTTCCACTTATGAGACATTTTGAACAACATGATAATGTGTGTTGTGCTCTTGCAGGGCGCAAATGCTAAATTCAATCTGAGACTGATTGGGCCAGGAAGGCTGCTACGAGTCGTCCCTCAGACTGTGCTTAACGAGGCGCAAGTCACAATCTTAGTTGAAGATTCTGCTGCAATGGACTATGAGAAACACCATTTTCTCACATACAAGGTTAACACCACACATTTTGCTACATGTGCACCCCAGCAGGATGAAATGGGATCAAAAATAACAAATGCAGACTTTTCTCAGCCAATTCTCAACTGTTTTGTATTGCTCTTTTTCATGTATTTATTTCCAATCTTTAGCTACTTGCAGTTGAGATCGATACCCCAGAGAGATTCAGCGCAACAGCAGACATTGTCATTCATCTCCTAGACACCAACGATAACGCTCCCAAATTTTCGTCAGATTACTACATTGCCAGAATTCCAGAAAACTCACCGGGTGGCTCCAATGTGGTGTCTGTCACGGTGAGCGAGTCTTCATCCCATCTAAAAATACATGCCATCGCCAATGTACGTCACTCTGAGCTAAAGAGGAATGCTGATTTTAACAAAATGCCCAAGAGGGCCATTAATTCCCCAAATGTAGAGTTTATGGGCACTGGGGGTTGGGATAATATGTGAGAACATGTAGATAAAAGCTAGGCGAGGTAAGCTGCCAGATGGCTATCACTTTCATTTAGTTGTGTAACACCAAATTCCCAGATTTTTTTTATTCTAATGCTTGATAGCACATGCAGCTGCATCACAGAAATAACGTGAACACTGAGGACATGATGGGGTTTTTTTAGGACCATTTATTTAAAAAACTATTCACCCTTGTCAGTTTGTATCGGCCCTGCAGAGGCTCAAAGCAACAGGGAGGCTCACAAATAAATCCTGCCCTTGCGTGAACACCACAGAGGCTCGTTGCCTTGATCCCAGGCAATTTCAATCAGATGAAAGACCAGCCGACAAGTGACCTTGGACACATGGAGACAGTGAACAGGCATCCCTGCAGCGACAGACAGACAGATTAGCTGATGCCCATGATGATGTTCCTATGACATCAAAAATCTCTCTTTTTATAGATGACCTCTGTAACATCATGTTCCAATCCAGCACAGATTCATTCAGTTTACTGAGTCCATGATGAAAAGAAATTTCATTCCTCTGCTCATTCAGTTTATGACAGAGATATGAACAAATATAACCTCAACCAATTGAGGTTTTTAAAGGAAAGAAAAGGAAAAGAAGCATTTATTGTAATATTGGTCACTAACCTGACTTGAATCCCCCAAAAATGCCAGCACTCAGACAGTACATATGCTTCAGTTTATTAAGCCACATAACTGCACTAAAACCCTTTAAGACTGAAGTTATGTTGAACTTACCTAATTTATGCAAGTGCTACAACAGAACTCAAAACATGTTTTCATTCTCTATAATTTTCTGTTTGTCTACAGGCAACAGACCCAGACTCAGGACCTTGGGGTGAAGTAAAATACTCTATCTATGGATCAGGGGCTGAGTTGTGAGTATGAGGATGTAACTGAAGCTGAGTTTTGTCTGGGGAGCACATCCTCATAAAGCTACTATTCTGTCTAGATACATGAAGGAAGAGCATTATCTTGATATCAGAATAATCTGGACAGAGGAGGAGTAGGAATAAGGAATACAATTTTTTTAAATTCAGCACAAGAAAAAGAAAAGCAATAGGATTTCACCATTAGAAATTCCAACCAAACCACATTTTCAAAGTGCCAGTCTGCTTTTTTGTTGCCTATACTGTGATTATTCATTGTCTCTTGTGTAGTGATCATGTCAGTGTGAATTGTAAGCAGTAGAAAAAGAGACTACATGTTTCATGAATAAACCTCTAAAGTAGTTGTATTAAATAACAAAGTAATTGGATCTCAGCTCGAATGGTGGCACAGCACTAATGTATGTAAAGACCATCCACAACACAAACACACCTGCCTGAAAGCTGCACAGAAATATGACATCATATTGCTTTTCACATGAGTATTTGGTTTGGTTTATTGCACCTAAGCACTGTAGTCCCTCAGAGGATTTGCTGGCATTTTCTCTCAGCTCGACTTTTATTAGATTTCTAGCAACAGTCTAACCAACAAGAGAAAAATCTCAGTGGTCGCTGTTCTCTGAGTGATACCACATAGCAGGCCTTTACCTGCAGCCTTATTATTATTATTACATATGAAGCAAAGAGTTTTGTACAAAATCCGTGCCTAACACTTCTCAACACTGTGACAATCAATACTGTAATTGTTTGGATTTTCAAAAATTACAGTTCTACATACATGCCCGAGAGAAGCAATAGAGCTGCCTTTGAAAATATTTGGAGCAGCGAAGCAAAGAAACAACATGAATCTGGAACGTACAATGCCGATGTACGACAGGTGTGCTGTATGTTAGCATGGTCTTGCTTAATCTCTCAAGGCTGGTTCTGATAAAACAACTTGTTTTACATGATGAAATGTAGGTGAAAACTGAATATTTCTGGACCTCTCAGTGCAGATTTTGAGCTCTGTAGCAAAGGAATTAGTGGAGATATGTCATGTCACATGGCATCCAGGAGGAAGGATTTCCAAAAATAAGCAGAGAAGGGAGATTTGGAACACTTTTAGCTTAGTGGTTACTTGTTTGGTCTGAACCAAACTGTGTCACCTCAGATTAGTCTCTAAAATGAAAGAATATCTGGCTGCATTTCTTGGTTTTTCTTTTTTATGTTACAATATCTTTCAGAATTCTTCAGGGTACACAGGACCACACAGTCATGATCTTTGCCTGCTCATCCTCGTTCTTTGTTAATCCTGTAATGGGATTGGAGGAGAAAATAGACTGGCCTTTGCTACTGTACTGCACTGACTACCTTGCACTGTGACAAAGTTCTACTATAGTAATGAACAGTGAAGCAATCTAAATTTATCTAAAAAACTAAAGTTATAATTTAAGGAACAATTTGGAGAAATATATATATTTGCTTTCTCTTTATGTTTTAGATGAGAGGAGCAACATTCTTATGTCTATGTGCTAAGTCAGGCACTAAAGCCAAGGGGTGATTAACCTATCTTAGGATAAAGAGTGGAGTCAAGAGGGAACAGCTAGTCTGGCCATCTCCAAAGCTGAAGAACCCACTGACCAACACAAAAACAGCATTACATACAAGCAGAAGAAGTGTTGTCATCTCACACACAAAAAAAATCCCAAAAGTTGAATTACTCCTCTGAAGTTTGCAAGAATTTAAAGTACAGGAAATAGAGTATACATGCTCATTAAGCATTACTTAAGAAAAAACAATAAAGGTTACCAAACAATGATCAAAATCTGTATAAAATATTCAAGTGGGGTTCTGTATTGGACACATTTGATGATGCTGAATTATTTCGCCATTCAAAGGTTCCTAATCCAGCCTGCATCGGGGATCATCTACACCCAGCCGTGGGCAAGTCTGGACGCGGAGGTGAGATCCAAGTATAACTTCTATGTGAAAGCAGAAGACACAGAGGGAAAGTACAGCTTGGCTGAGGTCTTTGTGACAGTGCTGGACCTCAACGACCACCCACCGGCTTTCAATGACAACTTCCTCGAGAAAACCATGGTGATTGGAGCACCAGTGAAAATAGAGGTATGTGCTTGCCTGTGATTTGCCAATGTCAGACAAAGTGAATACTCAGTATCAGTTATCGTTATGTTTAAATCGAATATACCTGCATGTACACAGGCTGTAGATGACGATGCAGAGGTGCCAAACAACGTTATCCAGTATGCCATCATGAAAGCTGAGCCGGACAACAATATCTTTGACATCAATGCTGATACTGGGGAGATAATGCTCAAGTCCTACATCAAGTCAATGGCCATCATTCAGAACATTACCAAGCAGAGAGACTTCACCTGGTCCCTGGTGGTGCAGGCCAGAGACCGAGGCCAGCCGTCCTTCAGCACCACCGCAGTCGTCAAGATCGACATCACTGAAGCGGTAAGTTAATATCTGTGATTAATAATATGTCCTAGTATATGTTGTTTGGATGTTGTTCTCGTTGTGGCTACCGGTTACTGGTTATATGGTTACTATAATATACTTATTGTATATTATATTTATCCCTTGATATTCTATTTTTGTCAACATTTGTGCAAGCCCTAAAATGTTTCATCAGGAGTGGGGCTGCATTTTTTAGTTCTGCTGATCTGCACAGTCATTTTCCATTATTTCAGTTCACATCGAGACTGATCAGAAACATCTGATCAATTTGTATTTGAAGGAGCAGCTTTTCTGCAGAATGATCCATTTCATCACAGACCGGAATAACTGTTTTTGAATCAGTTGTTTGCTTTGGTAACAGTTATAAATTTGTAGTCATAAAAAATCTGAGTCTCACATCAATGCAATTGTCATGTTTGCAGATCAAATCCAGATTTTTCTCATACTTCCTGGGCCTAAGGAAACGTCCAGGGACTGTGTTTGGGATTTGTTTGACCATTGTCACCTTCGCCATTTCACTGACAATCTTCATTTCAACTCTTATATATTGGAACTCTGTGAAAAAGTCCCGTGTACAGTCTCAGGGCAAGATCAGAAAGATTATAAGGAGGCCTGTGCCATAAATGAAGCTTGCCTTGAGCAGTAGTGTTGTTTTTACTGTGTGGTACCAAGAATTTGTAGCATTTCTTTTTCAAAGGATTTGGAAGTAGAACAAGGCTGTGTCTGTAAAAGAGTACAGGAGCACAACATAACCTATCCTTGGACATTTTCTCATGTTTCTCCACATTCAGATTATGACACCACAACTACAACCCAAACAAACTGATTAGTTCACATTTTTAATTTTCACATTCATTCATACTTCCATTCTCAGATGCTGAATGGTCTCAGCAGTGGGTTTTCCCAGTCAACCTCTCTGATCTTGTCTTGACAAAATATAAAACAAGAGTAGGAGAGCAAATTAAATTAAAGCACAGATGTAGTAATTTATTTATTTCTTTTACATGGTTGTGTATTTGTGTACTTCATATGATAAAAATGCAGTCCTGCATTGCATGCACTGGTTAACATTTAGAAGTTAATCTTTGTGTGACAGTCCCATGGATGTGAATTCTCCCTGTGCTCTTTTACAGACCCAACTCAATGGGGGGCCTTTGGGATCATTTTTAATGCAGAGTAGAAACAGGCCGTTGCAAATCCTAGGCATGCTTGCTGGTGTCATTAGTCTCATGATCATAGTCACGGTCATCATCTCCACTGCAACATTCATGCGCAACAAAAAGTCCAACCGGATCCTGCCTAACCGCCGCATAAGGAAGAGACAACGGGCACAACACACATGGAACTTCAAAAACCCCTTCAAGCCACCGGAAACTCCCGGAGAGAAATTTAGAGTTGAAGAGGAAGAGCCTGAAGTCATGGAGAATGTCAACTATAACAACAATGTCAGCAATGTTGTCAGACACTGGCCTCCACCCCCACCGCCTTGTGCCCCATCCCTGCCCCCTCCACCACCTCCTTATATCCCAGGGGAGAGACAGTGGGCCGTACCCACCATCTCAGCAACAGTGGCACCCAGACCTAAAAAGAAACCAGTGATCAACAAACAGGACACTGTGAACAAAGCACTGGTTTCAGAGCTCAAGATGAGACTGGAGCAGAAGAGGATGCTGAACCATCAATAGTGCTTGACCAAAAATATCTCACCTCAAAGTCCATCAAGTAGCTGTCCCACAGCTTTTGTGGTCTTCATCAGAATCTACCCACTTCTCATGGAAATGTAACTGCTCACGTTTCCACTTTTTCACAGAACTTTAAGGATATGTTTTTTAATGTTGGAATTCTTTCATTCCTGAGAAATGATCGTGGGTAGGGCATAAAGGATGACAACTCAAAAAACTGTTTTCCAGAGTTTATTTGCACCTGCAGTGGACTTATGACACATTAATTGTCTTCTGGTCTCCTTTCTGTTCTTTTATTCCCACAGCAATGCAAAACAATGAAAGTGTAATATAGGGTCATTTCCACAGGAAATACAAATTAAATGAAAATGAACTAACTGAGATAAACTTCACAATACATAATAACCATATAATAAATAAAATTCAAATTAGGAGTAATAATTAATAACATGCATTTTAAACTCATGAGCTGATTATGAAGATTACTGTTGGTTGATGATCAAAAGCTGTAGAATAGCTAAATAGACCTTGAATTTTCACCTTGATGAAATTGTTTTGTTGAATGATGTTCCAAAGAAAAGAATGAAATGAAATCAAACAATAATAGAAAGAGAGAGAGAGAGAGTGTGTGTGTGTGTGTGTGTGTATTCACTTATTTCCTTGTACGTTAACAATGTCTTTTTTCTGTGATGGAAAAAGAAGTCCTGAAATCATGTTTTCAGTCATTGTTTGTTCCTGGTTCAAGTTTCTCTGTCATTTTGTAGCAGATAAATGCCACCTTTCTGAACCCTTGATGACACACCAGTGGCTTAAAGTTCTTCAACCCAGATTCCATGTCAGGAATAAAGTCATTCAGATTTCACCAAGCAAGACTGTTTATTTGGGATCCAACCAAGCTCCTTACAAGAGATTTCATGACACTTGAACTGACTAAAGAGATCAGCCAGAGGGAAAGGAACCAAAGTGATCACGTAAGGAAGACCTTTAATCCTACTGCGCAGGTGTAAAGCGCTGTTCAGAGTCCTGTTTTTGCAGCTGTCGTGACGTGTGCTTTCTGATATAAAGAACTGTGATTCATTTGTTTACTGCTGGTGTATTCATTTCAATTGTCATATTTTCTTTGTAATTTCAACAGTGGAACAAGTTTTTAGATAATTTTAGTCAAGGGACAATACTCCATTATGAAGAGAAGTCCTGTACTCAAAATTATGGCCCCTGTCAGTGTTCCAAATTTCAGTTTCCAATGTGACAGTGTGGCGTATCTGGTCAAAACCAGCTACAAAAGTACAGGATTAGAACATACTGAGTCCAGCACATTCAGACCATTAGACCACAGCCTCGAAGGTGAAAACAAAGAGAGAGACAGCTTTATTGCTTTCAGGTTAAGACCAACACCTGCTTAATGAGCCTGCAAGTGTGCGGCACTGCCCCCTTCTGGAGTCAAAGGAGAAGCTGCTTGGAACGCAGCACTTCATAGTTAAAGACAAATCAGGCGAGTAAACTTAGCTTTGTAAAATTTTAATGTCATTAGTGACACTTCTCATGGTATATTCTGTTGTTCCACTGTAATGAAGCAAAGGAAATAAATTGTTGCAGCACATGTTAAGATGTTGTCAAACTTAGCACAATGTGAAGTGCGGTATGTTCCAGCACAGAATAATAGTCATGTAGAACAACAGGAGTTTGTATATTCTGGTAGCTGCAATGTTGTATGAATGATGCCTTACACAACAATATTACATTTGCTTTTGTTTCTGGTAAAATCTAACCATGCTCTGCAAATATGCTATATATTTCCAGATGCAAGCCCTTTGCCCTCCTTAGCTCCACTGTCAGTATGAGCACTACCAATTATGAAGTTACACTGAACCACTCACTGGGTATTTGTGTACATGTTGTGTACAACATGCACACTATTTCAAAATTACATAAAACATTACATTTGCAGATTACCCTCCCTAATCCAAGTACCAATTTTTTCATCTTTGCACAATATTGCATCGCTGGCGAAAAACCAAAAAAACCTCTGCCCTGATCTATTTTGGCCTGACAAGATACATTTGACTGGCATCAAACTTTCTGCAGCATCATGGTTATGATGAGATGAGACACAGTGGTTTTTTTTAAGTGACAAATTAAAAACTCTTCTTCCTCCTAAACTGGGTTAGATCATTTCCATTGATGTGAGACGTTCTACTTTTTTCCATGCAAGTACAATCCCAAAGATCCTTGAGGAACCAAATCCAAATTTTCAGTCAAAACTGTCACACACCCACGCACAAACACTTTTCAATGTTGCAAGCTGTTAATGCTCTGAAGTAAAATGAGGGAATATGAGGAGCAGCCCAAATGATCATGCATTATGCCATGTAAGAGGCAACCAGGATTACTGGGCTATTTGATAGAGGATTACAGAGTTGAAAGTTGCAAAGAGCATTGATGCTTTAGAATGAAGGAAGGCCATGCACAGAGTTCAAAAATCGTGGTATGTTTTGACGCATTGGAGGGTCAAAAAAGTAAATGAAACATCTGTTTTTCTGGATAAATAAAGAAAAACTAAGAAAGAAAACACTGCAAGTATACATCTAATCTTGAACACAGCTGCCTGTGAGATCCTCGGTTTTTATGTACATAGTGTTAAAATAATACACGACTCAATGCAACAATACAATATGTAAAGAGAAAAATAAGATAGGCCCAAATAAACATGTAATTCATGTGCTCTCTGCTGATATTGCTTAAACTGAGTCCGTTTACAGAATTCACATTGTCTTGTGTCATGCACAGTGGATAAGGATTACAACAAAAAGCAGCATCAATCCTGCACCCGCAAATCATAAAACACATCTGAACAACCAAGAAAACAGATGTGCCTGTGCTCCAGAAATGAGAGCTGCCAATCTCAGTCAGTCATTTAAAATCCTCATCTTAAGTCAATAGAAGCAGGCTCCCAGCAGAGATGGACTGATCTCCTTGCATCACAGAAGACAACACATTGTGATAGAGGACAGGGGGCTCGTGTGATCTGATCATAAAGTGACGGCAGTAGGGGATATTGGAGAGGATGTCAGTGTTTGGGTATTATGTCAAATGAACAATGCCATTGGCTGAGGCATATCCGATGTGCCATCTGTCTGGGTTGGTCAGAACAGATCGTGCGTGACGCATGGCGGCTATGTGTTGTGTTCCCAGAAGTGGGAGACAAGAACTGTGACGTACAAGCACAGTGATGCAGGGAGGATTAAACATATGTTAAGGGAACTTTACAGCTCACACTGAGAACTTCATCAAATGACTTCAGCTGCTTCAATAGTAACAAACTGTGATTTTGAAAATCAGTACAGTGTCTACCATAAACTTTGTGTTTAGCATTTTCAGTCCTCACAAGGTTCTGTGTGTAGCCTTCTATCACTCATTAATTTAATGCAGGTGTAATGTGAATGGGTTTTTCACCTGCCCTCAACATGCCCTTTTGTAGGCTTTTTTTGTCAAAGACAAGCATCAGGAAATATATAGTAAAACATAAACACACATACACACAATTTAAATAATCAAATCAATTTAATTAAGATCTAGTGGGAGTGTGTGCATTGTTTGGTAACATTTGAATGTATGTAAGGGACAAGAAATTCAGTTGTAATATTTTGTCACTGATAATGCTAAAAAACTATGCCAAGGTAATATGTCACCAAGCATATGGTATGAGCCCACTGCATAAACACACATGTACAGTATATAAAACTTAAATCACAATACAAAACAAAAGTAATAAGTTTACAATAATAATAATAATAATAACCAATAATTTTCCAGAATCTACTAATTTCTGGTTGCTCTTTTAAAAAGTTGAAAAAAGATCTTAACATAAACCAGTAGCTGACACTCATTCAACATATTTAAACAATGTATGTACAAACTGGTTACAAACTTATTATGATTTGTAGAAAACAGAATGAAAACATTTGCTACTGACTAAATGCACAATTGTTATTTCATATAATTGGCATCTGGTTAAAGAGACTTTTCATCCCAGATCCAGTATTATATAACAGTAAAAATATGCCACCTTAACTGATAATGTAAGCATGGATCAATGGTCAATAGGAAAATATATATCGATACATAAGACAATATCTAAGTGCTAACAGAACTGGATCCACTGAAAGATCTGTAAAGAGTAACCATCTGAAAGTTTCTTTCAGTTCAATCAATCACAAAGGCTTCAATTTAAAATGTGATAATTTATATTTATGATAACAAGACAAATGTGTCATATTTCAGACAGAAAAAAACTGTGGCACATTCTCTACACTGTTGCAAATCCTTGAATTACACTCGCGACATAATGGTCACCATTCACATCTTTGCAACACATTCGTCGGCCTAGAACAGAGGAAGAGATAGGATTAAAACCAAGGCAGACAACATTATCATTCTTTTGAATAATGTGGTTATATGAGAAGTCAAGTTATATCAAAGTCAGCATCATGCATTTTTTTAATGTTGTACTTCACAAAAGAAATTGATATCTAGTGTGTCATTGGTCTGTTAAAAGATGAGTTTTATGCTTCTTTCCTTCTTGATTAAACAAAACAATAATTTAATAAAGTTCAGCTGTGAGTCTGCTGTGGTCAGCTTTGCATTTATGCAGCCTGTCATCTGATCTCCTCCTCACCTTCCTGTCCTCACTGGAATCTTTATTGACCAGGCCCTCATCGCTGGCAGCCTGCAGGCTGTCGAAGGTGCCTTGCCTCTCTCGCTCCATCCCTGAAGAGCTGCCCTCTCTCCGCCGGTTCTTCCAGGACTCCATGATACTCTCCAGACATGCAAACCTTGTGTCAGTGGTGCAGGCATACATACCTATAGGCACCGCCAGCACCATAGCTAAAACTATCACTACTATATGAATCAGTTTCTCCCTCTGCTCCATCTCGGTAATGTCGCTTCCTGTAACAAATACGATGCACTGGCCTGGGCGTGGTGCCTGATTCTTAAGGGTTACACAGATTTCATATTTGGTAGCAGGCAGCAGATCAGAGACGGTGTAAGAGTGAATCCCAGGCCCAATGTAGATCATTTCTTTCTTATCAACATCTGCACGTCCAAAGTGGATGGTGAACCATGTTTCAGCAGGATGGTCCAAGGCAGCATACCACTCAATGGAGATACCACGTACTGTCTGTTTGGCTATGCGGATGTCGATGTAGACATTTTCATTGTCGGAACCAGGTGCAGCTGGGAGGCCAGGGTGAACTGATGAGTGGGAGCCGTCAGGAGAGTGAACATCCAGGAAGACGCTGACAGAAGAGTTCCCGATGAAGTTGACGGCAGTGCAGGTGTAGACACCACGGTCAGCCACATGGAGGGAGGGGATCACCAAAAAGGATCTAATGGTGTCTTCATCCACTCTTTCCTGGGACTCTGAAAGGGAAACACAGGTTATCCATTGTTATGTTAAATAAATGCAAGTTTAAACAAGAAAACTAAGGAAAAAAATAAGTTTGGTAGTTATGAGACATTTTTCCAAGGACCCGCAAAGTTGAATACATGTTAATTCACAAAGTTTAAGCCTCTCATAGTTGCTCTCTTACACAGTTAGAAACATATAAGCCTAATTAATGATTTTATTAATTATTTCACTATAATTGACTCTCCAGATATTTCGTAAACCATCAACCCAAAAGATATTCTTTTTACTGACTTAAGAGGAGAAATACAACAATTAATGCATCATTTATTAACCAGTTCAATTCAATTCCTGTAACTTTTAAAAGGGTGTCTGATTAGTGCAATGTATTTTGTTGATTATTTTTTATTTACTTGTTGTGCGTAAAATGTATAAACCAGTACCTTTACTTAAAATGATAGCTGCAGGTGGTGGGAACAGCAGCCTGGTTGCTATTGGTTTATGATGGACAGGTTATTTGCAGTCGTGATCTACTGTCATCTAGCAGTCATCTCTAAATGTTAAGTCTAATGACGCAGAGGTTAACTTAATGGCGCCGTATATCCCAACACTGTTTAGTGCACTGACATTAGGTTGGCTACAGTGCACTATAATCACCAACACTCTTAATCAACACTGATGGTGCTGTGCAGCTTGAGCAAATCAGCGGTGATTATTCTACGGTGGGCAAATATCCAGATTTAGCACTCCTCATCTTAAGGAGGGGTTAGAAGGGTCTGCGATTAAAATGTGTGCTTAAGTATCTAATTTACAACAAGATATCACTCGAGCGTGAATGACACACTCTTACCATGAAATCCTCTGATTATCTTCAGGCCATATGTCCACCACACCGCGGGGTCTGGCCTGGCCTTAGCGAGGCAGCGCAGTGTGAGGTTCGTGCCCAGGGGCAGGCTGATGTTGGAGGACGGCGTGCTGACCACGGGCCTCATGCACGCCTGCAATTCCACCTCATGGAAGAACTTGCCAGCCCTAAAGTCCGGCCCTGAGCAGGTCAAGTAGGAGTTCATCAGAATAATCGGGGGGCTCAGGGACCTGATGAACTCTACAAAACCCTTCAGGCGGCAGTCGCAAAGCCAGGCGTTGTCGTGAAGCGCCAGGACAACGTTTGGCCCAGAAGCGGTCGCCTCCCGTTCTACCATGCTCTGCAGCGTTTGGTAGAGAGGCCAGTTTTGGAAAACCTCCTTCGATATGACCGTAAGCCGATTGAAGGATAAGTCTAAGTAAGTCAGACCTGGCAAAAATTTTAACGCGTGCTCCGGCAGGACGTCCAGCTGGTTGTGCTTCAGGTCCAGGATCTTGAGTGCCGGCGTGTCCTCGAACGCTGTCCATGGTACTGAACGTAGCTTGTTCCCTTGCAGACGGAGCTCGGTTAAGTTCCCCAAACCCTCCAAAGCTTTTGAGTTTATCACTGTGATATCATTGAAGTTCAACCACAGGTTCTCCAAGGCAGGCGTCTTTGAAAATGCCCCTCTGCGTATTTCGGTAAAGTGAGATTTTTCTATTCTTATTTTGGTCATATCATCTGGGAGGTTCTCTGGTATGGCCCCAAACGCGCTCTCCTCCATACATATGAGCGACCTATGATAGAGTAAGGGAAGAGTATAAATGAGCTTTTGCTTTCTAGTAAATGCCTCACAATTGCATCGCCTTTAGTCGGGACCACAGATAAGAGCCTTACAGACCTGAATCTAGCCTCTAAGTTCACATTTTCGACTTTAGTTAGTGAATATAAGCATTGCAATTTACAGTCCCTCACTGGTGTATCTACTGCCATTCACTGACGCAGTTAAATGGGTAAAAACCTACATCTAACTTGGTGAAGATTGAACTACATGAAATCAGGTCTTACCTTCCATGGCGGTCTTCTACACAGCTGCACCCGCGTAAACATTGAGAATAAGTTTCATGCGCTCGAGTGTTAAACACAACTGTAACTAGCAGGTAAAAAATTATGTCCATAGTCCGCGGAAAATTTCCAAAGTTGAGGTCTACATTCGTGCTCAAGACATGCGGAGTGCGACAGACGAGAGAAGCCTATTAAGGTTAATCTCTGACGCACTGAACCAGTGGCATCCAGTTCCTGGGAGAGACACACATGATTAACACTTGGTAGTGTTAGTAGGTCTGACCCCCATAGGTATGGAGGTTTAGGTTGGTACCACACCCTGCCGTTTTTCTAAGTCGTGACCAATGTAAGTAAAAAATTAGATCTCATTGATAAATACAGTACAAACCCTCTGTAGAATGATTTATTAGCCTACAGTCTTAGATCACTCAAAACAAATACTAATAAGAAAGGGTTGGCAGATTTTTAGATTATTATTCAAATGTAGTTTGATCAACTATTAGAATTATTACAAACCTGGCCACATTAATTAAAAAATCAAAACTTTAAATATTTTGTGAATGGGGACCCAGGTGAAAACTGATCAATACGGTGAGGTGAAAATAGAAATATGAAAACACACAGAATTGCTAACTAGCTATTTATATATAAAAGTTTATTTAACTATAGTCAAATAATATGATTGAAATAAATAGATCTACATTTCATGGGGCAGTGATGCCTCTAGATGGCAAAAAAATCAGGTACATAGCGCTATTTCAGTGTGTCTGATTGCTGGGAGTAAAAATATTTTTTTTCCATTTTATTTTTTCAATGTTTCCACGCTATTTACAATGTGTCATAGTTCAGTCCTCTCTGTACTTCTCTCCAGCTCCAGCTTTTTTTCTCCATTCACCAGAGTATTGAACCATGCCTATGTGTATATCTTCTCTGAGAACGTATGACAGATATATACAGAGGCACAGATTTAACTGTATATGTAAGTGTATACATCATCCAGTAATATATTTACAAATCATACACATACATATATGATATAAACAATGGTGTATGTATTGATGAGTTCCCTTTTGAATCAGATTAGGTTGCACAAGTTTCTTTGCAGGGCCATGTAAGTGAAATTAAAATATGAATTACAATGACTGTTTCAGCTTTTGACATGTTTTCTCTTACAGGCTCAGTGAAAGAAAAACATTCTTTTAAACATAAAAGTATGAGTGTGTTAAAATGTTATGTCAAATGTCTTATTGTCTTACTATTAATGTATGGATACATGTTTGATAGTCAAGTGAGTTTCATTCATCTTCTAGAAATATCTGAAAAAACAAGTCAATTAAAATGTATTCTCTAAACTGATATTTCCATGATAGTGCAGCGTGCAAAAGTCCTTTGATAGAAGTTGGCTCTCTGTGGCGGTGGAGTGGGTGGGGTGATCCAGCGAGGGGGAACAGGTGGGGGGGAATCCCACGGTGTGGGAGTATGGGAGCGGGTGGGAGGGGACTGACATCAGGATGTTGCTGAGGATGGGAGTACGTTAAGTGATGGGGATATGGATGTGGATGAAAATGGGGATGGGGTAGATGATGGGGATGTGGATGGGTGTTGGAGTGCGGACCGGGACGTGGATGCGGGTGAGTGCGAGGAAGATGGTGTGGAGCAGGAGCCGGAGCTGGAGCATGACGTCAGCAGAAGTACTCATTAGGCTGTCCCTCTATCTTAGCTGTGGCCTCAGAGTCCAGACTGGAGCGGGCTGACAGCAGCCTGTTGGACTCCTCTGGGTTCATTCTGTTCAAATATTCACCCTCGAGCCCTTTGGCCTTCGTGCCAGGCGACAATGTTTCAAAGGTCACATATGAATCTTGGATGTCCTTTGACTTCTTTCCCCAGTACTTCTGAATGCGTCTCTTCAGCGCCCCACAGCACACAATGACAGTGAGTGGGACCGCGATGACACAGGCCACTGTGATCACAATCACATTAATTAACTTCTGAGTGCCAGTGGCACTGGCTGCTTCATCAGTGGAAAATATGACACACTGCTCCTTCTTGGGGATCAGCCCCCTCACACACACACAGGCAATGTACTTGGTCCTGGGCACCAACCCTTCGATGGTTACACGGTTCTGTCCCGCCCCAACATTGATCTTCCTCATGTCCCTCTCTCCAAACACAGCATACAGCACACTAAAGGCTGTTGTGTTCTTGGCTTTAGGGGCTCTCCAGTTCAGAGAAATTGTATTGTCTGTGTCCCCCACTACCTTTACTGACCGGACCACCCTGTCTGGGTCCTGCTGCAGCGATGAGGTGTTGGCCGCTAAGTTGCTTAGATTTGTCTTCTCCAGATCCAGCAGCGCATCTGGATTGGAGGAGGTGGCAAGCCCTGGTGTGGCTCTGTCAGCCAGGCTGTAACTAGCAAGACCAGAGTCAGGACCAAGCCCAGGTGGGAGGCCAGGATCCATGGCAGACAAGGATGAAGGGGTGGAGGTTGGAACCACATATCTGGCCACCAGTTTCTCCTGGTAGGCAGCTTTGCCCATCTGGTTGGGTTTCTTGACTTTGGCTTTTTTGTCAGTGGTGGTTTGGTTCCCCTCTGTTTTTGGTGAGTTTGAGACAATGAGAGAAATGATTGCCTCAGCGTTCCCTGCATAGTTAGTAGCCTTACAGATGTATTTCCCTGAATCGCGGTAGGACACAGCTGGAACACTGAGGATGGACCAGGTGATTCCTTCCTTTGAGGTTTCCTGCTGGACTATTACAGCAGAAATGAGAGAGATTGGTTGTTATACAATGATAACTGATGGATAACATCTGAAAGAGAAAATATTTTTTGCAGCATCTGAGAAATATCCCGATAAAAATAGTTCAGTTTTGTATAACTAAGTATTGTGGCCACAGCTGTCAGTCAGACAACTCCTCTGGTAGCTCTGTGTGTAATAAATAGCAGCACTATAATGCAGACAAAAGTACCCTATTTCAGGCACAAAACAGTGATTGCCTGACATCCTAAAGGCTGCTGACTCACCTGTTCCATTGAGAGCTCTTCCATCTGCCTTGCGCCATGTCAGGTCTGGGATGGGGACTCCAATGGTCCCACAACGGAGCAGCACATTGTTTCCAACAGCACTCCGGACCCGGGCCACAGCGGTGTGGATGCGTGGGAGCTGACAGCGCCGTAGCTCTGCATCACTGAACAAAACCCCTGACACACTCTCTGGAGCTGAACAGCGAAGCCTTGTGTCGATGAACGCCACTGAAAGAGTTGGGGACTTCTGGAACTGGACCAGGTCGTAGAGCCGACAGTCACACACCCAGGGGTTGTCATGGAGACCTGATGGTGAAGCTACAAGTGAGGCTAAAGGAAAAGGACGAGCATCCAGCTGTGTGCAAAGTGATAGACCAGCCAGCAGATGGCTGGTGTGGATGTTAGGATGCTAATCCTGTAAGAGGATTAACATTTAATTCATAAACTACATCATGACCATGACTATGGCAATGATGGTGATGATGATGGTCAAGTGATCAAGGTAAAGTTTTTTTTCTCATTTCACCCCCCTGCCAATGACCAAAGCACCAGCATGCCCTAACCCTAACCCACCAGTTTTAGGACGGGTTAAACACAGTGCAAGAACCAACTAAAATTTGTATTTCTACTTTAGTGCTAAACATGTAGTGGGCTGAGTGCACCTGGCATGCAGTAGCTCTAAATTTGAAGGCAATGAAACAAAAGAAACAGAAAAATGCCAATCATGCTTCTCCCTCACTGAATTAAGCCATGTTATTGTTCTAAAAAATATACTGGTGCAAAATGGGCCAAGCAACAAGATGTATTACAAAATTAGATATCATTAAGACTATACTTAAATTTAATAAATGAAATATGTAGTAGTAAGGAGATACTTGGTCATTTTAAAATGATTAATTGTTAATGTAGAGTTTTGTCAACAATTATAACTTCTCCTATGAAGACATTTTTTAAAAATATTATTACCTTATATAGGTTATAGGTGTTGGCACACACAATGATAATTATTATCTCTGCTTGCTAAATTTATCACAATTTTATCCAAATCAAATAAACTCTTTCCATTTCAATAGAACACTTCTCATCATCTCTCAAATGATGTGTTGCTTTGCAACTCTTCTGTCCAGCTACTATATAAGAATGCTGAGTTGTGCACAGAGTTAAGGGACTCAATCTCCTTTATGCTTGGGGCTTAACAGCACATTTTCAATATTTTAAAGTGAGATAGGTATAAACCATGACTTAAATTTCTGGGCGAATTAAGACTGGATGTGAGGATGCACCTTCCCTTACCAAGTATGATTTTCGAGCTCTCTGGCCCTTGAGCTGGTTTTACTGCCAGCCAGGTGGACAGCACCTCGGCTGGAAGGGTCAGCAGGTTGTTGCTGGAGAGATCCAAGTAGGTGAGGTTCTTGATGTAAGTTGTGGCCTCCAGGGGCAGCGAGGTGAGCTGGTTGTTGTGCAAATCGAGAAGTCTGAGGCTGGGCATGTCCACGATGGATTCCCAGGGAAAGGCGGTGAGAGCATTCCCGTCCAGACGAAGCTCTTCCAGGTTGAACAAACCCCGGAAACTGTCAGGGTTCAAGGCGGACAGGGTGTTGAAAGACATCCACAAAAATTCCAGGCTGGGGAGGTAGTTGAAGGCTTCGCTTGGTATCCGCTGAATGGCCGTCTTCTCAATCCGCAGTTTGGACGTGTCAACAGGGAACCCGACAGGCACAACAGATATGTCGGGATTGTTGCAAATCACACTCCTACAAGAAGACACAATTAAGTTTGTGTTCACCCCAAAATCATCGCTCACAAATTACGCGACAAAGCACATTTTACAAGGTAACAAAGTAAAGGAAGATAATGAACAAAATGGCAGCTAAAGTGTTCAATTAAATCAAGTTTTGGACCCTAACGGACATCAAGATACGGGCGAAAAATCCAGTTGCTTATAATTCTGAAAAATAATCATTCCCTATCCGAACACATTTACCGAATATATGGGGAGGTTGAAAATGCCTTTCAGATAATCCTGCATTAAATACATTTGGACCGAAATGCACTCCCTGAATTATCTTCTGTACACGTGTTCACCTCTGTGCAGACATCTGTCCCCGTGTGAGGACAAGACCTATCAGTGTAAAGAGATGCGTCTGTGCGCACAAACCAAACCACAACGTGTTTTGGATATAAAATAATTTCCATCTGGCTTTTCTACTCACCTAGCCTTTGATCCATCACTTAGGTTGTGGTAAAAACAGCTGCACTGAGACGGGCAGGAGCTCACTGGGGAGACAAGTTCACCTGTGGCCGCGCAGAGCCCCAGGAGCAGAACGAGGAACATTTTGGCCCACTTTTACGCATACGCAACTTGCCTACATGCGCCCAGTTTGCGCCCGTTGAAGTCAAACAGACTTGTTTTTTCCCTCACATTTACAGGAATATCACCCGCATAGTTTTGTCCCGCCGCTTCGCTGTCCCATAGTGATCAGACTGCTATGAGTCCCGAGATAAAAAGGATATGCAAGGATTAGCGAAAGGGCTGGCGTTCTTTTCATTTGGATGTGTATCTCATCCCGGAATCCGATAGGCTGCGCGGAGACGTCCCTATTTATTATCACAGAAAAACACTTCCGAAATGGTCATAATCCACTGTGATGTTTGGATTTTTTTTATCTCTCCCTTAAATGTAGCTTGTTCATTTGAGCCCTGCCATGACTGATAATCTGTAAGTGGTCAGCTCCATGTTTCACCACACGGTGGCCCCTATATCAAGGCCTGTGGTTCATGCCTTGGGGCCTGTCAACAGATGCCCTCTTCTCTGACTCTGATATCCTTTTTTCCATTTAGAGCACTGCTAATATTACAATCACAATGCATCTGATTGGTCTGCTATTAGAGAGCAAAGATCGAGATTTTCAAAACAGCAACTATCAAACGTATATTTTTTCATGCAAAATAAAAAAATTTACCTGAACCACTGATGACTGAGAAATTGGCAGCAGTATTTTAAAATCATTTAACCTCCACAATTGAAATGTGTCCAATCATCACCAGGCTACATGTATCGAAACAACAGTATATGTTTCTAAAAATCCCGCATTTCATCACTCTTGTGCCTTTGCATTCTGCACATACAAACCTATATTACACATGCATACTATATCAGTCAAAAGGATATTAATAAGTAGTATTCTAAATCAACACAAATTGTCAGAATATACAGTGAAAGACTAATAGTAAGGAATGTTTAATCCGTTTGAATGAAAGAGACTCAAAGACTTGGTAAATGCTAGGTGTTATTTGGCACTTGGCCCTTGTGTTCCCCCTTGTATTACATCACACTTGGAAATTCAGTTTACACTTGGCTGGTACTACAAAGTCTACCGATTTGCCTAAAGAGATGGCGAAACACATGGATTTAATGCGTTTGAAAACTTGGCCAGCAGTACCCACTTAACTTTTGCCCCAAATCTAACCACAGAGCCAATGAGACATTATAAAATCCTATAGATTAATAATAAAAGATTATGGTTACTTCATTTAGAAATGTTGGATGTGGTCTCTCTCTTTAACTCCTGTGTGTACATATATACGTATGTGTATTGCATGCCACATTCAGATATATTAGAGCCTTCCTCCACTGATCCTTTATATTTATATATCAAGTATTGCAATCCCTGTGAGTCACAGTTATTTCAGCATAGTTTTAGAACTGTGCACGTCTGTACTGAGGCTTGAAACTTGTTGAGCAATAATGTTCCCTCGTGTTGAAAAACCTAAGCATTCCATATTGCACTGCAAGTCCTTAATCTTATTTAGTGAAGCCAATAAAGCCATCCTCTTATATTGTATGGGAAAGAAGGACTGGACTTTATTTGAAGTGCAGTGTCATTCTTAGTGTGCAAAAAGTCTCAAAAGAACAGATATGATTAAGTTAGAATAAACAGGTCAGTGCACAATTGCTTTCAGCAGAAAATGTTATCAAATGATTCAAATGCTACTTGTTTTTTATACATATACTTGTTTGTGTCATCACATCTTTACATATGGGATTATTTTTAACCATCTGGGGTGGGTACATTTTTATGAGACCAATTTCAAGACAGCAATTTACACTGAAAAAAGTAAGGTCATACAAAAATGTGACAACGGCACACCTAAACTGATGTAGGGGTCAACCAAGGGCATAGGGATTTGGGCATTGTTCTTCAACATTTTTTCTCATTACAGCCACATACATAATCTGCTGCACAAGTTCTTAAATGAATATACAAAATAGCCATTTGTCATGAGATGTAGATGTAAAATACATTTTCATCTATATTTCACAAGGTTCCTGATCTTATAATCCTGAGACTGAGACAGACCTCCACAACACAATGTCTTTTTGTGCTTGTATTTGTTTCCCTCTCCTGCACTGTGGCATGAAAAGCTGCAAATGATTTTGCAACAGAAACATAACCAGTTAATTGAAGGCTGGTGATGATGACAGGATTTCATGCAAATTACACACTACACACGCACACACTGAAAATTGACTTTTATAGTGCACCACATTTTGCCTTTATCACACAGAAAATCTCAGACTAGATGATGTCAGTGCATGTTGTGTCTACAGCTCTGAAAATGCAATATTGTTTGGTCCTCAATCATTTCAGGCAGATGTGGAGTTGGTTTAATCTCTCGAGGTCAGTGTGTCTATCAAATGATTCACTGGAAAGTGCAACAACAAAGTAGATGTCTGCAAATGAAATGCTGACATGTCCAGTTTCACATTCACTATACAGTCCTGCCATATGGATGAAAGGATGATAAAGATCCTGAACAGCAATACTCACATAGATCCTCTGTAGTGTATTCACAATAATCACTTTGCGTCATTAATCTGTGAATGGGCAGGATTACTGTAATGTATTAAAATACGGCAGGTACATATTTTAACATAAACTGTGGATGAACTGCAAAGCATTGACTATAGGATGCTTTAAGTCTGAAAGTAATACACCACGTATCCTCATCTTTTACACAGCAGATAAGAATATAATATTTACACTGATTTACATGAGTATTTTTTAAAACTGCAGCCACTGGATGAAACCTTGAACAACACGGTTATGCACAGCCTGTAGCTATCACAGACAATCATGGAAGTCCAGGACGGAATCTTTGAGGGTTTCGTTTCCTCA
Organism: Psettodes erumei; assembly: GCA_016785225.1. Classification (NCBI taxonomy): domain Eukaryota; kingdom Metazoa; phylum Chordata; class Actinopteri; order Pleuronectiformes; family Psettodidae; genus Psettodes; species Psettodes erumei. The sequence continues at coordinate 332,622 of JAFBJZ010000001.1, read as the reverse complement.
TTTTATGTGTGTAGTTCTTATTGGCAGTAGGATCCAGCTCCGCAGACACCTGTTGTGTCTCTTTAAAGCAACACAGAGCCCGTGGATTGCATCAAACGTGTCGTCTGCTCGCTTGACATCAGCAAGCATCCTCACTAGGATACACACACAAAGGCTTTGTTGTACAGGCTAAATAATTGAGGGCTTTACTGTTGCGGCGGGCAAATGCGCATTAAGGGCTGCGGTTTGTGTGGTTATGTTCATTAAGACATTCCTGCACGGATTGGGGCGACAGACAGAGAGGGGAGCTTTACATAATAAAGTGCATGCTTTTCACGTGAAATGCCCCTTTAAAAGCGAACTCTCCTCCGGTCACACTGAGGAACATCGTAAACGAGCGGACAGAGAGGAGTGAAAAGTCTGTGACAGCTGCACTTTGTTGAGACAAAATCGGCTTCAGGATGGTCTCGTCTTACCCTTTACCGGAGGGCTTCTCCGAGTTCGATGTGTTTTCTCTGGGATCTTGTCTCCTGGTGGAGGGTGAGTGTTGTCGCTTTGCGCTGGAACTGAGCCAGATACGAGGAGGGCTGCGTCCGCAGCGTGTAGCGTTAACCTCTGACAGGACCTGACGCCACCCGGTCACTGACAGTATAGTGTTGTGACAAGAAAGGATCTGTAACTTTCTCTTCAAACTCGTAAATCAACCCCCTCTTACAGTCTGCAAAGAAAGAAATGACTGCGACGTTAAAGGGGATCGTGTTTACTACGTGTATTAAGCGCCACCGTGCGCACTGCTTTCATTCATGATTTTAATGGGGGGGTTTCTTGTTCCACTAAAAGGGCTGCTCGGCTTCTTTCTAAACGCGGTGACAATCGTCGCCTTCCTCAAAGTGAGAGAGCTGAGGACCCCCAGCAATTTCCTAGTCTTCAGCTTAGCGTTGGCTGATATGGGCATCTCTATGAACGCCACCATCGCCGCTTTCTCCAGCTTCCTGAGGTGAGTGATGTAACCGCCACTTATTTCACATTCAGCGTCAAGGTCTGACCACGTGCGGGCAAATAAAATGATATAAACAAATAATGCAGCTGATAATACTGGCCACCTGTCCTCGAGGTGAATAGACATGGAAATGTATAATCGATACAGGGAGGAACGGGGGGGGGGGGTGAAGGGGGTGGGGGGTGAGGGCGGTCAATACACTGTTAAAGCAAAGGATTTTCAAGCTGTAATCAGGAGATGAGAGAGGCTGTACTCAGTGATCATGAGTTCAGGGATTATATACAGTATACTACATCTATCCAGTCTAAAATACATATATTGATTGTTGCTTGAATGTTTTCTTGCATCAGTCTTAGTATGTTTGGTCAAAAACACGAGACATATCCTGTCACACATCCTGCTATAGCAAGCACGCCCTAAAATTTTACAATTTCTTTGTTTTTGACTAAACAAGCACACGTTTGTGTCCAGGTACTGGCCTTATGGCTCTGATGGATGTCAGACTCACGGTTTCCAGGGCTTTGTGACAGCTCTCGCCAGCATCCACTTCATCGCTGCCATTGCCTGGGACAGATATCACCAGTACTGCACCAGTAAGTAAACACCTGCCCAGTAGGTAATGCATAATGACAAAGCCAAATGAATGTGTTTCCACTGTCCCTGCTCCGTAGCTTACTGGCTCAAACACACATCATCTACAAATGCACTTAACAGGTTGCTGTTCTTTGTCTCCCACTGATCTTAAGAACGTTTGCTATTCTGAAGAGGCCAGCTGGTCATCAAGTGGCCTGTTGTATTAAGACCATTCTGTGGCAAATGTAATCACCATGACTTAAAATGACACAAATGATACTATTAAAATGAAATAGAGGACTTTTGTAATAATTAACTGCTATCTGAGATACTTGGGTGTTAATAAAACCCTTTTTCTTTTTACATCACTTGAAACGACACAACTGAGAAATGAAATTAATCCCTCTGCTATTTATAGCCATCGTTAATAGCAGGATATGAGGGAAGAAGGAAGTGACTCAACACCCGACCTGCAGTACTCATTCTTTACAGCAGTTAGTAGACAGCAGGTTACTCCGGTATCAACATGTTTACACAAACCACTCTAATTGCATGATTAAATATTAGCCTCGCTGTGACTGAAGAGTGGAGCTTCAGCAGTAGCGTGACGTTTTATTCAAAAAGAGTAGTATATATGTAGTCAAGCATGTATTCATGTTTTGTTGGAGGTGTATAAAATAGTCATGATGAATGCCTTGACCCTGTTCTTGTCAGGGACAAAGCTGCAGTGGAGCAGCGCCATTACCCTGGCTGTATTTATCTGGCTCTTCACTGCCTTCTGGTCTGCTATGCCCCTCATTGGCTGGGGAGAGTACGATTACGAGCCCCTCAGGACCTGCTGCACGCTGGACTACAGCAAGGGAGACAGGTACTGCATTCATACAGTACATCCACTCTTTACTATGCTATCAAGATGAATGTAATCTCTTGGCATCTTCTTCCCTTAGCAAAAGCAGTTTATACTAAATTTTATAACCCTTTTGTGCCTTTCTTTCTCCACAGAAACTATGTGTCCTACTTGATCCCCATGAGCATCTTCAACATGGCCATCCAGGTTTTTGTTGTTATGTCCTCTTACCAAGCCATTGCACAGAAATTCAAGAAGACTGGAAATGCCAGGGTAAGTAAATACACCAAGTCCAGCTCTATATGATTCAAAGTGGGAGCTTTAACAGGAATTCAGTATACTTTGTACGTAAAGTGATACTTAAGTTTTTAGATTCAAGTTGGCATGGCAATTTTGTCATTTCATAGCAACCCAGAGGCAGCTTGGCTCAGTTCTGCTTCAGTCACTCCAAACTATGATTACAAGCATGCCCAAGCCTGTTTTTGTTGTCACCCAGTGGAATCTATCAGAGAAATTGTCCTCATAGTGACATACATGTAAACATAAGGACCATGTACAACCATGTTGATATTTGTACTGTCAGCATTGACAATAAAATAGTATTTATCCCTTCCTAACATAAGCAAAACATCCTCACATGGTCCTCATTCAACGTAATGAATCAGATTGTGAATGGGGGCATTCAGGCCGTGACATATGGTATATAGGTCATCATTGCCACGGGGGGCTACAGTTGGAATGCGGACAGTAGCTGGTGTGCATTGAAAAGAACATTGTAGCCATGAATTACAAGTTGAATAGTGGAGTTCCTCAGGGGCTGAATCAGGTTGGCTCACGTTATGTTGCATAAGCTCATTATTCACAGTCATCTGAGTTGGCCAGAGACCCTTTCAAACACAAAGGCTGCAGAGGAGACACCAGGCTTTCCACCACAACAATGCAATTATGTACTGACCAAATGTATTATTGTCACACACTGCACAATGTTAGGCCAAAAAAAACATGGCCAAGAACTGGTAAGAAGTTGTGTCTGATGTTCCTCTACCCAAATATACCTCTGGCTTGTCATTTCAGGACCTCAACTTCTGGGCCAGTCACCACAAACATGTACTTCTAAATATTTCTTTGCATACTCAGGACTTAACTTTGAACTCTTGTTGAAATCCAAAAGATCCCAAATATGTCATAGCAAATGTGTGTAAATTTCTGCTTGGGGCATGTAGAATATTTCCTTTTTTATTTTATTTCATAAAAAACATGGAGTCTTAGAGTTGGAAAAGCTGAAAAAGACTATATATATATGTATATATATATGATACTGTCAGCATGGAATTTATTTTTCCAACGATAAAGCTTCTGAAAGAGGTGCTCTGACTAATAATAATAATAATAATGTTGACTTTGAGCCCTGGATAACATCAACTTGCCTCTTTACTCACTCGCTAGTTATGTTTACTAGCTGAGCCTGAATGAATTTAACACAAATAGGGTTTTTTCTCCCTGACATTATCCCAGGCATGTGATTTGCCCCCCAAGTAGAGAAACCTCATGACACAGGGCATTTTTGTCTCCTTCACTTTTTTATGGTTGATCAGCAATTAATCATTCTTGTTTTGATCCTCTCTCCCCTCTCTCTTCATTCCTTTCCATGTTAATCTCTTCTCTCTCTCTCTACCTCTCTTCATACCTTCCACTCTGCAGTTCAACCCCAACACTCCTCTTAAGACCATGCTGTTCTGCTGGGGCCCCTATGGCATCCTGGCTTTCTACGCCGCTGTGGAGAACGCTAACCTGGTCTCCCCTAAGCTTAGGATGGTAAGGAAAACTAATAATATACACAAATACTCTTCAGAATAACTCCACAATAATTCAAACATATTCATTTCTATGTTTTAAAATGTAGCTCTTATGCTGTTAACTGCTGACTATTACATGTCGGCTATACATAAATATGCAGTGAAATATTTAACCTTAGATGTCCTGATGTGTAGAATTTAAAGAACCCTGACTTTGCTTAATTACAACTCCCTGAGGTCAACAAACATGTTGTACTCCTGTCTCTGCAGATGGCTCCTATCCTTGCTAAGACCTCTCCCACCTTCAATGTCTTCCTGTACGCGTTGGGAAATGAGAACTACAGAGGAGGCATCTGGCAGTTCCTCACCGGGGAAAAGATTGACGTGCCTCAAATTGAGAACAAGTCCAAATAAACTAAGGGTGCAATAATTAAACACACAATTACTGTTCTGGTGGTTTCTCTCACAGGTACCTAAGTATTTCTGTTTGTAAATGTGTACGTTTGTGCATGTGTTGAGTCTCAAACAATGGTGGCCCTTGCTCATTACACGCTTTTTTTGTCCATGGTTCCTTGCAGTTGTGCTTTATAAAATATTATGTAAACAAAAATTGATTAACATATTTTTTTTTAAGTGAAATTACCCTGAAACAACAAACAATTACTTGACTACTTTTGTAACAGGCACTTGACTATTTAGGTCAATGTCAAATTTAATGCAGTTTCTTCGTTTAGTAGGGCATGACTTGATTTTGAGGTCAGGAATGGTTACTTTAAACAAATGTTTTTCATGCTCAGTGATTAAAATACAAACAGTCTAACAAATAAAGCAGTATGGGGCTTCAAGACAAATTTTACAGATTAGTTAATCTGTTAAAGAACATTAGCTATTGACCAAAAAAATCAACACAACTTGACTTTTCTTTTGACAGAAACAGAAACCTCTGTTGCTAAGAGGCTGCCATCTGAGCTCTTTCAATTATTCCAGTATGTCTTCAGTTCAAAAGCCTATTTACAAATAGCCATTCAGGCATTTTGTCCTAAAATGTTTCGGTCTGTTGCCTCTGGTTGAGAGAGTACCCTAAAAGAAAAAAACACTCATAAAGAATATATGACGTTTGTGACTTCTCTGAGCCTTGGGACATTGAAGAGGGCATTACTTGTTTATTACCAATGTCTGTCTGCAACTGTCTTCCACTAATGTCTGGTCATGCTCTGCAAAGATGTGTGATCTCTGTATCCAGAGAAGAACTGCACTAATCCACTAAACAAGAGGACTATTCTTTATTACACAGCCCTCACGGCAAGTTAGAGATTAGTCGTCAGCTGTAGATTAACTGGACGTTCTTCTCACTTCCAGATTTACATATGAAATACAGACAGAGGCCTGAGTAACATTTGAATAGTATCGGAATAAGATAAGTCATATTTAATTATTAATAGAAGCATAGAAATAATTCCAGGGTTAACAAAGATTAAGCTTTAAATTTTACTCCTGGAGCCAAGTTAAATTATCTATCAGCTTGTGAATATTATTAAATCATTTATTATGTTTCCTTACATATAATTTTGTTTCTGCTCAAACCATACCTTAGAAAAACAGCATCACTTTGACATGTCTGAACTATATTGTTTAACCACAGCGTTAAACAATACACCGTAACATATTGGTTATCATATAATCAATATTCTTACAGTAGGTTTCAAAAACCAAATAGTCCACAGTTGTGTCGTTGTTTTAACGTAGCATGTGGTTTAGAAGAGCACAGGATACTGAGGAATGTAATCAACCTACAACACATGATCAGACTTGAGGTCAGACAGGGATGCGCTTCTTAACTGAATAACATCAGTACAAAAGCTGTTCATTCAAGGAAAATGGACACTTTTTAAACAGTAAAATATTTTAACAGATTTAATTTCCACCCTGTGTTGCATGCATGTGATTTGTGACATAATAACTCAGCAATACAAACATGTCTATTCCCAACATAACTTTCCCATGTAAATGAATGAACAGTTTTAAATGTGAAGTTCTTTGAAGTCATAAAGATTAATTAGTGGAGAACATCTGGATTCCAGATGTATAGAGCTCACATGACAATTCCATAACTATCCCATACTGTAAAATATTGTCATATATTTGTATGCTTATTGGTCCTTGTGAAATCCAATAAACCTGTGAAAAATTTCTAATTTTATTGTTATGGGTTGAAAATTGGATGTCTCACAGAAAAGGCTTTTGATCGCATCAAATGGGATTATCTTTTCTTTGCTTTAGAGAAATTCGGCTTCGGTCAACATTTAATTTCTTGGATCAGGCTTTTATATGCGTCACCATTGGCTTCTGTATTTACTCATTATCACGTGTCTGATGATTTCCATCTACAAGTTGGATGGACTTAAAGGGCATCGATAAGGGTGTCCTCTAAGTCCCCTCCTGTTTTCGATTGTTATTGAGCATCTTGCCATAGCTTTGAGACAAGATGATAGGATAGGGGGAATCATTTGGGATGGTCAGACGCATAAGGTTTCCCTCTATGCGGATGACCTCCTTCTTTTTCTCTCTAACCATGATACTACTCTCCCTCACGTTTTATCTCAGCTCAGTTCTTTCGGGGCCATCTCAGGGAACAAACTCAATCTGAACAAGAGCAAATGTTTTCCCATAACACCCTCCCCCCCTTGGCAAATTGATATACCATTTAAGATTGTAAACGACTCATTTAAATATCTTGGTGTGACTATCACTTGGACATACTCAAAAGGATTTCAGGCTAATTTTGCTCCTCTTCTTGAGCGCTGTAAAGCCAACTTTGCACAATGGGCAGCCCTTCCTCTTTCTTTAGCTGGCAAACTTAATTCAGTGAAGATGAACATTCTCCCTAAATTTCTTTATTTTTTTCAATGTCTTCCCATTTTTATTACTCGCTCATTCTTTAAAACTTTACGACTAATTTCTGACTTTATCTGGGTGAGTAAACAGCAGATGAACTAGCAGTATTTGTCCACAAAGGCACAAAAGTCCACAAAACTAATCAGGTAGTCAAATTTCTGACATGTCATAAGACTGGAAAGGTTTGGATAGTTTATTAGTATCTGATAATAACATGTCATCATAGATTATGTTCACATCTTAATTAGTTAAATCTCAATGGCTCAGAGAGATTTACGTCAAATGGTGTCTGGCGAGACTACAGTTTATTTATTTATTTATTTATTCCCCATCAGCTTTCCCTGTTTTACAATCAAACATATTCAGGTACTTAGAGTTCACTGGGGATTATGTCTGGTCAACCAATGAAGATTTCATATGGGCTTTTTGAGAGGATTACACAGTGACATGACTGCGGTTGCAGGAGAAAGACTGTTCCATGAAGAAAGACAGATGCGGTTAGATGAATCAGCAGTGAGAAAGAGGATGGTGAGGTGAAGATGACTGTCACATGGGATAAAACTGTTAACACTGTTAGGTCCACCGAATAAACAACAAAGTACCAATAATGTGATGGATTTTTGTATAGATACTCCATATGCTATCAGTTTTGCATTAAGAGACTTTTCAATCTTAGATTAGGAGAATCAGATGACTCTGGGAATAAACAACAGATAACACGTGCTAATGTGATGTTACACTAAATTGCCTAACTGTTGAGCAGTTGCTAGACATGAAGGCTTTTGTACAGAGTGAAGATTAATGGTACTTGTCAGGATCAGGGGACTGGATAGTAACAGCTGTTACGACAAATACAGCATGTTTGTATAAGTGTTTAAAGCTGGTGAACCTCAAACAGGATGAGATCCAGCAGGATAGAATTGTAAACTGTATAGTGAAGAAAGGTTTATTTATTTTCTAAATTCTCTTTTTTCTGTCTGCCCCAGCATAAAAGGCTGATATACAAAGGGAAAAGGCTGCCCCCCAAGTTTTCAGCACCAGAAACATACCCTGACCCTATTTAATCAAAACCTTGACACCAGGGTCCCACCTGGCTTATATAACTAGGGTGCCAATCACCAGTGACGGGCAGATGGGAACTCTCTCAATATTTCAAAAACTATCTGTAAATAACTTTTACTCATATCTCTCTTTACAACATACAAGTGAATGTTGTGTCAAGAGCAGACTAAGTTAAATAAAATCTGAATAAAGACAAACCCCAAAAAATCCAAAACCCAAAATAACACTCTACCTACCCCCCCCCCCCTTTCTTGGCCACATGGTTCAACCTAATGAACTAAGTGGCAACTGCTGGTATTAAGTGGCTGCTTTCATGTATGCATTCCATGAAGGCATTCCCCCATGTTGAAAACCACAACCCTCAAAATCAAAAAAGTAAATAAATAAAAACTCCCTGTATTCAGCTATTGCTCTCTTCTATTTTTAAGGATGCACACATTTAATTCACACACTGTTGACAGTCAGCTGTGAAGCTGATTATATAACCCCAACCCCAGAAGACTGCACACACACACACACACACACTCTTGTTGAGCAGGCACAAGACAATCAGTGTTAAAGCTGAACACAGCTGGTCTTCCAATCAATTCATTGAACCTGAGAAGTCACACCATTTGTACACAGTGTGATCTATATGAAACAAATGGATGTGACAATACTGTATACACGTTCAATCTTAAAACAACGAAAGAATACAAATACACACCTAACATATTACATATAAGAATAAACATATTTGTTTTAAAGAAACTGTATTTTTACAGGATTAGTGTTTCAGTGTAATCTGGATTAAAGTGGAGCTGTGCGTCACTGCTCTTTAGAAATCACTCGTTTTAATTCATTAAACCGCTCACTTTGACCAGTGCAGGGTGGACAGTATTGTGACCACTTCACACTGTTCACACCCTGATTTACACATCCACACACAAAAACACACAGAACACATTGTGATGTAGGGTAATATACATACAACATCTTGTGCTTAGCAGTGTATTGCACTGCTCAGCAATTTATCTAATGTTTTATTATATAAGATACGTATGTCAAATATGCTTAACCCAATTAATGTGGAATGTGACTCACTATTTCCTTTCGATTAAATGATTTTCACAACAAAATGCAAATGCATGAGAACTTTTTATTTGTAGTTTTCCCTCTTCTCTATCCTCCTTACATGTTGTCCGTTCTTTTCATGTTTAATGTAACCTATGTCAAATTTAAATGCAGGGCTTTAAAGTGTACTGAAGTGTTTTGCCACTGTAGTGGATATCAGCATGTCTCCCACCACATCAGACAGAAACTGGAATGCCAACAATGTGAACTTTGTTAGACTGATAATTGAACAATCTGTGTATAAAAACATGTCTGTCTCTCCACTGCAACAGGCTATTTTAAGAATGTCCGGTCCAGTCCATCTATACAATCTATCTATCTAGTTAGACATTTCTCCATACTGAAAAATAGCATAATATTGCAGTCATTCGAGTCCATCAGGGTTATTTCTGATGTTTAGGCTGAGTGCTTTTGGCTGCAGTGGCTTGGGATTTTGCATGACTGTCAGAAATAAATACTTTGGCAACCACTCAAGATTACATGCTGATCTTGAATCTCCTGAGCTAGTTTCAAATCAGATCAGAGCAGAATCACTGGGAAAACAGCAAAAAAAAATGTTGATCCTCTAACACAGCCAATCCAGTTATGAGGGCAGTGCTGACTCCACCCTCAACAACAGTTGAGAGGACACTGAACTAAAAACAGCTTCTTTTTCCCCGAATTAAGAGGTGACTGGCAAAACAACTAAACAAAGTTAACTCAGTTTGAAATGTGTTTACACTGACTGTTTGTGTTGACTTATCTGTAACTCTTCCTGAGTCACTGTCTGTGTGTGTGTGTGTGTGTTTGTAAGAGAGAGAGAGTGAGAGAGAGAGAGAGGGAGAAAGAGAGAAAAAGAGAGATCAGCAGTCTCTAGGGTGAACCAGAATCTGACGCAGAATTCTGGCCTTCATGACGCTGCATAAGCTTTCCAGTTACAGTATGTTCAGCAAGGGAAATAAATGTGATTATCAAAGCTGTTCTCTCACTAATGTGACGTAACATTTCATCTAAAAATAAAACAGAAAAAATCTGAGCCCCTTTCTGGTTCCATTCCTAACACGTATTGTCTGGACTTAACCGGTCTACGTCACACAAAGCATTAGGGTGAAACAACAGGCTGGATTCCTCCATCTTTCAGTCAAAGGCACTGGAAATGAACAACGTGTTTGCTTTTTCAAAGCTAAGTTTACTGTATTCAACTCAGGACTACTTCAGTAATATTACTCTTAATCTACATGTATATGCAGCTGTACATAACAGACATATACAAGTCAAGTTAGTTATTGCACCTGGGCATCGGTCTTTGATCCCTTAACTTGCTCCTTGTGGCTATCTGACAGTTTGCACCTCCATTATGGTGTTGTCTGTTGTGCACTTGTGTTGAATTTTGCAATTCTCTTGATTGTCTTGGGTGAGTTTCCTTTAAACACTACTCATGTTTGAGGCAAGCCTTTAGTCAAAACACATCATGTATATTTTAACAAACTGCAAAGTCGCTCAGACACCTGTGTATTGCTAACTTGTGTTTTCCTAATTTAAATGTCTTGTATCTTTGTATTTTGGGGTTAAGATTCATAGTTGTGGCCATGTAATGTGGACACTGTTATACCGTCATTTACAGGAAATGTATAAGGATAGGAGGACATCTACTGGCTGAAAAAGGACACATGAAACCAAAAGAGCAAACCAATAAAGAAATGCTTTTGACTGTTACTTGAAGCATCATAACTACCAGAGATTTTTTACACAAATCACTTATTAATGAATGATTATAAACTTGTTTGCATTTAATTTACAAGTAGAATAAGTCTTTCAATCTTAATCACTATAACTAATCGTGTAGTTTTATTTGAGTTTTTTTGGAGGGGGGGGTTGTTTGGTTTGTCAGTCTTTTGGCTTTTTGTTTTTTTTCCCTTTGTTTTGGAATGAAATGTATTCTATATTCAGGTGTAAAACAAAAATATTTAGAGGGAATCTGGTAGATTTCAAGGGTTCCTTGACCAATTGATTCTTCCTCCACTAGATGGCAATACTGTCCTGTCTCATGTTTCGTATCCAATCATAAATCTGCAACTTCCTGCAAACGCTTAGAAGCCGTTAAGAGTCATTATGCAAGTTTCATTTATCCTCCAAATAAATACGATGAAGCTAAAACAAAAAAGAGAGAAAAGAAAACAGAATACAATTACAATAGAGTGGGATAATTTAAAAAACTTTTTTCCAATCACATTCTCCAGTTTTAAATGCAATTCTAATAGTTGTCAATATCTTACAACATGTAATAAAAAAAAACAAACTCCTCTGTGATACTGGAGTCAGGTCCTGCCTATTGCTAGGAGATTTTGTAAACGTATCCTAATTCTTGACTTGAATCAATCGAAACTGCTGATAACTCTCATTTAGACCTGAGAACGTTAAGTATATCATAGCCCGAAGCAAGCATCTTAGGCTCTGCTTTGAAGCAACTGAGTGGACAGCAGCGTGCACTCAGGGTTTTGTGTTTAATTAGCATAAAAGATCTGCTGGAGAGCAGCAGGACTGTGCGTCACAGCCATCGGCGAACAGAGGAGGGGGGGGAGGGGGGACACCTATGGGAGTCAACAAACTGCAGTGTGCATTCCTTCCACGACCGACAAAAAGCAGTCCGGCTGAAGTGAAATGATGACTTAGCTCACAGCGTTACAGGTGACTGGAGACAGCTGGGAGCGTCTGGGAGCCGGAGGGGCGCAGCAGACGGACATACAACAGAGAGTGCGCCGATAAAGCCGGGGCTGTGAGCTGCAGGTGAATCCCCAAACTGTGAGCGCTGTCCGGGACCAGCACGTCACCCGAATGACGGTATGTGAGACAATGAAGCAACAAGGGACGACGGGAATAAAACGAGTCCAACTCACAGGAGTGGAAATGTGCGTGCGATGACGGACGGCGCAAGGGAAGGAGAAGAGGTAAAGCAGAGGAAAAGTAACCTTGCACATTAATAGAGTTCCCGGTGCTGGATAACTAAAAGAGAAGAAAAAGGACAAGGACAAATGAGCCAAGCGTGCGCAATTCTATAAATAGCAACAGGGGAAAGCCGACTTTATTTCTCAAAAGACAAGACCTGAGCCAGAAGGAGAGAAAATCATGGAGCCAGAGGAGACCACAGAGGGACAAGGCACTAATTTGGCACAATCTGCTGCCTCCAAACTGTCCCAGATGGGTGAGAGAACTAAACAACTGGGCAATGTAATCCAAAACCCAGAGCGACAGAAACGGATTATTCTCGTAATAGTCTGTACAGCACTTTTGTTAGACAACATGCTTTACATGGTAATTGTGCCAATTATACCCGATTACCTCGAAGATCTACAGAACGCAGCGGATAAAGCCCAAGATGCTGCATCACACCACAACTCCACCAACAGCACCATCCACAAAGTAACGAAGGGAAACTTCGACATGCAGATAGGAGTCCTTTTTGCCTCCAAGGCCATCCTGCAGCTCCTGGTGAACCCGCTAAGTGGCACGTTTATAGATAGGGTCGGGTACGACATCCCGCTCTTCATCGGGCTGAATGTCATGTTTCTCTCCACTCTCATATTTGCCTTCGCTGAGAACTACGCGACTCTGTTCCTGGCGCGCAGCATGCAGGGCCTCGGCTCGGCTTTCGCGGACACTTCGGGGATCGCTCTGATCGCAGACAAGTACACAGAGGAGACGGAGAGGAGCAAAGCGCTTGGTATTGCCTTGGCTTTCATCTCCTTTGGAAGTCTTGTGGCGCCCCCGTTTGGAGGGGTCCTCTATGAGTTCGCCGGGAAACGGGTGCCCTTCTTGATTCTGGCCTGTATTTGTCTCGCTGATGGGGTGTTGTGTCTAATTGTGCTGAAACCCTTCTCAAACCGAGAGAGAGAAAACATGCCAGTGGGCACCCCCATATATAAACTGATGATTGATCCTTACATAGCGGTAGTGGCTGGCGCTCTAACTATTTGTAACATCCCTCTCGCCTTCCTTGAGCCCACTATCGCCAACTGGATGGAGGAAACCATGCATGCCAGCCAGTGGGAGATCGGCATGACATGGTTCCCCGCGTTCTTCCCTCATGTGTTAGGTGTATATCTCACTGTCAAATTAGCAGCCAAGTACCCTCATCTCCAGTGGTTTTACGGGGCTATAGGCATGGTCTTCATAGGGGCGAGCTCCTGTACAGTGCCAGCCTGTAAAAACTTTGGACAGCTCATGATCCCGCTGTGCGGAATCTGCTTTGGCATCGCCTTCGTGGACACGGCGCTCCTGCCAACACTGGGTTTCCTGGTGGATGTGCGACACGTGTCCGTGTATGGCAGTGTTTACGCCATCGCAGACATCTCTTACTGCGTGGCCTACGCGCTGGGGCCCGTGGCGGCTGGAAAGATAGTCCACGACCTGGGCTTTGTTCAGCTCAATTTAGGCATGGGCCTCGCCAACGTACTTTACGCACCGGCGCTCCTTCTCCTGAAGAACGTGACGCAGATGAAGCCCTCTTTCTCTGAGCGAAATATGCTCCTAGAAGATGGCCCAACAGGACTGTATGATACTATAAAGATGGAGCAACGAGAGAAGAAGAGAAAGGGATTGTGTACAACAATCGACGAGAACGGCATTGAAACCTTTGCGCAACGGTCGTACTCGGAGGAGGATTCCTCAGGAGGAGAGTATGCGTAAAAAAGACCTTTAAATGAGTGTAAAACTATCAAAGTGCCCATGTAGAGTTGTGTGCATCCCGTCTGATCAATTGCATAACACGATTACGATTGTGTAACATCAATTATGTACTGCTTCTGGAGAGAGTTCTTCCGGGTGTTGTCAAATCAAGTAGCTTCAAGCTTTTGCAGTAGGAAGGCGCTCGCTGGTGCTTGTTCATCTTAAACTGAGAGTATCGTGAACGATTTGTTGAGATAAGTGTCTATTCATTAACAGTATTTATCACTGTAACAGCAACCGACTCGTATCATATTCAGGGACTATGTGTACATGTATTTTAACAAAAGAACAATTATAACGTATGCGTCTTTTAATGTGATCTGTATTCTTTTCGCTGGATTTGTGCTGCTAAACTCAATATGCAATACTGCGTGTCACAGTGCAGTTTTAGAAAGATAACCACGATGGAAATGAAATGAAATCTGTGTCTTGTTTGTTTGTTTGTTTTGGGGGTTTTTTGTTTATGGATGATGTGGCCGGAATGCATAACCTCGTTGTATGATCTGCAAGTGTACATACATGTATATTCATGTACATAATTAAATCAGTATTATGTGAATTAAACCGTTTATGGAAATTATTTATTTAGTCAATAAATTAAATGAAAATTTTATTTTCTTTGACAAGTGAAGGATTTCACACACAAAATTATCATTAGAATATAATGACACTTTTAGAATATAAAGGTACAGAATTTTTGCCTGACTTAAAGGATTGAATATTGAAGTTATGAAGGCCGTATTGACATAGTTTTGTAAATCTTATTAAGTAGCCGAAAGGAAATACTTAATCTCACCATAGAGAAGATAATTTTTCCAAATAAAAAAGCAGATTTGGAACAAAACAATAGGCTAATAATCTAATGTAGGCTCCTGAGGTTTATACTGTGTGTAAACAATAATTTATCCAAGAAAAGTACGCTTGTCCAAAATGCAAATATTTATATGTAATATTAGATTAACAACGACAATTTAATCGGTCAGATGCAGTGAGGCGTAAGAAACGAATGCGCCCGACGAAAAGTGTTGAAAATTCAGAAAGCCAAAGGAAGCAGTCCGTGTCAAAATGTATCCTAATTTTTTTCAGCACAGCATAAGAGCATCTAAAGGCGTTCAGCCGGCGTCTAAATAAGGTGGGCTGAAGATGTGAAGTGCCAAATAAACTTCTTGGCGAATAGCAGGACTTCTGGGAGGAGCCTGGCCGCCAGGAGGGCGAGGTATCCTCTCAGCATCTCCCTTTTAGAAGCGAGGGAGTTGTGCGTTTGCCATGCCGGGGATTGAAAGATGCTCGAAAAATGATGAAGGATCGAAGTAGTAAATTTTAAAAGAATTCCGTCGAGAAATGGATTCGAGTCGCGATAGACAAAACTGAACTTGAGCCCCGTGACGAATGGGATTGGGACTGGTGAGTAAAACATACTTTTTATGTGATATTTACTTTGGTAAATTTGTTTAGTATATTATTAGTTGTGGCAGCATGTCAACATCCAATGTGCATGTTTGCAAGTTAGTTTTGAATGCCATGCTGCATGTGGAAATCTATCAATGTGCACATTGGTCATAATAGTGTCATTTTTTAAAAATTAATTTGTCTACACGTTTAAAGACAGCTGCTCTCAGACTGTCAAGGTGACTGTCAGTTATCTTAAAACGCTTTCACTTGTCAGAAATTCAGTGTTATTCTATTTGTGGACACAGAGCCTGTCTCATGAATCAACCTGCTTGACTGCCCCTCCGCACCGCCAACATGCCAGTTCTGGACCGAGAGCCCTCCAAAGATTCAGGGGGCGGGGATGTAAATATCTTGTATCTAACTTCTAAAGATCTAGAATGAAATGTGAAATGAAACGTAAAGGTCCAATGAAAGTAAAGAATTTTAATTGAATTAAGACATAAAGGTGGCTTTTTTTATAATGAGGGAATCAATATGTAAGATTTTGAAAATGATACACATTAAATTTACTATTATTTCAAGTCAGGTGAAGTTTAAGTATTTTGCCAGACGTTGTCCTCAGTTTAAAAGTTATGTCATGCATATGTCAGAGGACACTCTGATGTTTTAAGTTTATATCACAAATTTTGTAGAAAATGAGATTTTCCATCTCCCTCACTGTGTAGGGTCTGCCTAAGCTGCCGCTGCCCACCCTGACAGACACTCTGGACACATACCTAAGGTGCATGAAGCACCTGCTCACAGAGGAACAGTTTAATAAGACCCATGAAGCAGTGAAGGAATTTGGAGCCCCTGGAGGAGTGGGGGAGCTACTACAGAGCAAACTCACGGAGAGGAGGGAAAACAAGGCAAACTGGGTGAATAAAATTCTCTGGAAAGTAATTTCAAATCCCAAAAGAAATCGTTCTCCACAAGCACCACCACGATACACTAAAACCTAAGGGTGATTAAAGCATGTGCAGTTTTATTTTAAAGTCCTGAAACAATCCTCAGTAAATAACAATGTGGTTAAAGGGCCAATTGATGATTTTTAAGATGTGTTTTTATAAAGATTTGTTGCATAAATTATATTCCTGACATTCAGGAATAATATTCCTGAAGTTTGAACCTATAGATAAAAATAGAAATAATGGATTTTTTGTGACTATGATTCATATACATAGATCTGGTTTATACCACTGAACATTGCTGATGTAAAAAAAACAACCTTAACCAGCACTGGAAAACATTAACAGTCTTATTATATTGATTATAGCCTTATCAGTCAATTGCCAACTGACAGCCTCTTTGTACTGGGTGAAGTGCTTCCCCTTCATTCATTATTAGATCACATATGTATTCGATTTTACCTTTAATTTAATCTCTCTGCTTCCTACTGTAGGTGTATGACTACTGGCTAAATGACATGTACCTCTACAACAGACTGTCTCTGCCCGTCAACTCAAGTCCCGCGATGGTCTTTCCACAGCAGAACTTCAGGGCTCCCATCGACTCTTTAAGGTGTGAGACACTGCGCAAACAAGACAAAGGACAATAAGATGGGACAGACAAATTTATTGTTAACCAGCCGCATGCTCTTTTTCTCAGCCTTGGCCCTTGTTATCCATCCTCTACACAAACACTTAAAAAAGCTGTAACTGCTATAAATTGTAAAAATCAAAGCTTTCACCGGAAATTATTGTTTGACACAACACAAAGACTTGAAAGAATCATAGTATAAATTACTTAGACACCAGCTTTGATCGATTATAAGTGCCTGAACACTTTCTTGCTAAGCATTGACAGATAGGGTCATTACCCAGAACACCCTGAGGACTGAGAGGCCAGGCCAAGCTACTAGTGACAAGGTTAATAGACAGTGAAGGCTGTGGTTTGGTTAATATGGTAGTGATCTGGGTCTAGGTTCCTTAAACACATGATTTGCACACAGCACCTATGGTGTTAAGTGTGATACACCACAATAAATCAAGAGTTCTGCCCAATGCATAGACAGCATATGCATGAGAACGCGTGACCAAGTGAAATATGTGTGTGTGTGTGTGTGTGTGTGTGTGTGTGTGTGTGTGTATTGTGAAGGATTTCACAAAGCAATGTTTTTCTTAACTAGGTTCGCTGCACACTTAATTTCTGGAATTTTGGAGTACAAAACACTTCTTGATGCGTAAGTTAATGCAGAGTGAGGCCAAAAATATTTACTTATATCTGAACCCCCCCACACACAAAAAAACAGGTGTAACAACTGGGTGTGTGTGTCCGTGTGTGTAGACGTGCCCTGCCCACGGACTACGCCAGGGGCCAGCTGGCTGGAACCCCTCTGTGTATGGAGCAGTACTATCGCCTTTTCACTTCCTACCGTCTACCGGGACCCGAGAGGGACACACTAGTGGCCCAGGAGAGCAGTGTGATGCCGGAACCCGAACACATCATTGTGGCATGTAAAAACCAGGTCAGGCAAAGTGAAAAACAGGAGGTCTCCTCAGTGCTGGCTTGTAAATTAAGAGTAATCATTTGTTCTCGATATTGTATATCTTATAGACAGAAGAACCCCAAGTCAAGGTCCATTTACTAGCATTTTCCAGAGTTTTCAACCATGTGATACACAGTCTTGTGAAGATCGAGAATTAACTTTCATGTTTGATAAGCTAACACAGAGGCGAGGTCCTCAAAATGCCATGGATGACATCAGAACAGATTACCTCCCAACAGACACAGAACATAAAACAATGTTTACAGTGACAGCTTCACTTATTCACAGTGAGAACTACACAATAAATCTGAGCCCCAGTCGCAGCAGAACAGATCATCACTCACGTGTGTCCGATGGTACAGTAAACAGACTCTGCAGGCAAAATGCTAACGTATAATCCAATGAGTAATCACCAGCCCATCCCACTGGCAAGTCCTCTCTGTTTAGTTAATTATCTACAAGATGTATGACATTTACCCATGAGGAGTGTGTAAATATAATCTCGTTTTACTACAACCTGAATCTTACTCACATAGTTTTCCATATTCCTACAGGTGTTATTAATAATACTGTACTCACCAAGTTCATTGCTGATATTGGAAACATGTCAACATGGCTTCAACAGTCTGATGGGGCAAGAAAGAGAGTAGTTAGACAATCATACAGGTTTCAAAGAAATCACCAGGTTTACCCAAGTTGTAATTACCAGAATTACTGTTTAAGTATTAATTTCCATAGATTGTGCACATCCACTTGGATATATATGATCACATTATCAGGAAACAAATGCCCAAACGTCCCACAGTATAGATTCAATTTACAGAAAAACCTGAGGGACAAGTGCAGTGACATTTTTTGTGTTCAATCTAAACCTCTGTTCAGTTCTTTGTGCTGGATGTGGTGATCAACTTCCGCCGACTGAATGAAAGAGATCTGTTGACTCAGCTGAACAAGATTGTCAAGATGGCTGACAGCGAAGAAGAGCAAGTCCCACCTATAGGTCTTCTCACTTCAGATGGACGAACAGAGTGGGCTGAATCCCGCAGGGTGCTAATGAGAGGTACATTTTGAATAGGTTCTAGACGTTTCGATAAAAACCTTCTAAAGTCAAGTGGATCTCACTGTTTCCAAGTCGGTTTTACCCACCAAATTGACTTATTTTGAAAACTCATTATGCTCTAGAGTCTACAAACAGGGACTCTCTGGACATGATCGAGCGTTGTCTGTGCCTGGTTTGTCTGGATGATGCTGGTGGTCCTGATCTAAGTGACACCACACGTGCCATGTTGATGCTGCATGGAGAGGGAGCGGCCAAGAATGGTGGAAACCGCTGGTACGACAAGCCCATGCAGGTGAGTGAGCACAATTTCCAGTCTAAGTCAGTCTACTCCATTGTTCTTCACTTCAAATTGCTCCACACCTTGTACCCTGATCCAATGCGCCCTTATCTTGAGAAATCTCAATAGTATGAACTTTGATGGAGATTACTTGAATGAAATGTATTATTGTTATCCAGTACAAAGAGAGTTGGAGGCTTCCTCTCTAAATATATAATAAATAAATCCTCCAGCGCAGTGTTAGGGTTTGGAATTTGAACCATACAGCACGTAGTCCAACTCAACTGAAGATAGCGTGACTGTGTCAGTTTGTTGTAGGTGCTGACGGCTGCTGTGGAGTCGTCTGTGAACACTCACCATTTGAGGGAATTGTGCTTGTGCAGTGCACAGAGTATCTACTCAAATACATGTAAGAAATGAAATGCAGTTGAATCTTGGAAATGTGTGGGATCATATTTGTTGGCATGTGCTAAAAAAAATCCTAACAAAAACTAAATCATATTATATTTCCATTTTACATTAGGATTGGCAGCCCATCAAAGCTAGTCAGAGCTGCAAGTGTGAGCGAGCTGCCTGCACCACGCAGACTTCGCTGGAAATGTACTCCAGAGATTCACAAACTCCTTGCTTCCTCTGCTGACAAACTCCAAAGGTCTGGGTCCAAATGTGATGTCTATACAATAAAAATATATGCTGTCAAATCTCAGCAGGATTTATTCTTATTTGCCCAGGCTGGTGAGAAATCTGGACATGAACGTCCACAAATTCTGTGATTATGGGAAAGAGTTCATCAAGAAGCAGAAAATGAGTCCAGATGCCTATATCCAGGTTGCTCTTCAGTTAGCCTACTACAGGTAAGAAGTACCCAAATAGTACAGTACTGATTCTCATACATCAAATAAACCTGGGCCTCAAACCTGTAGGGCCTTCTCTTTGTCTGACCTTCTAGATGTCATGGTAGACCAGTGTCGACCTATGAGAGCGCTTCCATTCGTCGCTTTCAGGAAGGTAGAGTGGACAACATTCGCTCAGCTACACCCGAAGCCCTGGCCTTTGTCAAAGCAATGACTAATGGGACGCTCAGCACAAGTGTAAGATGCTTCATTGTGGATTCTGTCCATGTTCAATGAATGCTGCTGCTGAGTGAAAACTCAGTCTGAATAATGTATTGAAACTGTCAGCTTTCTTTGCTTGTAACAGTGCGATTTAATCTTTCACTTCAGTTTGTGTCGATGTTCTTCACCATGAACAACTATGCTTGCTGTGAATAAAGGAGATTTAATAGCCTGGTATTGATTCTCAGTTGTTTACTTCTCCAGGATACAGAGAAGATGGAGATGTTACAAGGTGCCATAACTGCACAGACAAAATATACGATTCTGGTAACTACTCTCTAACCTCATCCACTGATACACATTACAATGTTGACTGCTTATTATACATTTTGTAGTCATAATTTGGTTGATGCTGAGCTTGGCAAAGTTTTTTCTCAATTACAACCAGCAATCTGTGCTTTTGAAAGCCTATTCCAACATTTTGAAAACATTTTATAGCTTTTTCAACTAAGATTTCCTTAATAGTGTACATACCGTATTCCTTATTATTTCTCTGGGGAGGATTTGTGCTACATTTCCTACATGAAATGTTTTGTTTGGTTTTTTTTACGAGTGAAGTCTAATTGATTGTTTGATTTATAATACACTAATATACTTATGCATTTTGTTTTTCAGGCTATCACAGGAATGGCAATAGACAATCACCTTCTAGGACTTCGTGAAATTGCACATGAACTGAGAATAGAGAAGCCAGAGATATTCAAAGACGAGGCCTATCTCATCAGTAATCAGTTCATTCTCTCTACAAGTCAGGTAACTGATTTTAAAACATTAAATGGACACAATACTTAAGCATCAATGTATTTGAGCAGCAGCAATTTTACAAATTAAGTTGACTTTATCTATTCAAAGGAGCACTGCTCAGCCTGTCAAAACACTTCAACAGTCTGAGGCTGTACGAGAGCTTTCTAAAGCTTGGAAACATAACCCAGATAATGTTTCGAACAGAAAGCCTGTGCTACTAACTGAAACTGAGTTAGGCATGAAAAGAATTGGGCACTGACAAGCCAGCCAAGGGGGCACGGGGGTGTGTGTGTGGTGGTGGTGGGGGTCTATTAGTTGCATTATGGAAAGTGTGGGGTCCAGCATCTTTGGAGCTTGAGCCATCCTCCAGACTAAAAGTCAGGATATCTTGACCTCAGCCATCTCAATTTTGACCATTCTTTTCTTGTGAGAGGCCCAATTTTATGAAAGTGCAGTACTAAATTGCTGGGGTGGCCCTGCTTGTGAGCACTATGAGCACATAGTGGACCTGTCTTGTTTCTCCTGTATATTGTTTAATAATGTGACACTAAACAGATGTTTTTTGATAAAATGCCACTTTCAGTCAATGTAGGTTTAATTTATAAAACTGACAGTTATCAAAATTTGCAACACACACCTGTCATAATAGTCTTATCTTAATCTTTGCAACTGCAGCAGTTTTTGTGTACATTAGTAAAACTATGAGTACATTAGTAACGCACTCCATTTTCCCTCAGGTCCCAACTACCGTTGAGATGTTCTGCTGCTACGGACCCGTGGTTCCAAACGGATATGGAGCGTGCTACAATCCTCAGTCAGACCACATTATCTTCTCTGTGGCTAGTTTCCGTGAGAGCCCACAGACAAGCTCAGCCGAATTTGTCAAGTGTGTGGTGCAGGGACTCCTGGACATGAGGGATCTGTGCAATAAATGCAACTGCAGCTCAAATCCAACCAAGCAAAGAAAGCTACAAACACTGGAGACACACACACAAACGGAAACAAACTGGCAAAGCAGAACAACACAGAGATCATCTGAATTGACAAAGAATCAGGAAAACCTGCCACAGGTTCTGGTGAAGACACCAGACCAGACTAAAGTTGAAGCTGAAACCCAGACTTTGTCACAGGGAGAGGCACAAGCTTTGAAGAATGGAAGTAAATCATAGGAAACTGTCAGTGCCGGTAAAAATAGTGGTGTTGTTGTGATTTTGTATGTTTTGTGGTGCAATAATGTCCTTCTCTTGAAGCAAACACAAAATACTCACTGTAACTGTGATACGAAATGTAATGTGAAGCTGTTGTGTCATATACAGTATTGTTAAATGTATTAAGTGCTGACAAACATCTAATCTACTGATACTTATAGAGAAAATTAGAGGTGTTTGTCATTTACATCTGCCATCACAAAAATATTCCAATATACAGCAGGAATTAAAATGTCTGTCAAAGTAGCTAATGTATGTAGATAAAATCTGAGACAAATTTGAGCTTTTGATTTGTTCTGCACCAAATCGAGTTGAATCAGCCAAAGAAAAGGATACATATATTGTTCGATGACAACCATCACAACATTTAAAGTTGGTGGAAAAGAGCAAACATTGAAATGGGGCGGGGGAGATACAAACACTCAAAAGTCTTTCTCCCTTGGCTTCATCACTTCTTTCTTAAAGCCTGTCAGTTAGTTTGACAGGGCAAAAGTAGTCTGTAAGTCATGACAAATGGCTGATCGTCTCAGTATATGTCAATTTGCAAACTGGCATGCTGCTTTTCAATGACTTTGTGACGATGATGGCACATTGTGACACTACATTCTCCTATGCAATTTCCATGTGTGCTGTTGTCATGAGTTGTCTACTGCACCAACAATACATGTGATATTACTAAAATATCTGCTCAAAAAAGTATCCTTTCATAAAATCATTAGACATTCCATTCATACCATAGGCTACTCTGTTCTATAATCTGGGACTGATGCTGTGTGCAGTAATAGACAAAAAGCAACTGTCTTTTTAGTTTATCAAAGAATGTTAAGTGTGATCAAACTTATATTTGTAAATTTATGAGCAGAATATCAATTACTTATTTTTGTATGATGTACCCATAGTGTTACAGTACGTTAATGCAAATTTGAAAAGAAAGTTTATGAAACTTACTAAGAGGTGATCACTGTGTTTATGACTGTCAAACTGTATTAATAGAGTATTGTTGAAGATTAAAGCAAAGAAACCAAAATAAATTTTAAAAACATCCCTTCATTTGGCTTTTTATATATCAATCATGTGTCTTGTGTTTTTTTGTTTTTTTTACTCTACTCAGATTGTGCTGATTATGAAATGATCAAAAATTAGCTTTCTTATTTACAAAGTCTAAATGCAGGCTATATTAACAGTTTTCACTCATACGAACAAAATGTAATCTTTTACCATAAACCTATGGCATGTACAATGCTGCTAGCACATTGTTGCCATTGATTTCTTTTTAACCCTGTGTTTACAAAAATCAAGCATGCCGAACCCATTAGCAGCTCCTGAATTACACTTACTGAAGAAATCTGATTGGGTGCAAGTATAAGGAAAGGCCACTGCTGATGGCTAACTTCTTGTTTTCATTTTTCGTTCGCAAAAGAAGGCAGTGTTAGCAACAGTTGCATTGTTTGTGAGTTACCCAGGTGACAGCAACAGCTAATGCCGCCTAACGCGCGAGTGACGCTTCGCTACGGACCTTATGAATCCGGCGGAGTTGTACGACACAGGCCGTTCCGCCTGCAGGGTCTCCAGGGTACGTCTCTTCCCCTTTAAATTGTCCTCTCCATTCCGCGTTGCTTCGGCCGAGGTCAAACACTGTCCGTCTAACATGTCTGCAGCCGCTCTGACGGCACGCGGACATCGGTGCACGTTGGAAGAGACGCGCGACTGGAACGTGGTGGAGCTCGTGGTCAACGGGGATACGGTCTTCACCTGTCACATAAAACAGCTGGAGTTTGGTGAGTTCGATGGACAGCAGAGACAACGTGTTTGCACAGTGGTGATGTTAACAGTCTGGCAACCTGTTGTGCTCTTACCCCGGAAGGTGGAGATGGAAAACTGGACCCAGTTTGCAAAGAAGCTGTTGCTGCTGTGGAGAATGCTTACTGAAGAGAACAGAGCCTGGCATTTCAATAAAAAACACATAAAACTATGTGCATAAATTTGAGTATTCGCGGATTTCTAAGTGAGATGAGTCAGCCATGTGTTGTACATCCTGTGCACTTTGAAGACGTGGAGGCAGCAGGGTACATAACATGATGCACAGGTGATAGATGAGAAATCAATGGGTAGACAAAAACAAATATTTGCCCCTTTCCCTGATACATGTGTTAACCTGTAAGTATTGCACCCATGTATTTGTTCCATTAAACCACAATTTTTTTTCTTCACACAAATAAAATGTCCAGAATCATCATCTAAACAACACGACCAATGTTATTGATCTTTATCAGATTTTATTGCATATGTCATTATTCCTACTATAAGTGCAACTCCATCAAGTTGTGCATTTGTTTCAGTACCCTCATGGATATTTGGATATGAATTTTCCATCAGTAAATTACAATATATAAACCTAAAAAGTCATTAAATATGTAAAATGATGTTTTTGTATGGCTAATGGTAAAATCATCCAGCTGTAAGAGGAAAAGGAAAACTACAGTATAGTTAAATGGGAGGCATAAACACAGAGTAGTAACTAACATCGCTTCTATTAAATACCTGGGGATTTTATTGTGACAACCAAGTTTCAATACTGCTCTCAAAGCATCCAAGGCTTTGCTGTGTTTGTGTGTGCGAGTCCCTCAGCCTCCAAAGAGGAAGCCGAGCCTTATGTCCTAAGTAGAAAACATGGCTGCAAGTCTCTGTGCCAGCTGTCTCTTGTCTCCTGGTGAAGCGAGGTGTGACAACAAATACACACTCCCTCACTAACAGCTAAAGTAGCCAAAACATATACAGGCAGTAAAGCTACTGATGTGTTTAATTTCAGAACAGTCTTCATGCCTGTGATATGTGATTCACATTCTTTGTTAAAGTACACCAGTGGGTGTATGTGTGCATCTCATGGCTTATGCTATTCATCTACAAAAAAAAAAATCAATACAATTGCAAATCATTACTATAAATATACACAAGTATTCTGCATAGCAGCAATGGACATATCTACAAAAAGCTACTGTAAAAACACTGATTGTCAGAAATCTGAATTTTACTGTGTAAAGGTTATTACGGGTAAAGTCTGCTGTTGCTACTTCACCGCTTGTCTACAGTACAGTGGGTGTTCAAGTGATAACGGCCCTATGGTGGATAGTGCTGTTTGAATAAAGTGCAAATTCTTCCAGTATCAGACTACATGATATCATCCCAAAACTGACTTGATTTCATCTAATAGTGGGCATGGCCATGTAATGGCAATAAGCACTGGCCACAACGATTCACTGTTTTGTCCCATGCATTACAGTGAAAGACAACTGCTTCTGCATATATAGGACATTTCATGGAAATATCAGTACATAAATTCAGTTTCTGCTTGTCCAGGTTACATCTGTAGTGTCGTCCATGCGGCTCCTGACACCAGAGTTGTTGCATGTCAAGTCTGCAACATGCAGTTTGACTTGGCTGGGATGTGACATGGCATATGTAGTCTCGCCCAAGTCAGAGCAGAATCATGATACCTTAATCTGACATTGTCTCCAAGAAAGCACAGTAAATGTTATGTAGCCTGTTTGAGGTATTAAGTTAATTTGTGTTGCAGACTTATCTTTCGTATAAGGTTATCAGGGGTTAAAATGATGTTCACTAACACCAGGTTATGCTCCAGAGAGTCACAAATCTATAAGAAATGTAAAACTGTGTCATGTGAAAACTTTGGTGGTTGGGTGGTCAAGCCTGCTTCTTATTCTAGATCTCCATTACAAGGCTTTCCCCTGGAAGGCGCTCAGGTTGAAAGCAGTGTCCATGAACCTTCTCAGCTCATTAAGGTGGGTGGACTTGTTCCCTGTAGCAGGCGCAGCTGCAGGGTCCCGTCCCACATACCTGGAAAATACACAAAAGGTTTCAATCCTTCCCCATATTTTCTTATACTGCCTCTGTCATGAACACATCCAGTGAGACCCTTACCAAATGGGCTTCTTATTGGCCACCACTGTGAGGAAACGTGGCCGTACATAATCATAGTAACCCATGTTTTTGTGCTCCTCCTGACACCACACCAGCTCGGCATTGGCATACCTCTCTGCCTCTGCTCTGACCAGGTCAAACGGGAATGGAGAGATCTGGCAAGAGGAGCCAAAGAATAAACAGAATTAGAAATGACAAAATTGCAAAACCCCCACTGCAACATCCACAGCGCATGACATGCTCAGATAGAGGAGAAGGAATAAGCACTTGTTCAAGTCTGACGATGGCAATGTCTCTTTCCAACTTTTGCTGTTTCCTCTCTTTGGCCAGTTCATAGTAGACTTTGCCAGTGCAGAAGATCACCCTCTTTACTTGGATGGGGCTTTGATTCGCAGGGCCCTCATCCGGAATCAGCCTCTTGAATTTAGTGCCTGCAGATATTGAATATGTTTGTGACCAGTGCACACCAACGTACTTTGTTGTCACATTTCACAGAGCTTAAGTAAAGCTTCACCTTTGGCAAGGTCATCAAAACTGGACCTGGCATCTGGGTGCCTCAGCAGAGATTTTGGAGTGAAAATAATCAGCTGTGGGAAAAAAAGAGAAAATGTTTCTGTCAGTGGCAAACAACAGATTGATTCTGTCATCCATGTCTTAATTGTGCACAGTGAAAAAACTGCAAAGATGAAAGTTTTTATCTCTTTTCACGCTAATTTGTTGCCACCATTTAGCATGCAACATCAGCATTGGGAAAACAAAACATTTCTTTAACAATCAAATAAATAAAACCCTTCGTGCTCACCCAACCAAGTCCAGAATTTCAGAGTTTTTCACAAAAAACAAACAATATTATCCCCTCTTGGCCCTCTCACTAATTTGCTCAGGAAGTATTTCTCTCATGCTTCGCAAAGCATTGCATTTATGTGCAACAGGGGATCAGTTAAGACATTCTCTGTGGCTGAAAACTGTGAGACTAAAAAAGAGCTGTGTGCATCCAAAAAAAACAAACACAACTTTACACCTGAACTAGTGCTACTTTAGGGGTTCAAAGTACTAAATAAGAAAAAACAGAAGCACATTTGTAGTGAATATGAGTTAGCTTAATATTATCATAGCTTACACATTTATGCAAACTATAAAATATTTTCTAAGCATGGTTGGGATATAGTATAGTAAGACTGAACCCCATTTTTTTCCTTTAATGTTTTCATATCATTATATGGCAAACTGGAGCTAAGCAAGACAGATAAAGTAAAAAGGGAAGGCACTTTTGCACTTAACCGGTTTTCTGAATGGCAGCAGGATCTGTCGTCTGAGCACATGACAGTAGTTAGCAGGCGTGGAGCAGTTGACCACAATCCAGTTACAGTCATACAGCTGCTGGACTTCAAAATCTCCACTGAACTCCTTTAAATAATAATAATAATTACAAAGAAAAGACAAATTTATTGATTCTGGAAACAAAGGTCTAGTTTCATGTACCCAAATTTATAAAGCGTTTGTTGCAGCAATGTTTTGCGAGTGCATCAGTGCACTGTATCCTTCATCCTCACTCTCTCTCTCTCTCTCTCTCTCTCTCACACACACACACACACACGACAGAGAATGATCATCCCTTAGTATGCTCCTACTAATAGTTTGATCAATATCCCATTTGAAGATGAATCTGGTGAGCTTTTGCTGAACCAGCCTGCTGTGGTTCCCTTATTTAGCGTTCCTGTGTATGAGCTGACCCCTTGGACCTGAGTTACTGCTGAATACGATACACCAGAGGCCACAATGAAGAGACGTTTAAGCTCTGGAGAAATTGGCCATCTTCACTTAAGTGGTCGTGACATTAGCAAAGCCATTAAAACAGGAGGCTGCTGGTTGTTAACTGCAGTTTCTCTGAACATCTATCATTAGGTAAGCATGTTCCTCAAAACTGGTAACCATTTGAGCCGCAATGTAAATTGTACATGTGAACACACAGGGAAGTGATCAGGGTCGTCTTTGCTCATCTGCAGAAAGCGCTCAGGTCGAGCTGATGAATGTTCAGGACCCTGAGGAGAAAAGACAAGAATAGGACGACACATAATGAATTTCAGGAAAAGACAATGTATATTCTAAAAATCCAAATTTCATCTGTAAATACAGAAAGACAGAATGAGATTCTGTTTTCTAAAGAACTAAAGCCTGGTTGACCTTCACTTCTCACCATTCCCTCCATCCCATGTGGCAACAGGAGGACAATGCCATTGTTGCGTACCCACTTGGCCTGGCCTGGGCTGATGAACTGGTCAATGATACACTGGGCTGTGTTGTGAAAATCTCCAAACTGGGCCTCCCATAGGATCAGAGCATTTGGACTTGCCATGGCAAAGCCAAGCTCAAAACCTGAAATCGCAGTTGTCATTATCTAACAGAGCCAGAAAATGACTTTCTATAGCACATATAGCCAGAGCTGCCTCAGTCGTACCTAGCACACCGTACTCTGATAAGGAGCTGTTGCAAACGGTGTAAGGAGCCTGTTTTGGCCACAGGTGGTTCATGGGAACACAGATATGTTTGTCCACCTCTTGGTCATGCAGGACATGATGACGGTGACTGCAAAGCATAAGAGAAGCAGACACAGAAAGAACTGAAAGGCTTCTATTTGCATATGGTATTTAGATGAATATTCTCATTTTTGATTATTATATAATATTATACTATTGATTATTTTTACAAAAAAATTCTATAAAGGGTAATATATTTAGATTTATATACAGATTAGAATTCCTTATTGATTACTACTTGAATAACTAATTATGCCATTACTAGTATTAGAAGGTATAACTACAGAGCAATACTGCAAAAATCGTCAGATTTCTCAGCTGTCTCAAATAATGCTTGTATAGGGTTATTTAAGGCAACTGGATTTTTTAAGGTGCTCAGTCTAGGGGGATACATATTAAACACACACACACACGCACACACTACAGCCTTTGCTTCAGCTCACAAAGACCCTCCATGAAAAGAACCCTCCTCTCTCCTGATCTTCAGCCAGCAAAAGGCCCAACAAGAGATGATGGGAGCAAAGAGCCAAGCGTTAACACGCTCTGCCAGTCCGCTCGCTCCCAGCTTAGGAATCAGCTTTGAAAACCAGCACGATCAGACAATCACTTAAACCCCTTTAACATCACTCTAATGACATCTACACACACTGACACACACACACACAGTGCTAGAGATTATGTCATTGTCAGACGGAAGAACTGCAGGAAATAACCAAAATCTATTGATTAAAATCTTGAATGTGATATATTACCTCCTACAAGACAATGATCATGTTTCCTGAGTCCTCTGAATAACATCACCCATAATTATGGACTAATGAGGGCACATAATGTACTACATAATTGTTTTGTTGCTTTCCTTGCTCCACATTTGCAGGATAAACACTTTCTCTTCAAGAAATCCTTTGAAGAAAGAGAAAAATCGAGAGCATCCAGCGTTAAGTGAGGCAGCACACGTGGTTTCATGTTGTATGTATGTATTTTCTCAATCTGCTCAAAAGACCCCCCAAAAAACTCACAAGAATGAGGTCTCCCTTTGGGATTGCCTCATGAACTGCATGCCCTCTTCTTTTCTTTCTGTTTTTTTTTTCCATATACAGTACACACACAAAAACACACACACATCCTCTGCCTGGGGGCCCCATTAGTCAGGGAAAGGGGCACACCGTTCAGCGCATGCAATCCACCCAAACACGACGACTGAATCCATTAGTCCACGCTGCTACGTACATCACAGAAACACAAGCAGGCCCACTCAACTGTAACATGCCAATATGCTCAGCCCTTAAGATGGGAAACAGAGGAGTGGGGGATGAAAAAGTGAAGGGGGAGGAAAGAAAAATGTAGTAAGCGGAGGTACAATGGAAAAGAAAGGTACACATAGGGTCAAATGTAGAATAAACAACGGGTGATACAGAGGTGAAGAGGGTATGTGCTGTTTGACTGCTGTCACTGTTTTGCAGGCATGGCAATCTGCCCCACTGAAGGGGACAGTGGAATGGGCCCAGTGGTAAACGTGAGGCAAAAAAAAGCCCCGTAGCCTCTGGTTAGTTAGTGTGATGTATGTCGCTGTGAGCCGGAGGGGGGGGGGTGTCAATAAAGATGGGCTGGTGGAGAAATGATAGGGGACAGATGAGACAGGCGCAGTGAGAGGGAGAGCTGGTTTCATTCATGTGTCACTCGTCCCCTTCCAAACCATGACAACACCATGTGGGCTTCACAGACCCCAGGAGACCGTGCTGACGTCTTCTGTCTGACAGACTCTCTGTGCCGTCCACCCCCACGCCAGCCCCAAAACCCAATTACTTAATTCACAATCTTTATGAGAGCGTTTCTTTTACCCTTTAACTCAGGTCGTGCACACTGACCCTGACGTACCCAACAAATATGCCAGTTGATTTTAAAGTAGTACATTTTGGGCAATCTCAAGTTAAGAGTCATTGCAGAATTGGATGACACAGTATTAAGGACATTTTCCAATATCAACATAACCTCAGTGGCCACTTCAACATTTACAAAGATAATAATGTTCAGTTTTGATTGAGGTGTGTCAATTTATCAATATCGTTATTACTGATGTTGAAGTTAAATATGTATGTATATATATAATATGGTTGATAAAAGTTGAAAAACAATGATACTGACTTATCACCCAGCCTGAGTATGTTAAAGGTTAGATGAAAGATAAAGTTAATTTTGAGATCAGTATGTGAGCTCATTCAGTATGAGGAGGAACTCTACAAGGACTTCCAAGCTATAAAACTCAAGGTGCTAAAAAAAAAAAATCAATCAATTTAAAACATTTTATAATGGACAAGGACATTGATACAAATGTACAGAGGTATAGAGGTTTAAAAAGATTTATATGAAATCTTGCAGAAGCAACAGCGAGTCTTCGGTTGTGTTGGCGTGGACTCACCTAAAAGTGCCCCGCTCTACATCCTGCCCACTGAGTCGCACATGAACGCCGTCTTTGAGAAGGGAGCCAAAGGCCATGTACTCTCCTAGAGCCCAGTCCATCTGCCGATTCTTCACCAGGTCAGCTCGACCGCGCAGGATACGAGACACACCTGGTGAACACACACACACGGGGGGATCACTGGAGAAGGGGGTGTGCAATGCTATGGAATGATGTGCTGTAAAATAAACATTGAAAACCTTTGTGGCAGTCTTAATTACTATTGTGTGAATAATATCAGCTATGTAGCCCACAAACCTGATGTTAGGAAAGGATGTGTGAGCTGTCTAAAATGATTTATAACTATTTTTTAAAAGGTAATGTCCAAAAATAATGAAGTGACTGTGCCGCAGTGGTTTGTTTCACAAACTCTTAGCATATTAGTCATTGGGCATGCAGCCTATACTGCAGTAAAGTGTGCTCCTCTGTCATTGTGTCAGTTTTGAGCAAAGTATTAGTTAGTAGTGGTTACTTAAATGCTCGGCTATCCTGCACAGAGCAGCTATACTCACCAGGGTGGATCTTAAAGTCTTCCAGAGGCACTGAGCTGGCGGTCTGGCCAATGTGCTGCAGAACCTGCTCCTCAAGTCCAGTTGAGACATGACTCACGCTCTTGGGCTCTCCCTCTGCTGTGAAGAAACCTACAAAGAGACAGCTTCACTCCAGCAGGAGCAGAAAGTATTCACAGGGAAAGAGGAAAACCTTTAAAAGCAAAGGCACAATTTACCTGGCCAGGGCGAGTCGAGCCAGTGTCGGATGTGTAGGATCTTTTCATCCTTGGAGCTGGCGTATGCCTCCTCACATATCTTGTCATATTTGGCGACTTCTTCCTGCACACCACATTTGGCATTGTGAAACAGGGGCAATGAAAAATGCCACATATTAACTGATGCGAAATTTGTTTAATTAAGGGACTACAGCTGACTAACCAAAACTGTGTGTAGCTGAGACAGAGACAAAGAGACTGAGAAAGAGAGAGTGATTAGAGAAGGAGGAAAGTCTGCACCAGCAGTAATGGTTCTGCCTTGCAATATTACAAATGGGGCTTTTGCAAGACTCCAAACAGCAGGCCACACAACAGAAAACAATGTCCATCAAAAGTCAAGCGCTAACACACCACAGAGGTGCTGCAGTATTTTTATGACATGTGGAATAAAAAAAACGGTCAGAATGGATGTTACGATCAAAGCTTCTGTTTGGGATGAAGAACTTGAGCAATTCTATTGAATGGCACTAGAATCTGAGGTATACTTCAGCTTCATTGAGCAATATATACTCTCTGTGAGGAATTGTGAGGCTAGGTGATTGAACGGCGTCTGTAAATTGAAACTCAAATACAGCAGTGCTGGCACAACATATTTACTCGAAGGCTGGGGTAATATCTAAGCGTGATTTAATGCGGGGAGTCCAGCGGAAGGCGATAGCAAATAAAACAGTATACAGTAGCAGCTCCGTATATTTAACGAGAGCAAACGGCGTTAGATCACAAACCTCAAATTCCTGCAATGTCACCACTCCCTCAGCAATGAGCTTGTCAGAGTACTTTTTCAGCACATGCTCCTGTCGGCGGATCTGTTTGTACATCAGCGGCTGGGTGAACATTGGCTCGTCCATCTCATTATGTCCAAACCGTCTGTAACAGACCTGTGAAAACACACATACACCTTAAACAACCGAAGATATGGCTTAATGTGTTGCTGTAAATCCATTAAGGCTCGACTGTGACTGACCAAGTCAATGACGACATCCTTGTTGAAGGTGGTCCTCCACTCTGCAGCCACCCGACACACGTACATGACAGCCTCTGGGTCATCTGCATTCACGTGGAAGATGGGCGCGTTGACCACCCGAGCCACATCGGTGGGGTAGGGAGAGGAGCGGGCAACTCGAGGGTCTGTGGTGAAGCCAATCTGGGAGGGAACAATCAGGTGCTAAACATGATAACGTCTTGCAATCAGAGCCTATGATCAAAATGAGTGCAATAATGTGTTCCACTGAGAACAGCTCACTTTGCTAGTTTATAATTACAATTTGCTTGTCATCATTATTTTAACACAATTGTGTAAAGAAATTGTAGCATTTGTAGTAATTACATCTATAAGATTAATATTATTAGAAATAGTATGAGTAATGCTGCTCTAATTGTTGGCATGTGAGCAAACAATAAAAGATCTGCATTCCGGTAAACGTCCCGGGTCACGTCATGTCGACACTGATCTTTCCAGTACCTGATTATTGACCACCACATGGATCGTACCATGTGTTGTGTAGGAGGGGAGCTCGCTTAAGTGGAACGTCTCATACACAACTCCTTGTCCGGCGAAAGCAGCGTCACCATGCATCAGGATGGACATGACCTGGAAAAATCACACCACAGACTCAGTAGGAAGGAGAACCTTGTCTTTATGTTTCCAAAACTTAAATTTAGTCAGCATGTTCCTGGTATAATAACCATTACCTTCTTTCCCTGAGTGTCTCCTCTGTAGAACTGCTCAGCTTTGGCCTTGCCCTGAACCACAGGATCCACAGCCTCCAAGTGGGAGGGGTTTGCCATGAGCGACAGCGTGATATTCTTGTCTGTCTCACGGTTGATCCTCTCGTGGTACATCCCAAGGTGGTATTTGACATCTCCTGAACCCTACCAGCATGGACATGGAGATTAAATAAAGCATCAGTCGTCTCTCCAAAATGCGCTTCTCCACGTTCTCCACATGGTCACAATATTAACGGATTCCTCACCTCATCGGTGGCTTCTAACTTGGGGTCGAACTGGCAGAAGATTTGATCAAGGTCCTTGCGGATCACATTAGCGAGGACATTCAGCCGACCCCTGATAATATAGTTCACAGGGTCTACATCAGACGTGGGAGGAATAATTGAATGCACAGACTGAACTGAGAGGTGACAGAAGGCGTTGTATACATTACCGATGAGGCATCCCCATAATCACACTGTCGATGCCTGCAGCACTCGATTTGTCAATGATGGTTTTAAGGGCAGGGATGAGCACTTCACAGCCCTCTAGACCAAAGCGTTTCTCTGATGACCACTTCCTGGCCAGGAAGTCCTCAAATCTTAACATAAAAAAAGATTTTAGTGTCTAACAATTAAGAAATAGGGTTCATAACTTTTAACTTTTATGGTTCTACATTTGGTACAACATTATGAAGTATTTATTTATGTCTATACCCCTCTGGGTGAATAGGAAATTAAAATATATTAATTTACTCGACTATTACATTATCACAAAGGAATCAATAAGTCACAGGAGAAGAATATCCACACTAACAACAGGCAGATCCCTTCCAGGAACCTTTAGTTACCTCAAAGATCATTTATCAAAGATAAAAATGAGCTCACATGAAGAATAGGTAGTTTATCTGTCCAAATACTTTTTTTTTTTTTTTTAAATGGTATGTGGGTCCGTGATGTGAGCTATAACTAAAAGTGATGTATCATTCATAGATCAAAGTGTAAGCTGGAAAATGTTTACTCGCTGCTGACCGTGTGGATCGGATCAGGCGGGCGAGCAAAGTTCTCTTCTCAGCGTTAGTGAATCGCATGATTCCCGGTGTCTCAAATTTCCGACGTATCCACTGACACTGGTCCACATTGTTAATGAACATGAATTCGACTCCTATGTGACCACAGTAGGATGTCTGAAAAAAAGGTAGGGTGGTACAGTGTCATGGGACTGGATTTCCCTCATCGTTAGAAGAAAATGCATGGGCACAAACGAGACAAACACAATACCTCTAGTCTGCGTATGATTTCTTTCAGGGGAAGAGTGGTCTTTTCTCCTCCGATGAAGGTGGTAGGGGGCAACTGGAAGCTTCTATCCAAGTCAGACTCTTCAAGGCCATAGAAACCTATGACACACCACATATAGTACTGTATATCCACCACGTACCATGCCCTCTGTGTCATCTCCTTCAATTACATTCTCCTTAATTTATATTAACTCTATTTATTTAGTCAAACTGAGCCGTTACAGTCAAATTGTTTTATATACCTCACTGTAGAGGAAAGACTATAAGTTTATTAGTTTGCTGTTGGTAGGGAGCACTATTGTAATTCAATTCAACAGTGTTTAAGAAAATTGTAAAGATTATAACCAAACAAAATTTAAAACAATTAGATTATTTGATTTTTTAGTAGCTCAAACAATTTTGACAATGGATTAATAGTTTAAGGCATTTATTCAGCATACATATCAAACACTTTTACTTTCAGCTTCTCAAAAGGGAGTATTTACTAATTAATCTGTTTTATGAAAGTGTAAACAAGCAATCTGAAGAGGTCACCTCGGGCTCTGGGAAATTGTGATGGATATTTTTCTCATTTTATACACTAAGTGATTAACTGATCTATCAAAATATAATAACCAAAAGATTAATTGATTATGAAAATTAGCATTAGCTGCAGCTCTAAAGTCAGAGCACAGTCCTGCACTGAATTAACTGACAAAATTCATAGTTTTAAGCAGAGCTGATTGATTTGATGGCAAAAACTGTGAAAATAAAGCTTGGGTAGAAAATAAAAACTATTAGCCGGTATGAATTTGTAGAGAGAAAGGCAGCAGGACCTGCAGAGATGTGGCGTCAGTATCTGCACCACACACAGGTTTCTGTTCTGACAAAGCCCACCTGAGAGAACTGGTCGAGCTCAAGACCGCAAGCAACATAAGAGGAGACAGGTGCAAATCATATTAGGAACCCAGCAAAGACAAAGGGGGGGACAGGAATAGACTCTTGTACTATCAGCTGACCAAATGAGGGGCCACAGAGGCTGTCATTAGCTTTCATTAAGGAGCTGTAGCCCTGGTGACACTACATAATGCAACGCTATGTCCTGACACACACTGATCACTGATAACAGCAGAAACAATGTCTCTCTCTCTCTCTCTCTCTCTCTCTCTCTCTCTCTCTCTCTTTACTAGCTATTACTGTAAACTTCGATCGCTGTCTGTGGCCGCCCCGCATCTTTCGACCCTCAGTCCGCTAAATGAAATGGAGAATGACAAGAGTCCAGCCCTGAGATTAATGACAGCATTAGGCTGACCAACCCGTATATGGACTTGGCAGAGAATGCAATGGGATCTTTTGTACTGGAATACTGCTAACGCTCTTGGGTCTGATGGGTTATGCAACCCTGGATCAGGGATATGTGTGTAATACATGTATAGATGTGCAGGAAAAACACCAATCGGATATTTATAAGGAAGATAAGTTAATTGGAAGAGAGGCCTTCTATAGTGGGAATCTCATCAGCATATACCATATACTGCCCGCTCCATATTTCTTTAATTAGGAAAGGAGACTATAAGGAGGAACCATGTCCCCCTTATTTATAAAGTCTAACACAGAAAATGTATAATTAGACTTGCAGTTGGATACATCCTTGTATCTCTAGGCAGTTATTCAAGAATAAAAAATTACAATGAAAAACTATGAAAAGAATGTACTAAGGACAACAACATCATCAGAAGAAATATTACTCTTTTCAAATTTTTCATATTGGTAGGTGTTTGTTATGTGCAGGAGTTGCAAGGCTCACCTAATTTGTCGATGGTGGTGATCAGGTCGGAGGGAACAAAGGAGTCCAGGTCAGCATCCAGGATTCCCAGGGGGTCTAACTGGGCTACATGGTGACCACGAATCTACTCAGAGAGAGGTAACGATGGGAGTGATAAGAAGAGATGGAGAGAATGAAAAAAAGAAAAAGTCACTGGAGAGGAAAAAAGAAAGAGAAAATTTGGCAAGGGGCTGCTGCCATCGTGATGATGACTATAAACAGCTGGGGAATAAGCTAACACTCAGTTATAGGTCAACCTCTCTGAGAAAAAAGCCCCCTGGGTGTGCAATGTACGTGCAAATGTGTTCACATTCCCACCTGGGCTTTGACAAGCTGGGAATAAAAGTGACGCCTGTGCCAAAACACAGAATTTAATAAATCCCTCGGATAGTTCCTCGAATTAATTTGAGGGCAAGATGAAATGTTGCCACCTGTTTTATTTAAATAGTCTCTTTGATATTTCCATTTGCAAAAAGCAGCTAGGGTAAAGTAGGTTAGACTTAATCTACCAGTTTGCATAACCTTGTGCAGTGACAAACAAATTGTATATTCCTTTTAATAAGATACACAGAGTAAACAGCTATCATTGCCAATTGCAACTGTTTTGGCAAGCTGATTTTGTTTGATGCATTTTTCACCCTCACACACACACACGCACATCAGAGGTACAAATAGTCAGACAGTTTTGGCTCAAGGCAAATGACATCTTAATTTTGCACAAACACTGCTTTATGATTTAAATGAGGTTGAGTTATGTGATCAATATTTGAATTTGTAAATAACATAAATTATTCCACTGAAAACAGATGTGTGTACTACGTGCCTCTGACACTGTGTGTGTGTGTGTGTGTGTGTGTGTGTGTGTGTGTGTGCGCTCCTAACAGCTGGGCCGGGTGAGTGTGGTGTACCTGGTAGGCTCTAATGAGAGTGTGCACAGCCAGGTGGTCCTCCACCACTTTCTGTGCCATGTCTGAGGAGTGGGACATCACTCGGCCCTGGAGCAGAGCAGAGGGGCGTCTCTTGCCCGCCTCGCCAGGCGGACTGGAGGCCTGGATGTTACGGAAGAACGCATCCCAAGACTAGAAGACAGAGAAAGACTGACAAAGACAGATCCAGCGGAGACATGCAGGTCCAGCTCAAGTCTGGACAAAAGGTTTCCCTGCTGCTTAGTGACTAAATTATTTGATTACTTGTAATCCAGCTGTTAAGACAACTCTGTTTCCAGGAGTGCTGTACAGTGCCCCCTATCATCATTTCCATTCATGGGCAAAAAAGCTTATATCTTAATTGTTACCTCATGGACGTTTTTATGATCCTCCAGCCAGGCCAAGTACATCTCCTCCACATAGCTGGAGCTGCTCGCCACTGCTGCGAGAGAAGGCGAAGCACCAGAGGTGCAGCTTCTGCGGGCCTCAGCCCAGCCCCGGGCCGTGCCTCCTCCACACCCTCGCAGCCGAGCACACCCGCCCCTCAGCACACCCGCTAACGCCCGAAACTGACTCATGGCTATTGAGAGAAACTGCAAAAAGGAAATTGGGTTTTGGAGACAATTAAATTAGCTCTTCAAATCCACATCTGGGTTGTTGTTTCATTTATCAAAACGCGGAAAGGCATACATTAATTGGTTGGACGTCACAGTTTTATCACCAATCATCCGCTGAACGAGAGATTTCTTGAATGTCACACGTCAAAAAATATTTCAGCTGCACAGACTGATTGTAGGTTTTGCACGGAGCGCATAACGGACTATAAAAGACTATAATTGCGAACAGAAACGTTACTGAAGAAATGACCTTTTCAAGTGTAAGCCCACATTTCAAATATAATTTCCACTGATCGACGCAGCACACGTTTGATGTACAAACCACTGCCAGACCGATGCTGAAACGGCCCGCGCTTCTGTTTCTGCGCAAAGTCCCCCCAGCTGCAAGGAAAAGCGCGTCACCGCGAACAGTCCAACCAAGTATCGTGGTCTACGGCTGCAGTTGGCTCTTACCAGCTCCTACAAACTTCCTCACCTTTTCCTACGGGACGCTTTACCGTTTGCTTCTGGCTACAGCGCCGACATCGGTGCCAAAACATCGCCTGTGTCATTCTGGGTGTGCTACTGTGTTACCCGCGCCACTAATCCCTCAACGTCAACACAAATCCTCATAATCTCTTCTCGTCTCCGAAATTGCAAACGCGCGGTGTAACGGGCAAAAAAGGACAGTGTTGTTGTTTTTTTTGAAATTATTACCTATGCTTTATTACTCCAAATTACAGTTACCTTAGACCGCACCGCTCTTTGACTCTATTGGCATCGCCGAATGGTGCAAGTAGGACAGGTATCAGTGAAGGTGACACAGATCCCGGAGCAGCAGCGGCGGCGTCTTGACACGCCCCCTTTAACGTGTCAGATGGCGCTTCCTCTGAAAAAGCCTGCTGCTGCACCAGAAGGTGCCAGTGCTGCTTGGTTACAACCAAACAACACCCAGCCCGGGAACAGTGAGTGAGGAAAACAATCATCTAATTAAATTACATTTTAAATACCGTATATATCAGGAATCAGTTCATAATGGTCCAGTTTGTGGTGTTTTTTTATTACAGCAATTAGTTTCTTTAATTAGTATATTTTAATCCTGTCACCTCAAATACGAGCCCTGTGCACGCACGTTTTCCCCTCCAAGTGACATCAGAAATATGTCTCCCCGTGTTAATTATATTAGACAATTAAAGTTTTATAAAGGCTGAGCATGAGTCATTTGAGCAAGTGGTTTCAGATTGATGGGCTTCTACCTTGAGTGGCTTAAGCAATGAGATAATTGCCACCACCACCCCTCTCCTCCTCATCTAGATTTTCATCATTCATATACTTGCCAGCACAGGAGGAACAGTATTATCCATCATGACAAACACGCACTGAAAGAGAGCGGGTGGGGGTGTGGAGTGGGCACGGCATGTGGATCCGTACCAGACAGAATAGCTTAGGTCTTAGTGTCAGGCCTCTCCTTTCAACGACTCAAAATTGTCTAATTCAAGCACCTGGCTATTTATTTACAAGCACCACAGCATACTGTATATAACACAGCAGTGTTTTCACCTACAGCAGTGATATATTTACTATGATTTTATTGTAAAAAAAACCCCCGAAAAAAACAAAACCCAAACACAATAATGTTGAGTGTTTCCACAAAGAGAGTTCTTCCTTTTCCACGATTTGCATTTATGTTTGGGTGCTGCTCTCCACCTGACCTGGAGAACGCAGGGTCAGGCAATTATGAACTGAAATGCCATTTTGCTGTAGTGGTGTTAATGCCTGACAGAGATGGAGTGAAGATCAGTTGCTTTCTGGCGTTTTATTAATGGTGTTCGTCAGGGAAAAGACCTGTGTCGCTGGGTAACGGGGCTTGGTGTTAAATTACATCCTGTTTAGAATAATTACATCACTATACAGGGCAAGACTGGACCTGCTGTCTGGGGTTTGAAACATGTTTGTGTGGGGGGGAAATGGGGGGAAATGTTTGACTACAGTTATTCATTTGTAGGACTTACTTATCACAGCCAATGTTCAGTGTCCAAATAGATGTTTGATTTAGTTCAAGAAGCACCAGTAGCCTAAATAAAAGTTCATGTCCAGGTGACTCAGGCATCAACAGTCAGGTCTGCCAAACCAAACTGACTGTGTGCAGGAGTCCACGGCTCATTTGGTCAATGCCAGGCTTGGTGCAAAGAGCAGGAGAAGCAGATAAGGTGTAATCCACTTACCCAAACCAAGCCTACACACCATTTATGGAAGTTCACGTCACAAGGCTATTTAGGAGCCCTAATTCATCTAATAAAGCATGTTTGGAGGTGGAATTAAATTTGCCTTGGCAGCCCGTGGTGCACGTGCTATCACAAAAATCAATCACATTTGAAATGATTGAATAATGTATGATTTCATTAAAGAAAGACAAGGTTACAAACATATGTATAAGAAAAGGAAACTGACGAAGGCAACTGTCCTGCAATAAAAATCTGTTCTTTTTTGATGATCTATAAAAAATTAAGTCATCCAAATGTAAAGGAACTACATACTGAGAGAACTGCAAAATGGAGTCTTTGTATAATTTCTAGTTAACCATAAAATAGTTGGTTTATTGAAGTTAATGGTGCCCAGAGGATTTTGTTAAGGTTTTGCTTGTGCTGTACTGATCTTTTGGTCATTTGTCAGTAAATCACACTTATTTGAGTTGAGAAAATACAATTTTAACAGGGTATACTTTAATTAAGAAATTATAGTAAAAAGAGTACAACCTAAAAACCTAAAGTACAGTACTAGGCAATACATTTACAACCTTAAATCTGTTTATGAATCCACTGTTAAATAAAACCCACACTGTCAGTCTGGAAGTACAGTAAATAATAATAATATTAATTATAATAATAATAAAAAAGCATGTAATCACATCCCTAAAGTTAATGTCAAGTAAAAACATTAACAAAAATATTTTGCGTGCAATTGTTTATCTGCTCCCCTCTTTATTTGTAGATACAGTATCAATACTGTGCTTAACACTGAATATATGTGACCATGGTTAAATTACTCAGAATAGAATCAGTGGCCTAAAATGACAATAACCATAAATATTAGTTTCATCTGAGATGATTCTCATATCAGTGACCATTTTATCGACTATTTTCCACTGGTTTCAATATAAACCTTGAGGACAATATGCGTGTTTAACTTCGACATCCTCAGGGGATATAACAGAGCAGCATATGTTTGTAGAATACTTGATAAATAAATGTTACCCATGCATAGACTACAGTATGGCATCTAACCATCTCTCTGCATTCAGGAATCTCACCACAGCCTGGGTATGGGAAACGGAGAAGCCAACTCGTCCAAAAACAAAGTAGTAAATCCAATATAAGACAAGATAACCAGGGAGGATTATCATGTCCTGGATTATCAATAAGGAAATGTGTCCACAACCATGCATATGATGACTATTTGGCCATTTTTGTAAATAGTATGTATGAACAAAAGAAAAAAGATTCCACATCACATTTTGTCTAAAGAAAGGCCTAACAGCAACCAGGATTTACTATTGCTTTAAATCTCTGAAACATTTCACCACATTCGGTGGCAGACTACAGGGCTCCTATAATAATACCACCAGTGAGAAAGGCAAAACTGTGTTTTAGTAGTTTGCGTGTTGGGATCACAAACCTAAAGGGAGTGTGTGTGTGTGTGTGAGTGAGTGAGTGAGAGAGTGAGAGTGAGAGAGAGAGAGAGATAAAGAAGTGATTGTAAGCACAAGACTGAGAGCACACTGAGGTTTTTGAACCTGGAGTCTCTGTTTCACAAAGATGGGGGAAGGGAGGTGAAGGCTGCAGCTCTCCACCTGTTAATGACAGTCCAACGTTACAGGCGGCACCCCAGCGTCCCTGGTGGAGTCTGTGGTGTCGGCGGTTGCGACGAAGAGACCTTCTCATAGATGAAACTGTAGAGGCTGACATCAGGTCGAGACGTGCGGCAATTCTTACACACCACACTGGAGTACTGGTTCAAAAGGCTGTACAACTGCCCTGGAAGGAAAAAGTAAGGTGGTGGCGGGACAGATAGGGAGCAGATGGTGCAGGGGGTCAAGAGGAGGAAGAAATATGGAGGGAGATAAAACAGGATTTGAGAGAAGTACCCAAAAACGATAAATGAGTAGACAGTCGAAGAACAAGCAACAGAGACTGAAATTGTAAGAGGAAAAAAAAAAGCACTAAGAAATACGAAAGCGTGTTTGGGCTCATTTATAAATCAAGCGCACATACACACGCACACAGGCTGTGAGCTTTTTCTCTGTAGCTCCACTTTAGGAAATGGATGGCTGGAGGGGGAATTTCTCTGAAAGGCTTCAATAAATGTCAGCGGAAGAAAAATGAAAAGAGGGGGAGGGGAGAGGCTGGGGTCAGTTCAGGCAGTAATCCACTCTGTGGCTGAGGCTGAATGGATGGGGCTTGTGAGCGGAGATGGCCCATAAGGTGGAATATCTTAACATACAGATGGACGACGGCGTGTTATTTATGCGCACTGTCCCTGCGACGACGCCAACGGGGATAACCTCCACGTGCTGTACGAGCCTCAAGAGCAGACACAATCTTAACAGTGGCTGATATCATCACCATCCCTGCTCATTATGTAATCTACCTTTTTTGGGTTGTTTTGGTTGAAAAAAAAAAAAATTGGTTTTGCGAGCCAGCCTTACCGACTGTGACTTTCCTCTCAGTGAGGAAAGTGTGCATTTCGTGAACGTCTCTCATGAGCTGAGCGTCTCCAAAGGTGAAGTAAGCCACGTCTCTTCCGGCTTCGGCTGCAGCCATCAACTGAATGAGTGCTGCAAGAGAGGAGGCGAAAGCTGAGAGGAAATTCAGGCAGCAGTACTACGCATCAGCTTCAGAGCAAAGTCATAAACGTGTAATTGACCACTGAAAATAACTAAGTGATTGGTCAATAAGCCAGATAAGGTGCCGCTTCTGGCATAAAAGAACACGAGCAACAGAGGCCATTTGTATCAGAGGAGTAAATAATCAACCACTGGTAGCATAGCCTCATAAACTGTGCTCAATCTTTTAGCCCTTGCAAATTAGGTCTTAAGACTTTTAAATATTTAATAGAATGGATATTGATTTCAGATTAATGAACACACAAAGCAAACCATCATTTGCAAACGGTCCGTAATCTTTACAACAACACAGCAGCTTGGTCTTATGTAACTACCACATCTCTAGTCAGCTGCGGGACTTTAATGTAAAACACAGTTATTGCCTTCTAAAAATACCGGCTCGGCTAATTCCAGGGGTAATGGGCGGGGGTCCCCAGAAGCTAATATCACCCTCGGGGACTTTCTCTCAAGTCCAGTGGGTCTATTCATAGCATGCTGCGGAGGATATTAACACCTTCAGTTCTACATTAAACCAAACACAAACATATCAGCGTTGCTCCAGCCTCAGAAAAAACATCTGCATTCATAATACAGTGTGGAGACGTGTTTTCCACACAGCACAGGCTTCATGAATCCACAGGCAGCAGATACTCTTTAGTAACAAGTGGTATGATACGTGTGAGCTGAACTGAAGTTAATGAAAATGTGTTACATTCTGACTAGAAATACAACTAGCAAAAATTTGCAGTGTGGTGTACTCAAGGGGACAGCAAGAGGCCCCTGCTCATGAAGAGTGAT
The DNA here is from genome assembly GCA_016785225.1 of Psettodes erumei. NCBI lineage: Eukaryota > Metazoa > Chordata > Actinopteri > Pleuronectiformes > Psettodidae > Psettodes > Psettodes erumei. Next base: position 288,620 of record JAFBJZ010000001.1, on the reverse strand, counting down.
GTTGCGTAAGCCTGCAGAGACCTGCATCAGCCTGGATTTATGGCGTCCCTTCCCCTTAATCAATCGCCCTTTTAATGGAAAACATAAATGTGTGTCAAGTGATCAATAAGGCGAGGGAAGGAACGGTTGAGTGACACCCTGGGAGAGCTACTAATTGACCAGAGGAGTTTGAGACTGCGACTGTGTCGTACAGCGCGACAGCTGACTGCCCTTCAGCGGCGGCCTCAGCGGCTGGGACAAGTAGTGCAGATGAAGGGATGATCTTGTCTCAGCCACTGACATGTAGCTGCTGCTTGAGAATCCAGACTTACAACTTTAAAAAAGTGAATATGACGCATTTACAGTGCAGTTTTACCATTTCAGCTCCTGTATATGGAAAAGCGTTGATGTCCATGTTGCTACACAAAGTCTTTTATTGGGATGCATGTTTTTATCTCAGCTGGTGATACCTTTGAGCCGTGTGTCTCCACCAAATGCCCCACAACCCCAGTTGCCTGTGGCTACTGCAGACAGGTGCTTGTTGTTGGCATTATTACAGAAGAATCCACAGTAGGCCTGGGATGAATGCATAGAGAGTAGGAGGAAGTTAAGATGGGGAAGAAAAAGACAAAGAGAAATATTTTTTAAATGTATTTTCTATGTTCTCTTTGTACAATGTATTAGAACATAAAATCAAATAAACACTGGGTTTTGTAGTTTGTGCAGACATAGAAAAGCAAGTGTAACAATGTTTAAGTGCAAGGCTCAGGCAGGAACATACGCAGTACTATACTGCATACTGGTGCCTAATACTTTGCCAAATTCTTCAGCAGAAAAAAAAATGTAGTAAATGATAGTACCACTGCCATTAAGCAGTGTCATGAGTAGGGTCACAAAAGCTGTCAGTAGCCCTGAGGTAAATCCAATGTTGTTACAGATCACAGAGCCTTTAATTAACATCTTTGCAGGTGGTACCTTGAGCTGTTAGTCTAAAACAACATAATGTCAAGTCTGTCATGTATGGTGTTATCCTGTCGTCCACTACTGACAACATCTGCTGGAATAGGCACACAATAGGTACGAACTAATTCTATTTTCCTCCATCACTGTGCGAACACAGACGGGGACGTCTCTCTCGCACCTTGTTGAGTTCCCTGGACATCTTCTCGGGGAGAAACTGTTCTAAGAAGTGCCTGTATTTGAGAGCATCGATGGCCACAATCTCTGTACATCGTCTCTGCCAGTCGTCCCTGGAAATGAGAGAAAAGCAATGAGAGGGATGGAACGTGACTTCTCGATCTTCCCGGCTTTCCCCCAACAATTTTCAAGCTGCATTAAAGATTTGAAGTTTGATATATAAAAAATAGAGGGGAAGAAAATTTGAAATTTAACTAAAAAAACGATTACCTGGGAGTTTCATCCTTGTAGCTGTCCTTCCATTTGTAACTTTCGGCATAACCAGAATATTTACTGTACTGTTCAGTGCCTGCAGAACAAGAAAGTCCAAGACACAAGAATGACATGACCCAGTATTCAGCAGTCAGCGGCACACAGTGGGCCTAAATCTGTTTCAGCGCCTTATTCCTAAAATCAAATTTAGTGCTTTCTGTGCTCCCCATGTGAGTACACAGTATCAGCTTGTATTGGATTGTCATAAATAAAGGCCACTGATTTAATAGGTAATCCGCTTTGGGGTTTGAAATGAAAAGCTTTCAGCCATAATAAGAAGCAATGGTTGGAACAGAAGAAGCTAACCTTGGCCACATATGCAAAAATTCACTTCTGTTACCAAGACAGTAGCCCTTTTATTACTTCTGTAACGTACTCAGTCAGAGCTGGAAAGGTTTCATCATTCGTCACTGCAAATACAGCTGCGCTCACTTGTGAAAATGATGCCTATTAAAGTCTCCATACATTATGCATCAGGTATGAGGTGGTTACACAGCATTTCAAGGAAGAGTAGGAGTTAAATGTGAGCAACAAAGCCTTTGAGGAGCGACTGTATGCACTGGCAGACTTAAGTGGCTGCCAGCAGAGTGGGGGAGATGTGTAGATAAGCTCACAATGACCAAAATAAGTAGTTCAAAAGCAATGCCAAATGTCTGTCTTTAGCATGTTTCTTGAAATACAGGGGGAAAAATTCTGCTTTTACCTTCTTATAATTGAATTTATTGATTTAATTTCAAGCATGTACAGTCCAATACCTAATAGTGCAGCTGTGAAAAAAAACTTGAACCTCTTGAAGCAGGAAGGGAGGCTGGACGTAAACTGATGATGACAGCAGAACTGGGCAAGGAATTATGTTTCTACGTAAAGCCTTGGCTAAGTTAAGAAAAAGATCATTATTTTCAAGCATCATGCGCCACCGCAAGTCCAGACGAAGTTCTTCCTACAACACTAGCGACTCCTAACGTCAAACAACAGGGCACGCCTATCTCCATTAACTGATCTGTCCACCTCCTCATTCACCTTGATCCTATTTATTCAGGAAACCGCCCATGACAGCATGCTGGCATACAGGCCTCCATCACTAGATTACATCCTGGACCTCTACCTTCCGATCTGAAAACGCAGATGGGAAAAACGTTTAAGTTCCAAATGCACTGGAAGACCAATGTGAGGACACCTTTAAATGGAAGGATATATGATTAACTAGGCAGAAAAAAAGAAGACAGGAAGAGAGACAGATAAAAAATAGAATCAAGAAACAGAGGCTAGACTCAAAGAGGAAACAGTGCAGGCGTGCAAGGAATATTCTGAAGGTTTTAATGAATCTATGGCGTAACTGGCCCATTCCATTAGTGGAGCAATGACCTTAGTTGGGCTATAAATTCCTTTCTGTCCAAAATGTAATAAAGCTAAGTGGAGAGGAGGAGGAGGAGGAGGGAAAGAGGGAGGGAGGCAGAATTATGGGAGGCAGGGAGGAGGATGGTGACTAACCACTGAAGGTGACTTGCAAGAGATGGGATTTTCAAAGGAGACAACATGGCACCATACGCCCGTCTGACTGAGAGAGAGGCACTAAACGAGAGAAACCTTTTTTTACACCGAGTACGTTTGCTCCCGAGTACGGGAGTCAAGGGCTCCAACACCAAGCTGCTGCTTCCTTTCACTACTCTGCTCTCAACAACTGGCCAATAGGCAACAAGTTATTCTAAAGTCAGAGATACGGATTGTGCCACACAAATTTCTTGTCTCTACATAGTTTCTTTGTCCGTGTGTCTTTCTTGCTAATCACGAGTTCAAATGAGACTCCACAGACAGAATCTGTAAAGTGCAGATGTTTTATGTGCGCCCCACAGCTGAATTATATTACACGTCTCCCTGTCAAGAGGATAGATATCAAACAAGACGTTGATGACTCATGTGATCAAAGGCAAATGAAAAAGTTCTGGTAAAATACAAACACCAAAAAAAAACTTTTGTTGTGTTTTTTTCTAAAGTAGCATAAAACAAATATTTTGTTGTTATGTCGTTACGCACGTCTCCATAAAGACGCAGAAAAACGGTGGGATGGCCGAGGGAGTAGGAGGACGGGAGCAAGTGAGAGGGAGCAACACTTAGACAGGTTGACTGACGCGGAGTGAGTTGGATGTTGAAAAATAGAGCAATTCTGCTGGGGAGAAATGAAGGATAACTGGGCAGTCGCAAGTGAATCAATGCAATGGATTTACCTTCGAAACCAAATGGAAGGATGGGGGGAAAAAAATGAACGGAGCCCAGTGAACACACAGGGCTCAGTGAACGACAGAAAATAACTCATGGGGGGAGATGGGGGGGGGGAGAAAACGTTTGCGCTGTGTTACATAGATGTGTGTGTGGTTTCCATATGAGAAAGAAGTACAAAAGACCAAGCAACAATAAAGGTTCAATACACCATATTGGTGGTGGCACCATATATCTGGCTCTATTGTCTTCTTTATAAGTCGTAATACTATCAACTTTGTACTTTCATACAGTATATGCACAGCCTAGAGCAAGAAACCTTCTCTCGGTCTTATAAGAGCAAAATACATTGTTTTTCTGTAAGCTATTGTTCCACGATGCTAACTGGCGGATAACATCGTCAAAGAAATATACCATGGCAGCAGATACACCCTGCCTGCCCCCGCAATGGCTCCATTCCCTCACCTTGTAGACAAATAAGCACTATGTCACACAAAGTCTTAACTGGGTACAAGCCTGCAGATGACCCGTCCTGATATGTGGACATTATTCTGTGTGTGTGAACGCGCATGTGTGGGAGGCGAAAGTGTGGCACGGCTCCTTTCGGCCTCATTGTGTCCTTCAGCACCTCCAGCAGGTTTGAAAACAGAACAGCTGGCCTTTAGGCTCACGCTTCTTTCTATACTAATGTAACCCTAATTAAATAAAAATCTGAGACCTGGCACTTTACTCACAAAGCAGTGAGTGAGCGACTACATACCTGTGATGATGAGGCATTCATTGTATTCCAGAGCTTCAGTAAAGAGACGAGAGACAATGAGTTCGGGGTTGATGAGGAACCTAATTTCTTCCTGGACCAGTCCGTGCCCTGTTACTCCTCCACCTACAAACCTATTTGCAAAGTCCACCTGGTGAAATAAAAAAAAAAAAAAAAAAATGGAAGACTTGACCAAAATGGCACAGTCGTTAGGTTCTTAGTCTCAAAACTTCTTCAATTGTCACAATGGAATAAGATGCAAGGTGCAAGTGTGTCTGGCTCGATCAACAATTCACAACACAACAAATTCTGACTAAATGATTTTAATATGCTGTCCTTTGTCCTGTCCATTCTGTGCACTTGAGAAGTACAAGGAGGTTTTAGCTACTGTCACTCAATCTGCTCAACAAACGACTCTATTAGTGTCTGCGGCTCCATGATCCCTCACCCATTGTGGTCATGTAAAACAGATACATTTCTCAGGATCATAACACTGCTTCCTGCTTCGAAATAATCAGATCAGGAGATTGTAGCAAAACAACACACGCAAAATCAGAAAAAATGGTTAATGCTAACCTACAACCGATGGTGAGCAGAGCATTAATGCAAAACCTGCATGAATGTGAGGAGACCTGTATTTTTATTTAGCATTTCCTGTGCGGGCTCGCTATTCAGTGTTTAGTCCAGGGGGACAGAAGAAGCATCGCAAGTTTCTTTTTAAACAACGGGCGGGCGCGTTAATTATCCTCAGTATTAGTAAGTTTTTAGTCTGACATCGGGAAGGTAGCAATGATAACGATAATAACAAACCCGTTGGGGGAACTTGATTCCAAGTGAAAACCATATGCTGAAAGATGTTGGTTTTAAAACCTTAAAGATTTGAGACAAACCCAGGTCTTTAATTCTCACATGAAGCGCCATAGCCTAAAGACAAAAACCCTGACCTATAGCCTGTATATGATTATTAAATGCCATATTAAGTGTCATACAACCTTAAAAAGGACTCATAAGATCAAAGGAGAACACCCGGAGGTTATTTCTGGGAATGCTGTTTCAATGGAGGAAATTTAAACGCATTGCTGGAGCTTTGTGCTATATGAGCCCACTCCCTGTTTTTGTGGCATGAATAAGAGGAGAGCCCGTTCAATCACAATGCTGCTATATAAACAGCCTGTCAGGGGTGAGGGTTCTGCTCACTGGGCCACAGCTACGTCAATCTGTGTGACAGTGAGGCTGTTTGTATGTGCATGTGTATGTTTTGGGGGTTTTTTTTATCCTGTCGCTCAACTCCATGTTTCCTTCCCTGGCTCACTGCTAAACTCCCCCCCCCCCACCCTTCAATCTCACCTCCCGACAGAATGACAGTCCGCTCTGCCCTATCAAAACCCTACAAACAGCCAGGGCGCAGCCTGCTGAGGTAGCCATCAATCCGCCTGCAGGACTCCTGCCCCACTGGGTCGCCACAGTGAGATGGCCTACCCTCTTCATCTTTTTCTCCATGCGCCTCTTTCTCTCTCATCCCCCACCCAAGGGCCCTCTCCTCCACCCTTGCTTCTCTGAGCTACTCAACTGTATACATCACTTGTCAGCCGGGAGGGGAAAAAAAATACACCAGCCACGCTGAAACACTGAGGGGAGTGAGGAGATGGGGTGAATCACTGCAGACACAGAACCAATAACCTTCACAGATATGCATGGAAAAATGATACAACCGATTTTGAGCTGAAGGTCGGAGGCAACTACTGACATAAGCAAGAGATGCTCTTTGCTCTTGAACGCCAAAGGGATGGCACGATGATGGTCAGTCATGTTTGCCCTGTTTGACCACACTAACAAGCGCAGAACATGCATGTACATCAAATCTGACACTCTGAGCCAACAGTCTTGACACCGAGGTTTTGACGCCGCTGGCAAAGAAAGCCCTCAGAGTGATTGACCAGCACTGACAGGTGCGATGAATTTCATTATGCCAGGTCGAGCAATTCGTCCTACCTGGCATTAGATGCCAAACTGTAAGGGCGTTCCTACCTGTAGCATCCCGTATCCATCATCCTCAATCGTCCCCTCACAAGTGATATGGAGGCGAGTCAGTCGAGTCTGACAGCTTAAACAAAAAGGGAATGCAAAACTTTCAGTCATTCGTTACAGCTGGGTAACATGTTATTGTTGGAAGATACTCCTTGTAGACACAGTTTCTTAAACATGATATTCCTCAAAGTGTGCGATGTATGCAGTACAGTGAGTGTCATTAATGAATTTGTATCTTTTCAACGAGAGCACGTTTAACTACTGTCATGATGGAATATAAAGCTAAGGTCTTTCCTTAAGAATTCCTCTTATCTGGCACCATTTGGTCACACAAGCCCACCTCTTAAAAGGCCTTTCCAGACCACAATGTTTCCATCTCAACAAAAAGAAGTTGCGTTGATGTCTGGTTGGTTAATGGTCTACACAATATCAGTTAATATTGGTTGAATCAAATTGTACAGACATTTAAACACATTTTTGATACAATTTAACTGAATTCAGATTGTAATCAGTCTGAAAATAATATTTACTGACCTCATATACAGCTTAATTTTGTATTTGGCATTCGCTGTGTGTCGATTTAATTCATTTTAAATTCTGGCCATTAAATCATTCAATTCAGAATGTATTATATGTTCAGAATAGAAAATATTACCTTTCCCAGTCGGGAAGATTGTTCAGTGTTTGTCTTGTGAACGTCACAAGACCCTTGGGCCCTTGAAGAAAAGAGAACAAAACATAATGGAAAAAAACCTGATCAACGGAAAAACACTGAGAGCATTAAAGAGAAATGATTGCTGCAACATCATGTGGGACATTTTTTGACGCTTACTGGTCTGTGTAACTCTCCTGAAGTAACACAGCAGAGTTTTCAATTTCTCAATTTTTCTTGGTGAAGAACCTTCAAATAACCTGAAACAGAGAGCAAAAGGGAATTTGAACTCACAAAGGGGATTTTTCAAGGCTACCAACTTTATTAAATCACACGTGATAAAAGAAAACGCTTGCCTGCAAAAATTGCTTTTTTGGTACTGAATATGTGCGTTATATATGTGTTACGTTTTAGAGATAAGCGGAATTAATGTTTCACTCAGTCATTATCGACAGCTCACTGCACAACCATGCTACGGCACATCATGAGTGAGGTCAGGCTTTCAAACTGGCACGATGTCTCTCCCATCTACCTCCATCCTTCATACAATGGCACTGCCTAAGGCTCTGTTTCAGTTCAGAGTTACCACAAAAAAAAGTAGGGTGGCGGGTGGGAGAGAAAGAAAGAGAGAGAGAGCATTAGGTGGACAGCTTAAATCACCGCATACTGGTGCGCTCCCTCCATTAAAAGCAACCTAAGCTGATGACTAATCACAGTTCAGCATGCCTCTTTCCCTCCTGCTGCTTTTTTGCCCAGACCACTAAAGAAATAAAAACAGAGGGGATAAATGAAATGCACTAAAAGCCCTTAATTGAGGGGGAAAAAAATTCAATTTATTAAAGACAGTTCCTGCATATCAAATGTGTTTTCTGCACTATTTAAATTCCATACACAGTGCTTTACTCATGCTTTGTGAACCCCCACCATCACCCAAATTCCCTTAGTCAGTGTCAATTTAGCGTAATGCACCCAGACAACCAGCCAGTGAACGGGTGTAAGTGAAACACGGATTAACAGACGAATCATACTTACTGAAGACAGAAAGGAGACTAATTAAGAAGGATTTAGTTGCAAACTATATTGCATCAGTTTTCATTTTCAAGGACAATGACAATCTTATTCACTGTATCTTTAAGTATAATATAGAGTGCAGCAGGAGACAAGGTTTCTGACAGTGTCACGTTTACCATTCCAGCTCTTTTCTCCCAAATGAGACAGACCATCACTCGGTCACCGAGTGCAAAAAAAAAAGGGTTTATTTCTTAGTAATGATTGTTGACTAAACTGTCAGATGGCTTTCCTACGTCATTTTCTTGTCAAACGGAGAACACGAGCTAAGAGATAAGCCTCCTGCCTTCTTCCCTCCCCCTCGCATCTATCCATCACTTAACGGAGGACAAACCTTGACAGTTCTGCCAAAACAGCAATCAGCAGATTGCTTGCTGCTCTGCTTGTCCAAGACAGAGCGCTACTGTAACCGATAAGCAAAGTGACGGACACTCCCTCAATTAAGGTGGCGGGGGGGTGGGGGGTGGGGGGGGGGGCAGTAATGATCCAGGGCCCATTTTAGACTGCAATGGTTGTCTCGTCTTGTCTCATCTTCTCAGAAACACCAAGACCCCCCCCCCTCTATTTCGCTGCAGGCAGACATGCTGATAGTTAAGGCAGGCCCAAGTGCCTCCAACCAAGTGCCGGCACTGGGTCTGAAACAGTCGCTCCTGCAACTGCAATCGATGCTTACATTATTACAGAGGCCTCTTCACTTAGCCTGCAACTGTTGGCTGTTCGATGTGGAGGCAGATATTGCGCACACAGATGACTGATTGTGAGGGTATGGTTTAAGCTTCAGATAAAATGTGGGCGTTAAAGGGGGGAACGTGGACCAAATTGCAGATAATCAATATGTCCGTCCCTTCGGATTGATAAAAAATTACTGCTCTGTCCTGAAGGAAAATCCGAGGGCTAAGTTGAGAATGAATAACAGTTAGGGCCCATGTACATTGCAGAGAATATCAAAATAGGACTAAACCTAGCCTAGATGAGACAATGTGTAAAAGAATGACAGGAAATCTGAATTGAGGTGGAATATATCCAGTGTATTCACAGGTGCCTGCGTTCCATAAGTATGATCATTTTGATAAACAAGTGGGGGAAATATTTGAGATCTGTAATAAAATGCAATGACACTGATTCCTACATGATTCTCTGTGATGGCTACTCCATATCCACGTGGGCAGCTGTGCTTAGCAACTCAACCTCATCCATATCCTCCATCAACATCAACTTTCCATTATCTGTGGCTGTGGAAAAACACGATTGGTTCTGGGGCCAGTAAAAGTTCATGCAGGGCACGTTGAGTGACCAGTCACTCTAACTTAGTGTCCAAGAAATTCCCACCTGATTCAATTAGCTGCCTGCTGACACTCATCTTGACAAATGTGTTGAGCAGCTATAACAAAAGACAAATAACAAGTTTTCCCAACAGAGAATGAGCTGCACCTCATTAACTAAGATGGGAGCCAGAAAACTGAGACATGAACCAGTAACTCTTACAAGCAAGGGCCAGACTGCATTCACTCATCTCATCCCTCCTTTACAAGTAAAGATGTGCCTGAATTTTACGAGAGCCCAGAAACAAAACAAAACTCTGTTCAAACTATTAGTTTCAATTAGCCGTCCAAGGCTTTCCTAGCAGACCACTGGTTCTGAGCAGGGAGAACCAGAGAACAACAATTTGACACATGAAAAAAAGGCATGAACCACAAGACAGAAACATGGAGCTCAAAGAGAGATGCTCTGCACAGAGCCCTGTCCTCAGGTCTGCAAGTACGACAGGGGCAGTTACAGCAAACACTGCAAATACACAACTACAAATAAGCAAAAAAAAAAATAAAAGAATTACACCACACCACAATCTGTGACTTCGGTGAATGGTCACATCCAATCCCACTTTGCAAGTAAAAAAAAAGAAAACGTAAAGGCTGAACTGGACTTAGCGCAAGTGGAAGCTGAGTAGAGACAGGCAGAATTCATTTGTCAGGTGTTTTCAAGGCAGTAGTGCCCCCTTATGGAAGTCAGTTTACTTGTTTATGAAAGGTAAGACCGGAAAAACAGAGTATATGGTGTTACAAAGATATCAGGGTATAGTACTTGATCATGAAAATAATACACTCCGTAATCTGAATGAGTGTGATGCCCAAATACTGGACAGAATATTATTGGAAACATTGTGAGAAAAGCTGTTTTTATTCTGATAAAACATGGTCAACAGGTTCCACAGTCAAGGGACAGACCAATGAGGTTAACTCAGGATCAATATCAGAGTCTGCTGAGACCTATGCCTGCTTTAAGTAATGGCTTACAAAGCACTCAGCTAAGGAGTCAAGGGGTAAATCTTGTTTTGTTAATAAAATACTAACAACCACAGCTCACTCAATTACTCTATAGTGAGCTACCAATGACTTTTTTGTGTCTCTCTAGTTTTCGGGATTTTTCCTGCCTTTTTTTCTTTTTTTTTTTACCTGTAGAAGTTGATCTCTGGATAATTGCAGTACTCGGACTTGCGGGAGTTGCGTCGGGGGAATGTGCAGAAGAAGGCGTTGGCCAGAAGACAAGCTATTTGCTCCTGAGACAGAGTCAGGGAATGGTTCATCCTTGACTTCAGCAGGGGAATCGGCTAGAAGGAGAAAGAAAAGAGAAAGCGAGAGGCCGAAATCACCGCCAAAACGCAAAACATGATAAGAGGTCTGGAATAAAAGCAGTGAGACAAAATCTCAGGCACAGGGGATGAGGATGGGATGGATGGATGGATGGATGGTGAAGAAACATACAAGGTTACGTGGGTGCGATGCTGTAGGTCTCAAGGCTAATGGGGGTAGATAATTAGGTTAGCAATCAAGAAGCAGCAGAAGAGACAAGGAGAGTTCCATTAGGTAAATGGGTGGTAGTAATTAAGGTCCTGGTTTTCTTGCTCTCCCCCAGGTTCTTTCAGTCAGACACACGAGGCCCATCCATCTTCACTGATTAGGGCTAAAGAGCCTCCCAAGGCTGCCCAGTTAGCAGATCAATACCAGCGCTAATAACACACACATAAACATTAGCCTTGATGCTTAATACTGCAAAACAAAGTGGAGAGTCAGAAAGCTTCATTATCCAACCGCTACAAATGATTCTGAGGTGAAATCTGGACCAGAAATTCCCAGATTTATTTGAACCTGAGCCTTCTCGATGTGCTGCAGGTGGTTTCTGTGTCTGATAACAACTGGCGGGATTTTCCCATCCTGCCCACAGTGGGTGCTGAATTAACTTTATTAAATCAAACTGCAAACTCTGAAATAGATAAGTGAATAAGGAAAAATGCCAATCTTAGAACTCTTGAATTGCTGTAATTGATGACAGGGAAGAAGAATGAAGACAAATGGGAATGACATTTCAAGGTTCTGACATGGATCAGCTCCGTTCAATGTGAATAAAAAAGTGAGGCCCCCCTGGGGTTTGATGGTGGTGATATCCAACCCTGTTTCCCAAAACGCTCAGAGAGGAACAGCTCCGGCGTGGAAGTCCAAACGAGTGTTAAAATTCATAACCAGTTCCAGCTTAGTGGAGCACTGAATACAAAAAAAGTAAGAGGGGTTTTCTCAACCGCACAAGCATAACAGATCAGCTGGATGACAGGGCAGGAGCCAGACTTTTTTCTTTAATGAAGGAGTTCGTGATGTGGACCAAAAAAGGGGGCATTCATTATCTACCAGTTCTAACTCATGAGCTGATCCTGTATAACATCAATCCATTTGCCCCTACTGCCCGCTCACTGCCAACACGCCCTTCCTACCGTGGACCTCAACACTGGGGCGCCTTTTTACTTTTTAAACCCACTACGCACAGTACTGCAACAGAAGTTAAACATACACTGCGTACGCGTTTGAAAGTAGTACGCTGCACTTACCATCGTGCAGAGACGAGGAGCGCTGAGTGCCAGGTTGACCATGGCAGGTAAGACGACCTCAAACATGTGTTGTACCTCGCAATGCTCGAGACACTGGGGAGAGAGGGGGTGGGGGGGTGGGGGGGGGTACAGGTAGGACTTTTGTTAAATGGGATGTGGAGCTGATTGCCTCGTTAGGCAGGCAGATTAATCAGAGTGATTAATGAGATGTTAAGTGGAATACTGGTTCGCAACAACATTCATTTTTCCAAGCAAAATGTTAATTAAAAAGGTAAATTCCACAAAAATATTAGGAGTCACGACCACCTGAAAATGATTTTATCAATGTTATCTTGTTCAGTGATAGTATAATGATATTTTGCTTTTGGTTTTCCATTCAATCTTCATTACTCTGATTTTCTAAGAAGACCCATTTTTTTATAGCTAGATCTTTGAGAATACTGCTTTCACCCTTTCTGAACATACATAAACAGTTCTCACATCTCCTCTTTACAGTTGTCTTTCAACTGATTAAAAGTGTAAATGGTGTAATAACAGTCAAACAGTAAGGTGGTCATAACCTGAAACTAGCAATCAATATCTGAGGAACGTTCTCTCATATCCAACAAGAACACTCGGTGTCAGTGAAGGCAACAGAGGTTTATTGTTGTTATTGGGAGAACTCCCGCTCCTCGGATATCAATAATCCCAACCCTTCAGCGGTGAAAGAAGAAACACAAAAATGCTGCAGAGCTCCTCGCTACACAGAACTTGTTTCCGAGGAAAAGTACCATCAATCTAGGGGCGAGCCCGCCGTGGCCGAGGCAGCCATACTTCAGCCTATAGCTTACCTCAGCATCCATCGGCAACCCCCTCTAAAATAAATACCGTTATTCCATCATAGACCCAGATTTACAATGCAATCACTTATGAGCGTATTGGCTTCGAATGTCACTGTCATCAATCACTTGCCTTATTCTATCAAGGTACGGAGGGGGAGCTTGTGCTGATTAAATGGACCTTCTAGAGCAAATGCAAATGACCAATTGTGGAGAAAGTGGCATGTTGGCTTGATTTTCCACAGAAAGTCTATGGTGGGTGATCTGGCTGGGGGCATTTATATGGCTGCAGAGCAGGTCTGACTAAATGCTGTCAGAAGTAATGAGCTGGCAGACATCATAAAGCGCTCCTGTGGGACTAATAGATGGTAGTTGGTGATGCAGCAGGATGAGGGGTAGAAAGATGATCCCCCAGCCTTTCCACAGCCACAGCAGCCGCTAACACGCCGGTTGGAGGCTGCACACACAAACTGTACCTTTCGCATCAATACATATGACAGAGTGAGCTCCAGCGGGACAGTCCAGATTTACTGCCACATAGGCTAATGATCGATTCCACTCCGATCTCCCATCCCTTCTGGTCTTTACAAGCTTTTTCACCTCACTGCAAATTCAACCTAAGCACATCTTGATTTTATTTTTTTCCTATTTAGTGGTCTTCTAAGCAAATTGTCACATTTAAATGCTTTTTTTTTTTTTTTTAAATCACCACGCGAGAGAGCGATGGAAGCGAAACAAGCCACATATCACAGGAGTGAAAAGGACAGAGTGTATTGTTGTCTTGCTGCTGATTGGTCATGTAATACTGGAATATCAGCTGCAGTTACTCCTGGACTGCTTTCCTGCTCAGCCCTCAGACATTCATCAGGAAGTGACACAGTGACAGTTTCATTTGGCATGGGAGAAACACTAAGACAATTTACAGACAAGCCCTAATTTGGATAACTCTCTTTTTCCCCCCTATGGCTATTACACATTGAGCAGAGTGTCAATCACGGGCCCAGGGGCAATGTACCCTCTTGACAAATACCCCAGTGCTGCACAAATGTTGCTCCAGATTTAATTAAGCGTTCTTGGCTGAGGTGTGGAACAGTTCACATTCAAACTCGCCACAAACTGCAGCAAAAGGTTCTTTTTTTAAGGAGAAAAAAAAGGTGTAAGCAGACAAGCACTACAATGTATTACTGATCATTTCAAATCTATTTAGATGGCCCACTAGCAAGCGCCTGAAAACTCGGTCCATGTGATTCTTTACTACATTAGTTGGGCTGTGAAAGATAAATGACTTTGGATGATGCATGTCTTCTGTGGAACGGCGGCTGTTAATCATGCCTGCTGGAGCGTTTGCAAATGCTGCCTCATACTACATCCATCAACAGACAGAAATTAAGACGAGAGAGAATAGTGACAACCGGTATGTATTCTGAATCTGTACAATGTGTTTATTCCCTTTTGCCAATCACTGGGCACATTGTATGATTTTGGGCTCAGTTAACATTTTTTTTGGTGTTCAAATCATGACTTGCCCTTATCCTGAGCACCACCCTCCCTTGCTAAATGCATCAGCAGCAAAGAACGGAAGAAACGGGAGGGAAATACTGCGCTCATGGCAGTGAATGGACAGTTGGCACTGCCGATGCAACAGACCCCTGGAAGGGCAACTTTCTTGTTGGCCTTGCTTGGCATCCTCACAGATTTAATGGGTCTTTTTAATTAAACTGGATGAAGTTTTTAAAAAAAAAAGGCCCAGGCAGATATTGATCTACCAAGCTCTCTGCATTACTCTGAGAAATTATTTCAGAGGACGGGGAAAAAAAGAGCATTTTAAGATGATCTTAATTTAGCTGAGTAATCACTGATGAGACGAAATATCAATCTGACTGGACCCTAATAAGTATCAAATGCTCCCACTTAATTGTAAGAGGTCCATTAGAATAATAATCTCATCTCTAATGGCTTTGACCGAGACATTAACTTACTTAGAAAGAACCTGAAATTAAACCAAATGCTTTACTGAAAGTACAAAACCATATTGAACCTCAAAATGAATTTTATTTGCTATGTATTCAAAGACGTTTCTCTTTTGGGCCACTTTGGGTAGTAAAGGAGTGTATTTATAGACTCATTTCCAAGGAAATACACAGTCAGTATACAGACAATGGTGCCTGTAATACAGTACCAATACTTTATCTACAACATTTAAAATGGGAATGGATAACTTAGAAATCCAAAATTATAAAAAAAAACAACTTATTTATTAAGAAAGAAAGAAAGACAGACAGAAAGAAAGAAAGAAAGAAATGAATTCCCCTGGTTCACCTGCAACAGCTGCTGCCGTCATGCTCTGTGCTCATCTGTCCTAACAGTATGATGCATATTTGCTCCACAGAGACTCCCAGGCAAAGGGAGGGGACACACACTGATGGGCTTGCAGCCAAACAGAGGAGAGCAGACTCCCCTCACCATAACAACTTCAGCTTCATTTTTCATTAAGGTCGGTTTTAAAAGACAAAGGTATGTCGGGTTACACTAACTTTGCCAGGGACACAAATATCACAAGGGAAAGTTCACAGGGGCTGACAGAATAAAAACTAGTGTATTATGTTTCTCTAAAATCTGGTTTCTCACACAAATAATGGGATTCAAATGCAACATGCTCAGCACAGGACCATGTTTTGGATAACTTACCTCTGTGCAAAGAAGGTTCAGGGCAGTGAAGTCCCATTTCTTTGCATGGGTTGTGTTGTATCTCAATATGGCATCCTTAAGAGGAGGATTAGAAGTTATTTATTTATAGGACAGTATTTCTAAATACATTAAACTGTATGGCTGCAGTGCAGATTAACAGTGGTAATTAATGCACAAAGATATATAGGCTAAGGAGTCCTCTTAATGTGTGCCATAAATGATGCAAACTCTGCCACCATGTGGCCGTTTGTGGAATTAGTTTTAGTACATTTGAGTCACATTCTGGTTGAGGGTGAACATTCATTTAAGTGTGCATGCAAATCACTTTCATATGTAAAACACCTCTTTCAGTATTATGTCATCAAAGTCAGCCCAGTCCAGCCAAGAGAAACTCCACTTACCCTCACATCCAGACAACTTTTGAACCCTCCCTGCAAGGCAGTGTGAATGAGGTCCCACCGACTTTGGACGCCACTTCCATCCTGCATGAGACAGCAGGAGAGACACTGCTCTCACTACAGTGTTCCCAAAGTAACTAACTTTGCTGTGGCACATTAGCCCGGTTTGACAGAAGGCTGTGGTGCAGCTAAAGAGCGAGGCTAACTAGTTTACCTCAGTCTCCATAGGAAACAGGTTCTTCTCAGAGCAGGGCATCTTCACAGACACGTCATCCCATGCATCTTTGAACTTGCTGGGGTATGGGACAGGGACCTCTCCCTCTCTGAGTAGATCTGTCTGTAACAGGGAAATGAAACGTCATCACAGATTGCTGTTGGTTTTAGAGCAGTGACAGTTGACACAACTATTGTCTCTTTAAATTAAGATGATACGGGCAGCAATACTTTAAGACAGTAATTCAAAATCTAATCTAATATAATGAGGTGATGGGCAGAGACTAGCTTGGGTTGCAGTGGGTGTCGATGCTTAGAACAAGCAGTAGCCACACACCAGCAGTGACACTGTTCCTGTGGGACTAGCAGCAGCGGACTCAGTCTGATTAGAGCGTTACTGACAAGGGGCCCTGAGGGGATCACGGAGGATGACTTCACCCTGTCCAGCAGTCTATCCCTCTTCCTCAACACCACTGTTTTGTTTTTTGCACTCCCTCTCCCACTTTTCGCCATCTCAGCCCTTATTAAAATACCAAGTGCGGTCCCACCTAACAATGTCTTTTTTTATGATTGCAGCCAAGATTCTTCACAACATGCCACATACAAAAACACAAACACACAAAGCCGCTGTTGACTCACCCTGACTGTGACAGTGTGGTTAGGCACAACTTTCAGGTGAGACAGAGGGGGGGCACACTGGGGCATTCTGTTCAGCTCATCTATGGGTGTCCCCAGCCATCCTTTATCCATGCTATCCAATGTAAATGTAGTCAAGTACGGAAATAAAAAAACAAGCAAACAAACAAAACAGAACAAGTCAGACCACACTACTTCTGAAGGCCACTGTGGCTATAGTGGTGGTAGGAAACAAAAAGTGACACAATTACCTTTCAAAAAGTGCACCTGGCTGGCTTCTAATTAAGTCCTGACTCATAATAGATGAGCCACTACACTCTGCCACCTCAGCATCCTGAGTCCCCATAGCAAACACATGAGCTCTTTCTTTGGCTGAACTTCCAGAGTCAGTGTTGTTAAACAGATGAGCCTTTGCAATGGCAGCTTCCTCTGCACAAGCGCAACCATCATGATCTCTGTCTGCAGAATTGTTGACAACCATGGTTTTCAAAATGGGACTGTCAGGACTCAGCATCTCCACATCACTGGGTGTACATACACCCTTCCTGGGACTAAGACAGAGGGTGAGTTTGGGATTTGAAGAGTGTGCGTCGACACAGGTTGTTTTAACAGGGTGTGGACCAGGTGAACTGGACCTCTTAGCTTTCTGTCCATTAGAGTAGTGCGTCTGAGCTGGGTGGGTTCTGCCTCCAGAAAGGCCAGAGTCATCCAGCCCACCTTCAGACCTGCAGTCCATTGAATTCTGAGATATCGTGTCTTCTTGGGTGTCCTCTGTTGGTCCAGAGTCTTTTGTGGTGTCATACTTCTGCAGTCCACAAAAGAGTTCACCTTTTCCCTCTGCTAAGTTTGTTAGCGGAACATCACTTTTCATACCCTCTGGCTTGACTTCAGCAGTCATGCTGCAGGAGAACGAAAAAGAGAAGAACATGAAAGATGTACAAAGTGCCCTTTGTACCCCCTCGGGTTAACAAATAACTTCTCTAAGCATATATTTACTTTACTTAAGAACGTGGGCGCAAGGCTTAAGAGGAGCTTACCTTTTTTGAGAATCCATCGATTCATCCATCTTTAACAGGTCAGACGAGATGAATCAACAATAGCTGCTTGAGACAGAAAAGCATACAAATGTTGAAAAGGGGCGACATTTTTTTCCATTTTATACAGGCCCGCTGAGTTATCTGTAGCTACACGGTGTCCTTTTTCTGGTGTTTCTGGGCGTCACACAAAGCCAAACATAAAGTTCTGTATAGTATGGACCTGGAGTTTCCGTAAGGACAGCCAAAAAACAGTGGAGTTTTTTCGGACTTTGCGGTAAAAGACTTTCAGTCACAGTGGTTTCAACTTTCACTTCAGTCTCTCACCCTAAGTATGAGATTCATTTTGGCTCAAACAAACGTTCGGCAGCCAGCACACCGTGAAGAAAAGCTGCTGCTGGTAGGTTTCACGAAGCTACAAAGAGCTAGCTAACTCACCAGCCTTAGTTCTGATATTACCTTCAAGGTACAAATCGTCAGTCGGCCAGTACTGGCACAATCTATCTCCCGAGGTATCTGTTTAGCTTGCAGCCTTGATGAGAACACATATTTCGGGATAACATGGGTCTTCGGAGCCAATGTATCTTTAATTGGCTGCAATTTAAACCGTTAGCTGTTAGCTCCGATTATTGTAGAACCAACGTAATTCAACTTGATCAAGCTAGCAGCGCCGGCTCCATTAAACGCAGAGGTACAACTTACAAGCATGCCCCTCTTTACGCAGGAATTCTGAGTTTGCAGCATTACACATCTATGCATTTAATTTTATACGCAACAATTTCTTTCCAGACCACATATCGCCCCAAATGTCATCGTCCAGTTAATGTTTTACTTTCACTTCGTTGTTGCAGCTGCTTTGCCTTGACGGCAGGAAAAATCCTGACCAATCAAAACGCTTTCCGTGGGCAAAGCGGCGGGATCTGGAGTGGGTATCCTAGCAACTGGGTCAAAAAGCAGTTTCCTGTCGCGCAACCCTTAAAGAGACTGGAACATGGAATAGGTTCATGGGCTTGAGTAATATATACTCAGTATTGTATAATATTTGAAGGTTGCAACAATATATCGTTCAAGTATCTGAAGTGTATTTAAAAATTCCTTTAATTCATACGACTCATTAAAATACAACGTTTTTAATTACTTTTGGTTTCACCAGTACAGTTTTTCCACTTTTTTGACAATCAGAAAATGAAGGCAATTTGATAAAACATTACACATTAAAACAAATGATTTAAATATAGTCTAAACTAATAAAGGTCTTAAATCTGTATGTGGTTCGTGCTTTCATTACTCAATTATAAAACAAAATCAGCAAAACATAAAACCAAAATGGAGAGTAGTACTTTTCAGTGTTGACATTGCTAGTTTAATGTTGGCGATAAGGTTTTTAATGTTCACACTTCTTCAGAGAGCTTACTGAATTTTAGCACTGAATTCAATCTAACAAAACATGAAAAATTCCATTATTTACAACTTTTTTCATATCTGATTCTTGACTTTTTTTTCCTAAATGTGATCATAAGAGAGATTATTTGCTATACACGAGATACAGTACAGTAATACTGGGAGTACAAAAAACAGACATCTCTGATTATGTGAGAGAAAAAAAATTATGAATATCAGTCTGCTTTGGCATCAGCAGACAATGTTACTGTATATTTCTGAGGGACAGTATCAGCAGAAAGTACTGAAGATTCTGCTGCAGGAACAGCAAAGCTGCTTAGGAGAAAGGCTTCACAATCTTCATTGAGATGTAATTCTGTGGATATAAGAATACATTTCAGAGTTACTGGAGTGAAATAACTATCTAAAAATAAATTGCTTAAGATAAGGTGGTGAATGAACAATCAGTGTGTTGTAGACTGAATACCACCAGTGTTACAGTTGATAAAAACCCATTTATGGTAGCTTCAGAGACAGAAAACACAGAAATTATCAGCAAATTGAATGATCTTACAGGCAGGGAGTAGAACAGGATCCCGAGAAACAAGATCACCAGCAGGAGAAGAATGACTCCAATGAAAATCCATCTGAATCTGCGCCAAACAATGAATTTCATCGTCTTGCAAGGGTTTGTAAACCAGAAGAACGATGTGTCAGGGCGGCTGTTAAAAAGTGAAAAACAGCAACATTAACAAGATTTAAGTCCACTTAAAACAATTCATAGTCTGAACTATGTTTCTTACTTGGGCAGGTCCAGTTTGGGATTCATGTTGGGCTCATCTCTGCCTTTCCCAGCAGGTCTCTCCTCCATCTCCTTCTCCTCCACTATTTCCAAGGTCATCTCTACTTTGCCCTGTGAAATTTTGAATCAAGTTCTTAAAGAGTAACCAGAAAAGAAAACCTTATCAAGGACTATCTTGCAGACATAAATATACATACACCAAGCACGTGTTTCCCGTCCTGCTCAATCATGCATGGCCACCAGCCTCGTACAGATTTCTGGGAGAAGAGTGAGTTGGGTAGTGGTTTTTTGGAGGCAGCTGAGCCTGCCATCCCTGGCAACATCTTCAGGCTGCATTTCTCTGGGGTCTTAGCTGGGGGGATCAGATTGAGTAGGTCCAGCTCAACTGAACCTGTGGCAGAGATATGGATAGAAAATTAATAAGGGTCTTTCTGGTGCATCCATACAATGCACTCATTATAGTAGATCCCTATCTTGCGAGGTTTTCACTTCGTCAGGTCAAAAAGTAAAATGTGATATATAACAATGCCATTTTACCTAAGTAATCATCCAGGGAGAATTTGTCATTGTCCCAGATCTGGATGATTAGTTTAGGAGGAGTCCTAAATTCAGTTTTGTCCAGATTCCAAAAGTGTTCCTGTAAAAAGACACAGCACTCTATTTAATTACTTGCTTTCATACCATTACGACCAGAATGATACAGTTATGAAAAACAACCACTTAATACTTTGATCCTAATCTATGATCTGACTCACTTTCCTCGAGATGACACATAGCTGTTCTGCAGGCAGATAGTCAAAACCAAAGATGAACCTCCAGTTGAAATTTCCATCACCGTCCAAGGATCTGTAGTGGACATCAGTCTTCTGCTTATCCTCCTCCATCCCTGGCATCCATCTAGGAAACATGGTCATGTTTTATTCAGATTAGTTACTTGTGGAATAGGCAGAAAACACATGTTTAAATAAAGGATATGCACAAAGTACTAATAAATAGTAAAGGTAGCAGGTGGCAAAAGTATTGTACCCTTTAACATAGATGTCACTCATGTTTTCTCCAGTTATGCTTGTTTCATCCAGAATGACGTCAGTTGTGTTCCAAACGATGGCCCGTAAGAAATACCTGTATCAATAATACCATTATTTTCTACCTTAGGTGCATTATGTTAGAATATCATTAGTCTGTAAAGGCGTTCTTACTTCTTGGCCTTTCGTGGAGTGACATCACATGGAGGCCCTGGCAAACCAAGGCTCTTTGGGAAAATGTCTACCCACATTTGAATCCGTCCCTGCATTTGTGGGAAAGGATGCCACTTTTAAACAAAGCTATTAGATAACAACATTAAAATCTTAATTTTATGGAGAAACTTGTTCATGCTCATCATATGTTATTGCTGTTGGTTTAACCTGGGACAGGTTGGGTTGGTGGGAGCTGTACAGGGTTCTTGTCTCCACATGCTCTGGTACCAAGCCCTGGTTTCTGAGGACATGTAGAGCCAGCCTCTCTCTGGCTGGGCCCAAGTGTGGGTGCATCACAGTGTTTGCCTCTGCAAAAAAGGTACATCACAAAAAGTCAAGGATTGACACATTAATATCAAGTATATAAAACAGCCAAAATGAGAACAAAA
This sequence comes from Psettodes erumei, assembly GCA_016785225.1. Classification (NCBI taxonomy): domain Eukaryota; kingdom Metazoa; phylum Chordata; class Actinopteri; order Pleuronectiformes; family Psettodidae; genus Psettodes; species Psettodes erumei. Next base: position 266,997 of record JAFBJZ010000001.1, on the reverse strand, counting down.
TCTAGCTGTAGGATACTCATTGCTAAATGTTTATAATTATACAAGACAAACTAATAAACAAAGACATAACCAGTGAGATTATAGATGCAATAATTCTACAAATAATAAACAGTAACAAGCAGTACCAAAATCTTGCAGGTTGTATTGTTTCCCTGAGAAAGATAGTGAGCTGCCATCTCCCTCTATGCGTGGAGGAGGAACTCCCCTCACTTTGGCCATGTTCTCTAGGATCTGAGAAGGCTTCAGCTGGTCTCTCCACTGATTGATCCCTGAGCTGCAAGAGAATGGTACCAACATCGCATTTGACCTAAATCACAGCATGCAGGTAAGGTTTTGCCACACGGGTTTGGGTTTATTAAACACATAAAAGGAAAAGGCAAAGAAGTTTCAGGGTGTGATACAGTAGATGTGGTAATTGTAGCCACAATTTTAATGCACATAGACACAAAGTCTACACACTTACACACAGTAAGTTTGCGGCAGGCCACAGCAGGACCTGAAACGAGACAGGAGTCTGTTCTCCAAGTCGATGACTGTCTCTCCCACTTTTTCATCTCTGCTCAGTAAGTCATAGTCATACACAGCAATCTTCAGGTCCTTGTCTTGTGGCAGGAAGCAGGATAACTCAAACATCCTGGACAAAAATGGAAGACATCATTATAAAGCAGATTTAAATTTGTTATTTAAATGACGGAAGACAATAAGTTCTATGAGCAGGTGAGTCAGAGTGCTGTCTCACCTCCCAAACTCTGGATTAAGAGTGTTGGGTTTGTAGTTATCTCTGTCGTCCAGTGTTTTTCTCCCCAGTGCAATCTTAATATATGGGTCACACTTAAAGGAGAATGCAAAAATTGTTTGGTTTCAGCAGCTGTAAGCATCTTGAATCTGGTTGGCTGTTTGTTCACTAAACCAAGGTGATTGGTCAGATTTAACTTCACATAAAACTCACCATGCCATTTGTATCCTTGGGCTGCAGGTCAATACAGCGTACAACAAAGATTCTGACCAGGCACTCCTGAGGTCCACTCTCAGGAAGCTCTCTGAACTGGCGAGGTGGGGCTGACACCCCTGGGTCATCAGGCAGTGGGTAAATCTTGAATGATCCCTGTGTAACAGCAAATATGACACAACTATTCGTCATATGACACCTCTTCTTTTTAGGGTAGAATGGCATTGCATTCTCACAGAGTCATTCACATTCCTAAAGATGATCAGCTGTCCAGACAGTAATAGATCATTCTATTATGCAGATGCAGATGTTGCCCTGCTAATTTCTCAGTGCCCAACTAATGTATTTAATTCTAAATATACCTTTACTTACTGTGACTTCATGAACAATGCAATTTTATAACCCAGTTAAAGTGAAAAATTGTATTTGTAAGCAACAACCAAAGTTGATCATGGCTTCATCTGGGCACTTGAGAATACATCATATAGGTCACTCAGTTAAGTCTAGGTTGCTTTTGTTCCCATTAATTATGAACTACTGCTTGCTAAAATACAAAGAATAATCCAGCCAATCTAAAGGGAAACAGTAGCTAAACAGAATCAAACATTCAGGACAGGATGGTAACTGTGGATTTCAAATCCAAAAAGGACTATATACTGTAGCAAACCTTCCCTTTTATGCACAATACCACTCTGCAGGCTATACACATTTGTCACTTGTCCATATACTGTGCTTCTGCCACTGCTAACAACATCAAGTGTCCCTTCCCTGAACCAGTATCTCATGAGTGAAATGCTTTGTTGCTGCAAAAATAATGATTTGATTTCAGCTGAATTTCATAAATTACCCACCAGAGGGCAGACAAAGGCTAGGAAAAGTACCTGTGCAACAGGACAGGCAGCGACTGTTGAGGCATAAGATCAGGCTTAGAAATGGCAATACTTCCACAAAATTTGGCTTCATTACCTTGAACTCTCCCACCACTGAGGGATCGTCTTCCTCATCTTCATTCTTCCCACGCTGGAGTTTGAAAGTGTTGCAGAAATCAGTGAGTCCCTGGAACTCTTCAGCCTCTTCTAGTTCACAGTTGTATACCTGAAAACCACACAACATGAAACCACAGACACCTTAAAGAAGAAATACAAATTACATCTATTGCAACTGCGCTTTGCGTTCTACACAAAATAAAGACAGACCTTCCTTACTATGATCCTAATTATATTTCACACCTTGCTGCACGGTTTCATAGAACTCTCACATTTGTCTTATTGGTTGGGGTTTTTTCATTTAAGAACTAACTCATGTATTTTCCTGATATTTGACTCTTAATATCAGAATCTGAAGAAAAATCTTGCTTTTGTTTTCGACATATACAGCTGCAGACTCTTATCTCAAAAAAGGAAGGTGAAAAAGTGAAGATTTGGACACAGTGCCGCCTCTCAACGGGTACACAACCACAAAGCCTGTAAAACCAGCACAATGTCAAGCACAGATTAAATCAGTTCTTGTGTTGTCACAACATCTGATGACATAGTCTCACCTGTAATTTGTCGTATCCCTTTTTCAAGTAGGGCCCGCACTTTTCCTGCTCTCCTACAGAGGCATAGAACTTACTCCACCAGTCTACTGCCTCCTCCTCCTATGCAATGGAGAATAATGATGAGCTTAGTATTTTTAGAGATGTCATCTATCAGTAGACTACCTATTAAAAGAGGAAATCTTACCTTTTCTGCTTCAAGCTACAAAGTCAGAAGCAAACAAAGAACACATCAATTAAAAAAAACAGTAGATGTAAAAATTTTGCAACTACACCGATGTGACTGCAGTTTATTCACCTCTGCTTTCATCATGGGTCGCTCCTCCATGTCGATGACAATGTCTCCATGGGCAGCAGCTATCATTGCCACTGCAAGGTGGACAGAAAAGGATAAAATACATCCCTTCCTGTGTGCAGCTGAATGTGTAAGTGTGCGCGACAGCCCGCGCGTGTGTGCGTACCTCTGGCCGACATGCAGACTTCGCTGTTAATGCGATATGGGTCACAGCGGAAATCGTCCAGGCAGTCGATGGTACACTGACCCACGACGGGTTTCCTTCCGAATGGTCGGTGGTCAATGACTTTCAGCACAATGGGAGGGGTGTACATCTCCTCTTTGGGAAGGAGCTGGTTAAGAAAGAAGGGATTGCACATCAACAAATCATATTCAAAAGGTGCCTAAATATTTGGAATAGGACATGCGATCATTATGGTTTGTACCACTTTGAGTAGCAGCACAGATCCAGGGAAGTTTGGGTTCTTTTTGAAGTTCCTGATTACAGCAGTTTGAACAATCTCACCACCACACTCCACTATCAAACTCGGAGAGGAAACTGTTGCAAGCTGGTAGGTCTTCATGTTCCTCAAGCCCCAGGTCAAGACCTGGTGTCAAATAAACACATAAACACACTTATAAAAACAGTATGAGCAGATCAGAAGACTCGGTGGTGGGAGATAAGTGAAGGGAAGGGAGCTACAGATGAGAAATGTGATGACAGGAGAAATCTTATGGTTGGGCTGGTCTTGTCTGATCATGTAATAATGGCTAAAGGGTGTACCTCAATCGCAGTGAGTTGCACTACAGGCCTGATTCCCTGGGGAACCATGTAGAGCTTCTCTCCCCGACGAGGAGGAACCAAGGGCAGATCTCCATCATTACCCTGTAGGGCAAAGCACAGCGTCACAATCCTACATATATTCATAAAGTTAAGTTACAACATCTTTATTTTCCTAAAGTATCTACTGCACCTTGTCCTTCAGTATGAGCTCAGCACCAAGAAGCACCTCCCCGGCACTGCGGCCCTTCTTGGTGACGGGGAACCACAGTAGCTTCGGGGTGACAGCCACATTCGGGTTCAGTTTTACCATGGGGGGGCATGTACAACGTCCCATGGGCTCATCCTTACCCTAATGAATAAAGGGGAGCAGCACACAAACACAGCAAAGCCGGATTACATTCAGTAGCACCTCCATTCCATATGACTCTGTGGTTTGATCAGAGGTTCTGCAGATTGAAAACATAACGTACCACTTGATCACTGTCGTACAGCTCCAAGACCACATCAGGGGGGTTGTGGGCAACTGTCTGTGGGTCTCCGAAGATTTCAATGTCCTCAAAGATGAGAGTCTGATCCCATGTGGGGTTGAGAGTAGCCCTGATGACTTCTGTGGTCTTACTCACGTGTAGGAATGACACATGAGCGTAGGGATCTGGAGCAGGCCAGGGTGTTATTGTGACTGAAATGACTGGCATTTAATGTAATATTTATGTTGGAAAATTGAATATCCTGGCTAGATTTTGTTTACTCTTCCTGAATGGGATTACACGATGTCTGCTTATACCAAGTCATAAAGTGACTGTTTTGTTTTTACCTGAGAAGCTGTCCTTGTCCATGGCACAGAGATTCCTTGCCTGATACACATATACCCTCAGTTGGTAAATGTAAGACCCTGGAAGGAGATCATTTTTATCAGCATACTAACCTGTATCACAGCTAAAAACAACATAATCTCACGCCCACTACACTAGTGATTAGACGTGCTTGTAGTTATTCAGCATTCACAGACTTTGTGATTCAATGTTATCATTCGACCAGTATCGACCAGTCAGGAAGAAACATGAAGCCTTTCATCAAAATCAGTGACCAGGAAATCATTAATTTTATCTGGCCCATCTACTCACGGCTAAAATGGCAGGAAACAGTGGGTGTGTTGGCACCAAATACTTTGGCTGTGTCCATTTTACTGGCCTTCTCATCAACGGCTACACCCTGTTAACAAAGCAAAAGCCTCATAGCATGTAACATTTCAGCACGAATGAAATGAAATGCAGAAAGGATGCAGAACTAAGAAAACATCCTGCGTTATTTGCCAACATCTGCCATGAACAGACACAAGCATAAGAATAATGAGAGGATATGACTCACATGGCATAAAGTCACTCCTGTTGCCAAGACAACTGCCTCGTTGGAGGGCATACAACAATACGGCACATATTTAGCAGTATTACTCAGAGGAGTTAAGCAAGCAAGACTCACTAATGCCCCTTCCAGTTTAAAGATGGCAGAGGCCCCAATGCAGTCTGATGGGACCATCTTTCTCCTCCAGCAGCGGCGGCGGAATGTGTCAGAAGAGCGCTCTTTCCTGTGGAATTTCCAGCCAATCAGGGAAGAGTATTCCCAGCCTTCCCCTGGTTCTCGTCGCTATCGGACAAACACGGACAAGAATGAGAAAATGCACTCATAACAGCTCTCAAATCTACTCTTTTTCTCATCTACTGCTTCCTCACCTCAGCAGCAGCCACTTTATTGGATATCTTCCTCCTCGGTCTGATGAGTCTCTTCCTGCGATGGATATGATACATCTTCTCTGCGGCAACCCAGGATTTGGGTTTATCATCAGGAGGAATGGTAACCCCGTATTCCCAACCTAATGCCAAAAGAGACACAGAACTTGTTAGACTCTCAGGACTTCAAACATGAAGACTTTGATTTGCATAGTTCAGCTTCAGTGCCCATATTACCGCGCTCATCTACAGCTTTGTTGCTGTCAAAGCTCCACTCATCCTCCCAGGTCCATCCGAGGGGACATTCAAACTCTTCTGGGCTCTGAGCCTGCTCTCCATTCTAGAAACAACAAAGACATTCTGTCAGAGAAGCAAAACACTGAGCTGAAAGATGCTAAACTGCTCCATAGCGCTGAGGGGAACTGAAGGGTGACCTCTTCCACGTTATATATCTAACCACAAAACAATCCATCTGCTCTTGCGCAAGAGAAACTATTAACATAAATAAACAGACATGAGTAGACAGGGTTTTGTCCTGTTATCTTCATCCATATTTTACACATAGTGTCCCGATGTTAAATATGTGTAAGTATGTCATACCACATCTGTGTAGGGCTCTGCAGCAGGCCTCCACTCCCCACCAGGAAAGCGTGTTTCATTCTGAAAAACTTCATCAGTGAACTCTGTGTGGCCCGCGTCTGCCTCTGTTAAAAGGCTGCAGAAAACACCACCACAGCGCACAGGTTTATGAGAGACCTTGTGAATCAGACAGCAGGTATGTGGGACAATGATAAAATAGCTCAGGAAGACTGGAACCAGGGAGCTTAAATTATTTACACGAGAATCAGTGGAAGAATGTAAGCACTGCCGAGGTAGGAGGCACTAAGGGAAGGAGACCTCCTTAAACCAAAAACACTGGCTGGAATTCCTTTTCATTTCCTGTAATTGTGTTTATAGTATACTGTGTCAAGTACAAAGTCATTATGAGTACTGACAATTAAAAGAGGGCACTTAAAAAATGAACAGGATTCTGGAGCATGTTCATCTGCAAAGTAATAACAGGATGTTTGTACTAGAAACTGCATTAGCCATGAGTCACAAGGGGCTGTGTGTGTGTGTGTGTGTGTGTGTGTGTGTGTGTGTGTGTCATCCTCTCAAACTCACCATCGCTGAGGGTCAACAAACCAGTCTCCATCCCATTCCCACCCACGTGGCGGCAGAAAGCGTTCTTGTTTGAGTTTCACTTTGCCGGTCACATCTGAGAACTTATGGCGACCAACCAGTCCGGTGGTTCCCCAGTTCAACACCTTTGCCTGGTTCTCATACTGCGGGGAGAAAACGTCGGCGTTTTGATTTTGGTTCCACAGTAAGGTCAGGCAAACACAGCTAAAATGTGTATATGTGTTTTTTGAAGAAGGCTAATGCTTTGTGTTGCCACTGTACCATTTCAGCATAAACACTGAAGTGCCCCTCTGAAAAGCTGTTGAACTTCGTCTCGTGCGCAGAGAGACCAAGCCACATGTTGACCCGCAGCTGAACAGGGATCTTCACACCTTTGCTTTTGTCCATGGGGTACTGATGAATAAAAAAATGATCTTTTTAGTTACCTGAAATCTATCCATGGAGTTTATGATTTACAATAAATGAGTGTGTTATGCACTATAACATCCTGTCTCCCAAAAGCAATTTACCATATCATGAAACACTTTTGGATCATACTATATGATCAACATTTATGTCTACCTTTGTTTTGGGGCTTTTTATGGTTTGGGCTATAAACCCTTTAAAGCAAATAAAGGCAAATCTACAGATTACCGTATACACGTATGGATGTACTGTATGATTGGTCTTGTACCTGCATAAAGATGGTCTGGGTTCTTCCACAGTGTTTGCCACAGGCCTGTTCACTGAAGCTGGAGTACAAGATCTGGTTGGCTGGGACTCGGGCAAAAGCCACCCGCTTCTCTCTTCTCAACATCCAAATGATCACATCTGGCATGCTGTTCTGAGGCTAATGGAGACGTGAACCATTTCAGTTAAATAGCTAGCAGTAAATGTCAGAGCTTCATGCAACCAGGACGGAATTCTTTTCCCTGACCTCCTCTGCCAGCTGCTTGATTCTGTCCAACCAGTCTTCAATGTCACTGACAGTAGCCTTAACATCTGTGGCCTCTCCTCTCATGCGACTGGCCATCTGTCTGATACTGTCTGTGGCAGCATCACGCAGCTTTTTCATTTGGAGGTCCAAAGCAGTCACGTTGGGCTGGCCCTCCAGCACTGGAAGCTGGAAACTGTCAAAGCAACAACAGAATTCAATTAAAACCCGCACATGTATTTGACCGAACAATGATAACCATACCACTACAGTATTGTAATGATAAGATACATTATAGCATTAATAAATGCATCCCATAGGTGCAGGATATGTCTGGTCTTGTCTTACCTGTTAAGATCCTCAATCATGTGGTTTATGAGTTTGAGCCAAATCTCTGCCAAACGTGTCTCAGACACCTTGGCCAAGATGGCTGTTTTTAAAGAGGTGAGGTGGGACTCCTAAGATGAATCAGAAAAGGAGATTAGTGAGTCATGGTATCTCTGCAGATGTGCAATATTTAGGCCTGAGCCAATTTGTGACTATGACTTGTTCTCACCAGACTCTCAGCGATAGAAAGGAGAATGTTGACAGAGTCGAGGCGGTGGCTGATGTCTTCCCAGTATGAGGTGAGAATCACCACAGGCTTGGTGTCAGCCCAGGGCAGGTAATAGTAGTGATTGCCTGTGGGATACAAAGTAAACATAGCCAGTCATTTTAAATACTAGTTGTAGAGTTTACCACATGCTTAAGGTTGTGGCTCTTATTCTCTTTGTGACTCAAAGAGTCATAAACAGTTTAACTAGAGAAATGTCCAATGTCCACTTTTACAGTAAAGTTCTAATTATATATTCACTAATAATCATTAGTTGTTTGTTATGATTTTAATGCAAATATATTTAACAGGGTTTAAATACTATGAGTTAAGAGTAAGTTAAGAGTTCAAAAAGCTCAGAGGCCTTTTTTTCATTCTTGCAGACTTGGTCTTTTCGTACCATCAAAAACAGCATAGCTGTACTGGGTGGTGGATGCCAGGGGCTTGCAGGTTGAGTCCAGCTTGTTACCATAGTTACCGATGCTGACTTCGAACTGAATTGGCTCGCCCGGCTCTTGGAGCATGCATGCACTGTGGAACACGGCGCACAGAGAGTACTTCCTCTTCCGCTGATATTTCTACACTCAATTAAAAGAAAATGTAGCAGAGTTAGAGGTTAAAACAGGAATGTTTTTGTTTTTCACCCTATTTTTGACCAGACACCTCTTTTCTCGAAACTGACCTATTGATATTTAAGGAAACTCTTAAAACCCAGACTGTCAAGGAAAACAATAATTAAGTATTATGACAAATTACAGATTCAAAACCTCTGAATCCTAAGGGTTAAAATACAACTTCAAGAAATACAACAGTAATGACAATATGACAGGTTTGAAGCGTATACCTGGACCACCAGGATGTCATCACTGGCGATGTCGTCCACGTTTTTGTCAATCTTTTCATCCAGCTGAGTGGACAATTCAACAAGGACCCTCCCCCTGTAGGCAACCCCTTCACCCTGCATCCAAATGCAAAAATCTTATCGATACATGTTCACAAAGGTAAAATATCTCACATCTATTCTAAGTACTGACCCATCAGCATTGACCTGATATCGTAGTCTTACCTTGCCAAAGTTGAGTTCCTCGTATGGGTCGGGCAGGCCAGTGAATTCTCTTGGGCTGCCGTAAAGGTTGATGTAGCAAGGACCAAAGGCTGGAAGAAAACCAACCTCTGACTCTGCAGTGCTCTCTGTAATACACAGGCACTATGTTTAAAACACGTAGGAAAAAAACAAGTGTATTTCCAGATCATGGTAAAATAAAATGAAATTATATACTCTGTAGCTTGTCATGAGATTAAGTATAGTTTAGTTTAGTTTAGTCTTTTTATGAAATACCAGTGACAAACCTACCATGAGACTGTAAAAGGTTAAAATCAGAGCTTTTGTTTAAGCTACAAAGATACAAATGGTATGATCACCTTCAATTTCTCCACCAGATGAAGACATTGTGCTCATATTCAAAAACGCTGTTCCTATGGCATCATCCTTGGTTAGGCGATCCCTGTATGTGTAAATTTGCACGTAAAATAATGTTGTGATGAAGTTGTGATTTTACTGTCATACATTTTACTGTGTATGAATGAATATTTAGCTTACCAATCATACACAGTCAGCTTGATGCGTTCACACATGGACGGGAACTACAGGGGCAGAATTATGTGTTAATTTGGGCTGAAGGTTAAAATGTTTTTGAGATCTGAATCAGCTTCATAGGGTTCCTCTTAATATTCATCTTTTGTACCTTGGCTTGGAGATTGATGAGTTGATTCCACTCTGGATTAGCATTTTTCTCAATGATTTTGGTGCACAGCTGAAAACAAAAGAAATATTATCTCAAATCAACAACATTCACAAAGTAAGAATACTTTAAAAAAAACACTTTCTTTTAAACTTGAAACATGAAATACCTTCTTGCCAGCAAAGCTGAATTCACAATATGGGTCCACCAAGTTTTTTCGGTCTCCATCCCCTCCAAAAACTTGTTTTACCACCTGGAAGGATGCATCATCCACTGCAACATAAAGTACTTTCTAAACATAAGTTTCTCAAAGAGATCGTTATGCTGCAGGGAGTGGTCACTTACTCTGTGGCATATCCTCGGCACGATAAACTTTAAGGCTCAGAGTGGCCCATCGCATTGTGACACCAGCTGGCACCAAAAGATTGCCTTCTATGTCGTCCTGCTCCTCACTTATCTCTTTCCTCTCAGACTGCAGGAAGAGAAGAGAGGAGAGTCTTTTTCAGCACGGATCTACACTCTATCTGTCGAAAAGAAATTTGATGGTGAATGAGGTGGTTGTCATACCGGTGGCTCATCTCCAGTGCCCATGACAATTATGCTGACTTTGAGGTAGCCTCTGGCCCCTGAGCTGGAGTCATCAGGATCACTCAGGAGGAGCCATTTCCTCATTATGGCATGACCTGGACATAGAATAATATCCATCATATTCAAATACCAACACATATCGTGCACAAAATTCCTTACAGTGTATGCATTTGACATAGAAAGACTGACCTGGTTCATCATAAACGTAGCCAACATCCAACTGAGTAACAAAAGAAAAGCAAAATTAATAGATCAGTCAGCATGCTCGTGATAAAAGCTAAAGCATAATGACTTAGAATCACTTGAGCTGGCATACCTTGAACTCTCCCATTAGACTGTCAGCTCTGAGGGAGAAGGAGTCATAAACCTGTTGAGAAAAGGCAGCATCATGGGTTGAGCAGATGCAGAACTTCCCTGATTTTAAAAACAAACAGTGGATGATAGTTTTATTTTTTACTAGAAGAAACTGTATTGGAAAGACTTCTACGCACCCGAAGACTAATGCTCTCATCAAACAGTTCGGAGGGGAGCATGTTGACATTGTAGAAAAACATCTGAGAGACAGAAAAATCCATGAATGAATAACTATATCTCCTGTCACTTTGTGGACAATACAGTTTGATGCCAGACACACAATCTGCTGTTGTGACAAACGTTATACAACTTACAATTTATTAAGCAGAGATGCTTATGACGCTTTGGCAAAAGCTGAGAGAAGGCAAAGTGGATATGAGGAGAATTCGATACAGGAGAAAGCCGGGGACACTGCCGTCAAGCTCAATTATCATATCACAGCTGCCAATCAAAGAGAGAAACACCTCAGGAGGTTACTGAAGCTGGTGGAGATTAAGCAGCAAAGAAAGAAGACGAGAGGACAAAACAAACAAGCGTGGTTAAAGGCACGAGTAGGTGATCACTAATACATTCCTTTAAAGAAAACCTATTTGTGTGCGGTGATGGGCTTACCTCATCAAAGAATGGGCTATTCCCTCTTCTTATTCTGGTCCTGTGGGTCTGTCCGCAGGCATTGACCTTAACCACTGGCTTGATGTTGTTGCCAGGCAGCTGCCGACCCTCGATCACCCGGACACGGATCTGGACATTGCAATTGAAATGCAATTTATCTTGGATGCTTTTTGAAAAGGTGCAATTGGTTCAGCTGGGATGACAAATACCACCTTATTCAGTACAAATGCAAGTGCCATGTACATTTCTGGACCTATAATGGGAACATAAATATGTGACATTGCAATTCTCACATGTTATTATTCTCTAACATGAGAGATAAATAAAGATAAAGAATTCACTATGTAACCCTTCAGTGTATATTTATACTGTTGAAGCCTGTTGGCATTCGTGTGATTAACGATAAGAGCATTCCTGAAAACTGGTATTTGTGATTATCCAGGAAGGGAATAATCAAAACTCAAACAATACCTGGAAGTCCTGAGGCTTATTGGCCAGGGATCTGTGTCTCTTACGCCTGAGACGGATTGGCTTGTGGTTGGGTTTCCCAGGCTGGTTTGGCGAAGTGGGAGCTCCGGGACCTTCACCCCGACCTCCCCCATCCACTTCTGCCTCTCCTTCATTGTCCACATCACTGTCTCCTGGCCCTGCTTATAACAAGCATTCTTTCAAACAATATTCCATATACTTGTACTCCAACATAAACACGCAGCAAACACCCTCTGATTCAAGAAAAACCTACACTCTCAATGACACTAATCAGGGGGATGTATCCACGGAACCATGTTTAGTTCATCTGAGCCAGTGTGTTGCTTTATGTAGAAGTTTGAATTTATGAAGAGCAAAGTTTTGCAAAGTTTGGAGGCACGTGTTAAATTTCATGATGGACGAAACTGTAATCGATTTGCTGAAAAGGTGTGTGTTTATTATTATATTATTCCTTTTATGTATAAATGCTTTATATTGATTGGTATCTAACTTTTTGTTTGCTTATTATCTTTTAATTTCTCAGATTAACAGGTTGTCTACTTACCAGTGTCCGCGTGAGACATGTCTCCATCGGGCTGCTCATTTAGGTTTGGAGAGGTACTGAAAGGAGGCTCATACCCAATGAGCAAATTAATGGTTGCCTGAGAAAAGGCACATTTTTTCAATTAGTATTATCATTTCTGCTGTGCTGTATGTCTGATAGCAAAAGATATGTCACAGGACTCAATTTCCACAGATACAGAGCTATACTGAAGCATTGCGGATATTCTTTGTCATAAGATTGCACAAGTGCATGGAATCTGTGTAGTGTTATTCACCCCAACAGCCTGTTGTTTCTCGTTGATCAAGGGCACATTTTTGGATGGGAGGGATTTCAGTTGACCAGTAGCCAAGTCTCTCAGAGAGATTTTTGCCGAGCCAATGAATCTGAAAAGCAATAACATAAATAAAAAAAGCGTCAGACAATCATACAAGCATCAGCAAATGAATCACTGCACCAGCAAGAGAGAAATAACCACCTTTGTTTGAAAGGGCAACAAGGGCAAAGGGGCTAAAAGAAACAATAGGGAGGATGCTTTGGTTCAGGTGACAAACCTCTCATTTATCAAATGAGGGAATTGAATGTAGTTGATTTGAGTGTAACGGCTGGTAGCCCTGCATAGTTTGTGGTTTGCACTTCCGAATTTCACTTCTTCATATACTATGATCAACACAGCAACAATGTCTACATGGTTACTCATGCAAGAACCGTGATTAACAATCATAATGGATTGCAACACATTTTCTGGAAATTTTCTGAAATCATCTGAAAAACCAAATGAGTACAACACCATTTAAATTAATTGATTAATTATGGTCACAAATGGAAGCAATAAGGTCAATACCCTCTTGACCCCTAAGAAATAGTACTATATTTTAAAAAAAATGTTTTCTAAGTGACAAACATCCACTTTGCCTGACCCATTAAGACCCATTATGGAGTAGCAATAGAATCTTTAAAGAGGCCAAATGTGAGACATTGCTCTGTGAGGAGGACCGGCTTGTTACACAGGAAAGAAAAAGCACACAAGACGAAAAAACTAGAAAGATGGAAACAATTAACGTGTACCACAGGCATGTCTCTGTGCCCGGTTTAGGGGAGGATAAATATAGAGCCAAGGAGGCGGGTGAAAAGGCAGTCCTGAGTAAGCAACATGAGAAAAGGCACAGTCATATTCATGATTACGCTCAGGTGCTCTTTTTCCTCTCTGTTGTTCTCAAAAGTTGTGCCGTTACTTGTGATTACGTAAAGAACATCTTTAAAAAAAACTTGGCTTGTCCTTGTAAAGCAGGGTCAGCCTCGGAGGAGATCTGGTATGGCAACTGTAAAAGTCACTGCAAATGCCACAGGCAGGGACTTGTTCATACAGATTAAAATTTGTATACATAAATCTCTCACGAGACCTCTAGTCTCAACTATTTGGATCTGCCCCAGTGAGGAAAAAGATAAGAACGTTTTTGACCATGAGTCACTGGAGGATTTTCCTCATAGCCTGATCATAACTAATTATGGAGTGGGGTTTTTTCCAGGCAAACTGAGCAGTAATCCTTTCGACAGTCGTATTGTTTTATCTTGATGGTGCCACAGATTAGATATCCCCGTTAGTTCTCACTGAGGCACATTCCTTCTCTAAATTTTTCTCAGTTCCAGAGTTGGTCACAAAATGTTGCCTTTATTTCCACATCGAACCCCCCCAGAGTCAGCTTGATGCCGCATATGAAGTTCATCCTGCAAAGGATTACAGGCTGCACTACAAACAGTTGCCACAGATGTGCCAATGACAAGCCAGAGCAAGTTCTCCCTTTTTCACCCCCCTCATGCATGGCAGACTGTGATCATGGAAAAATATCTAAGCGCATGCGTGGCTTAAGCACACACCCCTCCACCCTCACCCCCACCCCTTGTGTCTGCCTCAAAATAATTTACATTATACACAATTTGTCATCAGAGTGCCTGAGTGGAGATTTCATGACTTGGTCTGCCTTCTTGCATGCTACTGCACAAAAGAAATGGCTCAGACTCATAATGTCATGAAATGCACGCATGTGCAGAACAGGCTGAAAACAACAGAATTAAGCAGAGTAATAGATAAAACACATGGCAGTCTGAATATACTGGAGGGTTGTTATCTCCTTTTAAGGCAGCATTCCTCATGTAAGAGCTGCAGTGCTTTTTTGGATGAGACAAAGCACCTTCCTCACTGACGCTGCAAGTCTTAACAAGGTGGCAGTCCTGAGGTGAAATGAAAACATGCTCTACTCCTTGGGAAAAGATCATAATAACTATTTCCAAACGCACTGCTAGAATAACTGGCATAGTAGTTGTGATATTGGTAGTCAAGCTTCAACCGCTAAGAAATAAGCACCTTCACAGACGATAATCAGCTGTCTACCTTCTCAAGAACCTGTACCGCCTCTGACCTACAGTGAGGTTTTCACTTTCTGTCAGAACCTGGTCTACCCGGTATAACATGTGTTTTATTTATTTATTTATTGGGGGGAGGTCTTCCTCCACGAGGGCAGGAGTGTGTTCGTCATATGGGAAGGGTGATGTCTACATTAACTCACATGCAGAAAACAATTACAATATGACACATGCAAATGTGACCATTTCTCTGTGTGTAAGTATGTTTGTCGTACACGTACTTATCTTTGCCGATTGTTTCATAGTCCTTCACTACCACGTTGATGAATGAGGACGCATCCAAGGGAGAGCCTTTCAGATCGAATTCAAGCCCCTATGATTATGAGGAAGAGACAGTTAGCGTATCTCACCAACTTGGTGTAATTTTAAGTGAGGTAATAGCAGCTCTCAGGTCAGTAACTCCCCATTAAACAAATCCACATACT
This sequence comes from Psettodes erumei, assembly GCA_016785225.1. Classification (NCBI taxonomy): domain Eukaryota; kingdom Metazoa; phylum Chordata; class Actinopteri; order Pleuronectiformes; family Psettodidae; genus Psettodes; species Psettodes erumei. Next base: position 251,864 of record JAFBJZ010000001.1, on the reverse strand, counting down.
CTCTCAGATTACAACAAACTTGAATTCCCTACTTACTTCATTCCAAACAGGATTCAATTCATTGTCAATTGCTTTTGTTTTCTTCTTTTCACCTGCAAGCACAGAGGGAAATCCTATTTATTGGCATGATCGTACGACGATGAAGAAAACAGATCTGGTGCTACAATATTAAGCACACAAACAAAACATTCTTCCCTCCAAATAGAAATTGCTTCTAAAAATGGTCATATTTCCTAGGAATAGATGAATACTTAATGTGCTGTAAATTTTAAAAAGGAAAGACCAAGCTTTGTGACCCAAAAAGCTGCTGCTCTGTGGAAACAGTGGGTTATGCTGACCTTATAAGGTTACAGTCTTTTGTATATGACTCACTGCCAAAACCTAAGGAATGATGCATAAACTCCTCGTATATTTAGGTGCAAAACAGATATCCAAAACCTTAAGAGTGACATAAGATGATGATAGTTTGGTATAAATTTGAATACTGTATGCACAAACAGTCTAACCGTGAGAAGACAACAGAGCATACCAGCAGTTTCTCGAGGGGAAAAAATAGTAATTTGTATCTCTCACCTCTAAAGACAACCCCAGCTATTGGATCTGGGTTTCCAAGTTTCTTTTTGGGGATCCCACTGGCAGACTCAACAATGACCCGCAGCATTTTTTGTAAAATCCGGGTTTATTAAAAAAAAAAAAAGAATAGTCATAACCCGTGGAGAGGCGTGGAACCCTCAGAGAGGGAACTGAAAGGCACAGATGTGCGGAGGAGAGAGGTTGCTCGAGCGGGGCAGTCGCTTTCATGAGTCACAGGCATGAAACACCCATACTGGGTGGTGTGTGTTCACCGAAGAACACTCTGACATGGTCTGTGCAGGATACCCTGGTTCTCACTTCACATGTTCAATATGCTCAAATTTACTTACAGCTCAGATTTCCCTGACATCAATGTGAAGAACTGCGGGTCGATTCATCCACCGTCCAGGTAAATCAGCAGTTAGCCCACTCTTCTCCTGCACTGCAGCGCCCTCCAGCGGTGATGTGGATAATGCTATCTTTCCGTCCTGTCGGATAATTAAGCTAACCTAGATGTTGGCAGAGAAACATGCCAGCAGCGTAGTTTCAAGTAGATTTTTATAATCAGGTTTGCCTGGGTATATTGATAAGATATAAAATAACTGAAACGCCACACCATTTAGTAAAAAACAAAAACGTTGGTCCGGGGACAATTCTACTATTCTCAAAATCAACATTTTCGTACAGAACGTGTAGCGGGGACAGTGAAGGTATCATAAAGATTTCGCTGTTCCTACAGGTAAGAAAATGAGAATTAATATTAACTTCAATAGCTTTGGTAAAAAAAAAAAAAATCAACATTAAGATGTCTCTTTTTGCTGAAATTATAGCGTTACTGTCAAAAAATTCATCATATAGCCTAATGACCCATCTCACTGAAGAAATGAACGGGTATTAGTTAGCAGTTAGTAGTTAGTTAGTTAGTCAGCTAACTAGCTACTTTAGCTAGTAGATACTTTCGCCATTAGTCATGAAATGTATTAAGTTGATATTTTAAAGGTAGAAATAAAATTATTTTCTGTCCATTTAACAATGTCATTTTCTAGGACCCCTTAGTAACTGTTGATCAATTGATATTTCCATTTTTCCTGAGTGGTAATGAATAATGGGATTAACATAACACCAGAGCTAACAATGGTGGCGCGCTTTTCAAGACGTCTCCAGAGAATTTCACTTACAGCAGACATGCTTCTTTAAGATGTATTATTTTGTGTCAGTTTCTTGTACTATTTGAGAACAGGTGACGAGAGATGTCATCTTCCAAATACAAGCGTTTCCTCTGGAAAAGTTCACGGCCTAAACCGGTCATCAGCAGCCTGAGGAAGGAGAACGCCTATCTGAAGAAGACCCTGGTTGAGTTGTCTCGTCAGCATTCAAAGCATTACAAGCTAGTGGAGGTAAACCAATCAAACTATTCACTGATTCAAGTTAGTATTAGTCCCCAACATGAGCTGACCGGCCAAAGCTACTCACTTGGTCATGTAAACTCCACCTCATGATGTTTAATTCAGTCAGGGTAGTGCTTTACAGGAGCTGGGCATTAGTGAGACCGCTTCCCCCTCCGTGTCTGTCGGCAGAGATTCATCTCTCTCCAGACGGTATGGATGGAGAATTATCGGCAGCAGATGGCCAAAGATGAGCAGTTGAGAAAGAAAGCAGGGGACGTCATGGACGTAGTCAGTCCTGAGAAAAGAAAGACTGAAGAAATCGAGGGCGAGCTCGTGAGTGTCTCATCGTGGTGGCAGTATCTGGAGAAGAACGTTGCAGGGAAATCACTACAGATGTTAATTTTTTTTTCCCAAACATGTCTATTACAACTCACGATATTCGGCACTTTCAGTAAAATCATCATGGCGTTACTTAATAAAAACTGATGTTTATAGTAGTCTGGGTTGCAAAGTGGTGGCACTTATTAGTCCATTTTCAAAGCTTCCATTTTGACATGTCATTGTAGAAAAAGCGTAAGTGCCTATAAACGCAATGACACACACACACGTACGCAATGCCAGGACCCTGAAACCAGTGTAAATGAATGAAATTTAGGTGTCAATTTTTTTCATTCAGGCCTGCGCTTTTCCAGCTGCCAGTGTGACGTGTTCAAATGTCTTCTGTGGAAAAAGGTCCAATGGTTGTGTTGTTGTGCTGCACCACTAGATGACAGCACTTGTTTAAAAATGTCGGTCTCAATTCAGAGGACAAATAGTGTTCTCCAGTAAAACGCACTTCCTCACACAGAGCATACTGTCACAGTGGAATTCTGGGTACTGTAGAGAGCCTAACGCTTTCATGTTTTAAATCCTGTTTTTAAAACATGGCCCCTTCACTCACATGTGTGTAAGGATGTGCTGTATTTCACTGTTGTCTATTAGGACTCCAAGTCAGATGAACGGGCCTCTGACACCATCGTGAAAGAGCTCCAAAACCACCTCAAAGATGTGAGCGCTTTGTTGTTTCCAAACAGTTTGAAAGAGTCTCTTCAGTTTTTTTCCAATCCACACCGAATCTTTGTGCATTTGTTTGCAAGTAGGAACATACGCCTGTGTCCCGTGGCCTCGTCTTGCTGAGTGCTTGGGATTTGGAGCCATCCCCCTGGCACAACTCTGTTTCTGTCTCTCTCTGTTATGTGCTTCTCATTCTTTTATTTCAATCCCCCCGAGGCCTTGGAGAAGAGCAAGCAGTGGCTGGAATATGACCAGCAGAGAGAGGCCTATGTGAGGGCGATTATGGCCAGAATGTTATGGCTGGAGAAGCAGCTGAACGAAGCCAATAAGTCCCACTCAGAGCAGCACAATGAGGACCATTCAGATGGTGAGCCAGAAGGGGCAGTGGGCAGTGGGAACTTAACACTGGGGCAACAAGGGGCAACAGACTGTCACAACAAGATTTGCAAGATATAGAGATTGCCACTGAGTAGGCCCCTGTGACAGAATAATGTGGATTCATTTTCAAAATCATGCGTTTTAATACTAAATAGTGCAAGTGTCATTCATCACCTGCTTTTCTCATTATAGAGAGGGACCAAATATGCCAGATGCAGGAGCACTATGAAAGACTCTTAGAGAAAGCCAAAGACGAGCTGCAGGTGCTCCGGGAAGAGGTCGACATCACCTGCCAGAACCTCATAATGACTGAAAACTGGTATAACCGTTTATATAATATATATTTTGTCTTGTTCAAAGTTGGTAGTCAGCAACTTGACAGTCCAGTTGATGTGTAGGTGCAAGGAAATGGAAATGCAAGTGAAGGAGCTCAAGCAGCAGGTGCAGACTGAAAAACTGAGCAGAAAAAGTCTGCCAGAAGATCGTCATTGCCCTGAGGAGGAAGAGGAGCAGCTCAGAGGTGAGACCCAAGAACTCCAGAGCAAGCTTCACGAGGAGAGGCGAAGGTCAACTAACTTTGAGCTGCAGGTACATCTTCATAGAACATTTTTTTAGGAAAAATAAAGGTCTTCACCACAAGAAAACCCCTGAAAACCTTCTCTCTCTCCACTCAGGCGAATGTCCTGCAGAAGTATATTTTAAATTCTCACCATGCAGACAGGGAAAAGATTGCAGACCTGGAGCAGCAGGTATGTCAGGCACACTCCCTTTGTCCGAATCATCTTCAGTTTAGTCCACAGAAATGAGTGACGTTAATCTACCCACTGTTAAAGATGGCATAAGTCAATTACACTTTGAGGAGACCTGACAATGGCATGCTATACTTTTTTCTTTTTTTACCTCTTTGTTCATGCCTCTACAGTATTATGGCTTTGACTGCAACAGTGACTTCTTTAATTTAGGTGAAGGTTACTTCAAGAGACCTTGAGGATGAGAAGCAGAATTGTTCATATTTAAAGAAGCAAATGGTCAAAGTGCTGAAGATGCTGCAAAAAACTAAGGACTGCGTGACAAAACAATCAAAGGTCGGCATAAGTAGAGGGAACAGCTGGGTTTGTGATTAGTATTAGGCATGAAACACACTTTTGCATTAATAGATTTTGTTTGGCTACTTAGGGGCAGTAAATAAACCCAAAACAGAACACTGACATATTATCACATTATAATGTTAGGAGTAAAAGGCTCCTGGTATTAAAGGGGAACTGCAGTGCAGATATTTGATTGCCCGCTAATTTAAAAAGAAAAAAGCGTGGTTGTGCAGCTTTAAGTTTTGCTGGTTAAGAACGATAATGAAAAGCTGACATAATCGGCCAGAGTCTTACTAACCATAGCTGATGGATGACTCCATTATGTTGCATTAGAGAGACCAGCAGGACTGTGAGGCAACGCACCCACCCACCCAGCTCCCCGCAGGCAGGCTGACCTCCACCCCTCACAGCAGCTTGCTGAATGAAAGCTTCCTGGAGTGCCCCGGCTGCCAGGCCGAGTATCCTGCCTCTCGCTACCGAGAACTGATGGACCACCTGGAAATCTGTCTCGACTGAGCTGAGCCTCGAGCATCTTGAGTTCTGCATCTTCTGTAATATGGATACGGTTTGATCCATCCTGTTTCACCAGAAAGTTCCCAATAAATTACAGTGTTCAGGTTGCTGAGGTTGCAATTCTTGATTTTTTGCCACAATATCAGCATGGCTCTGTGGATGTCTTGACTACTGAGGAGTCCAAGGGTTTGGTCCAGGCTGAAATCTCTAAGCAACTGAATATTAATATATATATAATACAGACATTCTTAGTTCCCAGAAGATGAATACTTGGGTGACCCCCTCATCCCCCTATGATAAATTATCCTGGATCTGGTGGTACCTTTTAATCTACCACCATCACCAAGCCAAATTTTTCATTTGCTTAATAATTAATTAGTTTATGACCAACTACCTGACATTTTGTGTCATCCTTTGTCAAATCAAGATGCTACAGGACCTCATTCCCTCTCAGGACTCACACTATTCAAACCAGATGAATAGCTCAAAACAGCTTGTGTATGTTAATCCTTTTCCTGTGCTATTCAGGGCGATGGATTAGTATTGCTAGCCAACGATATGAGGAGTCAGGGGTCTGTGCAGTGGCTGTAGGCTACGAAAGGGAACGTGACACCAAAGGTTGACCAAGCCGAACAGTTTGTTTTTTTTTTTAAAGAAAGATGCTAATATGGTTTAGGTGCCTCTTAACTTTCTGTGCCTTTCAGGAACTTTTAACACACAAATGTCTTCATGGAAATTTAGAATATGAGCTTAAAATGTCTGAGAGGCAAAAGTCAACCAGGAGGGTGTTCCTCCTGGGGCCCTGTAGATTATGATAACGCCAGACATACCGCCAAAGAAAGGAGGGCATGTTTTACGTGTAAAATACATATTTCTAAGGCAAACGCTTTCCCAAACCTTTTCAAATCAATCCCTGCAGTGTCTGAACAAGAGGATAAAGCCTAGTTTAGTTTGTGAAACTACTCAGGAAGTAGCCTGGGTAATCTTATGCACAGAGTAAATAAAAGGGGTGTTTAACTCATTAGATCTCACCAGCTAATTTGCCATTTAAACAGCATTACTATTCAACAGGTGCACTGCAGGTTAGAGCTTGGATCAGTCCACAGGGCACTCATCTCAATCTCATGTCAACAACAAACGGTAGTGTATAATAATTAAATCTAGAGCTGCTCCTCAAGAAAGGATCCGCGGCATGCGAGCATAGCTGTGTTTAATAGTGTTAAAGGAGTGCAAAAAAAGGGCTACGAAAGAGGAATTTGCTGTAATGTGACTCTGAAGTGCCACAAATTCAAATTTTTGTCTCACTGCGCAACGAGAGACAAGAGCAGACAGAACATCTTGCAATGTTTGACTTCCCTCCAGGTAGCAGCTGGAGCAAACAGCATCAAAATGGTTAGTCACCACCCTCCATCCTTCCTCCCCCTGCCCGTCTATCATATCATTTAACACCTTATCAGGTTCTGTTCCCCATATGCCTGTCTGGCTGTCACCACAGAGAAATCACTTAGCATTTTAGATCTGAATACGTTTTCAGCCTTTATGGATTTTAAACCTCACACTCACTTAGACCACTTGAGAAACTTCACCTATTTTTCTTTCTTTTCTGAGTTGCACCACCCAGATCATGTTGCCATTACTGTTGTCGAGACCCTGGCTATCTCCACTGTCTTCCTGGTGTCAGTGGCAGCCAACACGGGAGCCGCAGCCCTGGTAACCTTGGAGCGCAGACTGCTGGCTAACAAGACCATCCTGACCCTCAACTTGTTTGTGGCCGACCTGCTGTTTGTCAGCATGATCCCGCTGATAGTGGCTGTGCGCTGGACCGAGTCCTGGACGCTGGGGTTTACAGCTTGTCACACCTTGCTGTATGTAATCTGCATGAGCGGCTGCGTCACCATCACCACCCTGGCCTCGATCAGCGTGGAGAGGGTCCAGGCGATCCTCCGGCTCCAGACCTTGCCCAGTCTAAACCCCAGAGCAGTGACCGCCACCATCATCTTCATCTGGGCCTTTTCTGCACTTACCGCTTTGCCCCTCGGTCTGTTCTTCACTGTGGTGAAGGTGGACCTGACTGCAAAGGTATGAATGAAACAGTGAATGAAAGTAAAGCCCCCTCCCCTGTCCTGGCTATTGATGCATGTTTTTCTGTACGTTTTTTTTTTTTCGCCACAGGCTCCTGTACATATCTGCACTCTCGAGTGGCCTGACACGACTGGAGAGATTGTGTGGAATGTATCTTTTATTTCCATGTGTTTTCTTCTCCCAGGACTTGTTATTGTGGTCAGCTACAGCAAAATATTACAGGTGGGTTTATCCAACTCTTTAACTGTGAAAATTGTCAGGAACCGAAGGAGGGGACAGTTTAAAGGATGGGTATTTGTCAGGATCACAGAAGCCCCACTTTTAATGAGCACAAATATTGTGGAAAGACTAACACTGCTTTGCCACCCTGTCTGAGCCACTCATTTCAAAACCCATTCATTCATATTGCTATTGAAAAATGGGTCAAAAATATGTTGTTTTATTCGTAAAAAGTAAAATTTATGCCAACACTATGTATTCAATACTCTCCATATTGGCCTTTTTCTTTTTACCTTCTGTGACTATTAGTCATGTCCCTGTCATTGTGGTAACAGAGGTGCGTGTGCTTTATTAATTACTGATGCTGAAAATGGTACCTGTGTGTGTGGCTTCAGCGCTTTGCACTATCAAGTGTCAATATTACATTGGGTAACCAGTTCCACCGATGTGGACATTACATGATGCAGACAATAGAAAATGATGCTGTGAAGCCACACATTGATTTCACCCCTGGAAGGACACATTGGATAAATATAAAGGTCCTTGTGTAAAGTCCACATGTAGATCAATTAGTTTACATAGATGAATTCATCTCTTTAGCACACATCATGTAATGTCACAAAGTACAGAATGCCAGTATTATGTAATATTATTTTGTGCATTACAGATTGCTAAAAGTTCGAGGCGAAGGCTCCGAATCCAAGATGGTCCACCCACAGCTGGTGAGTACCATGTCTCCCGCCAGGATATGAAGCTCTTCCGCACCCTCCTGATCCTTGTGCTCTCTTTCCTAATCATGTGGAGCCCTATTTTCATCAACGCCATCCTCATCCTGGCCAGAAACTTCCTGACTCACCTGAACATCTCCTCTAGCATGTTCTTCTGGGTGATAACATTCACAATGGCCAACTCTGCTCTCAATCCAATCCTCTACTCAGTCTGCCAGTTCAAGAACGGCTGGCGCAAGCTCTGCTGTGACTCTGCTATAAGGCCAATGTGAAAAGGACCTTGCACCATCTGTGATCGTCACAATTAAGTGGATTCAAACTGACGTGTGTGTACAAGTGTGCAGCACCTTTAGTGACATTGACAGACTGCATTTATGTATTCTCCTTGTGTAAGACGCACCAATCTCATGCTTGCTGCTCTCTTGAACTGCTGCATTAAGACTGAAAGAACATTAAAACAGCTGTGCAGTATCTGGTGTGGTAACAACACAGGTTTTTATTATCTGAAACACTCCCAAGTCAGATAATAAGAATTTGCCCATTTTTAAAAAGGTTTTAATTAGGTTCTTCCCCTTAAAATGTCATGAGTAAATCGTTCAGAAACTGATGGCAAATTAATCAGTCAACTGACACACATAAATTAAATTTTTGGTATCTGTGCAAAAGCTGGAAGAACGCCTGATTTAAAAGACGATCTAGCCACGGCATTGCCTTTTGTGTCCTCTCTGGAAGAAGAAAGAATTTGCGTCTCGTCATATTAACAAATAGCAGTTTCTTGCCAGCAAGAGTAATTAAACCCCAAGCAGCAGTTAACAATCCCACTTAATCCTGTCAGTGATTAAATGTAGCTGCTGTCTAAGCCTAACCAGGCTGACGAAATAAAACCCACTCATTTCTCTCCAGAGACGATTTCTGACATTAGACCATGTCACTGCTGACTGTTGGTGCTCGTATTGAATTGAGCAGCTGGAGTACAGTTATTTCAACTTGTAAGTTGCCACTCTATCATAATATTATCTCTGCGAAGTTCTTCTTTTGGTAGCATGGTGTGAAATCATACTTAACTGATGCTCAAGATGAGTTTTTTCATATGTATTCTTGCTCTGTTGTAATCTCTGAATTCTTCATGGATTCTGTCCTCGAATCACTCGCTCTCATACACAGATTCTCAGAATCCACACTTTTATCAAATGGTCAAAGGCTTTTTTTACTCTGCCAAAGCCGTATACACAGTGTATTTGGAGAAGAGATGAACTGGTGATGTTATGCTGATTTATCCCCCTGGGATAACTCAACTCTTTTACTCCTCTTCTACTGAGCAGGTCTTATTGTAGGTGCCATAACTCCACAATCATCGCCTGTGATGGGATTGGCCCCAGTAAAATGACAAGTGGCTGGATTTGCAAGTTAAGATAGCTCAGAGGCTTTATGACCCTTGCGTCACAGTCATTAGTTCCCCCCTAGGATCCCCTTACCCAGTAAGCCACTCACTACCTTCTGTTACTGGGAGGAAGGTTGGAGCTGCAGCTTTGGTCCTGAGTACACAGAGGAGGCTGGGAAATGTCTCAGTAGGTTCTACTGTGTCACATCTTCTGGAGGTCACCCTCACCACTTTGCTCTGCTCCTCCTCCGTCAAGCTGCACCCATCTGAGGGGAGCATCTTTGCGCATCCACAGAAGGGCTCACTCATCTAGACTTGGGCAAAATGGCAGACAAAGACACTGTAGAGAAGTTCCTTGACAACAATCCACAGTTTGCAAAGGAGTACTATGAAAAGAAAGTCAAGGCAGATGTGATCACCGCTGCATTCAACAACAAGGTCCAGGTCAAAGACCCGGCTTCCTACAAGGATGTCTCCACCATCGAAGAGGCTGAGTTCATATTTGAGCTCATAAAGGAGATGCAGGGCAACCAGCCAATGGAGAAAGCCCTGCATAAAATTTTGCAGAGGATTGCTCTGCTGATCCAAGCTGATCGTTGCAGCTTCTTTGGCCACAGGTCTCGTAATGGGACACCTGAGCTGTCGACAATCCTCTTCGATGTGACACACAATTCTCCGTTTGAGAAAAACATTGTGAACCCCAATGTAGAGATTGTTTTCCCCACCGACATGGGAATTGTTGGATATACGGCACACTCCAAGAAACCTCAGAATGTGGCTGACGTGAAGAAGGTGAGCAAGAAAAAAGATTATTGAATCTTTTGAAATAAATCAATAAGAGAAAATACAATTTGCAACAAACAGAGACTAAATCAGGCTACAATAGAGATGTAAAATCTTATAATCATGTCCCTTTATCATGCCATTATAATGTTAAAGCTACAATTCAAACTAGAAATATTCATAAAGTGTAGTTTTATCTGAAGAACAATTATATAGCATGCAATTCATTTCAATAAGCTTTAATTCTCTTCTGCAGTGTTTCTCATGCTAATTGGTAACCAGGTTGCAATAGTGACACTAAACCATGCTGCAGCATGCAGGATCTAAGTTTTGATCCAGAAATATTTTAGCTTGTTAACATAACTGACACATAACCTTTAACGACTCTCCCGTGTTTTTTCATTTTTCCAGAACTCTCATTTCAGTGACTTTGTGGACAAACAGACCAAATACACCACAAAATGCATGATCACTGCTCCTGTCATGAATGACAAGGAACCGCTGGGTGTCATCATGGCGCTCAACAAACAAGGTGCTGCTGAGTTCTCAAAGAGTGATCAGGAGGTGGGTGGCTTATGCAAGAAAACGGGTAATTGATCTAAAAGGATGTTGTGTTCCCCGGAATGACTCGCAAACAAAATCAAGCACAGACAGCACTTGGCAGTGCTGAGAGACTGAGATTATGCTGTTTGAAGCTGCAGGGTTTGTAGTAGACAGAGACTAATCAGTATGAGGGTCACAGCCTCATCTGACTTTGTAAAATGGCCACTTTGAGCCCACCAGCTTCCTGTCTCTGACCTGTATATTTAGAGGCTTGACTTTGTGCTTTGTGTCCCCATTATGACAGCTCAACATATAATCCTGTTAGCGAGGGGAAGCTCAGACGTTCTTTCTTGCCTTGTGTGATGGACTCTTGATGACACTGACTCCAGAGGTCATGAGAGTAGAAGATTTGTCAGAGAGAGTGATTGTAATCTGTTGGCACTGAAATGAAACACGTGACTGCGTTTTGTGAAGCAATATGATTTTTTGCTCTTTCATTACAGCTCTTCATCAAATATGTGAACTTTGCCACTGTGGTTATTCTCCAAGCACACTCCGCTTACATGTGGGATGTGGAGTCCAGGAGAAGCCAGGTAAAAAAACGCAATAATCAAATCAACTTGTCCCATCTAGTTATTTTTTGAGATGCTCATTTCTTGTTCATCCAGCCTGAAAATAACGAATCCTAAGCAGTGATTCTTTTCCTTGCTGCAGGTGTTGCTGTGGTCGGCCAGCAAAGTTTTTGAAGAGTTAACTGACATTGAGAGGCAGTTTCACAAAGCACTGTATACAGTGAGGACATACATCAAGTGTGAGAGATACTCCGTGGGACTCCTTGACATGACCAAAGACAAGGTGCGCAGAAGAAAGTCTCAAAGAAAGTTTGAACTTTTACATGAGGTTCTTTTACTTGCACTGCCAGAAACCTCATTTGCTTACAATCCAATCTGTAGCTGATTGGACCGCAGCATTTATATGAATTAATAATAAGGCACATAGCAACATGACTTTGACCTTTTCTTCTACAGGAATTCTTTGATGAGTGGCCAATCAAGCTAGGAGAAGTGGAGCCATACAAGGGCCCCAAGACACCTGATGGCAGAGTAAGTTCAAAGCTTGGTTGAATATTGCGACATCGTTCTTATCCACAAATTTGTGACATTTGTGTCATGTCATTTTTAAAATATGAATATAGAAAGAAATTAAAAAGTCTTCATGTTTAAAACATTCAGGAAATCAGCTTCTACAAGATCATTGACTACTTGCTGGAGGACAAGGAGGAGATTAAAGTTATCCCGTAAGGATCAGTATGTAGTGTAACTGGCCATCTTTATTTGCATATTTTGAGATGTGCAATTGTATTGTAATCAGAGTTACTCACTCCACTACAGCGGCCCTCCTGCAGACCACTGGGCTCTGGTTAGCGGACTCCCAACATACGTGGCTGAGAATGGATTTGTGAGTACCAATTTTGTTCCAGGATTTTGCACACACATTGTGTAGGATACTTCCATCTGAATAATTGGTTGCATTGATCCACTCGTCTCGCATGTAATAACTTCTTTTACATCTTCCAGATCTGCAACATGATGAACGCTTCCGCAGACGAGTATTTCACATTTCAGGTGAGAAGATCTTTTTCCTTTGTTTTTTTGACAACACCGTTCAGTAAATCACAAAAAATAACCTCAATATTCCATTGGATTTGTTTAACAGAAAGAAGCGGTGGATGAGACCGGATGGAGGATTAAGAATGTCCTCTCCCTCCCAATCGTCAACAAAAAGGAAGAAATTGTTGGCGTCGCCACGTTCTTCAACAGAAAAGATTGCAAACCATTCGATGAAAACGATGAACAAATTACAGAAGTATGGAAAACTAACTCTATCTACTGTAGCTCTTTTTGAATCGTGTTTTGCTGTTTAATTAGATTTTACACTATTATATTGGCCTTTTAATAGGTTAATGTAATTTGTATCATTTCTAAGTTAATATCTTTTGTTAATTGCATGTATTTGTGTTACTTTCATTATTTATCTAGTTCCGTGGAAGAATGAGGTAACTGAAATTACAGCATGAATTTGATGTTTTTTTCTATTTCTCCATCCCACCAGGCTCTGACCCAGTTCCTCGGCTGGTCCACTCTGAACAGCGACACATACGACAAACTCAACAGGACAGAGTGGAGGAAAGAGATTGCCCAGGAAATGCTCATGTACCAAACAAAGGCCACGCCAGATGATGTGCAGACCATCCTGGTGAGCTGCCGCCACACGTGACGGATATTACTTTGACCAGACTGCAAGCAGATTGTAGTTCACGCTCCCTTTTCACTCTTCTCCCCACAGAACACTCAAGAGAAGTTTGGCTCTGTGCCAGAGGACTGTGACCAGAAGGAAATGTACAAACTGCTGGTATGTACCGTGAGGTGTCATGGATGTGTGGGTTTTTTTTTTAGACTAACCTCTGTTTATGTTGCCATGTTGACTCTCTTTCCTCCCATTTAGAGAGCCAGCATCCCTGAAGCCAAGACCGTAGATCTGCACGAGTTCTACTTCAGTGATTTCCCCTTGTCAGAGTTTGAACTTATCAAGTGTGGCATCCGCTGCTTCTTTGAGCTGGGGGTGGTGGAGAAATTCAAAGTTCCAGCTGAGGTATGGTGCACAGGAACCTACAGAGAGATTACATGTTATATTGGAGGTCTAACATTGTTGTGTGCTTTTGGGACAAAGCGAAGCAAAGATATAACTCTCAGCCTGACGCCACAAAGAACTGTTCTAGCTATCTTTGTTTTTTTATCCCTGTTGTCACACAGACCCTGACACGATGGATGTACACCGTTCGCAGGGGCTACCGTGACATCACCTACCACAACTGGAGGCACGGCTTCAATGTTGGACAAACCATGTTCACTCTGCTGCTAGTGAGTCATGCATCCACTTACATTTCCATGCATTTCTCATTCATACTGTTGTATGTCATGACATAGCATTATCTACTGTATTCCTCAACAGACAGGTAAACTGAAGAAGTACTACTCTGATCTCGAGGCCTTTGCCATAGTTGCTGCTGGATTCTGCCATGATATTGACCACAGAGGAACCAACAATCTCTACCAGACAAAGTAAGGTTTCAAGAAAAAGGACCCTAGGGGAGTTATTACAAAAAAATATAATCCAAATGCAAAAATTAAAAGGGTAGACATGAACCGGTGAAATCCAAAAACTTACTTCACTGAAGAAACTCTCTGGGATCAATGAAGAGAAGCAGGTGACATGGAGGGCATAGCACGACAAACGAACAAAGACAAAGGGATGAGCAAAGACACGAGGGAGGCAGGGATATTGAGGCACAGGTGGAACACATTAGGGCAGGGCAGAAAATCGTACTGCCAGGAAGTAAAGTGCTACCAAAATAAGTCAGGAAATCCTAAGGTCTCAGGAAGATCCACAAAGAAAATGTCAAATCAAATCTCTTGGGGGGGGCAGACCGTAACAGAATGATTTTTGCGGGTCTAGTTGACATCTATTTGACTTACATTGTGGAATAAAAAATTTATCCCCCCCAATGAACTCTTGTAGGAGTGCATCCCCATTGGCAAAACTGCACAGTACCTCTATCATGGAGCGACATCATCTTGAGTACAGCAAGACTCTCATGGAGAATGAGGTGGGTCCTAACATATTAACATTTACGCATGTTTAACAATAGTTTGTGGTTTGAAATAGCCAAAAACATTTTTAATTTTTTAATTCACTGTAACAGTTTTTAAGGGATTCACCGAAATGTTGACTGCTGGCTGACCTCATTCTTTCACTGTCGTTCACAGAACCTGAACATCTTCCAGAACCTTCAGAAGCGTCAGTTTGAAACAGTGCAGCATCTGTTTGAAGTCTGCATTATTGCCACTGATCTGGCACTCTATTTCAAGTAAGGAATGTCAGGGCTATTTAATCCATCTATTTCTGTATGTAGTAACTTTGTGTCACACGTTAAGCATCAGTATGGAACAATTTAATGCATCGCAATATTTTTTGAAGGACTTCTGAAGAAGATCTGACACTTTTCCTGTCTTTTTCAGGAAAAGAACAATGTTTCAAAAAATTGTGGAAGCCCTGGAGGGGATTCCTGAGGAAAAAGACAAAGTCAACTACGTCTCCAACAATCCAACCAGAAAGGAGATTATCATGTAAATGCATAATTTATCATATGAAATAGCCATTCAAATGTCTTTGAACCATGCTGACACACTGTCAATGGTGCTGTATTTTCTGCAGGGCAATGATGATGACAGCTTGTGACCTGTCAGCCATTACAAAACCATGGGAGGTTCAGAGCAAGGTGTGTTCCTTTCTTCAGACTTGTAACATGATTACAAGCATCATTCACACATTGGTTCTAATTGTATTTCCTTCTTTTAATTGTTTTTTCCTGGTCCCTAGGTCGCTCTCATGGTGGCAGCTGAATTTTGGGAGCAGGGAGACCTCGAAAGGACAGTTCTTGATCAGCAGCCTATTGTAAGAGCTTTAAAATGTGTCCTTTGCTGTGAACAGTGAACAATACTAATAATCTTTTCTTCCTTCAGCCAATGATGGACAGAAATCATGCTGATGAGCTTCCCAAGATGCAGTGTGGATTCATTGATTTCGTCTGCTCCTTTGTTTACAAGGTAACTAGAACAAAAACATATTTAGGTGTATATAGAATCCAACATGTTCTCTCTCTATACATATATATATACAGTATATATATATATATACATATGGGCCCCTAATTGCTTGTGTATCTGTTGTGCAGGAGTTTTCTCGCCTCCACATAGAGATCAAACCCATGTTTGATGGTCTGAACAACAACAGGGGAGAGTGGAAAGCTCTTGCAGATGTCCATGAGGCAAAGATGAAGGCCATTGAAGATGAGAAGAAAAGGCTGGAAGGAGGTGACCAAAGTGAGTGCTGGCATTTGAAATATAGTGAGTTGTCACGTCCCTTTGCACTGTTACCACTGTCTCACTGTTTTTTTTCTCATTCTCACAGGTCAAGACGGTGGAAAGTCAAAGACGTGTGTCATCTGCTAGGCCTCATAGACCACCAAAGTATTTAAGGATGTTTTGTCTGCGTGTGTGTTTGTACAGTGTGTATATGCTGGGCATGTGTTCCCAGATGACAGAATTCTAATGTACAAAAATCCCAGAATTATTATTTTTGTATATTGTAAAATGTAGGTCTTCTGTCCTCTGACAGAAAACATTTTGACACAAATGAGTACATACAATTTGTGATACTACAAAAACAGTGATTTAACGTGTTCTTCTACATACTAAAAGCTCTACTGAGCTGAACTTTCAGGCATTAAGAAGAGTACATATCTGTATTTTATTGTGAATATTTATACTGAATATAACCTCAGGATATCTAGCTAAGTTTCTGTTATATATGTTATATATAAGAACAGTTATATCTAATTATGTTTGGAACAAAATCACTAAAATAAATGTTCTTATTTTGTAGAGGAAGAGCTTCACAACCAAAATTATTAGTTGCTTTTTCTTAAAAATGAAAGTAGTGCTTTTAAAATTTCAAACATATGTCCAGCAAATGAGCGCGAGATGTAAGAAGATTTGACTGAATTGGATTTGGTCATAAGCCAGCTGGAGCCCCGAGGCTTTCCTTTTTAAGACCCCTGCTTACATAAAGTAAAAATACTGCTGCCCGGCTCATAAGTCAGCATGTCCAGAGTTCTCGTGGCACTGACGGTACAGAAAGATGTCGAGTGGAAGCACATATTTCTTTAAACAGTGCTTGTGACCCAGGGAGCATGTGGCAGGACAATGTCAGATTCTACTGCATTTTCTTTTCTGGTACAAGGGTTTAGTTTGCTTTGTATTCACAAGACCTTTAAATCTCAGCAAATGCAACCATTAAGAAGAAGAAACTTGACTCTACCATGTAAGTTCTAGCTTCAAATGCATCATAAATAAATGTGCAATAGCATCATGTGTAATGAAAAATGTCAATAAAATTTATTTTCAAATCATGCCTGCTTTGTGCATGTAAAGTGCATTTGAGACTTGCCTCACCTGCAGCGCATGGATTATTGAGTAGAAAGAGTTTCCTCATGAGAAATTGGAGCTTCATTGACTCTGTGACTGAGTGACCAACAAGTGGTCCTTACATGAGACCTGCATTACTGATTTGGAACTGGTTTCAGACTACAAAATTCAGTGTTTTTTCATCAAATGTTTACATGCTACATCTTCACACAGATTACACAAAGAAGATGTCAAGCTTAGCAGCTAATGGGACTCAGTAGTGGCACAAAAACAAACCAAACAAATAAAGTAACAGTGGGCTTTATTCTGTCCACAGTTTAAAATAAAATTGCCGCAATGAAAAAGAACTCCTACAAACAACAAAACAAAAAAACACTCTTGAGAGGCAAAAAACTCAGTAAGCCAAGTGCCCATAAACAGTTTGTAAGAATAAATGAAAAACTCTGGTGGGAAGCATAATAATCAACTGGAAAGACTGCAGATAATGCAGTTGCAGAACAACCCTAGCAAGACTGAACATATTGGTATCGTGTGGAGAAGAGAACTGGTCTTTTAAACTGCAGCTGATGATGATGACGATAATTGATGATGAGTAACAGGTGGTAGGGTAAATTGAAAGGAACTAGGAAGACACGCCCAGAGATACACAACACCCCCCCTACACACACACACACACACACACACACAGACGGAGCCAAACCCTTACAGAAAAAAATATATCAAATCCCCTTGAGTGTTACATTTCACAAAGGTGTTTCTGTCTTCCAGTGGATTTACTGGCCATTTGAAGGCTGCACCTCGACCTTTGACCTTTGACCGTTCGGCATGTTGACCTCAGTTGAGGTGGCTAACAGATGTTGTGGTGTGTCATATGAGAATATCCCTGGAAGATCTCATCCAGGCAAATAAATCACTGCCTACCTGATGCTCCTGTAAAAATCGATTCAGGCCTATATCAAACCCCCACTATACACCATCAACACATAGTGTGACTATGAGTTCTTTGAAAACATTGTACAAGGATTTCTATATTTTAAGAGATCAAATGTGAAACTAGGGTTCACCATCGCAGTATTGAGAAAATGGAATCACTCTGGTGATCCATAATTTTCCACTGCATTGCAGAGCAGAGGGCTAATGTGTCAGTTTGAATATTTTCAATATGTAGTTGTTTTTGGTCTTACTCTCACTTATCCTGCAGGAAGAAAACACAATTCTTCCGTGTTTATCTGCAGTGATGAAAAACTACTACATTTTAAGTGACTGTTACATTAGAAGATGTGTCCCTGTGTCACTGCCATGAGTGATCATCCCATATGATTGGCTCAGACAGGTGACTTCACAGGTGGCATGAAAACTTCATAGCTCATAGAGAGTGTCTCAGTCAAAAGCCGGGCTGTCACGTCATAGGAGGTAAGCCAGCTTTGTGGTTTGACAGGACACCTTAAGACAGCGCGTATGTCCAGAGGTCAAACAACAAAACAAGCTTGCTCACCTCTATTTTGTACCATATTGTAACTATGATTGTTGTTGTGTAGAAAGTACAAATGCTAATAACATTTAAAATCTTGAAAAGAGAAAACAACAAAAAGAAAGATACAATATCAATATATGTTTTTGAATTGCAGATTTAAAAGAAATGGCAATGTTAGTTCTGTTTCATAAAACTTCTCTTTTCCATTTGAAAATTCAAACAGAAGAATTTTAAAGAACCGGGAGCTCATAAATCAGTTGGCCTCTGACATGACTTTACCCTAGCTCTATATTTCCCTCTAGTGGGGAGGTTGTGGATGGAACGGCTGTCTCTACAGATAGTGTGTATCAAATATGTGAATATTTCTTTGGATATACATTTATTTTGCAATGCTAAAACTCCTTTTTTAGCTCTACATCGTGAACTTTATATGTATCATATATTGATTATCAATTACAGAAAACACAGATCCCAAATGTCCCATAAAAGTCAGGAACATCAGCCATGCGTATCAGTAGTTGTGGCCAAATGGCTGCTGGACAGTGTGGGTTCTATTCTGGTGATGAATGATGGCATTTATGAAGCACAGACACTACCCATCATCTCGCAGAACAACAATAATAACCAGTGTTCTCCATTTAGTCCAAGAGCTGCTTATGAAAAAAAGTTATGTTCCTTCCCTTCCAGCTTCTCCATGTCCACATTTTCCCTCTGTCCACATTTTCCACTCAGAAGTAAGTAGTCTCCTTCAGATTATTGCTCAGTGCAGCAGCATGGCACAAAAGATAAACTTTTATTAGTCCCACAAGTGGGAAATTGCACCCAGATCACGACCCTGCTCCTCCAAATGCCCAAATCTCATTTTTTACAGCCGAACTTGTATTATCAAATTATAGAGACACTGGATATCAAATGGTGTAATCACATCAGGGACAGAGAGACTGGAGGTCCTTGAGCAGCATATATTTATTCAGATACCTCTTAAAGCCCACTGAAAATGTTTCTTCCCAGAAGGGTCTGACGCATGCAGGCCTGCCAGGCACAGTGAGTAAACATATTAATCTTAGGACTCTGGTGGGGTCTTAGACTGTGAAGACGAAGACCTTATAGGGCTCCCCAGTGGATCCTGCTTCACACAGGCAAGTCTGGCACAGCAGAAGAGTAGGCTGCAATAAAACTGTGAGGGCAGTATTTAAAAGAAATAAAACAGAAAACAGAAAGGCCTGGGCCTTGATGTGGCTTTGTGTGGTGAAATAATCACCATGTCGTGCAGAAAAGAAGGATGGGAGCAAAGTGACTGCTAACCTGTCCTTTGTCTGTGTAGGATATGGGGAGGGGGTTGGGATTCATTTGACTGAGACAGGGCAGATGTCAGAATGACAGGAGGGCTTCCCCACACCCCTCCATCACAGGGCACTGAAGCCAGACACATTTTGCATCCCCCAGTCGCTATGGAAACCGTATACAAACGAGGGAAAAAAACCAAAATGTACAATTATTGTGGGAACAATTATGTAATGCCAATAGTAACAATAGCCTGCTACACGCAGCCTTTGTAATAGCAGGATGTTGGCAGTGTATTGGGACGTCTTGGGCCAATGTTGCAGCTACATTTCCACTATGGCAATACGTTTTCTGTGCCTGTGTGCGTCTGCGCCACAGGCAGCAAACCGCTGGCTCACGCCAGAGCTTCATTTTCTCCAGCTGATTCACGAACAAATTACACAAGCCCTATTGGACGGGATCCTCCAGGAGCTCTGACAGGGAGAGTGTGGCGTTTGCTGAAATCGTAGGCCCATAGGCGTGGTTTTGGATGGAGATGCTCCGTCTGCTCCCGCTGGGATCCCCACCTGCCCTTACACCGCGTTTGTCACAGCGCCAGCTGGTATTTTCTTGAGCCGGAGCCACCACGGTACGCATTCGATTACATTTTATACTCGTCAGGGGAGATATTGATTTTTTTTGTCTGTGGTGTAGCGTAATTACAGTATCGTGAACGTGCGGGGCGCCGGTTTAATCACCTCCAGAGCAGCGGCGCGCGGCACTTGGCGTGGATAAACAAGAGCGGACGGCGCGTCGCTTGGCCTCCAGGCAGCAGCAGCGGCAGTGGGGACCGAACCACAGCGGAGACCCTGGTTCATGTGCAGGGCTTTTCGACGCGCAGGTCGTGCCCGCAGCGGTTCGCAAGGATGGAAAATACACGCAAAACGCCCCGGAGATCGCCCTCGCTCGGCTTACTCCTCGTGGTGGTGGCGTCTGTTTTACTTGTAGCGGACAGCAAGAAAGCCAAGCAGCCTCGCTGCCCCTCATCCTGTACATGTACCAAAGATAACGCGTTGTGCGAAAGCGCAGGACTGATCCCCCGCAGCTTTCCCTTCGATGTCATATCACTGTAAGTTCAGATTTCTCATGCTTTCATTATGATTTCCAAACCAGTGCTTTCCATTGCAGCGATTTACAAAAAAAACACGCTCGGCTCTACCTGCTGTTTAAGACGGGGATTTCTCTGCTGCTGCACAGTAATGCAGGTCCAAGGAAACAGATTGGCATAATTGTTCGCGTTAGAGACCGTCTGTGCGCTTAAAACTGCTGTCTTTCTGTCTGTTTTCTCTCCCCACAAACAGATCATTCGTCAAGTCTGAATTCACTGAAATCCCGAAAGAGAGCTTCATCCACACGCCTGCTCTGCACCTCCTGTGAGAAATCTCTCCGGTGCTTTTTTTCTGTTCTTCAGTCTTTGTTGCATGCTGTCACTCCCCGGTGAGGTGATCAACGCCATGTTTAATGCCCAAGACACATCTCTCCTTCACTGATGCTACCCATTGTGATAGCTGCTGTGTAGGTAACAAGAAGAGGTTTTGAAGAAATTGTTTCCCTTTTCACGTCTTGGTAGAGTATTTCCTCTGCTGGGAAGTCATCCGTGTCTTATCTTAAACTGTATTTGTATGTAGAATGAATCAGGTCTTGCTGAAGAATGAGCTTTGTCTATGGGGATTCCCTCCTTTTGAAGAGGGAATCCCCCTTCACTCCTATCTCATTGGGTGGAGTATTGACTGAGTCACTGTGGCCTTCAAAACAAACATGCAAGACTGCAGGAAGCCTAATGTACATTGATCCCTGTCGTAACATATTTTGGTTTACCCCAAAGAACAAAGGAAAGGGTTTTCCATCAGACATCTCCATATTTCACAGCGTGCGGCTGCCAACGTGGGATGACAGCTTGTCATTAGTATAATTTGTGACCCTGAGTGGTAAAATATTAACCACGGATCTCTCTGCACAGCCTCTTCACAGCCAACAACCTGGAGTCTATAAACGAGGATGCTTTCCTCGGACTTCCTCACCTGGAGTATCTGTAAGTAGATGGCATAGTTTTATCCTGGAAGTCATTCCCAAAAGACAAAACTGTCTTTCTTCCTCATGCATTTACTCCACGTCTTTTTTTCAGGTTCATCGAAAACAACCAAATCAAGTCGATAGCACCGCACGCCTTCCGCGGACTGAAAACCTTAGTGCATCTGTAAGTTTTTGACTTTCTATGCAAAGCTTACGATTCATTGGTCAGCAGCACAGCACTGGACGTGTGATGTGAACCTTAAATGTGCAGAAGCCATCTGTTATTTGTATCAGTAGAAAGTGTTGGAATCCATGTCTGCAGGTGCAGGCAAGCACTGTTTCACCGAAACGCTGACCAAGTTTGTTACACAACATGTATTGCCACATAGATATTTCTCCACGGTGCAGCTGTTAATGTGATTACAAAGCACGTTTACTGTCCAGCTTAATAAAGTTTAGAAGCCGCAGACCTATTGTATACACATTTCGTTACAGATTTTAAAAAATTAAGGAAGCCTCTCTCCCATCTTTGTTTCTTTTCCAGAAGCAAAATAATGTTTTGCTTCTACAGCTACAACTACAACAGCCTTCTCAACAGCAACAACCTTTCCCCCCCTCTTTGTTGCAGAGAAAGCCATAAAATGGCCAAGGAGGCATCTCTAAAAATAGCTTAATGTTCCTCAAACTCACAATAAGCAATGTTCCTGCTTTCAGTCTCCAGGGTGGCAATATGTGCCAAGGCTCTTTTACAGATATTCATAAATTCCACTGCAAGGAAACACTGCATAAACCACATCCAGCACTGAAAGTTCCTCTTATACATGACCATACAAAGAAGCAGAATAATCTAAGAACTAATAATCAATATGCCTGAACAGCTCCCTGTTTTTCCTCTTTTTTCATGCAGGAGTCTGGCTTACAATAATCTGGAGACTCTGCCCAAAGGTTTGTTCAAGGGTCTTGAGGCCTTGACAAAAGTGTAAGTATGAATTTTAATCACACTTTGTGTTGAAACAAAAAGATAAACAGAATAGCTACAAAATCTCTCAAATGTTTTCTATAATGGACGACCAGTTTTCTGCATAGGCTTCTAAATATAGAAAACTGAATTCCACCTCAGCCGAGGCTTGAATAATGTGTGGGCAGCTGGTACTTTTAACACCATTAAAATTACATGCGGCAGCAAGGAGAAGAGATGGTTTGCAATCTATCATTTCCCAGAGATGTCCGGTTCTCCTTTACAGTCCGTCTTGATATTAATGAGAGCACAGAAAGAAGCTGCGAGGGGCTGGGTAGCAAAGTCAGAAGTCATACTGACATGACTGCAGCTTTTGAGAATAAAATCCACTAATTCACGAAGCTGAGAGCGTTCCTGTTTGCTTTTGAGCTTTTATGGGTTTAGTTTGATTTGTTTCTTCCTTCAGAGACTTGCGGGGGAACCAGTTCACCTGTGACTGTAAGCTCAAGTGGCTGGTGGAGTGGATATACAGCACCAATGCCACAGTGGATCAGATTTACTGTAAAGGGCCAGCCTCACAGCTGGACAAGAAGATCAACGACCTGGTGCCCCTGTCCTTCGACTGCATCACCACAGGTGGAGTGGAGTGCACGAAGTACTATTAAGTGTTCACTGCTACTCCTGACCTTTTACTATTTCTTAAATTGTGTTTTTGTGTCTCTGGCAGAGTTTACGTCCTACCAGTCCCTGAAGTTTGAGTCCATATCTGTGGAGGCGTTTTCCTTTGGGAATGATCAGTATGTGGTGTTTGCTCAGCCCTTCATTGGGAAATGCAGCTTTCTAGAGTGGGATCACGTGGAAATGGTCTTCAGAAATTATGATGATATTGACAGTAAGTAATCCTGATTTCAGATTCACTGTAGTGTGATGAGGGGATGAGATTGGAAAGGGAACCATTAGATGGAGACAAAGTGTCTAAGACAAGCAAGCTATATTGTTTTTATCCTTTCTTTCTCTGCACCAGGTACATCGACAGTGATTTGCAAGCCTCTGGTCATTGATAACCAGCTCTTTATCATTGTGGCTCAGCTGTTTGGTGGCTCACACATCTACAAGCGTGACACATCAGCGAATAAGTTCATCAAGCTCCAAGGCATTGACATCCTTAGAATCCGCAAACCAAATGATGTTGAGACTTTCCGCATCGACGGGGAGTCTTTCTTCGTCATAGCAGACAGCTCCAAGGCCGGTTCCACCACCATCTACAAGTGGAATGGCAATGGCTTCTACTCCCACCAGTCGCTCCACCCGTGGTACCGTGACACCGACGTGGAGTACATGGAGATTTCCTCTAAACCCCACCTGATTCTGTCCAGCAGCTCCCAGAGGCCAGTCATCTACCAATGGAACAAAAGCACCAAGCTGTTCGACAGACGCACCGACATCCCAGAGATGGAGGATGTCTATGCAGTGAAGCACTTCCAGGTCAAATCTGACCTCTTCATCTGCCTGACGCGCTTCATCGGTGACTCCAAAGTGATGCGCTGGGACGGGGCCCTCTTCAGAGAGCTGCAGACCATGCCCTCCCGTGGCTCCATGGTGTTCCAGCCCTTCACCATGGACAACTGGCAGTATGCCATCCTGGGCAGCGATTACTCATTCACTCAGGTGTACCGCTGGGATGCCAAGAAGGGGAGTTTGTCCATTTCCAGGAGCTGAACATCCAAGCACCGAGAGCCTTCTCTCCAGTCGCCATAGACAACCGGCAGTTCCTACTGGCCTCCAGTTTCAAAGGGAAAACTCAGATCTATCAGCACCTAGTCATTGATCTGAGCAATTGAGTGTTGCTTTTTTTGGCTGATTGGTTATTGGAAACGTTAGTTGTCTTTGTGTTTAAATAAGCCTATTGCAGCAGATACACTGCAGAACAACACTGAAAAAGTAATCATCGGTTGATCCTAACTTGAGAGGGGCAGGCGTCACTCCTACTTGTTCTTAAACTCCATTCCATTAGGGTCAGTGCATGGTAACTGTCAAGACATATGCATGTGTCTCAACCAAAGACGTTTTGGCTGGGATGCATGTTGTGTTCAACGCATGGTTCTCGAGTTAGGATCAGACTCCAAGATGTTGTCAAGACATTAGTGCATGACCAGGGCCTCACTAGGGCTGCCCCAACCCGATGAATGCAACATCCATGCTCATTAATCCATCATATCTAGCGTTGGCCAGTGGGTTACTTTTTTGTGTTCAAACATTCATGTGACTCAAACAAAATTTATACATTTGTAATCATATATTTATCTACAGAAAGTGATAATGAAATGGTACTTTTTAAACCATTAACATGTGTAACTGAACAAATCTGCCAAAACAAAATGTTTACATTTTTTGTCTTTCCACGTGTTCGCTAACAGATTTGTAAATGAAGCTTTTGTAAGTTTAAGAGGGACCACGGTAGTTACGGGGACTGATTTAAAATTGTTTTTGATTTGGAAAATGTTAACAGAAATGTTGTTTTAGAATCTACCTGTATATCCTTGCGACTCACATTTTTATCATTAATGGTTTGTATGATGTTCATAGTATTAAAAAATAGTTTTTCCACAAGAATTACAGAAAACATTTCGAGCACACTTGGAACTATTTTCACACACACAAAAGAACTGAAATGAAGAATGAAAATATTGTTCATAATGCTTTACATTTGACTAACATGTCTGCAAAATACATAATTGTGTTTTCTTTGGATTAAGTTATCAACTAATATCATGCTATTTAGAGTCAATAAAAGTTTAAATCGTTATTGTTCTCACCTGAGCTCCCTGCTGGCACTTGCGTAGCATGACATGGCTGCAGTGTGAAGTGCTGACGCGGTCTATCAAAGCAAAACACATGAACACACACACACTCCATTTCTTGAGGGAAAATTTGCGTTCTGAAGTGAGTCATGTGAACACAGATATAAGTAATTAAATAAAATAAATACAAACAAATAAAATCCTTTTTATTTTCTCCAACAAAGTGCACGCCTCAATTCTACAAAGCAGCACATTACAATGTAATGGAATAAATACAATAAAATCCGCTGAATTAAAAAACCAAAAAAAAAAAAACACGAGCAAGGAGATACACAAGTACCTGCACAATCACACTGGTGGCAGGACTAAATCAGGCTCTTTAAGAAAGGCTCCACGAGACGAACTGCTTCTTTCATGATGATTGTTTGTCTTTTCATGCATCTTTAGTCTTTTGGACAAAGACGTCCTGTCCTCTGCTTTCTAAAGTAAACCAATTTAAAACCCTGCTTTTTTGTTTTGTAATTGAGGACTACCAAACTAACATGAAAGAAATACAGGTGCATACTCTCATGTTCATACACATCACCCTGGAAAACTTGTGCAATAGCAGCAGGACCTCCGAATCGCCCGCCTGCCGCTGAGAGAAAAATAAAGTGAACACATTTTCAGTCTTAACTGAAGTTACTACTCAAGTCTATGTGGTGCAACTTAGTTTTTGTTTTGTTTTTTTCTGTAGGCAAATAAAACATAACATAAAAGGCAAGGGAACACATCCCTTAATATCCCACAAAATAATTTAGTGCTCTTTAAATAAAATTAAAAACACTATTTTCATATGGTGGCTCTTAAAAAAAAAAAAAAAAAAAAAAAGAATTTAAAAAAAAAACTCACAGGCCGAAAGAATAATGCTCTAAGAGACATCAATTATATTAGGAAAGAACTCAAATCCCATGAAAAAAGACAGTATCGACAATAAAATTCTGTACAGAACGCAAAATCAATATACAATACAGTACCTGCAGATGTTATGCATACAGTACAATTCTCTTTTTACATAGTTTTAGTATGGGCTCCAGCCTGATCTATATACTGACTAACACAGGTGGAAAAGCGGCTATTTTAGCTTTCAGTAATTTTAATGGTTATTCAGCGAGGAGAGTAGATCTTGTAGTAGGCGTTTAGAAAAAGAGATTGAAAACATTATTGCAGGATGGTCATCTTCAGTTGCATACTGCATGTGTTACATGAATGTGTCCTATGACAAGGAGCAGCGGGCTGATGAAGAGAGACAGAGAGCTGGACGGAAAAAAGGGGGGTGGGGCGGGGGGCTTAGCTGTTTTGCTATTTCTCCGTCACAGAGGTTTAACCTCGCGAGATCTCTCTGAACCACTACCCTGTACAGTACATTCGCGGCCAGTATTGCACGATACTAGCCGAGTCCACCCTGATTCTGCGTGGCGAGGACCGTCAGTGCTGAATTTTGTCCTGTAAGTCAACACTAATCCAGTGATGAGATGAGACCGCGACCAGAGCTCACCAAAGAGTGACCGGGACTCCATCTGCTGTCACAGTTTGAGCTCGTTGGCAATTTTGCAGGCGATATTCTTAAAGGCGATGGACGTGCCCGATATCCTCTTGAAGCGCACGCCGTTGAGTGAGAGGCGGGGCAGCTTGCACACCTCCATCTCCCACTGGACCAGGTTGTCCTGGCGAGCGTCGCCGTGGACGCAGAAAAGCAGGAAGCGCTCGCGCTGCTCGTAGTCGCAGCTGTTGGCGTCCAGAACCTTGCGGATCTCCCTCATCATCTCGGCGGGCTCCATGGAGGTGGTGGTCTTCATGCTCCAGGTGAAACGCAGCGAGCGAGGTTTGGAGTCCCGGCCGCCGTCCTCTTTAGCATCACCAGACGCACTCCTGCAGCAAAATGATAAGGGGACAGGATGGGCAGAGAGAGGGAAAGATGGGGAGACAGAGAGATGTTGAAGGAGGCAGAGGGGCTGGTCAGAGGCTAAATCATGTGTCAATCTCTCAAAATCTCACCTCGGTGTTTCTGTCCTGGCACTGGCCTCTCCCTCACTAG
Organism: Psettodes erumei; assembly: GCA_016785225.1. NCBI lineage: Eukaryota > Metazoa > Chordata > Actinopteri > Pleuronectiformes > Psettodidae > Psettodes > Psettodes erumei. The sequence goes on along the minus strand of JAFBJZ010000001.1, from coordinate 224,442 downwards.
GTACCCTGAAATAAACCAGGAATATACACTGTTACTCCCACCAGCTGACGTCAACATGTCCCCCCACCCACCCCTCTACCAACGCCACCGTCATCATCACTGGACACAGACAGGGATGTCAGGCATCATGCCAGGAAAGAATCCACACTCCTGGGTATCAGGGTTCGGCACATAATGAGGTGACTGACTGTTTTTGAGGCACATACTGTCGTGGCTCCTTCACAATAACCAGATGCATCCTAGTGTCGACTGCACGCTACCTTTCCTTAATCTCCACTGATCTGTGAGGATTTTAAGAGTGGTTCTAAGTCTTTTTTCTTTGCCCGAGCATTTTCCTTAAGTGCAGCATGAAGACGAGGGGGGGGAGAGTAAGGAGAGGAAAGCTGGCAACCTGAGAAGCAGATACTGTGGCTTAGTACAGGAGGAGCTAGTGAGCCGTAAGGTTTGTTCTCGAGGCAGTGGACACAAGGGGAGGAAAGACACGGCATAACAAGGGTGTCAGTAAGCAAGGATGTGGTGTGGTGGGCAAGTACATAAGGGGTTAGGAAGACACGGGTCAAGGTCATAGTGGACACAGAGAGCTGTGTTTTGTTTTGATTTATTTTGGACGGGGGTGGGGGGGTGGGGGGGGGGACAGGTGCAACAAGCGTTGTGTTCTCCTACCTCCGGGTTGACCTGAAAGACAGAGCTCTATGTGAGAGAGAAAAGGAGAGAAAGCTGTGAGGCTCTAACAGACAGGCCAGCGTGAAGGTGACACTGGGAGCTAACTGGCGTGCGGATGAGGAGGTTCTTCCCTTTGCTCGTCATATGACCAGGAAAGGGAACTGCGCATGTATGATACACTATAAGGATTGGGAATGCATAAAAGCTGTTTTCAAGAGGCTGGGAGATCCTAGGATGCTTTCTTTCTTTTCACTGGCTGAAAAAGTTTTCATATAGTAATCTGAAAACATTTTGCACCAAGTACCCCCTAATTTTCTTTGGCTTTGGGGAATGATATTGTTATTCAAGCTTAACTGGTGGCAGTAAAATCCATGGATGATATTTTATGTCACTTTGAAGGTAAATATAACATGGCTAAGCTCAGTAACTGGATATCGTTCATATGGACAGCTACTGGAGCCCGCTGAGAACAGCAGATATGCTGAGAATCAGATATTAGCACAATAAGTTTCATACTGAGACAAAATTGATTTTACATAGTTAAGTCCAAGAATTCCTTCAAAGCTGAACCATCCCTTTTCAGAATCTCATAAAATCCAGTATTTTAGTCACCCAGGAAGTATAAAGTAGCACATTATCGGCTTTTTGTCCCTGTGGTGTTTGGGAGAGGAGGAACTGAAGCTCTCAACCAAATGTCTGCAGCTTCAGCTTGCCAAAGGAAACATGAATACCTGAACTGTTTAGGTGCAAAAAGTGCTAACTACAATCTAGCGTGTAGTTGTTCCATCACTGACCTGCGCACGAACTTGGAAGTGATCTTGCTGATGATCCCAGTGGACGTGCCCCTGCGTTGCTGAGCGAGAGCCCCCGTGTCGTGCGACAGCGTGGGCGAGGCCGGCGGGCCGTTGTAGGTGGCGCTGCGGCGGTCTCTGAGCTGAGCTCCGTGGAAGGTGCTGCGACTGGTGGTGCCGCGGGGGAACCGGTTCTTCTCCGGGGTGCTAATACTGTGTGCAGACGGCGAGGTGGAGGGACCCCGCGGAGAGGAGCTGCAGAATAAACAAAGATTTTTAGGGGAGAACAAAAGATGCATGCTCGCTGAGCATTAGTAAACTATAATGTCAGCATCACCACCTTCACCACAGACAAGACTTGCACATGATCAGCCTCTGTTATTACAGATGACGGCAGGATGTGGTCACTCACCTGGCTTTAAGCTCTGTGTTGTCATCAATAGGGGGCAGTGTGCTCTTTGAAGGATGCCCTGACGACGACATGGACTTGGTGTGGCGAGGTCGCGTGGAGCTCATCGCCGTCGACGGGGTGCTACCCGACACCTCAGTTAAACTGGTGACCAAGGGCAGGCAGCATTAGCGCGCGAGGATTCGAATAGTAACAACATGCTCATTTGTTCAATGGCATCACGCTCTATAAAGTTAGATTTAAAAACATGATCAAGACAAGAGGAAAAATCACAGATAACATCAGGAAAACTGTAGCTTAGTGTGAAATTGTTTACATTCACCTGCTGTCTTTGCCATTGGGAATAGCTGAATAGCGATCAGTGGAGGATCGTTCACACACATATGTATTCCTGCGAGTCATTGATCCATTGGTCTGTTTGTGAAGAGAAACGAAAAAACGGACTATTAGTAAAATATGATCACCTGATCACCTTGTTCATTTGCACGTGGACGTGCGTTCGTGCTCTCAGCTCTCTCACCCCCACAGCGCTCGTAGTTTTCTTCCTCTCCTGCACCCCCAGCGGCGAAGCGGGAACGTCTCCTTTCGAAGTGCTGAGCTCCAGCCGGCGCGCTCCATCCCACTCTTCCCTGTGGTCACTTTCCACGCTCAGGGCCTGGCCGCGCTTCGTATACGACACCGCCGGGGGCACGGCTGGGCCCACTGGAGGAGACACACAAACGCCAACAGGTTTAGGTACGTTCAGCCAAGCTAAAGTTTACTTCTACAGCTCAAATGGCAGGGATTTTTAGACGAAAAAACAAACAAAAAAACAAACAGGTAAGGACAGTGTTTGTTGATATGGCGCCAAAGAAAAGCCACTCAAAGCCATGATTCACACATGATCCAGTCTGTCAGATATTACACTCTGCAACGACAGTTTGTTTCATAAGTTGTACAGCTACAGAAGCCAAGGTGGGCAGGTACACGGCAAAGCTGCTCCCTCTTCATGCTTTGAGGCGCTGTTCCTGAGGGAGCTGCAAGACAGCAGCCGGCCAGCAGATGGCGGCAGACACAATGGGCCCCACATGACACAGAAGGAAGCTGCTACACAACCAGTGCAGTGGTTAGGTTGACTCTCCATTTTTGCGTTTAAATATGCGGTTTAGAAAAAATTAAACCATATTCAGCAAACAAACTAGGTGAGCCAGGTTCGTTTTACACCATTTTTCCCCACGCAACAACAGTTGAAGCTAAAATTAAATATGGCCCAGAGGCACATCAGCAAGGTGAATGCCAGGATCTGGTCACTGGCCAGTCCTCTGCAACTTCCCCCTACACAACACGCAGTCAGCAGCACTCTCAGAGCTGGATAGGACGAGGTTACTTTACTTGGCTTCTCTACGACACCACCACCACCACCACCATCATCATCATCCCCACCATGATCACTGTAGCGGCGCTGCTTCTGATTGGCCGAGATGCTGCGCGTGACCTTGGGATGGGCGGGGGAAATGCTGGAGCTGTTGTTGATGTCGCTGGTCGGTCGCTGCCGCTGGCCCAGGATGCTGTTAGCCAGAGGCTCGCTCCCCTCAAACTGAAACGCAGAGACACAGGATGAGGCGCGACGGTCACCGCGCCTCCATACGATGCAAGTCAAACAAACAGACCTCTGGAGCTTTTCTCCCCAGCAGCAGGTAGGTGGCCATGACGTCGTCGTACTTCTGGCCGTGTAGGGACTCTGTGATCTCATCTTTCGGGAAGCCCATCGTCACCATGAGCTCTGATGGCCGACAGAAGTCAACAAAAACACGGTCAGCCGTGGGCAAGACGTTAAGAGAGAGACATACACACACGCAGGCGCACAGACACACCTATTCTGGACGAATCACTGAAGTCTGCCTCAGGCTCGATGTAAGGTTTTAGCTCCTCCTCCTCGTGACCCACATTCATCCAGTGGTCTTTCATGATTTGCTGACAAAGGAAAACGAGACAAAGAGGACTTTCGTTATTTCGAGCGCAATTGGATCAGCTGCAATTTCGACTGCTTAATCCAAACTTATGCCAGTTACTTATATAACGTGACAGCTGAGTGCATGGTAAGTGAGACAACTGACAGTCGACAAATTGATGGCTTCTTTATGAAAGCTGTGGCAGAACAACAGTCTGATCAATTGTTATCATTGCTGGAGAAATCTTTAATATTGAACCGTCAGCCTGGTTCTGAGTGTAGGGATGGAATCGACGCTGCACAAGCTGATCATGAACTGAACTGACACCTACGTTTTGTTTACAAATAAGAAACAAGCCCCAACAATCGACAAATCACACGGATGCAGTGGATTTTGTTTTCTTTCATTTAGTTTTATCTCTTCACGCTTCAGCAAACTCTGCCTCCTTTCATTATTTCTGAACGCTTTCATCAAAGCATTACGTAAGACCCCTCTTTGATCTCAGATGAACAATGTTTCCAAAATCTCCATCTGACAGGTCGAAAGGTTCTGCTGCTTCATAATTAACAACAGCAACAATTACGTGCTTTCAGATGACGCACAACAATTGGGATCCAAATCATTAGGGTCTTGTCTGTTTCGACCCCGAGCCTGCGGCGGCGGTGCAAAAAACAGCGGCGGTTTTGGGGAGCAAGCGGCCACGGAGAGGACAACGGTGCAAGTGCAGGCGATACCTCCAAGCTGCCTCGTTTGACAGGGTTGAGCACGAGTAGTTTCTTCAGCAGGTTTTCACAGTCTGTGGACATGTAGAAAGGAATGCGGTACTTTCCCCGCAGGACCCTCTCCCTCAGCTCCTGCACACCAAACCACAGTGGGAGAGAGGCGAAACCAAATGAGACACAGGGCAACAAAATGATTGCGTTGTATGGAGTTGTCATGGCGAACGTGTAAGCAAACAGTCGCCTCGAAGAAAGACGGTCGCGGGCCGTAAAACTGCAACAATGTGCTGAAAGGCACGTAAAAAGCTGTGTACAGTTGAGGGGACCTGCACAACTGGGTTATAATTCTCCATTAGTTCACCACCGCTAATAATCCCAGACATTACATATACTGTAGCATGTTGGATCAGTTTTCATCATAAAAATATTGATTCTTCATGCAGGTTAAATAAAAAAAAGATTACAGATCACATCAAGTGCAGCTATAAACATACATAACAAAGACCAAATATAGCATATTCCCACTTTTCTTGTCCTACTGCGTTAACTGCAGCTTCAAGACTTTTTGCAGCATTATTAAAGCGGGGATTAATCTCTACAATGTCTCATTCCAGCCGACAGACACAGGAAACTCCGCTCTTAATTTGGTTGTTCGAGTAACCCAGTTTTGCGTTGATGTAAAAATCCCGACTCAGACTAGCGAATCATAAGAAGATTGGGAGGGACGTTTAAGCCCAGTGTACTTCCCACCTCTGCACAGCTGGCCGGCTGGTACATAAGATTGGTCATTATTGTCTGTTGGGAAGGAGGGTTTCAGACGGTGGTAAATTAGGATCACACAAGTCTTCCCCTTAACAGAAACAGCCGGCAATTAACCCCTGAAAAAAGGGCCGAATGGTGGTAATGAACAAATGATGACAGATTGAATATTTGCACCAAAAACCAGCTTTAATCCCAGCTAATCATATAAACACAGCCAGTGAGACAGGCCAGAACCAGAGCAAACGCACACCTTTAGGTTCTGTCCGTCGAAGGGCAGTGATCCGCTGACCAGTGTGTAGAGGATGACCCCCAGGCTCCAGACATCCACCTCTGGTCCGTCGTACTTCTTTCCCTGGAATAGTTCCGGAGCGGCGTACGGCGGGGAGCCACAGAAAGTGTCCAGCTTGCTGCCCACCGTGAACTCGTTGCTGAATCCAAAGTCAGCGATCTTGATGTTCATGTCTGCATCCAACAACAGGTTCTCTGCCTGAGGAGGGCAGACGACGTGGCGAAATTACCATGAGGACAACTGACTGCTCAGTTTCTGGACATTTAAGTATTGAGGGTTTTTTTCTGGAGACAGCCAGTCTAGATACTGATATGAGTCAGACACAGAGGAAGAGTTTCCATCCTCACCTTAAGATCCCTGTGTACTATCCTCCTCTGGTGACAATACTGCACTGCAGACACAATCTGAAACACAACATATATATTCATCAGGACATTTTCTATGGAGCACTGTGAACACAAAGAGCGCAACAGCACAGCAGGGGGGCAGGACTTTTTTGCTTCCAAAAGAGGGGGCCTGACAGAAAATGTGTTAGCATCACAGGGCTGTTGTGTATTATATGAGCTTCATCAGCTGCATTTCTTGTGCGGGTCGACACTCATGGTGAGTGTGGACTTGCTGTGGCAGTTGATGGGGGACATGCCGCTAACATACGCTCCAATGGCTGCAGTATAAATCAAACGGGAAACGCGCTGTTCTTTGACAGATGCCGCCCACCTGCCAGCGCTCGTGCACACTCGCACACATGGACGTGTTCGCCGAGTGTTGAGCTATCTGTACTGTGACACACACAGACACACTAAGTGCCCACACTGCGTCACGCACAGTTCCTCTGAGTCATCTAAAACCCTCCATGAGCAATGAGGAAAATGAACAGCACGGACGTGAAAGGACTTGTTCATCGGGATCGTTGTGATGCTTCATTTAATAAAAAAAAAAGAAAACCAGGAGAGAAGAGACAAACTAATTCTTTACATCTTAGGGCATAAGTAAGAACAAAAGAGGCTAATAAATCTATAAACTCCAGGAGCATCCTTACGCTCTTTTAGCACCACTAGATGTCAGAGCAGCATCGACAAGGAAGTTGTTCTCAGCCACGCAGAGCTGCCCCCCCAGACCAAGCTATCTGCTCTCTATCTTTCCTCTGCAGTTGGTGACAGAGGCTGATGTTGGCGCATGCAGTCCTCCCTCTGGAAACAGTAACGGGGTGACGACAGAGGTGCGAGCGTCGCGATGCTGATGATGACTCACCTGTCTGAACTTGGCCCTGGCCTCCTTCTCCTTCATCCTGCCATGAGCCACCAGATAATCGAATACCTCTCCTGGAACGGACGGAAGAAACGCATGATGACGAATCAGTACATCCGAGTTGGTGAACAGCTACAATTTGAGATTCGGAAAGATGGAGAACGCTCTGCTATGTGTTGAACGTTACATTAGAGGCAGCTTTAACTTACTTGTCCGTGTGTATGCTTATTAAATTGCTCAGTGGGGAAAATCGGACATGCATTAGAGCTTCACTCACCACCACTGGCATACTCCATCACCAAATAAAGCGTCTTCTCTGTCTCGATCACCTCAAACAATTTCACTGCAGGGGAAAAGGGGGAGGGATAAAGGACCTGAACAGGTTCTGCAACTGATATCTGAGTCAGAATGAAATGTGTGAAATTAAAAATTTGAGGGAGATGAGAAATAAGATGCGCCCACTCACAAAAGAAATGATCTGTAAATCTTGCTTTTAAAGAATTATTATAAGAATGATTTAAAAACACTGGCGCCATCATGCTGCTGCAGGTTCCAATTTGAACTCACCTATATTTGGATGATTCAGTATCTTCATTATTCGGACTTCCCTGAAGAGCTGTTGAGACAGAGAGGGGCATTCAGTGCATGTCAAATGAAATGGCAAGCCGTGAAACCTGCGTCCCCCCTCTGTGGCAGCACTGCGGTTAGACTGGATTACGTGTTGCAGGAATACGAGAGGACCTGAGGACAGCGGGAAGGCCGTGCTGTGCAAAGCAATGGGACTGATGCAGCCACAAAGTCGCGCTAAACCCTTCCCTACGCAGACGAGGAGCAGAATCACAACTCCACTGACATTCTGCAGTCCAGCCAGCCGGCCAGCCACTGCAGGGCGGCAGTGCAAAGGCCTGTGAGTTAAGCCCAACGTAATTATCTGACATGCTAAAAAGTAGCAGCAAATCATACGCGCCGTTGGTCCTCCAGCTCCTCACATAAAACAGAAACAAAGAAGCTTAGGTTTAGTATAAGAAAACCCCCTGAAAGAAACTATCTCGTGCGTCTGTTTTCTAACATGTATGCCGGCTGAGTGCAGAGTGAGGGTTAAACTCATAAAACCGCGTCTCCTCAGCCTCTGCGCGGCTGCTGATGTCAGACCGGCTCCTGCAGCCACTTAGAGGTGCTGTTGAATCATTTACATCCCGGCTGCGCTCAGGGTGTGTTTGAGTGTTAAATTTCAGCACTCGCTCGACTGGGATTTAGCATCCGCTGCTACCGGAGACGGGACGCAGGCAGATTTCGCCAGTAGCGGACCGTCCTGGCTGAGCGGGAAGAGGTCGCAAGCTTTGATTTCACGTGCATTTTTAAATGAGAAAATTGACAATTACGTCGCGTCATTACCGAACGTGTTTAAAAAAAAAAGATGTGCGAAAAAGACGACACCGCAGTGGTGTGTTTGCACGCCTGTACGTCCGTGTGTGCATGCAACTTCTCTAATGGTCCTCTTAAGTGTTACGTAAGCGCTGGGATAGTCTGTTTCTAGGTCATCAAAACGCAGCCAACCAGTGTGAGCAGGCCTGACTCTGAAAGGACCTCTCAGCCACAGTCTGGTTCAACAACAAGCAGGTACTCTCGCTCTTACACTAATTCTTCTGTTCTCTGTCTCTACTTGCTCGCCCGAGCTAACGCACACACACAGACATGCACAGCATACAGAGGGCCGCTGCAGAGGGAATCGAAGAGTATAACGCCTGAATGTAGTTGTATTTCCTTACTGTCAAAAAAAGAAAAAGCTTTTCTTCCTACTCCCAAGTACTGTGTGCGGAGACGAGGCTTGTTGGGATTATTCCTCTTCGCCACAGAGCTCCTTTTGTTGTCCAACACTATTTAAAAATGCATTCACGAGCCACACTGACACGCTGGGTGGCATCTTGAATGAACATGGACGCTGCAGTTCCCACGTACGTCGTCCCGCTGCTGAGACATTCACTCGAGCATCAGAGGTGTATTAATCCACAGCTGCCAAAATCATGCAGCGTTTACTGTTAATGAAAAAAAAACTAAACGTGAAGCTCCCAGTTTCTTTAAGTCCTTTTTTTATGTCTGTGAACCAAAGGGCTTGTGGCTGAGTGCCAGAGACATGACTTTGTATTTCTTAAAGTCCCACATTTTTTCTATCGTGCATCAAACATTTTAATGCGTGCATGCAGCAGTCGGACTTGTGTTGGGACCATGTGTTTGTCTCCAAAACCTTTGAGTTCCTGTGTGGCAAAACCCTGCCCCGTATTCACCAGCTGCTATGTTGGCCTGAGAGGTCCCCCCATGGTAACAGAGTCGACTAGAGCTGGAAATACGCCGACACAATAACCAGAAGACGTCCTGCAGTGCACGAGAACAAGCGCACGAGCCGCAGCCTCAGACACGCACCCAGCCACACAAGTGATTTTTTTTTTTATTTACATGCGACGCATTCATCAAAACAGAAACTCTCTATTATTCCCAATGAGTGATGAGTGACTGAAGAGCTGGTATTTTATCTCAATCTCTTATCTCACGCTCTCTCTCTCTCTCTCTCTCTCTCCTCTCTCTCGTGTTTGCGTCATTGCCCTAAAGCCCCTCACATGGGAGGCACGCGTGCAGCCGCTTGGAAACAAATATCAGAACAGATCTGAGAAGGGGGCGGTGGAAAGCGCCGACGACAAACACGGCGCCCGTCAATACAGGCTCAATAGGGATGCGGCCGCCATGGAGGGCTGACGGGACGTAATGAGTTTGGTGTATTTGTCCCAGTCTGATATAAATATCGATACTATCTACGGGCACAAAGGGGAGCCGCGGCGTGGCATCGGGCAGATTTGAAGGTTGGTTCAGGACAAGGTGAGCGGGCACAGAATATTTGGGCCAAATTTCCTTTGAGGCAAAATGACCTTCTTTCAAACCGAGAGAGAGCCAAAAATGGTCGATTCATGTGAGGAATTGAGACGGTGATTGATGAAACTTTTTACAAAGGATGGCTGGAAAAAAAAAAAAAAGTGTATCACACACATGAATACACGCCCTTTCCAATGTGCCTGAATCTCAGTAGTCCGTGCCAGTGACCTACTTCCAGCCGCCCAGGGGCGCCCAGACTCCCAAACTAGCCTTAATTACAGCAGAGTCCCCATGCAGAAGGAGCAAAGCGGCAGATATCAGTCTGGGAGCGCTTACAGGAACGGGCTGAACTATTTCAGTCACAGCAGCACAGCTGCTCATTCAACATGGAGATTATTGACAGGATGAGTAGCCTGGAAGCCTTCGGCCCTCTAACGAGCGCGAGCCCGCGCGTGCAAGGTTTCTGAGTGCCTCCGGTCCGCGTATCAGTAAGTGACCACCGCTTGCTGTCTGTCAGAGAGAGACGGTGAGGGACATTCCGACAAACCGTCCCGTCCCGTCCCGCCCCGGATGCCTGGAAATAACCCCAACGAGAAAAAGGCACATCTCATTGTCCCCATCTCTGCGTCGCTTGGAGTTCACGATCCGCTAGGAGCGAGCGACGACCCAGCATCGCACCATTTCATCTCTGGATCGAAGCTGCCGCAGCGCCAAAAGGCACGCAAAACCGCGCGCGCCTCGCGACTGGCCTCGGACGACGGCGCTGTCCGTCCAATCACGTTCCACTTGAGCGCCTTTTGCCCCGCGGGCTTGACAGCGTTTCGCTGGCTAATGCAGAGTGGCAGGCACAAGACAGACCCAAACAACAGCCATTAAGAGAGCACGACCCCACGGTGGGCTTTTTACAAGCGGCAGCTGGTCTTCTGAGGGCCGCTCCGAAATCAGAAAACATTGCGCAATTCAGGTGTGAGAAAGTGAGACTGATGGTGAGCGCTGTGGTTTTAGTGGGGGTTTGGCTCGGAGGTTTTTAGTTTTTGGAGACGCTGCCAGTGTTCCCATCGCACCATTTACTCCGCTCGTTCTCTGGAGCCTGTTTTGCGTCACAAAGCGAACAGCTCCACCATTTTCCTAACGTGAGAGTTTCTTAGCAGTTTTAGCAGCAAGCGGATTTTGCCTCGAGAGAGCGCTGCTGTCTCTGTTGAAGCGACGAAAAGAAACAGCTCTTATTTACAGATTAGGAAGAGAGCGAGCGCGAGAGAGCGATGGGATGGTGGGATGAGAGCAGTGTTTGCACAGCGAAAGAGGGGATTAACAGAGAGGCCTATTTTAGGGCTAAAATGTCTAAAACGCCATGACAACGTCAACATCCCAGACCACAGATGACTTGTGATGCGTTTCCTGTGGCGGATCCAAGGAGGTGCTTTGGAAGCTCAGCTGACCTCATTTCCTGTTCCACTGAAACCGCCACAAAGTCACACCAGGGCAGAGACGCACCGACGGGCTGTAAGGGAACAGACCCGGGCTTCATTCTAATCTCATGACTCACCCTGGACTCTGCTTACCCCGTTTTAAAATCTAATGATCCGAGGAAAACAGCAGGCCGACAAAGATAAGCTCGGGGAAACAAGCGAAATAAACAATGTCGCTGCGACGTGAACCCTGCTTTAAAGCGGAATCTGAGATAATGGCTGCGCACAGGTACAGGAACAAACGCACGCGTGAAATGTTGCAGAAACTACAACTGAAACGCTGGAAAAAAAAAAAAAAGAGGTTCTGCCAGCTAGAGCCCTCTGCACAAACCAGAGGATCTCCTGTGTTTGTTTCTTTCCTGTGTGTGTGATGCTGGCTTGTGTTCGTATGCATCGTGTATGTGGCTGTAAAGGATCCGCCAGAGCGCCGGCGTTGCCCAACGTGCCAGATGGCGCGCCCCACAGCCCGGCTCCTCGGAGACCGCGGGAAAAGAGAGATCGGTGACATTTTGATGGGCCAACGTGACGGATCCGCCGTCACCAGTGAGCGGATGGGTGACGTGGCCGGATTGGGCGCCGGTCGACAAACAGCCCCGCAACACCAACAGTGTACAGTGAAATGTAGGCATCGTTCAGCTCTTCCCCGAGTTTATCCTCAGTGCCGAATGTTTACTCAACTCCAAAGCCGAGCGAGAGCAGGAGACGGGGTACTTTTTTGTTGTTCGGATGCACCAGAGAATCCTTTAACCTCTGATCTTGAGTCCCGAGTCACTGAATCAATAATTACGCCCGTCTGTTGTTTATATCCACCTCTGGAAATAGCTTGCTCAGCTCTAGAGAATGGCAGTTCCAACCATGAAAATGTAAACTGCGATGTGATTAATTTGTTTACCATGTCCACTTGATCGCGGCCGTTTGTGGAGATAAAACCCGTTCGCACACGCGTTCATTCTCTGCTGTTTTCTTGCTGCCTTCCCAGGGTCACAGCGGGAAAAGAGCAAGAAAGGCGGCACCGGCACTCTTTGAGGGGGGGAGGTCAAAGTGAAATTCGGTCTCGGCTTCTAAACAAGAAGAATACCACCAACAAGGAAAACAAGCAGCCGATGGAAAATGCTGAAATGACTGATGTGAGCTTGAGACAAACTCACACTGTTGGAGGGTAAAATGATAGATTGCTCCTGCGGATCAAACGAAAGTCTGCTCTTTCAGTTGGAGTAGTGGGTTTCTATTCTTGTCCTCTGGACCCATAACTTGTTATCCAAATGCCGGGAATATGAACTCCAAATACCAGGAATGAGAACCACGGACTGACAGTGTTGATGTTTTTCTTTTCTTGGACTTCACCCCCCCCCCCAAAGACATTATTTGGTCACAGGAGTAGCCGAACAAAAAGCTGTATTAAAGTGGACGCTCCCTTTAAAGCATCCACGGCAGAGCCTTCGCAAAGGATCGCACCGGACACTCCGGGTCAATGAGACAATCGATTCCATCCCGGAGACAACTGCTGCATTATAAGGCAAGATCCTGCATTGCAGACAACACTTGTGTGCATTAACTATGGTGCAGAGCGAAGGACGCTGAAACGTGCTGCGACGTATAAGCTCCACGCTCCACGCTGGGCAGGTGCCCAAACCGGATGTAGCACATGAATGTAGGCGTATGCGCACACATCAGCATGTGCACATGCTAACACAGCAACACCAGCTCCATAAAAAGCTGTAAGAGGTCTGCATATTGACCCTCTCAGGTCCGCTGCAGTTGACATCTGAAAGGTCCTATGAATAATTGATTAGACTGATCCTGATTGGCCTGCAGTCTCACATGACTACGGCCTGCCCTGCTACGCTCATCACCGGGCAGCGGACAACCCAATCCACCGGGGCAGGTACGCAACAATCAATCACAGCCTATACAAGACCCAAACCGGCAAAGACGGAGCCTGTTCATATCCAGAATGTTAATGCCACACACACACACACACACACACACACAATTCTTCTAAATGGTCATTACTACACTGTGTGCGTGCATGCTGATTAGAAACCACACAACAGGCCGTTCAACAAAAGAGCTCCCACAATGAAATTCATCTCAGTCAGATTAGATGAGCATGGATCCGAGAGCTTGAGGTTCTCGCAGTGCCTTCGTGCTGATTGGCTGAAGAAATGCAGTCGGATCCCATTAACATCCGAGTCAAACGCAGATGAGCTTTGCTTGTGGAGAACAATGTCAGGAACAAAACTTGTGCAAGAAAAGCCGTGATGGGCCAAATTATTATCTTGTCTTATAGATCTATGGGTAGAATTTCTAAGAGAAACTTAAGCTGGTCTTAATGCTTGATTGGCGTAATTTAGCATTTAATGCTTATTTGATTAGTGTTAATTTCTTCCAGTAACACACTCCCCCCAGACCAGTGCCGGATGGCAGACATTCTGAATTGCCGATTGTTGTCATTATTTGGTCATTAAGACGCTTGCAGCAGCAACGTTTAGTCACCGCTGGTGGGTTTCAGGGAAGTGGAGAGCCGAGAGATCCATCGAGGCATCCCCCCTGTCGTTTATGTAGGTGCGATAATGTTATAATGCCGTTTTATTATAACGAGTCGCCGCCACAGCAGTTGGTTTGTCCTCTACAAGAAAACAATTCAATCAGTCAGCTGCACACCTACATTATTTTTAGATTTACGGTTGGTGACGCTGGCTCGCACTGTAGCTGTGACTGTTTTCCTTCCACATGCTCTAATCTTCAATGAGGATTGTATGTGTGTGTGTGTGTGTGTGCATGTATGCATGTTTAATCAACAGAAAGAGCTGGATTTGGACTCAGTAATCAGGAAACGGTCCCAAACCCTTTGTTGTAATTGGTTATGACTGCTAGACAAGGTTAAGTGACAAACATGCAGGCAGGGGTATTTTTAGTCGCTCCTAACCACAAACCAACAGAGAGTCGGTGGTGGCAGCGGAGGGACTGAAGATTAAACATGCTTTGTGGCCTCTCCTGACAACATCTGATTGCATTATGTAAAGCAGCGCATCCTGAGTTCGCCAACCAGCAAAAGATACGGAGCGCCAGGAACTCAGGAGTGACCGATGAGAACGCCGGGAGCGCCGCTAACAAGACGTAAGCGTTCACCAACGTGGCCAAAAAAAAAACACAGACTCACCTTCTGTAGACTGGTGGGATTCAGCTGGGTTTTGTCTATAATCTTCACCGCCACCTATGAGGGACGACAGTGGAGGAGGGAGGGGGGACAGAGGGAGATAAAAGACAACCAAGGCGTCAAAACTAATTCTGGTTTTGTATTTGTGTTTTGGTTGTTCAGCAAAAGGCCTGTATTAGATTGATCCCTCCTCATTATTTCACTATCTGACTGTGAAGCAGTCTATGTCGAAACATGTCTCAGCTGTCTCTTTAAAGCGCAATTTATGAAGAGATGAAGCTTTGAATCTCGGATATGGAAAAAAAAGAGAGATAAAAAAGTATGGACTTGCTCACGACGATGAATATATAATAAATGCAAATGCATCAGCGCAGACGATCTCAGGACAGACAGGCGGAGAGCGGCTGAAGACAGCCGTCCCTGCGTGGCAGCCGAGCCTGTGTAAGTATATACGACTCTCCCGGCTGATGGGAGCTAGTGTGGGCTTGGCAGCTCTCGCTGGGCGGCAGTCTGATCCATCCATCTCAATAATCGCCCCCAAAGTGCACCGCGAAACAGACCCGCGCCCCGACACTTTCTGAGAGCTCAGCTGCTTTCACAAAACCGCCCGGCTGGTCCGTACTGCCGACTCACCGGTTCACCCGTACATTACACTGATTACGCGACTGACCAGCAGTTTAATGCGACTACAGTGATGTATTACACGCGGCCTTTTGTCATTTGTGCACTTCGGTTTAACAATAAATATATAGCTTTATTGCACAGACTGACGGATGTCTGAATAAATAGGACTGGCAGTGGGACTGGCAGGCTGAGTCTGGGCTCTAACCAAAGACAAATCACCACAATCTTTTTAGCCACGTTGAGAAAAGTGCAGGGATTTGAGGATGGCACGCAATAACTTCCTGGTTGGTTTACACCACTTCAGAGCTGCAGGGTCTTTATAGGCCTCAGGAGACAGTTAGACTACAGTGCACAGTGTTACACGCATTAAATGTTAAACACATGTTTACTCTCTTTTGTGCTGTATATCGGCTGTCACTAGCCACCAGGAAATAAACGCAGATTCAAGCTGTTCTCCGGCAACTGTGACTGAACAAGCTCCAGATCACTTCTACTGCCATTTCTACCGATTGTTCCATTTCTTTCTCCAATTGTAAGCAGGTCCTGCTGCGTCGTGGGATTACTGAGGCCACACTCGAGACTCAGGTGAATTAAGCTTGCTTTGTATTTTGCTATCTGCTGACCTGTGACCACTGTGTAGCAGGAAGAAAGGGGAGGATGTAACTTTGGAGATTAATGGTACTGTGAAAGCGTTAATTACAATTTATCAAAACCAAACTACTGTGACTCTGGTCTTATAACAGCTTAATAAGCATGCTTCAGTGAATGCAGACTCTGGGCTCTAAACCCAAGCAGCCTGTTAAGGGGGAAACCAGAAAGCGAAGCCTGAGTCACGGTGGAGAGATTGCAGGTTAATCATCCCAAGCAGGGTTTCCCCTACAAGTTGCCGGGACCTTTAATTTCATCCAGACCTGGAAGCTGGACTCCTGTAATGATCCCAGGCTCGTGAATGCGCAGGGTGATGATAGGGTGGAGTGAAAGACCGCAGCGAGGGTCGCTGTGTGTAAACTCGTGCAGTGAGCAGGTGGGGACTTTTTTTGCAGCCTGTTTTAGGGGGAGGCGGTTGCACAGACCGAACTCGGTCCCCTCCCCCCTGCTTGCTCCCGTTCTGGACAAAATTCAGGCGGAGGCATGAACGTGTGCGAGTGCCTGCGTGTGGTGATGTTATGCCTGCAGGTGTCGGAGCTGTCCTCATGTGTCACTCTATTGTTCCGACTTCCACTATTCCCTGTGCATGAGTCAGAGATGCTCTATTCATTAGACTCCCTCTGTGACACACTGCACCAATATTTCCCTTTTTGTTGGCAGATTGACAGATATGCTAAACGCGTGGCGGGCGTATCGCATCACACGCAGGAGTCCGTGCTGCACGTGTGCGCGCGCCGTCTCCGACGGATCTGAGGGTGAATAATTCAGTCCCACAGTGACAGAAGGGCAACCTGCATCACTGTTAATTATTCAGCACATTCGCAACACACGGGCCATATGCTCCTCGCCGTATGCGGGTCTTGTGATCGCGCGCGCGACAACACGTACGTGTGACTGTTCAGACAGGGGAGGACGCGGAGGGGACATTTAGTCATGGCATCACCTGTGTGCTGAAGCGCTGGACGTGTTCCTCTGATGTTTTATTTCCCTCTGTGCTGTCCCTTTCGAAACCACGGGGTCGTGATGTCTGCGCGCTAAAGGGAACTACTGTGGTGGATCTTATCGCGCTTACGCGAAAAGAAAGGCACCGCCATTGTTAGCTGGGTGACAGGGCCGAGTGAGGTTGAATACTACAATAATACTGAAACGTGTCACGTGTATGTCAAGCTGCACGTCTTATGTATGATACTGTGTATACTGAGAGGTTCTAAAAACTGGATCCATGTCCACATTACAGCCGGAGCGACTGGCCTTTTAATGTGCGATGATGATGTGTGCCGTTGAGATTTCAGTGAATATTGAATGATATTTTTGTTTCCTGGCCCCTCCTTAGATGATAGGAGATGAGGGCATATGGCAGACGCAAATGTCTCCATCAGTGCACCTGTGCATGGGCCCTGTCACAGCTCCTCTGCGCCACAAAGCTCCTTTTGACATTTAAAAATTTGCACAGTAGCACAGTTGTCATTCATTTGAAATTGGCTGCAAAATCTTTGCAGATTAGAGACTGGTTGGGTTCATCAGTTTTAGTGGGATATGTTCTTTCCACCTGTTCTCTGTCTCACTCTGGTCCATGTCTTTGCATTCTGATGAGCCAGCAAAGGCACTCAGGCACACAAGGCGCTGCCTGACCTTTTCAGCCAACAGCGGGTAGCCTGCCCAGTATGCTTGTTTAACATTAGCTCTAGAGGACACGCAATGGATCAAACTGCTACTGGTTTCACCTGGGAGAATATCTATGCCCCTAATGCTCTGACGTGAACGGGTATATGGTGTAATGCAGGGGGTACAAGTGACAGATGTGAGAGGACATCTGAGGTGGATCAGGGCTGACACTGAGCGCTGTGGGTCCTGCTGAGTGAAAGACAAGTGAACAGATCGCAGGTCATTGTTTTCTCCTTAGGCAAACAGGAGGTTTAATTACAGACACATCAAAGCAGGGCGTCTATCACGCTGACAGGTCAGCAGTGTACGACTGTGTGTGTGTGTGTGTGTGTGTGTGTGTGTGTGTGTAAGTGTGACAGACAGGCACAGAGAGCATGACCTGATCTCTCCTGACTGAGAGAACTAACATGGTCAGGTACAATGTCGTCATGACAGGAGATTATTCATCCGCCTGACGCGCAGAGCTAAAAAAAAAAATTTTTTAAAATGGGTTTAACCTTGGAGCAAATCAGTGTCTATAAAAAAAAATACCTGTTCCAGCAGGAGCTTTCCATGAAAGATTCAGAGTGTATAAACCAAATAAATACAGTATGGTACCATCTTTCTGTTACACTCTGATTTGTAAGTTTTGTTAAGAAATGTAAGTAAAGATGAGTGGAGGAAAGATGATCTTAAGTACACTATGAATCTGAACTCTTTTAAGCGACCCTTGTTATTGGAGCTGAAATGACCTTTCGATTAATCAATTAACAGAAACATGTAAATGTCAACCGAAAAACTAACTTTTTTTGGGTGTTTTCGGACTTTATAGACCCAATGATCCATCAAAACCATCGGCACAAACTGATACTGAAAGCAAGAGTAAATGTTAACGTGATGAAGTAATGAATGAGGACAAAACAGAAACGCCCAAATGATTTATTAAATGAAAGCGTCTCACCTCCCGTCCGGTAAGGACATGTCGTGCCAGCTTCACCTTGGCGAAATTCCCCTTCCCAATGGTCTTGAGGAGGCGGTAATTGCCAATATGGGGGTGCTCTTCCGCGGAGGTGAAAGAGTTGCGGCATCGCGGCAGGCTGTGGCGACTTGCGGACTTGGTCGGGGGGACCGGGGGCTCCACAAAGCCGTCCACCGACGAGTGCTGCAGAAAAGCCAAACGAGCGGAGATCAGCCACATCCTCGTTCCCTCGACTGGGAAGCTTTGATTTATGTACACACCGATACTTGGAAGTCCCCGAGCCTCCGCTAAAGGGCCCTTCCTCCTGCTACGTCGGCTGCACACATACAAGCAATGCTGCAGTGTGCTGCAGTGGAGGTTTGTGCGTGCCAGATACGGGGATATTTGCTTTGCAAACAGAGATGAACCCATTAAACTGACTTTCAGAACCAAGAGGAGGATCCGGTGTTCTACACGGTCACGTGTATGTGTGCGTACGAGCATATCACCGCACATTTTTACGCAGGTATGCACAGAAGTATACCTCAAGCAAGCCCGCTGAGGAAGTGTGAGAGAATCGTGTTCCCTCCTCTCCGTTTGTGACACCTTACCCTCCTAACCTAGAGACCTTATCAGCCAGAACACAAGATTTGAGAACCAAACAAAGTGAATTCCTTCGACTTTGAGAAAACCTACAGAATGTGTAGGACAGAGTCAAGAGTTATAATAAGAATGTTCGTGGCACCAGACAGGCAGCAAGCGTCCCCGTGAAGGTGAATTAAGAACAGCTTGCTATAAGTACAACGCTGGCACAGGCCATGCGCAGTCTCTGCTGTCTGTTTCCTCTCCTCCACAACAGCTGCTGATGTCAGTCCAGGTCAGAGATCCCATGATCCTCTGCTCCCGAGCACCACGCCCAGCCGGAGAATAAAGCCTCGGTCTGGTTACTCAGGCTCCCCCTGCTCCCGTTTCACCGGAGGAAACGCTACACCCTGCAGGGTGCACATCACCTCAGCTAGCCCACCTCCATGACAGAGGGAGAGCTACACTGCAGGACTCAAACACCCCCAGTCAAAGTGTGTGTGTGAAAGAGAGAGAGAGAGAGAGAGAGAGAGAGAGAGAGAAAGGGTAAAGAGAAATCTTGATTACATGCCAGTCAAAGTCAGCATCCTTGTTTCTAATGCACCAAAACCCTCTCTTAGATTTCCATGACGGAGCAATCTGTGTAGCTCGCACTTGTCTTCCTTATATTGAGGCAGCTGGTAAATTTCCACACCCAAGTCACTTTAGTTGTTTCTGTCAACTTTACATCAGATTTGTCACACGGCCAGTTCACTCCTTCAGCCAGACATGCGTGCACACACACAAACACACACCTGGCCCGGTGCCAAAATTCTCTAAATTAACAGAGGAGGAGCATCTGGACAGGCAGGTGATTCGGAGCACCAGTGCTTCATTAACAGACAAAGTTTGTTTCGCTCGCCCAACCCAGTAACTCCCAGCCGCTGATGCTGCGTCGTCAGGGAGGCCAGACAAATAAAGTAACACGCATCTGCGCAGACACGCGCACATAAAAATAAGAAAGCCAGGGGAGAGCTTCTTCTATTTTGCAGCACTAAAAGCCACTTGTTCCTCTGAGTAATAAGCTGTTATGCAATGTAGTTCAGCTGCTAGTGGGCCCTGGGGCTGCATGCTGAAGTCAAACGGAGGCAGGCTAGGCTGGCTGGCTGGCTGGCTGGCTGGCTGGCTGGCTGGCTGGCTCTCTTGCCAGCGTTGCTGAGGCGGTGTTTTAATAGCCGCCTGGCAGTCTACGTCTGCGTCTGTGAGAACCAAAGCAGCATTAGACTGTTAGACAGTTACATTAGCAGCCCCCTAAGCTGATGCATTTACTGAACACGAGAGCGATCGGAGAGCCAATACCACCGCGTAACTTAACATTGAGGGTTGTTACGTTATATAACTGCGATGGAACAAGGGCTGAATTTTCTCATTCTGGATGTCACCTGAACATGAACAATCCAGATACAGATAACCTCAACCACTGAGCGGAAATAAATGTTCACTTTTTTTGTACATCTGGAAATAACCTACTGCTTCCAGCTATTTTCCACTGCTTGTACTTGTATAACAATAAATACAAGGAGGCTTAAGTTTGTGCCTGCTTCCGGGGAAGGGGGTCCCAGATGAACCTAGATATGTCAGTCTGTCAGCATGCATACAGCAGTCCTCATCTGGACTGATCTCAGATGAAGTAGCGGTGTGACGGGTGGTCCTTCGTGAGCATTCCTTCACACGGCGCATGAGAACCCTCCATTTCCGTCCACTTTATAATAAACGTGTTCGTACGCAACCGCGGCTCGCGTTAGCAAGAGGCGGCGAAAAAAAAAAAAAAAAATCCAAGTCGCTCCCCTCCACCTCCTCCTCCCCTACGAGGCACCGGGAGGGCAGTTACAGCGGGGCCCGGTAGGTGATGGATGTCACATTGCGATGCTACCGAGCGTTGCCATTGGAAAAAGTAGGGCAACGTCCTCCCCCACCCTGACTAATTATTGACGGTGCCACAAAACGCCATCGGTTGCAGCTACGAGCTGAGCAACACCCCACACCCCCCCCCCCCACACACACACACACACAGGCCGCAAAGACAATGTTTGAATTCTCAACGTTAAACGTTCCAGCTCTCGCGTGTTACCGTTAACAGCCAGCGCACTGACGCAGTGCGTTGTTGTGGCTAGCCTTATTGTGTGCCGAATCTGGGACAGACACAGACAAACTGCACCTTTGCTCTACGGCTCTATGGCTCCGTGCTTTTATTCCCGACACAGAGGGGGAAGAGAAGAGGGGAAAGGGGGGCACACTGCTCACTGGTCGTGCTCGCTGCAACACCGTAGCCCCCCCACCCCCAGTAAAATGAAAAGCCCTGTCATAAACCTGCACCGACCAGTGCGCGGAAAAAAATGGCCACCTCCCGGTCGTTATCTTTCCGCTCCCACGTACGGTACATCGCACCGGTGTCTCCGGACGAGCAGCACTTACGTTCTCGGTGTCACGCTCGTTCACCGTGGGCAATGGCGTTCTGGTCGACATCTTGTGTGTTTCGCAGGCCGCTTGGCGATGCAGCGGGGCTTGGGGCAGAGCAGAGCAGCAGACACGGCGCGGTCCGTCGGGGAGGGGGGAGGAGAGCGGTGCCTCCGTCCCTCTCTACATCCCCTGTAAACACCGCAAAAACGGCGGCCTTTTACCGCAGCATAGCGCTCACAAGGGGACCGGCCGACGCGCCAGATTCTCTCATTAGCTTCGCGCACTTCCACCCCAGGTAGCGGCAGACAGAAGAGGGAGGAAAGAGAGAGAGAGAGGGAGGGAGAGCGCGAGAGAGCGGGGGGGGGGGGGGTGGGGTTGGGGGGGCAGGCCAGGAAGATGCGTCGGTGGCGGACGGCGTTTGCGCAGCGCATCTCAAAACCTCCCACCAGGAAGGATGGAGGTATCGCTCCCTCTCTCGCTCTCCCACACGCACGCACACACACATACTCCCTTTGTCTCCTCTTCACAGCTCATTATTCAAGGCACCAGAAAACATTTAAACACACAGTTGGAAGTGTCCGTCAGATTTAGACCAGATCTAAATATAGGGAAAGCACACATCCTGCCAAACCAGTCCATGTTACTACTTATAGAAATCCTAATAGCCTGATTATACAAAATAAATCATATAGCTGCATTTCAAGGATGTATTAAGGAGTTTTTTGTAGTATAAATGAAAGATGAGCACAAATAATGTTTGGATAATAAGAGTAAATAATAGTATTTAAAATGAATATAATGCCTTATTTCTTTTATGTATGTGTGTGATTTTGTTAGATGTGGCCAACTCCTTGGTTGAATCTTAACAGTGAAAATATGGCCTTGCAGCTGAGTCATTTACTGCTTCGTGTGGTGCTTGTATATGACAGTGTGGGGAGCACTGTCCAGAGAAAGGCCTGGTTCAAGGGTAAGGCCTTCTGTCAGGCTGCAAACTGGATGGACTTTGCCATCTGTTGGACCATCACAGCATTACACCACCTCACTGTCACCTCTGTTACTGTTTATGATTCAAAGCATAATAAATTTCCTGACTGAGCAGGGAACAAACAATGACCAGTTATCTGCAAATAAGAGCCACCTTTCGTGTTTCTCATCCCATCCATGAATTCTTGTTTGGAGATTTTCTGGGTGTGGTTGGTGATATATTGTGACGTGTGCACGCAGGTGTGCGTGCGCAGTTTCTCCTCTAGGTGTCAGGCTGTATCTGTAGTACGTCACGCCATCTAAAGCGTGTTACATATGTGGGCCCAACCAAATAATGCTTATCACTCATCACATTACTTGAATTACCGGTGCATTTTATCCTC
Source organism: Psettodes erumei (assembly GCA_016785225.1). Lineage (NCBI taxonomy): Eukaryota > Metazoa > Chordata > Actinopteri > Pleuronectiformes > Psettodidae > Psettodes > Psettodes erumei. The sequence goes on along the minus strand of JAFBJZ010000001.1, from coordinate 201,874 downwards.
TGTCTCACAAATCACGAATGCACTGACACACTGTGATTGTGATGAGGAACGAACAGTGCAACAAGAGTGAATGTTCACTACTGGCTCTCTTGTATATGAGAATTTAGATCTTTTTGTCTCTAGAGTTTTTCTGTGGTATTCAGGCAAACAGTGCACCTTCCCAGGCGTATTTGACTGATGAATTGTCTCCCACAGCAGAGAGGCCTGAACCATAATAATGGACACAGCGTGATATAACGTATCACAATAACTGATGGATATAGGACCTGAAAGCCGCTGAGAACATTAGGTCTGTTTTTGTGATTTTGAGGAATCTGAAAGTTTATTTTTCACCAACTACAAACTAGGTTTCATAATATCAGGTCAAAGAGACCCCCCCTTCCCATCAGCAGAGTCAGGTCAGGGTGCTGAGATAAATTTCATTGAAAAATGTTTTGTCTTCATAATATTTTTGGGGGGGAGATATCAGTACAATATGCAAAAAGATAAGATGTTTCAACAAAATAAAAGGGGTCCAATGCTGAATCTTGGCATGAATATGGGCATTTTTGGAATTCTGCATCTGATCCCAGCGTGGACCGGGTCCCACCATAGCAGATCTTATCCCCTCTGAGCCCAAACAACTGGTACCAGCTACTTTATTCCAGCAAAGACACATCCTCTTACTACTAATAGTGAGATACTTGGCGGTGCTTTGCTCGAATTTATTGTAGATTTGAAAGCATATATCTAACAGCTTGTGTGTGAATTCATACATTTAGACAATGAAATTGAATAAATACCTTTGCGTTCACCGGAAAGGCTACCCTTTGCCCTTGGAAAAGGTAAATTTACCCTTAAAGCTTTAACGCGACTGAGTTTCTTCTCATAGTCTTGTATTGAGCCAGGACCTTCAGTGCTCAAACATCCACAGAGCACGCTTCGTTCGTGCCTGAGACATGCATTCTGCACCTGAGTTGCACTGCTGTGGAATGTAATGGGCACTGACACTGGTTTAATGAGTGCATGTACACCCAGGGCCAAATGCAATTACATGCTCTCACAGGCAACCATCAAAAAAGAGGCAGCTGTTAACAGCCATTCACCGCGGATGGTCATGCAGTTAACTGTATTTGCAGGACAGGGGGTTGAGAGGAAAGAGTAGAAAGACAGAAAAGGGGGGGGCGGGTGCTGGGCTAAATTCATTATGAGACAGATAGCAGAGTAGCATCTGTCAGCATTGGCCCTTCACCACAACTCCTTTTGCCTGACTCAGTTTCACCAGTGAAAGTCAAACCACTGCTTTCCAGGCAGTGTTTTGCACACATCCTGCAGAAGTGTGGGAAATACAGTGAACAGCCTCTTTGGGAAAAGAGATGTTTTGTAGGTTTTGCATGCTCACTTTAGCCCTGTTTGGTGTTTCTCATGTGGTACCCTTATGGTAGAGTCACAGACCTTATTATCTATTTCTCTGGAAAAGTAAATACACTGTGATGTTTGAGGAACCCAGAAGGTTGTTTTTAACATTTACAGCTGTTCGGAAGGTATTCTCAAAACCATCAAAGACTCAAACCATCTGAATGAAACAATAATCTGTCCAATGCACGATATGAATGATTTGTCGCTACAGTTCTTACAGAGGTAGTGGTGATGACATGACCCTGCTTTTTTTGTGCAATGCGTGAAAAATATGAAGACATTTTTATAGAAAGTATATAAAGTATAAAGTTAAAATATTATAATATAGAGTAACATCAATATGACTAATAATCCAGTATCTTTATATTGGTTCATACTGAATTTAAAGATTGTCCAATGGATTTAGCATTGCGCTTGTATAACATTGTTGGACTCACTATTGTCTGTTTTTGTAAAATCTAAAAATCAATTCAATGGGACCCAAGATGCCTGCTTTACCTATGATGCTGTTTGACTGGGTGTGTTATGTTTGTAATGGCTAACCTTGCACTGCATGTTTTAAATGGAGATGAGGAGGTAATCTCACAATTTATTAACTTTGAACCCCAGAATTTTTAATTTCACACTTCTTCAGCCCTAAATTAATCAGGCTTCATCCAACCTCCCCTGGAGCCACAATATGCAGTAGTACTCCCCAAGACCTTTAATATATTATAAAAAAACATGTGCCAGCTCCAGCTATCTTTGTTTGGATTTGAAAACAGACACACAGGTTGGGAACCAGATTAAAAGTCTTTTTGTGATGGTGCAGAGAGAGTTTTTTTTCATCCAGATAGTTTGAAATCTTTGTGGATTCTGGAAATATCTTCCAAACTGCTATAAGTATTGTTGATGGACAGCTATTTATTTTTCAGAAAAACAGATGCTTAGCTCTGTGACTCAGATGTAATGGCTGCCTAATACATGTGAGGAACAAACTCATATTCAGTTAATTATCTAAATCATTTGAAAGGAAATGTGCTAAACATGATTAAGTCCAGTTAGGTTAAACACAGTCAAAGCTTCAAATTACCACTCTCCCAGTTTATGTTGGACTTCTAATAACCTCTTGTCAATTTCAGCTGAAGACACAAAAAGTATTACAAATAGAAAAAAGTCATCAACAGACATTCCAGCTTTAGAAACCTGTTAGCTACACACCTTACAAGGCAGAGCTTGCACTCCGCTGTCTGCTCTGACAAGTCAATAAAACCCACTGGTATGCTGAACATTTTTGGAAGGCAAGATAGATATGAGGCTGTGGTGGAATTTGATCAGGCAGAGGGCCAGCCTTCTGTTCATTACAGAGCTTTCCAGCAGCAACACACCCTCCCGGTGAGCACACCTCAACCTGAGGAAAAGTATTACTGACTGGCACGTCAAGAGCCCGCGCCCACCCTTGGCCTCCCCTCACCTGCCTGTCTTCATCGCTGTCACACATGCATGTGTTCACGCCCACACATGCTATATGCAACACACACACACACACACACACACATCATGTAACTCACTCTCGCTCTCAATTTCTCCCAAGCTGCATTGGGAGGGATGGCAGGGAAGTGGAAAATATGAAAAGGCTTGAAAATCCAGGGCAGATGTGAGCTGACAGGGTGGGAGAGATGGAAGTGGACAGGGAGTAATGGGTGTAAGTAAGAATTTCAAGATTTAACTGCAAAACTGTGCTGGATTGTTTCGTGACACAGTTGAGGGATGAGGCAGGGAATTTTATACTGAAAAGACTTTAATTTTGGAAGATATCCACTGGATTTGTCTAACTCATACTGCTGAAGCCTCGCATTAGCTTCAGATGAACTTTTGAATAAACTGTCACACACAACAAGGACTGTGGATTTTATCCCCCATCACTTACACTGAAAACTTAAGGAAAGGGTGTCATGATGGCCAGTATGAACAAAATGAATGATTACAGCAAGTTAAACTCATTTCAACATCTTGATTATTTTAAGATAGACTTGAAAAATTGTGATCCTATCCTTTATTGGTGAACTGCAGCTGGGTATAAAGGAGAGGGTACCATGTGTGCAAGGAAGCCTCCCTCTAGCAGTGACCTTCCTAGGGATTATCTCCCTTGAACTATTTCCTGCCTCACCTTGACTTTGGGCTAATCAGAGCCCAGCAGGTAGGCTCATCCTCCATCACTGCAGAATCAACACTTTCTAGCCATATCTTACAAACAGTTTACAGGATGAAGTCATTTGTGATGAATATGAGGTGACTAAACTATTCGAAATATAACTCTGACAAAGCTGAAAGTCATCCTGCCCTAAAAGGTGCAATAAACAAAGAGAAGATTGAGAGAGATGCCAAGCAAACACAGTCTGTGCCTCTCTACTCTTACCTGAGAAGAGGTCTCATTTGCCAAGTGTAAGTGAAAACACCTGTGGGTGGACAACAGGGATTATAATTGATCATTTGCACCACTCAGCACACATTGCCAAGAAGCTACTCCTTCCCCTCAGCATGGTAGCAGTTGGAGCGTGGTGTGTGTGTGTGTGTGTGTGTGTGTGTGCAGCGACAACTTTCAAGCACTTGAACATGAAGAGGGATACATTTTTGTGCAGCACAACCTTTTCAAATGTGCTTTAAAGCAACACTTCAGTGGCCTGGCTGTGGCCTAACATGATGCGCTCCAGGTCCAGGACTCTTTTGACCCAGCAGCGAGTGATACTACTGCCCTACTGTGTAGCAGAAATATAAACTTTTCCCCTGATAGGAACTTGTATCATAAAAGGCCTTTACTGTTACTGTACTTGGGAATAAACATCATCATTGTATATCATGTTTTCCCTTGTAATTATGTCATAATTCAAAGGCTTCCCCGGTGAGCTAAAAACAGTCAGGTACGTCATCATATAACAAACTCTTCTCTGAGGAACGGGCCTATTAATTGTCAGGATATAATTACATTCACAGCACCCTGAGGACCCGTCTCGTTTAGTCATCTCAGAGTTACTGCTCCAAACTATAATTAGAGAATGTAATCACACAGGTATGGACCTCCAGGATTTATTTTTCAGCCTGACTGAAGGCTGATTGAAACGACATCTGTGGTCGGGCACCAGGCAGGGAGTGTTTACAACCTGGCACTTGTTCAGCAGCCACAAGCAGTGGGACCAGGCAGATCACCATACCAGCAGAGTTCACGATTTACATACACAAACATGCACACATGGATGGATGGTTCTGTTAATTTATTCGATGTGTGTACGTTCTTGTTAGCTTAGTGATTTCTTGACTGGCATGCACGCCTGTATGTGTGTTTCCCTGTGAATGCCCTTGTGTGGCACTTTTTGCCAGTGTTAACAAGTGACCTCATCCCATTTTGTATTTCCGATCTCAAATGCCATCCAATAAACTACTCATTTCTCACCTCTTCATGCACTCTCTCGCTTGCCATTAAAACACCTCTTACCACTCTCTCTTTCTCTGACTCCCACTTGAAAGAGCTTAAGACAGGCTGGGGACAACATGGAGTAATTGCGCACTATGAACTGATTGTGAGTGATTTCCCTGTGAGAAGTGATTAATCACTTGAGTTTAAACAACATTTATGTGATTTTAAAGCTGGATAGTTCTGAAGTCAGTGGCTGTCTAGGTTCTGTTTCAGCATGTTAATAGAGGGTTTTTATGTTCCTTTCTGGTACCTCTTTGGCGAGCATCCCAAACAGAAAGGCAGAAACACAATAAAAGGTAAGGGATTTTGTTTTCTTGGTATCAATGCTGGAATACCATCCGGGCAATATTGCCCTGCCCAAAACCCTCAGGGACTGCAGGTTCAGTTACAAAACAGGGCCTAACATAACATAACATAACACAAGGCCCCTCCACAAAACAGGGCCTAACACTGAGTCCCTGATTTGTGGAGGGGCCTTGGTTAAAATGTGTTTATTAAACATTTATTGTTTAAAGGAGAAAATGTCATCAGGGTTGAATTAGGCTTGATAGAAAACCTGTGTTATCAGTCAGTTGGGATAGATGACTTTTTAGTGGAACACTACTGAAAAAATCTGACCTCTGACAAGTTCCCACTATAAAAAACAGCAAGAAATGGAGAGCAGTTATTGCATCACTGGGATACTGTAGTGAGGTGATTTTAGAGGCTAACAAACATCCAACTTACTGAACTCTCACTTTTTTTTCCTTTTCTGTGATCTTCAGCCAATGATTTGGGCTTTGATCTTTTTAATAAATCCAACAGTGATTAATGAGGTGTCTAGATATATGCAGGGAGATTAAGTTAATTATCTTCACCATTACCCTGAGTGGAATATTAATCAAGAACCTGAAAATGTTGCTCTCTTAAGAGGTTCAGTACATGGTTGAGTCACAGAAAAAGTGGGTGAGCAATGTTTTCTCTCCTGGGGGTTGAATCATGCACAGGCAGCAAAAACACGGCTCCAGTGAGCGAGGAGCTGAAGATGGGGTTAGGGGAACAATGACACATCATGTATCATCTTACATATCCCAGAGCTGCTCTGACTAAAGCTCCAGACAGCAGTATGATTGAGTAACAACTTACCATAAAACCACTCCCAACCAATTTCAGATCTAAATATGTTGTGTGTGTGTGTGTGCAGGCTTCCCATTTGTCCCCCAATGCACATACACCCAACATACTATATTACTATGTCCCCTCTGGATCTCTTTAAATAAGATCGATATGGTGGCTAGAGCATCGCGTTCACTGAATTTATCATTGTTACATTCATATTAAATCACCCTTACATTTTTTTTCCCCAAAAGCAGAAGAGCAGTGGAGCATTTCACACAGCCACTGCATTTTCCATTACACTCTATGTGAAGTCAGATCTTGTTCCCTTTGGTACAGAGTGCAGAACAGCATTTCTTAAGATCAGTTTTCACACAAACTTTTTTCTCTTCTGTTGGTTACAAAAAACAAACAACCTGAAACACCTAACCCCATTTCTCCATCATATTTTATTCAACAATATAACTTTTGGTCTTCAGAGTACAATCAAGATAAGATACATATGACAAAAATATATTTTAAATAGAAGAGAAAAAAAACATGAAGGCATTTCAATGATTAACAGTCTTGACAGCATGACTGATTAGTGTTACATTTTTTGTGTTTATACCTCTAAGGCACTATGGCATGATCACTGATGAAACCACATAAAAAGACTTTTAGGCAAAGATGGATAACTTTCTATGCTTGCAGAGTGGTGACAACATGTTGGTTTTCAATGTGGTTTTGAGTGCAGTGTATCTACAGTGTACAGTGTTTCAGCAATAAGGCAGAGCAGACACATGGACTCATTAAAGGCAAAGCATATTGTGAAAAGATTTCTCATTCTGCCAAAAGTGTGGTGGCATTGTATTAACTCTTTAATAATCCACAGTTCATTTCACACATGAAGCAGCTGCGTGGCAAAGCATGGCAATTATCTTTATCACGCAAGCCAGCCCAGTGCCAGCTGACTTTTCAACTGGGACCAACATTTGAAAGCCCAGGTGTTCCTCTGGAGAGCAACTGTGGCAGCAGTGAGCGGTCAGTTGGCCAAGGTGTGTTACGAAAGCCGTCATTTCCTGTGCGTGTTCTCCAGTTCAAAAAAAATCTCTGTTATTGCCTCTGTGACCGAGGGCTATTAGGATGGCATCAAATAAACAGCTCAACCACATCCACATGAACCTGGGGCTGAGAATAAAGCTCTTTCTCACTCTTTCCCTCTCTCTCCCTCTGTGTTTCACACTTTCACTTGCTTGCATGCAAAAAAGCCACAAACACACACCCACACACACCCGCGCACGCACTCACACATGCATGTACACACACACCCACACACACAGATTTGTTACCTAGGTATGTACATGACTTAACTCCTGTGAGTAAAGTCTCCGAGCACGAAGCCTGTTGTCATACAAAGTTGAGCACTCTCTCAGCTCACAGGCAAATTCCCTCCCTTTACACTTCTGAACAGTTCTGGACTTCTCTGGAAATAATTACTCATGAGTAAAACTATACAGAAACTTGCATGAATAGCGTGGCGCAACAGTACTAACCCCTACAACATTTGTCAACAAAAGCTGTGGTTTAAAAATTACTTTTGTATCAAAAAGATGCTCATACTGGATATTTTTCATGTTCATGAATATAGAAAATATGACTTTTTTTCTCTCTTTCTTACAACAGTGTGCTTCATCGATGTACAAACAGGTTATTGTAACCAGTTCTGGTCCAAACAAAGTGATAAATGTAGGTAAAGCTGCATTGCAAATTCATCACAGTTAGGATGTGTGTCCACTAGGCCTCTTTTTCTGAGTGCCATAGCTCTGCTCTGCTCCCGATGGTTTTAAGTATGAAAGTAGCAAACGACCACTGTGGGTGAAAATGCTGCATACGACATCTTTCTCATGTCCATTTTGGGCACTTTAAAGTCCAAAATGTTTCAGCTTTAAAGATGAAAAATGTGTTTAAGTGCCATTGTTGAAACACAGTGCCTGGGTCTTCAGGACACTAAAACCATTCATCACATTGCTTCCCAGCACCTTGAGAGAAAAAGATGCCCAGTGGCCACATTACAGCATGGACTTGTCTTTCTTGAGCAAGCTTATCTGGAACTGCTGTGCTGCTGCATGAGTCTGGAAGAGCCTATGTTATATGTTGTATGCATGTATTGTATGAAAATGTACAGTATTGTTTGCTGATACAGGCACATTCTGTGCTATGCTGCTATGTTTGCCAAACCAGACTTATGTGGGCTGCTAGGAACTGCGGTGCTCAGAAAGCGTAGGGCCCGACTATGATGGTGAGACGCAGCAGTGAACTGGAGCGGTAGTTCATGGTCAGATGGTGAGTGATCATCTCCAGGTCCACAACGTACTCCCTAGGGCCTGACAGAGGCTTGGTTAGCACCAGCATGGCACTCACATTGTTGGAACGCTGCAAACAACAAGATTGGTTAATGTGTATGCATGTGAACACACACTTATCATGTAGCTTTTTTGATCCAGTTTTAGCATTGGTAGGATAAAGTGCATTTTCACTGTGTGTTTTTCACAATGGTAGCAGCGCTCTCAGATGGCACTGTCAGACATTCATGATCTCCATAGGATAAATCCCACTTACTATATGATGACTTTCATCAAATAAGTTTTTACCAAATACTCACTTAAAACTAATGGAAGTCCCATCAGCCTCAGCTTTAGCCGTGTTAACTGTTGATGCATGCTGACATTAGCTTGATTTTGACTTTGACTTTGACTTACTGCGTGTGTGCAGACAGAAACCATGCAACAGAACCGTGGCTGTTGTCTCTTAAGTCTTGTTGGCTTTCAGTGCCAAATAATACTTTGGAAATTGTGGTGGGGGTGAGAAAGTGGTGCTGGTGGTTGTTGGAGTGGGGGGCATAACTGTAAATACTGTGTTACATTACAGGTGCCATATGTTGATAAAATATCAGGTTGCGTAATTGTACAAGGTGGAGTCGGGGAGGTAATAACAGTGTGAAAATGTGAGCAATTTAATGGATTTAGCTTGAAACTACTTTTGAGAGCATCATGACACCAGCAGTTCAGCATTTAATTAGCTGATTATCACCCTTCCCCAGCTTTCCATGCCAGACAAAAAAAGGGATTCCCATGGACTCTTACCCGCAGGAAAAATTCTCCTGCCTCGTTCCCTGCTTTAATCCTGAAGGTGTTGTGTGTGTTGGCGTAGATGTTGGTGGCCTGAATCTGAAAGATGTCTGCTGGCACAGTCCGGTCTGCCTGGATGCTCATGTATTTGTAGACAATTGATGGTGGAAGACCCTGGCACTCAGCCTGAGAGCGGCAGATACAGCGACTGCAAACAGACAATTATGACAATCTCTGTGAAAGTGGCCGCACAGATGATAGTGAAAGAAAAGAGCTGGATGATGTTTACTGACTTTTCAGAGGTTTTGGCATAAGGTGTCTCGCAGGGGTTTCTGGGATAGCAGCGGAAGCCTCCATAATAATTCCAGCACATTTCATCATCTTGGCAGTTATGGGTCCCAGTCTCACACTCATTTATGTCTGGTGATTGGCAGAGTGTCAGAGAGGGAGAGTGAGAGAAAAAGAAGTATTGAATGGTCAAAAATAGCTGGATGACAATGCGAGTATCCCCCCCAATTCCAAAACATACACAACCTCTACATGCCTCATGAAACCGAGCTGTGAAAACAAAGTCAAAGTTCAGAACATAACAATTTGGGAATGGTGTTTTAGGGATGTAGCTGCATTTCCAGCTGCTGTGAAACTGCAAGCAAACACAAGGGGGAAGCTCCTGATGCAACCCCAAACACAGGTCGAACTGCAGCTCGTTCCCTGCAGCACCATGAAAATAGCCCCATCAAAGTGCCCCAAACCACAGGGCTATTTCTGGCACAGCAACCTGGATTCATCACCAAAAGGTCCCCCTGACACAACAGGCCGGATTCATGGCTCCCGCTATTAAGCCTGCACCTGACCGAGCGGGGGGGAGAGGAAAAAATAACAGCTCGCCCTCTGAGAGAACGCCGGAGCTTCAAATAAATCCACTTCAAGAAATCCAACATCATGCATATAAATTCGCAGAGGTGGCTTAGCAGGGCAACACAAAGTTGCCGTGTTTGGGTTGCCTAACCTCTGCATTCTTTCCGTGACAGTAACGGGTGAGAGTGGGTTTCATTCCTGCTCCAGAGGTAGAATAGTGGATGATAGCAGGAATGATCGAGTTTCCCTTAACAATTATCTTCAAAGACAGGCAGATCAGGAAGCGAGGGAGGGAGGGAAGAGGACTTGCTTGGGAACTTTGTTGTGTGTGTGAAAACAGAAAAGAGGGTACGATAGATAAATAAATAAACTTAGAAGAAAAAAGTAGAAAAAAAGGTTAAAGGAAAAGTGAGAGGAAGGAATGGAGTACCTTGACACAACCTGTTTCCCTGGAGCTGATATCCCTCTGGACAATCACAGGAGTAACTTCCTGGGTTGTTAATACACTGGTATTGACACATGTAGCTGGAGAAGCTGCATTCATCAATATCTGCACAAATACACACATACACACACATAAGGCACTGTATTTTCCAAATGGGAACGTGATGGATGTTAACATGCATTTCACTGCTACTGTGTACAGTTTATCTGGATGTACAGTAGATCCAATATATACGTGTTCCACTGTGTGTGTGTGTGTGTGTGTGTGTCCACCTTGGCAGGAGACCATGTCTTGTGCAAGCTCATAGCCTTGGTCACACTGGCAGAGGAAGGAGCCTATCAGATTGTAGCAGTTGTGTTGACAGGGACTCTGCATATCACACTCATTCACATCTGGAACAAAAAGTAAGTGTTTTACATATATGTATGTAATAAGAATAATAATCAGCTCACTTATTTCCTGTAGGGAAATTATACCCAACTATAGGACAGAAGGTGGCAGAAAGACACACACAGACATACAGTATGCACATATTCAGCACGCATACGCATGGCAGCACAGCTGAGGACCAGTCATAGATTGTGATGGATTTCTAAGTATTTTTCAGAGATTAACAGCTCTCTCTTGCAGCAAATGTCCAATTACTTCTTACTTTGACTTTAGCAAGAGATTTGCTGTGCGGGTTCAGGTTGCATGGTCAATCTCATGATGGCTCCAAGCCTCCAGGTATTCAAAGCAGCAGCTTGTGCACCATTTTTTGTGTTTTTTATGTTAAAGCCATTCCCGACCTCAAAATATCTGCATCCTGAGAAAACTGGCGACTGAGGAAAAACAGAGTGGGTGTTAACACTGGACTGAGCTGAACCTGAGCTGTCTTCCTCTGCTGTGTATTACATTATGTGATTACAATTTTATTAAATAATTCACTTTTATTTATGCATTCTTATTAATTGCCCTTGTGAATGCTTTTTTGTTTACTTTCATTATATCATCAGGTTGCATCATATACTTTTGCTTTACTTGTACTTCCAGTAAAGCACTCTGTAAACAAAGTGTTTAGAAAGTGAAATATGAATAAAGGTAATTACAACTTTTATCCCACTTGTCATTTGCATCATGCATGCAAGTAGCAGCAAGTACCAAAACATATCAAAAGTCAGCGTGGCAACTGGGCAGATTAGATGGATATCCTTTTCAACACAAAATTTATGATAGGCTGCCTCTGAAAAACAAAGCTATTGAAGCAAAAGGGTGTTTTTATAATTCAGTCTTTTACACAGAAACACACAATCACTCACACGTGCGCACACATGGCTTTTCAGCGACTTACCAACACAGCTGTGGTTGTTGCTGGCCAGCTTGTGACCTGCATTGCACTCACAGTAGTACGAGCCCTGGGTGTTAACACACCTATGCATGCAGTAGTGGGTCAGAGCGCACTCGTCTCTGTCTGCCGGAAAACACACACGTGAACCATAAGAGCAGCAAAAAGCAAATTTTTCAAAGCCATTGAAACAAATACCAGTGTGTTTTGCACCTGTGGATGACATGGACTCACCTACGCAGTGGTCTCCATTCCTCTGGTAACCTGGAGGACACTGGCAGGTGTATGAGCCTCTGGTGTTGTAGCATGTTTGTTCGGAACCGCACGTGTGTCTGCCTGTTGCACATTCATCTATGTCTGCAATAAACACACATGAACACTCAGACACTGAGAGGAAGCCACACGTACTTAACACCTACTGTATGAAGGAACATGTGGTAGACAAAGCAAAGCAACATGTCTGGACTATGTGCACTCTGTGATCTCTGATGTGTGAACCACAGGCAGGAAAATCTGTGATCACTGACACCATCACATCACACACACACACACACACACACACACACACACACACACGGGCATAAACACACATGTTCACACAGAGAGCAGGCGATCAAATAAAGAGGGCCTTTATTTAGCAGCTCCGGGTGAGGGGGGAAACACAGATCGTATCTTCTACTAACAGGACAGCTTTTTGAAGGGGAAGGTTTGTATTTGTGTGTGCGTATGTGTGTGTGTGTGTGGAGGGGGAAGGAGCTGAACTGATAAGTTATGTGCTTTCTACCATAACGCCTCGCTCTTTCAAGGAGACATCTATCAAGCCAGAAAGCACACAGATCCAAACGCATTTACTTTCAATCTCTAACACCATCGTTAATAAGTTATATAACATGATATGGAGTATTTTGATGTCAGTGTAAGAAGCTTAAAAAAACAAAGCTCCTTCTAGAAAGATGCTACATTTTCCAAAATCTTTTCAAACCGATTTTATTGCACTGTAAATTGTATATGTATCACTGAGTAAATGGAGATTTCAGAAGTGGAAACTCAAAAGTTACCAACTCAGTTTTTAAAGTTAGGTTAGAATGTTTAAAATACTGTACATACAGGGTGTTTTTTTTGTTGTTGCTACTTAAGTTTTCAGCCTAAGTTTGAAATTGCTCTCTTGGGCTAAAATACATGATAAATCAGTGGAAAGATTCTCTTATTATGTTGAGCCTCAATTTTGGTTTGTTTGGAACCACAAAGGCTTTTCTCACTCTGCCCCTCTTCGCTCATTTTTTTCTGAACTTCTGTCTTTCTCTCTCTTTTTATCCCCCACACACACATACAAAAAATACGCCCATACTGTACACTCTCATCCCTGTGGGTCCACCAGCAGTCCTCTTGGGTGGTCTGACGCAACCCATCATATACAGACAGCCAGTGGGCATCAGTTTAAGAGCATGACAGACAGTTATCCTCAATACCACACGCAGACACACACACCAAGGAAAGGAGGGAGTACTATTACTGCATTTGTGATTTGACATGTGCGCAACCTAACAATAATCAGAAGACTGGAAAACCTAAAGCTCTACTCTTTCCTCCCTTGCTGAATGTGCTGCCTTGACAGACATGCTGGCATTATCCTGGAGGATTGAGTCCAAGAGCCAGATAATTATGAAGCCCCTACATATAGAAAACAGATTGACATCAAACATGAAGTGATAAATCAAACCATTAAAATGAGTACAGGAAGGCTGAATGTGTTGCTCTACAGACATCTTCAACTGATATTTCCCTGACAATTTCATGTGTGATGTGGAATCAACAGGAAAAGATCATTCCCTTCTCTGAGAGCCTCAAATGCCCTAAATGCCAGTCCCACAGCCTCCACCCTCCAGTGGGACTGGTGCCGGTGAGAAATTGGCTCGATCTTGATGTGCTGTGGAAGAGCCCATGAAACAAAAGGTGTACAGAAGGTGAGTTGTCTTCAAACCTTAAAGGAAGGAAAGGGAAGAGGGCCACAGGGTGCTTGGCTCTACTCGGGCACCGTGATAACATGTGCTTGGTACATTAGGGACAAAACCAGGGCTTATCTAAAGGTGTACCTGAGAGACAACAGGTAGAGAGGGAGGAATGCCCAGACAAGGCTTTTTGCTCACCAGCCCGCTTTGTAAAGGACAAAGATGAAAGCAGTGTTGTTCTAGAGAATCTAGGCTCTGATGTGGCTCAAAAGGCATGTGGGAAAGTGCATCCACAACCAGTACCAAGTGCTTGGATTGCAGGAATATCACACTGTGGGATACTGGCCAATTTGCAACAGCCCAAAGGCTTAATATGGCTGCAAGAAAAGGCCCTGGGGCATTAGAGGGGTTCTGTCACTGCTGGTGGTGCCTGCAGCAACCACATTCAGCCTCTCAGTCATCTACCTAGACTGGATGGATGAGGACAATAGATTTCCCACTGTGGTGTGTTTATAGCCACAGAAAAGCAAGTGCCTCCCGACTCAGCAGTTTGCATCCGTCTGGATGACAAGACAAATATGGTGTATGAAATACTGCTCATTTACTGTAGGTACCAACAAAATATGAATGAATGTCAACAAAGAGACAGGGCACAGCCACAGTCAGAAGCTGAGGGCAAGCCCGTGTGAATCACAAACACGCCTACTTCTTGGAGGTATTTGGTGACTCACTGAGATTGGAAATGCCATGCCTTCTGGCAGCAGATTCAGACAACAAAAGTCTGAGACTCCTGATAAAATAAAAGTCCTGTCTGTTGATTCTGTCACAGTGCCAAGAAACAAGACGATGATGCCAGTGAACTGTTATGGTTTTAGTGACAGAAACCTAACTCTTGCAGCCAGTGTTTATAATGTTAAACACCTTAGTTTAGCATGCTAAGATTTGCTAATTAGCGCCATACACAAGCTAATGGGAATGTGGCATGTTTGCAGGTATTTGGACATAATTTAAAGCGTTGGAAAAAAATTTTTTATCTGACAGTGGCAATAAAAATGTCCAGGGATCACCAAAGTTCATCCTGATGAAGACAGGGGGTCACAGTGGACAATCTATTACTTTTACAGTCTTGGACAGGATTTGTGTCAGCTCAGACAGGCAGCAGAGTCCAACTAACTGCAGTTGGCACTGCAGTTTGTTCAAAGTGAATTCAGGACAAAATCTGAGCCAAACGTAGTCCACATATGGCCTCAAGACCTCGGCTAAGAAAAAGCTCCTTACAGCAGAATCTGCTCTCCTTTTAGGCCATTGTTGCCTACTAGAATTAAATCAGGTGGAAAAGAAATGATTCGGAACTACCTGGCAATATTCCACAATGTTCCACAATAGTTA
The DNA here is from genome assembly GCA_016785225.1 of Psettodes erumei. Taxonomy (NCBI): domain Eukaryota; kingdom Metazoa; phylum Chordata; class Actinopteri; order Pleuronectiformes; family Psettodidae; genus Psettodes; species Psettodes erumei. The sequence continues at coordinate 186,852 of JAFBJZ010000001.1, read as the reverse complement.
TCCTACCACTGGGCAGAGTGGTCTCTGCTACCTGGCTAAACTGCGTGAAAACATTATATAAGGTTGAGAAAGAAGGTAACGCATCGCTGCTTCCTGACAAGTTGTGTGTATAGAAAAAGTCTCCACATGCAGTACAGTCATACTGTACCACATACTACCATACTACATATAATTTTCAAAGGAAAATTGTTTTAATTTTTTCTATTTTGCCGCAACGAGTCATCATATATGATGGCTGTGTGACTGTTCTCTCAGTCTCTCTTTCTCACTGTATTTGTATAATGTATTTAACACAACTTAGAAGTTTCTTCAAAGAGCAAGCCTGCTGTAACATCACAGGGAGAGATAAGGCTGTCCAGCAGAAGAGTGAAAAGATGTGGAGGGGAAGAACAAGGAGAAAGGGTGGAGGCCTTTTTTTTAAACAAAAAAGGTTTTTTTAAGATATGAAGTTAGATTTATGGCCGTGTGTGCATATGTGATGTCAGAGTTTAAAAACTCTGCTTTTCAGGGAGATTAATTCTAAATGCCTTGCGGGAGCTGGGGGAGTAACGAGGATGGCGGCTCAGAGATTTTGAGTGTGTGTGTGTGTGTGTGTGCGTGTGTGTGTATGTGTGTGTGGCATCAGGGGTCCTGTTTGAGGTGCTCCAACTTCTAATGGTCTTTTTGCAGAGCTTATGTTTTACAGATTAGAGCAAACACACTGTGAAAGACGCATGTTTTTGGTGTGCGTGCACATGTGTGTATGTGCATGAATATGAATGGGGGGAAAAAAATAAAAAACAAAACATGTTTGTCCAAAACGGGGACTAAAAATTGTTTGGCCTGAATTCAGAACAATGTGTTATTTGCTCCAGATTTATACTGACATGATAGGGCTTGTTGTAATTATCACTTGAGAGCATTTAGTCTTGTTTTCACTGAACCGCTGCAATGGAAAGCAGGAGCAGTTCCAAAGAACAGTTGGAGCCATCCTGCTGTTGGACAGCATCTCTGTTTCCCTCTGATTATTGGATAATTCAATCTTTGGGAAAGCAGGGGGCAAGATGTGCAATGTTAATAGCCCATAAAATTTCACAGCATCAAATTTATCAGCATGTCATACACCAGCCCCTGAGCGTTTGGTTTTGCTTAACCTCGAACACCTTCATATAACCCCCTCCTGGCAAACACTACACCGCACTGTTGTTTCATTTGAGTATAATTCTCTCTGCAGTGCAGTGTGAAATGCAGCCATTCCCCAGCTCGAACACGACCTCGGGACAAATGGGAGTGGTAGTGTTTCCCTTTCAATGCAAGTCCAAACACAAAGCAGATAAGAAATCAAAGAATTCAAGACACTCAAACTTTATATTCCATGCATTTCCATCCGTATTAGGGCATGAAATATTTCCATGCTCTGGCTATTTGCACCACTCCCAAGATTCCCCTCTCATTGTTCAGGAGGAACAGGACTTTTAGTCATGCTGACACTTTACTAACTGATTTGTGAGTTTGTTCCACACTCATCTAAAGGTCGGGCAGAGTCCTGACGTTCTTGAAAATCCGTCCAGTGTGCCAGTTGCATTCCTGACTGATAATAATCCTTCCTGTTACAATGAAAATGTCCAGAAATAAAAGAAGTGCGGAGCAAATCTCCTGCCTTTCAACATGAAGAAGATCGATCACTCTGCTCGCCCAACATGTTGACAGTCAGGCATTGACAGCCTTCATAAAATAAAATTTGCAGCGTGGAAGGAATGAAACCTGTAATCACAGACACTGGAAATATGGTAAAAATGCCACTGAAATAACAAGAATGAAGAGAAAGAGAAGGGCTGTGAGAAACAAGGATTTGCGATCGCATGTGAGTGTCACCCAGCTGAGTGCAACCGTGATTTATAGCAGCCCTGTGTCCCTTTCCATCATGAGGTAAACGGAAAGATCAACACATGTAAGCACATCAGAGGAGGAAGCAGCTGGCCGTTGGACATGCACTGGCCTCTGGGAGAATAATAACAACAACATCAGGCACTTACACCGAGGAGGCACGACAAAGCTGCTTCCCCCCGACACTTCAATGATGGCAGAGAGGAGCCAGCAGCAAACCACAAGCAATGACAGCATACTGTACAGAAAGACTGCACAGGAAATTTATTTTAGGATTCCTCGCTCATGTGTTGATTTTTGTTTTAGGATGTTATTTCTGAAATTGCTTCAATTGCAGTTGCCACAGAGACACAGATGTCAAAATATATCCAGTATATTCAAATGGCATTAAAGAATTTGATTCTTTGATTTTATCAGCAACGGTGGAGTTGCGAGATCCACAGGTTTCTGGCGCAGTTTACAAATGGAAAGTCAGTTCTGAAAGCCAGAAAATCTCAGAAATGTTGATTCACTAGAACAGACTTTACAACATGACCAGTGCTGGATGCCTGAGCCAGATCTTGATATCAGGAGCTCATTTAAAACTATGGTAATTATAATGATTTATTATATATTACTTAATCTAAAAAAAATTGTACCAGTATATTTTACAGGAAAAACCTTGTCAGTGCTCTCTGGTGTACAAAGTACATAATGGCTACCTTGTTTCAGGAAGTTTTGATAAATATTTGTTAAGGTGCACACAATCATCAAGTATTCAATCTCAGTAACTAATTGTGGTTGTTGAGATATTTATATCTGGACCAAAGTGGTGAGCATCTACAATTCACTGGCTATGAAATGAAACATTAATTGTTACAGCTGAAGCTGCAGCAAAACAGGTGCAAAGAGCTGGACAGTTAAATCACAGGGCACCAGGACAAACACAGCGAAGTCACACTGATGCAGGACAGTGCAAATCATCAGTCTGAGAACAGGTGGCAAAAAAGAGCTTAGCTGGTAATAGGAGGGTTCAACAGGCACAAAGGTGTGCCTCAGGTGTCTTTTTGTTTAAGTAACCCTAAACACAGTGATCCCACTTCCTCCTGTAGAGCAACAAAATCACTGCAGAATGTTTGAATTTAACATCCTGAACATTCTCTATTACACCTCAGCAATGAAGTCTTGGATTTTGTAAATCTGCATTGCTTATCACTGATGGATGTTTATGGGAAACAAACATGAACAGGATAACATCTGAAGGAATTTCCTGTCAAAGCTGTTCTCGCTTTCCGCGTGGCCACTATTTAGACTTTTATCTTGAGCTTGTTTCTTCAAATGTAAATGTCAAGGATGAGACAACAGCGAACGGATCGGTAAAGTTTTAACAGTAAAGGTCAAATCGCGAAGCCCGTTGGCAGCGTCACGTTGCGCTTTGCAACCGCCGGGCTCTCTCTGCTCGTTCTGCTCTCTGCATTCCTGCTCCTCGCAGATCGATCAGATGCTCATCTGTCAAGGTGGTGAGTAATTCCTACCATCACAAAAGATGGGAGCAAACGGAAAAAACAACCACCACTGACATTCCAGAGATATTCCTCCCAAGTGCATTGCATCTGCGTGGAAAAATGTTACTGCATGCGTTCGGCCTTGTTCGGAAAAGTACACAAGTTCTCTGTCACAGAGGGCTTAACGGCCTAAATAGAACATACTTAGGAAAGATTTCTAGCCACTGCAGGTGAAGAGCATCCAGATGTAGCTGAAATTAGTCAGGCATGTAGGTGGTAAATGTGGCCCACATGACCTCAGGAAACCAGACAGGTAAACAGGAGTGGCATGTCCTTTCATGTCCCATACTGCAGCGCATGAGCATCTAATTTGGAGATGAAAAATAAATATGCAGAAGCAAAAGTATGTCAACTCAAGACCTGTGAGGAGAATAACAGAAACCACAAAGTCTAAAACATGATTATTTATCGTTCTCTTTGACCAATATTAAAAAGCCTACGGCCACTGAAAGTGCATTTGTGAGGGTGTACTCTCCAACAGTGTTCGACTGCAAATGAGAATAACTGCTCTGCACTTTTCATCGGGTTTAATGACTGATTCCACTGCATCTGATGGACAGCTTTCATTTCCAAGAGGAAGTGATCTCACCTCTGATGAAAATAAGAGTTAATATGCGTACACAAGAGTACAACAAGCCACTTGTGAGGCATCTCGTGGTGCAAACACAGTAAGTATGTGTGTGTATGTTTGGAGGCTGGGGGGAGGTCATGGAAATGCGGGGCATCATTAAGCTGTCACACTTACAGTAAAGGTTCATACTTTCACTGTGTGGCCGGGGCCGGAGTAGGGAGCCAGCTTCCCCCAATGTGTCACTACAACAACACACAGTTAGACTCGGGTTCACACGCGGGGCCAAAGGCTTTATTACCCATTTGCAATAGTTATCCACATGGGAACGGATATTAAAGCTACATTTAAAAGGAAAATTACCAGGTTGAGATGTATTATGTAATTTGTGGTTTCACTTTTAATCAGCATAAAGAACAGTGCACTTAAGAGAAGCTGTTTTGTTTAAGAAACGTTCGTTTTTTTAAAACAATTTAAGTTGTGCACTGGAAAATTGGCTTCGCTTTTTGCAGAGCATTTAGCTGATCTCTCTGCTCTTACCGCCACACACTCAGCAGTAAATCACCAAAGCAACTCAGCAGCAGAATAACCCATGACGTTGGTACAACCTGGCTTGGTCAGTGCTCCGGCACTTCTGTGGTTATTTAGTCAGTGTCAGCCTTTCATCCTCCCCTTTGCCCTACCTGACTCTGCACCCTAGGTTTCCTCCACAGAGTGGTGAGTTAGCATGGAAGGAGCCTGATGTAAGCGCTATTTGATACGCTGAGGTTTCCCCCCATTGAAAGCTGATGGGAATTCCTTTGCTAGCAAGATACGTAGCTGTGCATAACAGCCACTGTGGAACCAAAAAAAAAAAAGAAAAGAAAAGAAACGACAACTCTGCATCCAAGAACAATTGGCACATTGTAACAAGTTAAAAGGTAATGACAGAGAAACCAGAGACTGCTGTAAACAAAGATTAAATCACTCCACCAGCAGAAATATACACCCACAAAACGGCACGAGATGCCTTCCAGTTAAAGCTCCAGTCATGTCAAAGCAATAACACTGACAGCAACAGCCTATCTTTGTTTAGCCCATGCAATGGAACAGCACACCAGTGAATGACTAAGTATTATACCCATGCCAGCTTGCTTATGTGGTTACTTTAGCTGATATGCTGCCATGTTTTACACTCTAATAAAACCTAATTGGGTTCCAATTCAGAGAAACACATAAAGCACCTCACACATATCTTTGCCCCAGGTGTAAAATCAAATTTGTTACTTTCACCGGAGCTCTGTGACCGCAAGCAAGCCTCACAACACAGCCACTCGACACATGCCCCTGCTATGACAAGAGGAGCCTCTAACCACTGAAATCATGTACTGTATGGTAATGCACTTTTTCATTTATAGAGCCAACTCTACATACCCCCTGGTTTCTCACAGACTGAGACAAATGACAAACTAAGCAATATAAAAGGTTACGAGCGAGCAATATCAAGAGATTCTGTCCCTCAGGTGCAGCTTTGAGGTGCAGCTTTGAACATCTGGGCACCATTTTATCTATGTGTGTGTGTGTTGGTGAGACAAAGAATGAATCAAACCACTCCCCATTCGAGAAGTTCAAAGAGTCTCGCTCAAACAGAGGAACACACCCACCTGGTGCTGCACAGCTACCAAAATCACAAGCTTGTCAAGGCCCGGGGAATATTTACTGTAGGTCTACAGGCTACTGTATATGTGTGGACAGGGCTTGCCACGATGTTATGAAATCTCCTTGGTCTGCCCTCCCGATGCAGAGGACCTCAAAACCCAAAACAAGAACTATTTTATTTCTATATTTTAGGAAGAAGGTGAACTGTGGCCAAAAACATCATGCTGTAAGCTACCAAAGAGTTTAGAAAACATGACATCACAGAGAGAAAAAGCAAGAGGCTTGCAACACATCTGGCAGCTACGCATGGTTTAGCTGTTGATGACTGTCAAGACAGATGGTTGAACAGTTCACCTCTGGAGCTCTGCTTATTGAGGCTCTAAAGTCATTAGCAAGTAATTATCAAATACCTACGGAGCTCTGCTAGAGACGCATTCAGACACATTCTTCCAGGCAGCAGCAGCACTGCATCTGCCCAAGTGCAACAAAAGCATACTACTGATATTCAGGATATTAAAAACACTTCTCACTGTCAGCATTTAATTCTGCCAGAATACTGCTGTACACAGCAGTCAGTGCAGTGGAATTCCAATCCGCAACCACATTTTTAGGGTGTAATCTTATTTCACAAAATCCAAAAATCTAGGCAGTAATATTCTAGAAAATTTTTTTAAAAAAATATAGAAAAAGTGTGGCCCCCATCTGTTTTGCACTTGTAGACCACATTTAGTGGTCACACCTCTCCTCCTGCTGACAGAGTCCAATTTCTCTCCTGAGGAGCTTGTCAACACCACTTGCTAAGATAAGAGCGACTGTCTCCATGTGTTGGTGTAAAGGTGTAAAAGGAAATTAAAGGCTTCCATTTCAAGGTACTTTGATGGCACTTCATATGATCTTACAGCTGAGCTAAAGGGGGGGTGGGGGGCCGGCAGCTGATCTCACCTCTGCAGAGGTTCTGCTCATCCGCAGTGAACCCGGGTGCACAGCGAATGGTCCGGCTTGGCTGAACGACCCTCTGGGTGCCAGAAAACACCGGAGGGAGCTGAGGCTGGCTTGGTGGGACGGGGGGGGACGGGTTCTGGCAGCGGCACCTGCTCGCCCTCCTTGCTGATATAAATGACAGCACTCTTGGGGAGACAGAGGTATCCACCGAAGTGGTTGATACACTGCATCCCTCCTTTACAGGCATCCTCCAACAAAGCACACTCGTCGATGTCTGATGCAGGGAAGACAGTGAGACAGAAAGAAATTAGATATGGCATTTTTCTGTACTTGGATATTATTTCAACAACTTATTCTAAGCGTATATATAAAGAAATGAAAAATAAAGACAGGATTAAACTCAGTAACCATGAAGAACTGCTCAAATGGGTAATAACCCATGGTGAACATTTAAGGCAATTTGTCTTTTCTCACCTCTGCACTGCTCTCTGACTCTGTCATACTCATAGCCATCTGTGCACTGTGAAGGACAGATAACGATTATTAAACAATACACATTTTAATGTCCTTTGGAACACCACATACAATAAAAATATGTGCCCCGTGTTGTTCAAGGGGCTCACATTTTTTTTAAAGTACATCTCTAACATGACAGTTTGTGTTTTGCAGACAAATCGCTATTTGATATTTAAAAAATTGCTGACTTACAGTGTAGGAGATGGGCTCCTCAGCCTCCTGAGAAAGGACATGCGTGAAAACCGCACAGAGACACACACAGATCCCCAGCATGTCGGCCAAACGTCGGAGCAACACTGTAACGAGATGCAGAGGAACCAACTGGCGAGAGCGTGCGAGATCTTTTTTTTTTTTTTTTTTTTTTTTTTTTTTTGCTTGACAAGCCTGCAAGTTTTAATACCAGTTATTACATCACTGATGGCATTGCTTAACGAGTCTCAACGTCTCCCGCTGCTGGCGTGATGTTTACGTTGGCACAGCTCCAGCTAAATCTGCGACTTCAACTAAGTGAAGTGTTTTTTTTCTGCTGTTTTTCTCCAAAAGGATTAGTGCGTAATACGCGTAAAGATCGTGCGTAAACATGCCCTTGTGTGTCAGTCGGCGTCAGAGAAACTTAACGAGTTAATCAGCCACGCAGAGCTTGTGTTGATAAGATATTAATGTAGTTTGCACGTGCCCAACTTAAAGGCTCAAATCAAGTATAACGTGCTCGATTTCGTCCCGTGCATCACAAGATACTGGCACTTGTTACTGGACAATTCCCTGAAACAAGCGAACTGCATCAGAAACAAGTGTTACTGTCGATTTTCCCCCCTTCCTCACTGGTTTCAGCATTCACACTTCCCGAGCAGCTCTCCTGTGTATTGTTTTCACTGTTATCTGATCACAGCGCTGTAAGCAGTAGCTTTGTCATCCACGCGGTGCCTTGGCGACGGAGCCTACCTGCAATTACCGGATCTCTCCAACTCTCCTGGCGTGCTGAAGGAAATGTACCGGGTTTGTGTTTTGCTGCAAAATCCCGAGTTTGTGCGCCAAGCAGGCCGGCCTTTTATCCTGCAAAGAGGGTGCAGTGGATGTTAGGTGGCTGTCGAAGCGCAAGCAGCACTTGGGATGAACATGCGGTTCGTGGGCTACAGTATGACATGGTGGGGGCGGTGTACCGGGCAGGTTGAGCTCGGGGTTTGTCTCTCACCGGGGTGCAGTAAGCGATCGGAAGACCACAATAGCTCCCTCTATAGACTGATGAATCGTGGTAGGAAAAAAGGCAGTCGTCATAAAATCAAATATACTTTTCCAATAATTATCAGAAAATCGTATTAAGTAAACTGATTGTACAGCTGCAGGTTTTGAGGTAATAACAAATATAATAGATTATTTAGTTAAGATTTAATCAAATCTATGTCCTTATTTTGCCATAGTGTTCTTTCCCTTAAACACACTTTTGAAATAATATTGTCGTTATTTTGTATGTTTTCAATACTTCTCCAGGCATAAATATAGAGCCATACATCATTTTAATTCGTACAGGTCTATGGCATTTGTAGTCTGCACGCTGCAGACCTATTTCTATTCACAAACATGTCTTTTAAGATTTGGGGTTCTAACATGCAGGCCCCTTCAAGCTGCGAGAGACATGAGTGTGTTTGTATATGGGCATGTATATTATGTGTGTGTGCAGCAGGTGGTAAAATCAGATCATGTGTTGAAGACCTCTGTCAGCAACCACTACATTAGCCTCTACATTTCATGGTGTTTACAAGATGCCTGCGCTTCAGGAACATCTGCTGGAATTGGCATGGTTTCCTGGATTTCCCATGAGTGAAGAGACAGCAAGTGATTGTGTTTGTGTGCTTGCGCGCGTGTGTGTGTGTACTCATGTACATGTGCCAACAGCTTGCTGATATGAGTGGATTGAAATGGACTTGGCACCACCTCCTTTAAAGCTGACCTTCTTCACAGGGTGTGGATGACAGAGGATTGCAGATAGATTCTACTTGGTGCCATATCCTGTAGGTGCAGAGTCAAACTAAAAAAAAATCTTGGCAAATAAGTAGATTCTTCTCTTCCAAGACTCAAATCCAGGGTTTAATCTTTAAATCCTGTGTTTAATCTTTAGTGGCAGTATTTAATATGTAATCAGTATGGGTGTACCAGGTTAAACACATTAAAACTGTAAATCTAAGAGCTGGGTTCAGGTCTCGCACTGTGGTGATATTCATGTCTGCTCACTTGATGACTAAAGAACCAGTACAGAACATAGCATAGTAGTGAACATTAGAATGTGCAAGTAAATAAGTGTAAAACATGAGTGACACACAAAATTAGGGTGCAAAGGCTTGACTCTTCATTAAAAGTTTATTTTACTTGGCAAGCTATTCCACAGATGAAAAAAGACAGGCACTTAGATAAAGAACTTGATTAATCAAAGTGGTTTTGAAACCGTTTCTAAAGATTAATAGAAGATTTTATCCAAGACTGATGAAAGAGGATGAGAGAATATTCCCCTCAGCCCTATTCCTCACTGGAACCAAATTAGACAGTTGTGCCTGCAAATCAAGATGACACTGAGGTGGGTGTGTCCCTCTGGGTGCATCTCTAGGTATAAGAAAGTCTCCATAGTAATGTTACTGAAGGCAAAGCAGATGAGGTTTCCTACACTGATGTTACAAAAGCACTGGTTGAAATGACACAGTGCATGCAGAAATGCATTAAAACTGAATTTGTGCAGAAAAGTTAGGGAAAGAAAAGCAAGAAGAACATGCCAACATATGACCTCAAATGACCCAGGTGTCTCATTTGGACTGAAGCGAACAAGGGGGAACATAAGACACCAGATACCAAGAACATACATTTAAATGTCAGAGTGATCAATTGGACCTTAGCTTAACATAAGTACCGCTTTGAGTTTCACAACATCCCTGTGATCATTATTACCTAATCCCCCAGCCTACAATGGCGACTAACTTACATGCACACATACACACACAGACACAAACACACGTTTTGGGGTAACTAAGTAGCAAGTGTGTACAGTGTATTGATGATAATCTGTTTATTATAACTGTAATTGTCCTATGAACAAAAATTTGAATTCAAACTTGCATACTACGGGCTAATACACTGAACTGCATTTTTCAGAGCCAGTACTTTGTGATGTTTCTTTCGATGCTGAAGGCAATGCATCAGGTACTGTTGGCTATTGAGCATCAGCCAATCAGTTCCTGATGCAGTATCATCCACATCAGAAAGCTCTTCTTCACCCCGACATCAGTGCAGGAAGGGCAACAATAGCTGGAGAGTTTACAGAACATTTAGATCCTTCTGTAATACCTCCTAATGTTGAGAGGAATGATATAAAAATAACCCAAAACAAGCCATTATTATTCCTTTCATCCTACCATGCTACAATAGCCAGTACTGTACAGCACACATCACTGTAAGTCAAGATGGCAGCAGAAGCATCTGGAAACTGAATTCATGCAAATTCAAAAAGGCCATGCATTATGAAAGAGCTGCAAGAGATGAGGCTGCACTTCAAAAGACTGTCGAAAAAGAAATTTTTAAAAAGTAGGGAAGGGATGCGAAAAGTGGAAGAATAGACAGAAAGAGTGTCTGTGAAATGTGCTTGTGTAATTGCAGTGACATCTTCATTGAGAACCCACCATCTCTTTCGTGTGTGCTCCAAAGGGCGTCGCTGACGCCGGTCGATAGGGAGAGCAGCCGAGGCGCTGTGTTTAGCATAATCCCAGAGGCCATTGTGAGAGCAGCTAGTGAACGACTCACAGTTGCCAGCTGAGATTTCTCCAAATCACAGCAGAACACAAGGAGAAGGGGATGAGATAGGAAAATCAGGAGGGGTAAGAGTGGGGAAAGGACTCAGACACAGGAGGCTTGGTAGTGCAAATGAGGGGGGAAAAATGCCTATGTGCCAAATATTACATTACACAGAATCTGGAGAGTCAAATCTTATTTATATATAGGCCCTGCTGATTGAAAAGGGGGGGGGGGGTTGGATGGTTGTGGTTATCTGTGACGAGTGTGCAGATTGCACAGCATCAAAGAGACAAAGTATAAAGTGTGAAGCACATTTTCTTCCAGGTGGACTGCACCTGTTGGCCCTCATTCAGGACTGTAATTCAATAATCTTCCCCTTTTTCTTCTTTTGACCAATCACCAACTGTTTTGACTTGTAACAGTCAGGCATAAAAAAGATTAAGCAAAACTGTCACATGGCAACATTCTTCTCTTGTGCAACAATCATTACCTTAAGCTTGAGTGTGAAATCCTCTTTGATCACCGTTTCAGGTAGGCAGGCGGTTTTTGAACCAACCTTTGGTAAACAATTTGGTCTCCTCCTGACATGATGCAGAAATGTGTAGCTCAGACAATGGTAGTCTTTATAGTTTGTACGGTTTGTAATATAGAGAATATAGATAAGGTTTATTTTATCTTGTTTTTTCTAATACATATTGAGACAAACTGCAGAATCTCTCCAGGTGATTGTGAGAATATAAAGCACCATCACAGTTGCCTGCAGAGATTACCCAGTCAGCCCATAGATACCTCAATTGTGCCTTGTCTCTCTCTCTCTCTCTCACACACACACACACACAAACACACACATGCACACGTCTGTGGTGGGTATGTGTTATATCTATCAGAGTCAATTGGCAGCAGATGGTTAACACAGATCAGGATAAGGACCAAGCTTTGACCCCCCCACCATTCGAAAAGGTCTTGTGTTACCATGGTGACAAGGCCAAGGCACGTGCCTCCCATTGTTGAGTGGTATCCTCAAGGGTCAGCCACACACCCAGTTAGAGGTCAGATGTCACCCAGGCCTTTCGCTGAGGTCACAACTCACCAGCCTTCAGCCTTTGACCCCAACAAGCACTGAAACAAATTGAGAGATGGGGGAAGACAGAGAGACAGAGTCAGACAGGATGACAAAATTTAACATACTTATTTAACAATTCTGCATGATCACATTTCAGTTTAACACATTCTGACAAATGGATGAATCCGTGGTGCTTCAGGCATGTGATTGCGGATCAGCAGTGTAGTCCTGTGTGGGCAGTGTACAGTACATTGACGAAATCACGCCGCATGTAACAGTATGTCTCCCTCTTGTGGTGAAGTGTGATGCATTGTATTATTTCACATTTTATGTGGAAGAGTTCAAAGTGTGGCACAAAAATGCAGAATATGAGGTATCCTGGTGCCTATCTGAGTAACTCATACGACATAACTGTAATGACCCTGGCTCAACTTTACTCTAATACTCCTTAGATGTCCCCCTCCCCTTCCCCCAATGTTTCCTGTTTAAATATGCACTGTAAATTATACAATAAATGGGGAAAACGCCAAGATTTGTTGATCTTAGTTGTAACAAAGAGAAAATTTAACTATTAAAAAGGACATGCATACATACTGCCTTTAGAACCGTATTAGGTTTAATTTACAAAACACTATCACACATCAGCTATTGCAATTTAACTGACCAAATCAGACATATATCCACACGTTGTGGAAAGTCTGAGGCCAGAGGTGCCATCTTTTCCATTGAGCCTGGATGCATGTTGGATATTCAGGTCATCGAGTTGCAAAGTGTTGCTCGGGCGTTGACAAAAGAAAAATTTTAAGTTTATTAAACGGAACAGGCTGACAGTCCACACTTTGTTAGGCAGTGAATGAACAGAGTGGTTTTGACAGGCCTAACCTCTTAAGCTTCGGGTCCCACTGAGCTCAGCACAGCTAGAGCTAAATGCCATCTGTCCCAACATCATGAGCCCCCCCCCAACCTGTCCCCCAACAGTTTAGCATAAAAATCATTGAATAGAGCTATTAAAGGGAAAATACAGATAATTCTAGTCATCAAATATCCAAGTCCCTAAACCAAGTAATACTTCAGTTTCAGTAACTTTTCAGTCTAACATTTTAAGGCAGTCCAGGTTAAATGCTTTGCAAATGATAGTTATACTTTTAATCCACATGATTTGATTTTCAAAAGTAGACATGCAAGGTATATGTGCAGTTAGGTTTATCAGCAAAATATCTTAAGAAGATAAGATCTTTTCTGTTGTTTGGGGGGTTTTTTAAGAAAGATTTTTTTGTTTTATTTAATTTGGTGGCTATCAGCCCCATGGTTAAACTTAAAGGGAAAAAAATAATATATATATATATATAATAACATATACACATACACATTTATGGCTTACTTAGGTCTGGCGATTGCATGGGGGTGGGGTCAAACCTATGCTGGGAAGGTCAAGATCCTGCTGCAGATTTCTGGTCTGACACTGACAACCCATTCAAACCACAAATCATTATTTTCTTCAGTTAGCCTCTCACTGTGACTCATCAATGGCTATTCTAAATTCAGTTTTGAAGAGATTTATTTTACGCTTTACTGACTTCCACATACAGCATGAACAATGAAATAATGATATCACCGTATAAACTTTAGTCTCCAACCCTTCAGTGTTGTCTGCTCCGTTAGCTGTCATCTAACGTTAGGAGCAAAAACGACCTTTGTGCCCTGCAGCCAATGTGTGTGCTTTAGCACTTCATTAAGCCCAAGGACCTTCACTGTACAAGCAATTGTCTTCCTCTAACAAAAAGACTGACGCATTGTATCAGTTGGAGGTAAATTTATCAAAGGAGGCCGATACAATAGACAAAGCAGCCCAAATTATGAAACAGGTCTGGAAGGGGCCTCCTGTTGAGCCATATTGTACTGTTTGCTGATGGTTGAGTTTGGACTGAATGACATGGGGTTACATTTAGACAGAAAACAGTGCACTGTGCTAAAGCGTATACACAGAAATGGAGATGCACAATATACGAGCCCATAAATGTGAGTGCATGTGCGTGGTGTGAAATGATGAAAAAGGCCCTGCTGAGGAACAGTGGCAACCCATAGACCTCTGAGGTGAACATTGGCTGAAAACAATTGGGATCTCCATGAACTGATGTGACATGTGTATTTATCCCAGCCTTTCCGTTGGAGAAGTCCTACTGTAGAAAAAAAAAACTGCATTAAGAAAGGGAGGGTGAGAGGGACAGTAGGATTAGGAAGGAGCACAACCAGGTCTCTGACAGAGTAAAACACATCACCCTGCAACAGTACAAGCTGCACTGAACCTAAGGGGGGGTCAAATAGGAAGACAATAAGATTCAATCACTCAACCTAAAATTAAACTATTTGATAGTCATTTATTTTTTTAAGCAAAAACACAAAATATTCCTTTGTTCCCACATCTCCAACATGGAGATTTGCCGTGTTTTTTTTCTTTGTAAATAGCAGATTAATCAATAGTAAAATAACCATTGGTTGCAGCTCTACTAATCTTACCTAAAGAAAAATGATCAGCTGGCAGCCAAACACGCCATTTAAAGCTAAGTAGAAACTTAATTTTATATGAAAACACTTACTGTAGGACAAGTTTTAATTTGTCAGTCGTTCCGCATGGGACTGGCTGCCATTTAGCCCCTGCACTGCAGTCCCAGATGAAATGGGCCGATGGCATATCAGACTACTGACTGTCCAGACCATATTTACATCCCATCTCAGATATTGGACACATAATTCCTCCACGCATTTTTTCAGTCTTGTATCTACCACCCACCAATACACACACACACACACACACACACACGCACATGGCTGACTACAATTATAATTTCATATGCCCCAGTGTATCAGCCACCCGTGCAATTTTCTACCATTTAAATGTGAATTTATGTCTCATGTAAATGAGTAGCGAGTCGATGGAGGTCCATTGGTGGACTGGCATTTTCCCAGGGAGCATTCTGTTATAGGCCTCTGGTCATTCCAAGGTCCCCTCTCATCACCTTGATTTAACAAACGGCACCGGCACTGAATGAGGCCTCGTCATCTTATCAAATGCTTCTCTTAACTATACTATAGCAACCTTTTTTCCAAAATATCCAAGAGGAATAATTGAATATTAACTCAAAGCATCTCCTCAAAAGAATATTGCCCTCTCATGGGCTCCATTTATAAAGCAGCTCCCAGATTTAAAGTTAAATGTAAATCAGTTTCTGTGGCATGGTTACTTCTCACTCATAATAAAACACAGTCATGACGTGATATTAAAATCCAGATGTCTTTAGAGTAAACTTGCCTGGTAAAATTAAACAGTGTATGAAATAGGTATTGCTTTTTAAAATGTGGACCATAAAAACAGGTCTGAAGTCTTTTCCAAGCTTAAGATAAAACATCATCATTCCAGGTGACGATGAGGTGAGGATGTACTGTGCCATTTTGTGGGTTAACTACCCCGTGCACTGTATGTTCTGTGTTAATGTGAGCACAGGGCTCAGTTTGGACTACGGGGATGTATAATTTCAAACCTGCAGTCCCAGAAGGAGCTTCATGTCTAATCTTAAGTTTGCTTATTGAGGTCTGCTTTTAATAACTATTCAATAATGAGTTCCTTATTAAGTCATTACTTAAGTTTGGAAGTTCACAGTGTCATGAATGAGTCTGAGAGAGTATTTTTATTACTTTAAAATGCTTATTTTTAATCCTGAGGATAAAGCCCTTGACAAAACATTCTCATTAGTGCACATTTCATAGGGCCAGTTATTGGCTGTTTTATTGGCCGCATCACAACATAGCAAGCAATAATATGTGACCTTTACAAAGAGCATTTCTCAACAACATGGGCACCACATCGCTTCATTAAGACTCTATCAGAGGGCAGGGTTTTTCCCCATTCATCTGGAAAAATAAACTGTTGGTATCTAAATAGACTCTTCTACCTCCTGCACAGCATGGTTAAACACTTAAAATGCATAGAGCACTTTGATGCATTACTCTGCACTATAAATACACTATACTGTAAATTACTACTCCAATATTCAACACATTTTGAGAGACCAAAACAGAATCCAAAAATAGTTTTTACACTTAACACAGAAAGAATATATTGAACCTATATGGATACTTTCTTGAGTACTTTACTTAAGTACGTGTATGGTGTGCTTTTTTCCCCCCAAAAGTAAGTGGTTAGCTGCTGTTGCAGTTCAGGAGATAAATGTGAAGTGAACCTTTCAGCTGACCAAACTATGTCTGAAAGACAAGACCTTGACCACATGATCAATCACCTTCTCTTATCACAACAATATCCAGTCCACCTGCTGCTTATCACACGCGCTCTCCTAACCCTCGCCAGCATTGCAAAATGCACAGAGCCCTCAGCATACGCTACCTCATCTCTTATCCAAAGCCCAAGGTCTTTACATCATCTATCAAATACACCTGGTATCTGCCCATACCACAAAGCTATTGATAATTTGGCATCCATATCTTGTTAAATTTAAAGGTTATAATTCAGAACAGCAAATTTTTTTTTTAAAAAAAGGAAACCAAAATAGTTGTACCAGTGGTAAAAGACAAAAACACAAGGCATAGAAAGAATGTGCTTGCTGATGACACTCGTCATTCATGAGGACAAAAAAATAGGGCGGTTCATATTGGGGTGAGGCACATGCAGTGCTCTTTAACACCTCACATCAGGTACATGCAGGGATACAAGATGCCAAGCAAGCATGGAGAAACATCTCCGGACCTTCTGGAACACACGCTGTACTTATACTGCCAAAAGTATGTACAGACGTGCAACTCACCTTGTGTAGATATTACTACAACTCAAGAATATGATAGAAACAGTGGAAATCACTTGTGTTTGGCTGGGTATATGACGCTCCTTTACACCATAAATTTTAATCTCTTGTCATAGTGTTAAAAGACATGGCAACTCACAAATGTGTTTCGCGAGTTACAGCGCAGCGTTACGACAAAGTCCCGAAAAATGCAGCGCTGCAGGTAAAGTGCTGTGTAATTCCAGCCCAGAGAAAAGGACTTGAGGGACCGGCAAAAGAGCAATGCAGCTCAACCTGCATTTGTGATTGATGGTCTCTGTCTGTGCAATAGCTGACTGAGCAACATGTACATCTCTCTTATTCACTCACTTAATGGCATGCACACATCCTATAGTGTGCTCAACATATATGTACCGCAACCCATATATATTTGACATGCATGTGGATTGTCCCTTTTTAATAGTAATACATGTCAGGTCCTTTAGTTTGGCTCATTTGGCGAAAGGACCATACCATGTTAACTGTGACGTCTTGGTTTGGAGACCGACCTGGGATCTTTGTCGAACATCCTCTTTCATCCCCCGATCTCGTCTATTATTTCTGCCTCCCATCATGGTGAACTGTTAAATCAATGAGAAAACAGAAAAAAAAACTTTTATCATTAAAATTCTTTTGGAATGTGCAAAACATACAGATTGTTATACTTAGCTGCTAACATTGATCAACAGTACTGCACAGGTTATGAACATATCGCCCGACCTCTCATTCATAATGTCACGTCTGTGTTGTGTGGTGCCAAGACATAAGACATGTCTGGTCTGGCTTTTGGCCAGGCTGGGCTGGTCGCCACCACGGCCCCAGCAGCCTAGCAGGCAGGCCTAGCTTAATGCTGACACATCTCTAACATCAGCCAGGGAGAGGAAACATCAGCACAGCACCATTTCAGATTTACAAGGAGGGATCCACTTGCTCATCCGCAGCAGAATTTAAGAAAAATGACATGCTAACATTGTGGGACAATCCCTGATGAAGGGCAGTATGATTACATATATTTAAAGGATACCTGCGAGGCCGTAGGAATGTTCAGTGGGAGAAAATTGTCAAAATGGACTTAAAAAAGGCCACACCCTTTCAAATGAATGTATCATATCATGAAACACTTTTGTTGTTTTCCACTCCCAACTGTTTTCCACATTGAGAAAAACAGACCAAAATACTGATATCGCCCTTGAGTGCAGTTGGATAAATTCTTACATTAAAAATATTGAAAAACATAATCTATTACCTCATTGCAACTTTCAGCTAAAACAACAAAAAAAATAGGGCAGTAATAAAAATATATCAGAACACCTGACTCCTGCAGGCAGAATATATTTTGTTAACATGCATTTTTGGGGAAAATCATTACCATTTGTAAAAGTGAATGGCCTTTGCAAACATGATCCAGATCTTATTTTTAAAAGCCCGCGGAACGGACAAGGTTAAAAATCGCACAAAAATTTTTTTTTAAAAAATGTTGCATGAGCTGCAGAGTCACTGCCCAGTCCCCTCACAGTACTGGTGTTACTTTTGTTCACATTTATATGACTATAATTGCTGCCCTTTGTGCTTGGCAAGCCATGCAAATGAGATTGGCAGAAACGAGTATGTGTCATTGATATGCACAGATATAACCAGGAGTGCCGCTGATTGATGATGCAAACCTTCTCCCTGTAGCCTTGTTTGTGACCTCTGACTTCTCACCCCTCCAGGGGTTAAACTTATTACCCTTTGACTCGTGTGACCTCTGCTATGAAAGGAGCTAGATTGAAGGATGACCACAGCTTAGGTCCTATTGGTCACTCTCTGACCAAACCGTGGCCAGAGGGCTGACCATCCAAACCCTAGAGGGATGTGACCCTGGCCCTGCCACACGCTCTGTGGATAATACTATTAACAGGTCAATACAAGCCTACAAAAAAAAGAGGGGGGGAACGCTGCTTTAACCTAAATGGTGAACAGAAGAAAGGGATGAGGGGGAGAAACTGGAAGGAACAGATTTGCAGAATGCATTTGGAGGTTATTCATCAGATCTGTTTGAACAAATGGTCACTAACTTGATTTCCAAACAGGGATTGAGTGACCTGGAGAAATTTTGAATACCCCTAACAATACGAGTGGGGCGTTGCTGAAAACTTTGTGCAGCATTGTGAAAAATACGGTCATTTGCTGAGTATAAAGTCATAATTGTGTCACGAAAAACACAAACAAAAGCAGGGAAAGTGAGCCAAACGTCTTAATCATTGAGGAAAGATCAGTTAGGTGAAACCACGGCAAAATAATGCGAAACATTTTAGCTTAGTCATCATGCTGAAACTCAATTTTTTTTTCCAGATAAGGAGGACATGTTAAAATGTAGAGTTATAATAATGAAAGAACTTACGATTCTGTTGCACCTAGAAATAAAATGTCCACATTATTATCAATATGTTAGAGGAGCGCTGCTTTACACTGTACCTCCATCTCCAGAATGAGCAGCAGAGGAAGAGGGGTGTACTGGGTGTTCGCCAATATGGCACGCTACATGCAAGACATGTGCTCTCTCTCTCACTCACACACACACACCCCATTATAGGATTATTAGCCATTTTGCTACCTTCTGCCTTATTTTGATAATTAAGAATCTAGTCTGGTTTGGCCTTTGCTTAAATAAGACTTTATGTGACACACAAATCTACTTTTAATGAGTATTACCGTTCAAAGAATACTGTGCAACGTGGTAACATTTAAAAGACTGAAACAACTCCCAAATTTCACATTTTGGTCATCTCCAACTCTTTCACATACACCATCATCATGATCACATAAAAAAGCAACAAAAAAAACAAACCCACAATACTCTGTTAAAGGAAAGATGTTGCCACGTATTTGTGATAGAAAGCCTCTATCCAAACATCATGAATACGTATACAGTATACACTGGGCATACATAATGCGCTTTGTCTCCCTCTACCCTTAAGAGTTGAGCACCAATAAAAAAAATAATAAAATGCAAGACTAAATAATGCAACAAGCAGCCAAAGCCGTGACCCCTATTAAATGAGTTTTAAAAAAGGCATTACAGGATAGTTCAAATAAAATCGAGCTGAGACACATGTAGCAATGAGAATCCACTCTGATAAAGTTCGCAGACCTGCGACTACAGCAGAGCTTGTAAACAACCACACACGCATGCATTCAGTGTCACACAAATGCACATGCAGTCTCACACAAACACATTAGCAGCAGAGGCTCACAGATTACTCTGACACATGAGGGGGGAAAATCTTTGAGCCAAGGAGGAGAAAGCGCAAACCAAAGAAAACTGAAGAAGAATATGGATTAACAGCAGAGAGGGGAGAGAAACAACATTGAAATAGTACCTTCTAAAGCATCAGTGTGATGAGAGAAGGGTGGGACACCTGCAGAACCTTGCATGGTCTATCCAGAGCTGTTCAGCGACTGCTCCCTCACGGAGCACAGTGTGTGTATGAGCCAGAGAGAGAGCGAGAGAGAGAGTATGTGTGTGTGTGTGTGTGTGTGTCAGTGGCTGAGGGAGGGATCCTACCCCTCCTCCTTAGGACTGTGCCTCCTTAACAGGATGGAGGGGTAGGTGGGGCCACTGCAATAAAGCAAACACACAGGCACACACACATTTTTCTATGGTTGTTATGTCCTCGCTACTCTGGCTCTTTCCCGCCTCCACACTTCCATCTTTCTGTCTCTTTCTAAGACTTGCATTTTCCTTCCTTCCCTTGCAGACTTGCTCTCATTCCTCTTGCCTCGTGCTTCCCCCTGAATCTGCAAGGCTTTTACACTCTGCCTGTACCTTTCATCTCCCACCCCTCCCTACCCCTTGCCCCTATCCCCTCCTCTGTGACTGTAGTAATATTAACATGCTCTCATTTATCTGGAGAGCAGAGGGACATATGCTGTTTCTGGCTGGTGGTCCACAACCCGATAAACTCCTCGTTGTTGTATGAATGTCCCTTTGGTCTTTAGCCATGCACTACTACAGTACTAAGATTAAGCGGGACAGTGAGAGAGCATGGTGTGTACGAGAGATGAAAAGAGGAGAGGGACAGCGGGAAGAGGAGTGGTACCACGATCAACAGCAGCGAAGCGCACTTTTTTTTTTTAACCTTTTATAGTTCTTCTTGCTCTGGGTCGCTGTGTGACCACCCCTCCTCCCGGCTGCTCATCCGGCCACCAAACACAAATCCCATCTGATTCGAGGGGTAGCCATTCCTACATAAATCACTCCCTTATTCCATTGGCCACACGTTACATTGAAAGTATTGATTCCTCCCCCCCTTCGCAGCACTGATTGCAGAGAAACCCTTCACAACGGTCACAAACAGGAAGTGGAAAAACAAACCACTGGTGTGTTTCGATTGACCACAATGACGGACTCTGTAGCTTGGTCACAACACTGAAGAAGGGGGATCTATGCTGCATGCAACACCTCTTATGGAAACCCCAAGACATCATATCAAAAAAACAAAAAGAGAATGAAATAATAAATCTGTAGAAGGGTAACTAGCAGTTCAAAATAATATTTGAGCAGGGAAAATATGTAGCCACATCTTCTTCAACACCTCAGGAAACAACAGTACTACAGTAATCTTTATGTACATATCAGTGCGTAAAGATGAATATCTTTACACTCTTTACGCTCTTTAATATCTAGCAAATTAAACTCTGTGGGTTAAAATGACCCACTGTCCATAAGATTAAAATGACCATGAAGAGGAGCAAATGCTGCCGTTTCCATGACAGCACAGCTGAGGATACTCTGAACTCTGACCTTATACTCCTGCCTGTGCTCGGAAACAGTGACCAAACCCAGGGGTCAATCAAAGAGAAGGTCATCGGGGGTCAAATGGTAATGACCCCTCTCTCCCTGGTTACGCAACCACACCATATCAACCTCCTCCAAGCAGCATCTAAGCATCATTCATCGTAATCAGAGCAGAACACCTTCCAGGGGTTCGAGGTGATGCTGCCTCTGTTTAATGGAGGCAGGAGAAAATGAGAAAGAATGGAATAAGAAAAGATGAGGAAGTATTTAAGTGTGCTTTTCAGGGATGTTTTACTACTTTGCTTCAATAGGCAGCAATGTTGTATTAACTAATCATTTCAAAGTATTCCATGAGCAGGAACTTTGATATAATAATGTGTACTATAAGTTGGTATTGACAAGGAGGCCAGTGGACATGATGGGAGGCAAACTGTAATATGTAATACAGGTTGGAGCACTGATAAGCATTACTATTGTTAGTGCTGCAGGTGAGACGCAGCAGAAAAGTTGACACAATGCAACATTTTTTACTGTACAGGCGATTTGATATTATTCTTAATACCTGCAATGAGTCAGCACAAACAAAAAAAATGTGTCATGACTAAACAGGACAATAAAATAGTCAGACCCATCAACAATGATGTAAGACAACTGTCGGAAAGTGTTGAATTCGTCCAATAAAGATTTTAGTTAATGCAGATCCCCAAAGGAAGAGGGGTTGATCATTAAGAAAGGATGGCACCGTCTTGGGGTAGAGAAACTGGGTTGGAAGGGGGAAAGACAGATGAAGGGGTGGAGGGACTGATCAGAGGGGTGCCAGACACAAAGAGGCCAGGCCATGGCCAGTGGCACGCGATGGGCAGATTAACCAGCGTTTCCTCCCCTAACTGAAGCATTAGGACACCTGACTGAGTCCCGCCAATGGCAGCCAGCCAAGGATTTGTGGGGTGGGTGGGTGGGTGGGGGGGGGGGCAAGCTGGGGCTCGCCTTTCAACACTCAAGCTCTTCAACAGCACAAAGAGGGGTGGGGTGGTGTTCATGGGGGGAAAAAAATAAGGGGTGATGGGCTGGTGGCTTGGAGTGGGGAGGGGGGTGGGGTGGGGGGCTACAAGCCTTACCCCTCACCATCTGCTGCCCAGGCTAAGTGAGGACAGGGGTAGGGCCAGAGTGCAGGGTGGAGTATTTGAGCGCGTGCGTGGAAAAACACACGTGTATCTGCGTGCACGCACCTGTTTGTGTGTCAGTGGGTGGGTGGGTGGGTGGGTGGAATGGCAGATGGACGGGGCATACTCCTGGCACCGGACGGTCTATATTAGTCATCCCACATTAAGGAGTACCCCCCCTTCCCCCACATTCCTAACCCCTGCTACCTAATCCACGGTACCAGCCAATTCTTTATGTTTTGCTCAGTTTGATTAAGACATCCGTGATTAGAGACATTATGGGCTGGGTGAGAGGACGTGTGAACCGCTTATCCATTCGGCTGTTTACTGTAATCAAAGCCAAACAGATGCAGCCCCCTTTTGCCACTTTGCAACAGCTCTTATTGTGACGACACATTGTATCCGTCACTAATCTGAGATTTTTTCCCCAACCGTTCTCTCTCTCTCTTAAAAGACATACATCAAGAGGCGGCTGAGATATTTAATACCACAGTAACTGTACTGGATCAGATGCTGCCCCCAAACATACACCCATAGACACATCCTCATACAATATTTGACATTGCCGCCCCCTCCTGTGTTGTGTGTCTTTATTTGCACAGCATCAGTGAGCTGTTTATTTCCCCCCTGCTAAAAAGGGGGTCAGAGCGGCAGACCGTTCAGTCTTGCTGAGCAGTAATCTGAAAATGCCTGTAATCCTCCACACAGAGCTCTTCTGGAGACCGTGGTTGTAGAGCAGAGAGGTGTAGCCTCGTCTCCGTTTAGCAGCCATGTGTCTGACCGAGCTTGACACGCAACCAGAGCCTTACAGCTGCCAGGACACACACTGAGAGATGAGGCACAGTAAAGCTGCCCTGGTCACTCACTGGAATAATTATGCCATTTTTCGCCCTATACAATGCCGGGTGAGTGCAGGTCACTGAACTTATTCAACTCAGTGTTAGAACAAGTGGTCGATCGGGGAGCCAATGAAAATCACTGGTTCATGAACATGCCATTATAAATTCAGGGTGTGTGTAGTGTACCAAGAAGCATCATGTCTTGAAATTTGAGATGAACACACACACACACACTCTCTCAGTGATAATTGTTTACTTGGCAGCACCACCAGCAGGGGAGCACACCAGCATATCAGACATTATGTAGGTGACACTTGCTCTGAGTAAGTACACGTGAATTTTCCCAAGGGATTTCTGTAACGATGAAGTTGCACTGAATCTCCTGAAATAAATGGCAAATTAGAGCATCCCTCATTACAAATCATTCTCATTGACAAATGTGAGAAATGCACTGGGACATAAAAGCAAGGGGCTCGCTCCAGAAGACTTTTGGGTATGCATCTCCAAAAAGGTATTGAACTTGCCTTGTACTCTGAGTGGAAATCACACGGGCCACCGTCAGCCGTGTCGCTTTTCCTGCACTTTGTACGTCCCAGCTGCACCTCCAGGATGTAGTTTAACCCCGCGACCACCTACAGTACAAGGCACAGCAGGACGCGTTCGCGGGCACCGCTTACTCATTGAACACTCATGGGGATGAACTACTAGATGACGCGAGTCCGAGTCGTACCTGAATTTTGGCCGATGTTATGCTCACAATTTTGTAGGCGAGCTCGTCCTCTACGTGGGCCCTGTTGAATTCAGCCACGGCGAACCGCGCCGCCGCTAGAACCCTGGTGCTGTTTACGGGCACGTCGTGAGGGTGCCCGCACATCACTCGCTCGACGGTCGCAGTGCGGCCGGCCGAAGCAAACACGAAAACACACAACAAGGAGAACATCTCACACCCGAGGAGTGGCTACGAAAGTGCAGCGGAGAGTTTCCGGTCTCGGAGCAGACCGGTCCACGTTTCAAGCCCGGTTAAAAGTATGCCGTCTGAAGGAGCACCTGTTTCCTATGTGCTAATTACAATATGAACGTCCGAGCTGAAAGTCACCAGTCCGACCAGAAACTTAGGCGTTGCGCGGCCACCGCGTTGCTAAGCTGCCGTGCAGCTGCAGGTGGGAGACAAGCTAACGTGTGTTAATTCACTTAAAATGTACAAAATCACAAGTATGGGAGTTCAACTAAACATGTAGTTTTTTGAAAGGTAAAAAAACCCAACATTTTGGTCTACAGTCTCTAGAATCATAATATATGATAAAATATCATCAAACACAGGTGTGACACCCCCCCCCACACACACACACACATGTTTATGGCAGAAACAAAAAAAGAACAAAAGTGAGCAGAATTTTTTTAAAATAAAAATTTCCACACTGATCAGCACACACATCCATAGCCTACTTTGATATAAAAAATATGACTAAGACTACTACTAAGATATTTTTTTATTTCAGGCCTGCAATTCTTCCTGCAACACATTCAATCAGTCATCATTGTAGCCAGTTGTTTTTAGATGTCAAATAATTAAGTTGAATGGAGGACACCTGTGTGTGTGTGTGACAGGTGATTTTATTTTAAAGTAACCAACCTCAACCATCAACCTATTTGAAAAGCGAAGGCAGAACTTGACTATACGGACTCCCCATGCAACTTGAGCTTGAGCAGTCTTGCAAAGATGCATGGGGTAACCACAGATCCATTTATATGTAGTCAAAACCGCAACTGCTGCCAGAGGGGCCACTTAATATTAAATCAAAGACGGATAATTATGCAATTACTTGTTCATGTTTGTATTTTTTATTGCAAAAGACCAAGACAAATATTGGAACGACATTGTAAAAATTGACCTGTCTTCGTCCATTCTTGTGGAATGGCAACTATTTTGTCAACTATCAAGAGTCAAAGCAGGAGTAGCATGGTGGTGGATGGGCGATGGGCTTTTAAAGAGGAAAATGTAAAGGAAGTGGAAGAAAAGCAGGGGCCTTTGTTCATATTTTGTATTTAAATTTGGAGACACCATCATAGTGTCATTAAATTAATTCATTAAAGACAACACAAATCTGTTGAAGGCACTTGTGATCCAGAGTCCTGAGACACTGTGCAGTGTGGGTGGGACACAGCATACTGAACGTGGGCACAGGTTTTTTTGTTTTCACAGCAGAAAAATATTTCTTTAAGATCAGTATGAACAGAAGGAGTGATAGTAAGCCAACAAAAAACAATGTATCATAAAAATAGATGAGAAATATATATTAATAGAAAAAAATCCACAATAATTGTGCGATCTTGTCTGTTCAAATTTTTAAAATAGTTTCTTATTCCCTTTATAATTTCCCAGAACCCAAGATAGCATTTTACAAAGTCTAGTTTTGTCTGACCAATGGCCCAATTCCCAAATAATTTCAACTCCAAGATATGGTGCAAAGAAGCAAATCTTCACATCTCACCTCATGTTGGGTATTTTGGCTTTATGGATTCATAAATGAGTAAATCACTTGTCAAAATGGTTACAGAATAATTTTCTATCAAATGTAATTTACTGATTAACTATTAATTTCATCACTCATGACTCAGCTAATCAGCCACACAATATTTTATATAGCTATGTGACACTTAATGAAACACATTCATTTGAAGCCAAGGGGAATTTAAGGAGATTATCAGGTAAAGAGTCCATCGTAAAGTCTGTGACACATGGGGAGTCAGATCACTTACTTTGGTATAAGCATTACACTATAACACAATATGAAAATATACAATTGTAAGTAAAAGTCGAGCATTCGAAATTGTTTGTAAGCAAAATATGCAAAATGATCAAAAGTAAAAGTACTCGTAAGAAGACTATTGGGGAATAATTATTGATGCAACACGTAAGAAGCATTGTAATGTTGTAGCCTATTAAGATGAAGCTTATTCAACAACGCTGCATGGTGATGCAAATACAAAATACTCCAGAACAGCACACTACTACAAAAATGTGTTCAAGTAGCTATACTGCCTAAAGAAACGTACGTACAAGAGTACAATGAATTGCGTGAGTTTACGCTGCCAAACTTCAAGGATACCTGGACTGTCTGTTGACTGTTAAAACTACAGACACTTCTTCACACGTTTCCAACACTCTCATGATAGTAATAAAATAATTACACACCACAGGCAAACGTCAAGCAGACATCATTGGCCACCGTTCTTCTTCGTTGCGCCTTTTTACAGCTCGCTGCAGTATTTTACGGCAGTTGACAAAAAGGCAAATAGTGTGTCTCCGCCTCCCAGCGACTCGGAGTGTGAACTGATCTTCCTCAAGTCGTTCTTGCCAAAACTGCCTCTGCGAACGTTCACCTATTTAATTTTACTTCATTTAAAGTTAATCTATTCCTTCACGATATACCGCTCAAAACATGTGATTAGTAAACTGAGATGTGTGACACACACAACCATTAATAATTTGCCATTACTAATGAAAGGAGCTAAGCATAAATACAGAATAGAACAATTTGATTCAGAAATTAAAGTTTACTGAAAGTGTGTGAACATTTTATATATATCTTTATTGTTTCTAACAAATATCCACTGTATTATAAATCTTTTCTGGAGGCAATACGACCTCGCTTGAAGTGAACAGAGACGGCAAAGGTATCAAGCAAGCTTGCAAAATTGTTTTACCACTATGCAGTTACAATTTGCACAAAAAATTTTCCCAAAAGGAAAACAAACAAGCAGAAAGACAAAGGAAACTGTATTAAATAAAAATAAATGTCAGCATCTATTTACATATATTTAGATCTTTGATCCTGTGAATTCTCAACCCTCCTTCCCTGACATTAAATATAATGTTATTGTAAAGATTCACTTATAGTAATAGTTACAGTAAGTAACAGGAAAAAAAATGTGTTTACAGGAGCAAATTTGCTTTTAAGAAGGTTGACTGATTTGATATTAAGAAGGTCACTGATTTGATATTATGGTTGTGTTTTCTTTCAGGATTTTATTTTACCCAAATGTATAATTGTAACCACAGTATGTCCCCATATTGGCAAAGTATATGCAAAACATGCAAAAATAATAATTAATAAGAGCCCCCACAATGTCTATATATAACAATTAAATGTTTTTGTAAACTTAATCTACCTTTCTCTTTATTCTAAATAGAAAATCAAAAGAAGAATTTTAGACAAATTGAAATCATTTTATTTAAAAACAACAAAATATAAACCACACTACACTTTTAAAAAGCCTATTTTCTTCTTTGTACATTACATTTTAGTGTTGAACAAGCATTTTAAGAAATGACCATGTGAACGACCATCACAAAGACGGGGAAATCAATTCTCTGGAAAATCAAATTTCATAATTGTTCCTACTACTTGGTGAATAAGATATGAACAAACCAGCATCTGAAACAAACTCATCTATGTGCATTTAAAGGGGGGGGCTCACTCCAAGCAAAAAAATATTCCCATTAAATTGGTCTGAATATATATAATATGTAGTTTAAAAAACAAATCACTCTCTACCACGATAGCTCCATAAGAGCAAAAATACATCCAACAAATTATGCATAAAAATAATCCCTTGGACAATGAAGGAATGTAGTGCTGGTTCATCTTTTTTTTCCAAGACTGACAATACCACTACAAACACAAAAAAACAAACAGAATATCATCACCAGCTGAACAGCTAGAAAACAATAGAAACACTTGGATTAAGCTACACATTAATCGTAGAGATCATCCTTAAATAATTTTTGTCAAAGTTATGCGTTGTATGTCAGACAATTGTTTGTTAAACATTTGTCTACTTGACCTTCAGTGTTTTTGGCACAAAATGTGGCTGCATTATTTGTAGTATGATATGTGCTCTTCATTAAATAAGCAACTCCAAACAGTACGTGGGCTGTGTAAGTTGTGCTGATACGAAGAGCTGGTAAATTTGCAAACCACGACTACCTCATCCAGCTGCTGTGTAATCTCTGCAAATCAGAAAGCTGTTGCTTGTATTTAAACCAACAATAACCATTCATGAAAAAAACAATCCAGCTGCTTTTTTTTCTTAGGGTTTGTTTCCTTAAAGTATCTTCACCCCATCATAGGGAGCGTCACACCTGAGGTACCATTTGTACATCCTTCAGAATCAGAAGTTGCATTCAAGCTAGTCCAATCAGAGGAAATTAGAGTGAACAGAGAAATGTGTACCGATCGATTTTTCTTCCTCTCTTTTTGACAGGAGCAGCATGGTCGCACAACATATCTGCCAACACTACTCTCCGAAATTAAGATGTTTTGTGTGTAAGTACAAAAGTGCTCAACCTCTCACCAGCCACACAACCTCCTATATTGGCTTTGCTCTCTTGGATATCATTTGATGCCAAAGCTGGGCTCTCAATTTGATTCCCTAGTTTTATAAATCTGTAACATGATTAATGTGCATGATACTGGGTAAGGGGCATGTATTGCCCATTAAAATGACAGAACCTATTTCAAAGTATGAGTAAACAAGTAGTGGAAAGCTATTACGCATGAGTGTGAGTGGCACAATGAGGGTGAAAATAAAAGATGACCAACAGGAGTGTTGACAGATGTGTTTTGCACCACGCTGCCCCAGCTGGAGGGTGGTGAGGGAAATCCTCATTTGTACACGTAACTCCGTCTACAGTCGGTATGGAGTCCAGTGGAGCCACTACATATTCCTACAGGACATTATTCTCCGGGGAGAAGAGAGCTCCCAGGCCCATCTCTTCGCTGTTCTGTAAATCCTTGTCTGGTTTCGGTTTCTTAAAGAGCGATGGAAGATTCCGGATATGAACCTCCTTCCTGAACTGCTGGCACAGAGCTTTCTGTTGGCAGGGGACAAAAAGATGGGAGGTTAAAAGGGAGCTATCCAAGATCTACCAGAAAGAATTTCATTAGACTATACAGCCCGGTTGAGCTGCTGCACATTTTCTTTTTGCTGCCTAGCACAAAAGATTTACAACACAGCCAGAATCACTCTGCTGAGTAATGACTTGCAGTGACTATTAAGGCCAGTGTCTCTCTGTAGAGAAGCACTGCTCTCTAGTGGATATAAGCGGCATTACCCCAACAGTTCCTGCTAGGAGCTTCTTGAACTGGTCTTTCCTCTTCTTCTCTCCAAACTTCTGGGCATTAGGGTCCATGAGCCTGTGATCATACTGCTCCAGAGCGTCCAGACTGATGTTTGGGATCTGGGTCATCACCGCTCTCAGCTCTACGTAGCGAGGCCGCTAAAGAGAGATGGACAGAAAGATGTATGCACAAGCAAGACGACTAAAAGAGAGAGGTGCATGCAGAAAGTCTAAGAGTGTATCTCTAAGAGGGGAAGTGAACCAAACAAAAGGTGGAAATAATGAGCAGGTATGGTATAAATATTTTGGCCATTTGCCTCACCAGGTTTTCATAGATGAGCATGGCCAGCTGAGAGAGGGTAGAGTTGCAGACTTCGTGCTGCCCATGAACCTGAAGGCCCCGAAGAACACTGGTATAGAACCACGTGACTGCCTCAGGAAGAAGATTACCCCCCACGACCTGGAGAGACCAGGAATGAATGTTGAGTGGAGAAAAACATAAAAAAAGGTTTCGAAATTTAAGACGGTCACAGGTGGCGCGTACGTATCAAGTTACGTATCGAGTTAGAGTTAATTAATTTTAAAAAGCTGGGCGTGGAAAACTGTGCATTAAAGAGGGATACAAATACATAAGTGGTCAGAAAGTCTGAAAATAAACAAGAAGATAAACATTGATATGATCAAAAATATCATTATTGTTTTACTTCATGTACTTCTAAGACGCTGAGAGTCACCCAAAACTCTCCAATAAAATTCTCCAACTTAATCCACTCTTATTCTCAACAAACATCATTAACATCAACTCAATACACATCAACACTTTGCAATGGACCAGCGATGCTCCTTCAGTATGATGGACATATGATGGACTAATGCACTGTCGGTTTTGGTCTACTCATGGGCTTTGAGGACAGTAACAGGAATATATCCAGCCTTATTCTTTAAACGCAAAGTGTGATATGAATCGATAAACAGAGATGAAGACTAATAATGATGCCGAGCGTGCTACCTGCCGCAGAAGGGTCCAGCAGACCATGGAGGCAGTGCGGTGACAGTTAGTGGTATCCTTCCATGACAGCGAGGTGAAAGAGAGGGTCAGGAGGGACATGAAGATGTTCTGGGCAAATGACAAAAAGAGAAGTGTTTACACACAGCATTTTGTGTGCGCCTATACTGTCCTCTGAATATGATGTGATGTGTGTCAGGCTGACCTCATGTTTCATCAGGCATTTTCCCAGCTCGGTCAGCTCCTCTGTGGGCTGAGCCGCAGACGTGGCCGTCTGCACTGAATCCATCATCATGTCTTCCTCTAGGAGAGAACGTGTCGAGCGAGACAACGAGACACTTTTGAGACTAAAGACAAACATGATCCCCCCTTATTGATTCAAATGTTCTCATTTGACTCTCACCATCTATTTCCTCCTTATTTGCTGCTGGTTCAGGCACTTTTCTGGAAATACAGCTCACAGCTTGAGGAGAAGGAAGAAATATTATGGCCCCATAAAATCTCAACTCGGTAAAAGCTGATCGGGCAGTTGTGTGCTACATCTTGTAAACCGACGCCTCATATTTTTAGCACCTTCTTAATACACACTATCAATAACATCCTTCTGTTTCTCCATGTACATGCAGCCGATCTGGCCATATGATGCTTGTGATGTGAAGATGAACTTCAGGAAGAATCGGACAAAGTGCAGAACTCCAGCCCAACTGTCTGATAGGATAAACTCGTGCAAAAAATTTTGGTCACCCAAAACCTACTGAACTGGAAACTCACGCGGTCTGATCTATCACAGTATGTGGAGTCTCAGCCCATATTTGCACTTCCCTGATGTGTTTAGAAACCTTTTCTAGCTTGTATAGCTTGCAGAAACTCAACCTTACCACATGCTTGAAGTGTATTAGCAGTATCGAATTTCCCTTCATGCTTCACTTTACATTGAGTTTAGGCAGGGACATTGCCATCATGAAACAACTTTAAAATCTTATTTTTTGTTGACATGTTCTTTGTAACACAACAACTGTCTGCCATACATGTATGGAAAACTGAAACGGGCATAATTACTGGAGATGCTAAAACTTACTGAGGAGATCCAGCACCTCCCTGGACAGCAGGCGCACCAACTGCTCCTCCAACATCTCCTGCGTCACCTGGCTCTCCTGACACACCACCTCCTCCTCTTCCTCACCACTAAAAAACAAAAAATCAAAATAGGATGACACCAAGTCCACATATCTGATTTGTAGATTTGACACAAGAAGCCATCATTGAAGTTAACATATGCTATATTCCATCGAGGCTTTTGGAGTTACAATAGCGACAGATACGAACATTATCCCATAACTTACTTGATAGAGGTCCTCTGGTTTATGACCTGCCACTTGACGTTGAGTCTCTGCAGCATGAACAAGAAGCAAGGCCGTGACATTTGGCATCAAAAACAACTGTGACTGAGTGAACAAAGTGTATCTGATGGTGAGACGAGTGAGGACGTTTGACAGAATGGCAGCTCCTGACCTGCTGCATGTAGGCAAACAGAGGGCCCAGCAGGGGGCAGAGTAGACTGTCGTAGTACTCCTGAGGACATGAGAGCACCAGCTGCCTCAAAAATACCCGTGCACGTGTTAAGGAAAGCCAATTTTCACATAAAACAGTGGCTCAGCTTTGTTTATGCAGAGCAGCATCCATCTAAATGAGGCTATGAAAAGATAGTGTACACAAATGCGTGTCACCAAACTACTGGCTAAAGCACGGTAATAAATAATAAAGCGAAGGTAAATGAAAGCAGCGAAAGCAAGTAAGGATATGAATCATGGGGCGAAGTCTGTGGTCAGGCACTTGGTCGAGGGAGACGAAAACTGAGCCAGCTATTTGCTCAGCCAACCTCTCGATGGTGTAGAACTCCTGCTGCAGGCACAGACCTGCATTTCCCAGGACATGGAAACTACAGAGGTAAACAGAGCAGAAGATGAGGTAGAATTTATTCTGTGATAGCGTGTAAAAAGTTTGGGGGAAAACTGCAACAACACAATTCTCACCAGTTGTCATACAATGTGGAGAAAAATCCCTGCATGCGATCCAGGTTGGTTCTGTACACGGGGGAGTCATAAATATCCAGAAGATGCTGAGAAAGACCTGGAGAAAGCATACGACGAGAAGGTGCAACCCCAGTTTTCTTTTCTCAGATGATGGCTTACTGCGGTTGTGCTCAGAGGGCTCCTCTTACCAAGAACCACATTTTTCTCTGCATCCATCACCTCGTGGGCCCTGGAAAAGGTCTCACTCAGACGAGCCATGTTCTCTGGCATGAACAGACTGTTGTGAGTCCTGCAGACAGGAGCACATAAAAGATTATAACTAACTATTACTGAGAAGCTGCTAAACTCAGCCAATGTACATGTTTCACCTAATAATCACTATAATGTAGCAGAAACTGAGTAAATATGTCTGTCAACACACTACACAATACCATACCCATATCCTGTGTACATGGGCTGATATGAAAAAGCGTAGTGCAAGCCCCAGTGTCAACTCATGGGCATACCTGATGAGAGCCAACAGGTTGGGTAGTAGGACCAGAAACTGGGCAGTGCATGGGTTTCTGTAGATGGGAGCTCCAGCTGGGGTGTACCCCACCACAAAGCCACCAGCCTTGGCTTCCTCCAGGTCTGCAGGCCAGCGCGCCCGTTTCACCACACCCAACATGGCATACAAACAGAAACTCAGCTACAGGAGGATCAGAAGAGAGATAAACCGTCAAATAACGTATGACCAAATACCTGCAACATTCCCATCAGCCTCGGGGGTTTTGTGCTTAGCTCCATTTATCAAATGCTACCATGCTAACATGCCTTTTAGATGGTAAAAATGTTCTTTAAACTATACCTGCCCTCCTACTATTACTGACAAACTTCAGGGACAAAAAATGGGCCAGAATTTTAAATATCACCTTTTGGGGATGATCAAGAAAAATTGTGACTGACATTCTGTCTGGCAAGTAACTCTCTCGAACTTCACACGAATAGCCTTTGACCGTTTATTTGATCTGACAAGTCACACTGACCCGACAGCTGACAAACAGAAGTAAGCTCCATTACAGATAATGGACCTAATAGGTTAGTCTTATGCAATGGAAACTTTACACATCTCTGGCATCTTTAAAGTTGAAAATCCCTCTCTTTTGTGCAATTTCATATTCTGAGGTTTGTGTGGTATTACTTGCAACTTTTTGCAATGCAGAGCAGAAACCTAAAGTAAGATTAAATAAGTTATTCCACATTCATTTCAAAATGTCAACAACCTCAATTTACACTTACCCGCCCCCTATTAAGGCCCGTTGTGTCTGTTTCTGCACTTTGCTCAGTGACCACCTGATCAGCTCCAACAAAAGACATGAACGCGGCAGGGTCCCACAGCACACTGAAACACGAAGGAGAGATAACAGTGAGCTGTTGGCATGAAAATACGCCACGTGCAGTTTGAGGAAAATAGAAAGCATTCAAAACGCACCGCCTCATCTCGTCCGAGGTCCATTCTGCCACTACTGACGCCATCAGCTCGTCCAGAAAAGCTTTCTGCTTTGCAAAGTCTTTGAACTGGTTGCTGATTAGCACCAAGGCTTCCATCAGTGAACATTTCTCCATGTGAGTGAGCGTGGCATCGCTCGAGAACAGCTTCTTCACGTGATTGTAAAACATGTCAAAACAGGGCTGGAGAGAAAGAAATTAATTAGTACTATATACTTTCATCATTCTCACATCCACCGGTTACAGCAAACATAATCTATGTCATGCTATTTAACTTGGACGGGGATATAAGGACGTTTACCAAGATGAACTGTGGGTAATCCCGGCAAATTTTGATGATGGAAGAACAAGCGTGCCGCCTCACATTCTTTACAGCTCTGGTCCGGGGTGCCTGAAGATGTCAGGTGTAGAATAACATTTTTTGGGGTCTTGGATATGGAGTTAAGTACTGACATTTGGCTCTGTGAGTTCAACTCACCTTATTGTCCTGATCAACCTCAAACGTGATGGCTTTAAACAGCTGCAGGGACAAAAGAAGAGCTAAAACTGAGTTTAGACATTTTCCACAACTACCCAGATCGCCACATCTGACAAACGTGAACGATTTAACGTTCATATCATGTATTTTTAGATGCCTGTAAGTATATACAATAATGATAAATGCACACTAATCACACATGTAGTAAACAATGATGACTCAGCTGACCTTGTATAAGACCTGTGTCAGGAAATGAGGCCTGTGTATAACAAATGGGAAGAGGGCTGAGACGTTGGTGAGCACACAGGACAAGATGAGCGGGTCTTTGGTGTCGTAGTTTAGAACAGCCTGCAGCAGCTCCATGCTCTGGTCTATAGGTAACTTCTACACAGTAAGAGGCAAAAAGGGAGGGGTGAGCCCTCAAGTCAGTATAACCCGAATTACTTTCTTACACAATTTACCTCCGTTACAGAAAATTGCTCCCATACCTCCTCTTCCAGACTTTTAAAGATCTGTGCCACCATGCACTCCATGAAGACGGTCACTGCATCCCACTGCACCACAGATGGAGACAGGAGGGAGCACAGGCCCTCTGCAGTCTTAGCTAGTGAAGTGTATGAAGAGAACAAAAGTTAATTTGCTGCAATCTTCTTAGGATCACAAAGTTTTGAAATTGAGTGGCCTGATGGAAAAAAAAGAAAAGAAAACTTCAATAAATCTACCACGCGTGTACAGAAACATCCTCTCCAGCAAAGAACCAAATCAGATAGAGTAGATACTGAGTTATCAATCCTCTTTCTCAGATGAGGGCAAACACTTACATGTGGTATCCCCGGTGTCAATTGGGCTGGCAATCTGATACTGTAACCATTCTGCGGCTATTTGAAAGGCCTGCAGAGGAACAATGCGACACGCACTCCTCACCACCTCCCCCTGCTGCGCTCGAAAAGCTGTGAAGCGTGAAATCACACCATGACAAACACCGCGGGGAGAGATACTAAAAGTGCTGATCAAAAGTGCAGCTGAGCTGAGTCCATAACACTCACAGTTAAAGAAGGAGTTGAAGTCCTCGTCGCTGTCAAAGTCCACACGGGAGTACTCGCAACTTGGGTTGTCGTCTCTAGATGGGAAGCCAACCTGGAGAGAAAGGCAGAAGAACAAAAACTGTAGAAACACCCTATGTGGCTCTCCTCCTGGCAACAGTTGCAACGGGCATCACCGTCTCACTTTGACTAGGTTGACCATCGACGCTCTGAGGTATTTGACAGCCATGTCCACAACAACAGCATCCTTCGACAGAGTCTCATGTCTGAACAAAGCTCCCCAGGTAACCAGAGTGGACGACTTCAAGAACTGCAGAGGGGAAGGGGGAAAATTGACAAAAGCAGAGATTAAACATGGCTGAGGGATTCATATTCTATGGACTCAAATGCAGTCCTGAACACAGGTATTTGAAGAAACATGTTTTCAGCTCACCTGACTGGAATGTGTAGTGAAGGCTAAAAGGGCCTCCGTGTACTTGCTGAGATTTGCAGGTACTTCAACCTCTACATCTGAACCCTGTGGGGAGAACATGATATTTCCCAGTAAAAGGAAGATAGTCTCAACTACTAAAAACAAATGTGTCTGTGAATTCACATAACATGTGTGTGTGTATAAACCAAGCCAAGGTAAAAGAACCTGAGAACGTAGGGATTTATGTGTGGCCAAATATGTATCCACTCACCACTAATGAGCAGAGCTGCCCCCCCAGAGCACACAGGACCTGACACAGCCTCTTCAGGAAGACATAACGCCGCTCCACCACCTCCACTGCTCTGCAGGTGTATATACACAGGACTATAAGATGCAGCCAGATGTACTGAAAACACTGTTTAATTGCTGCTGTGCATCTGTCTTTGTGCTACACAGTAGGCACACTCTTCACATCACTTACTGAGATTCAGGGGATTTCTTACATATCGCCAGTCCATCTGCTGACCTGCCACCAGAAAAGACACAACCCATTCAGTAACAGTGAAACTGATGAGTTTGATGATGATGATGACGATGATGATGACTGATGAGCTTAAGAGCAATGATTGGGAGCAGCAGCTGTACTCACTGCGCTGCAGAGAGGATGTAGTGGATGGCCACATCATCAAACAGCAGCATGTATGGTTTCCTATCCTCCAGCTTGCCCTGTGGCAGAATGACACTTTTGGTTACATATGGCTTATTGTGATTAAAAAAGAGACAAATATCCTACGACTTCAGTTTTTTTTTATGAAGGGTACCGCAGCATGGCTTACACTTTCTATTGTTCTATACTTACTAATGGGCAGTTTCACATTCTAACTAGAAAGCATACAACTTCAAGGCTGCACAATTCTTTTAATCTGCATTTGGGTCACTATCATATAAACACAACAACAGACAGTCATGATTTGTGTTGGACTGGTGATCTATTGCCATTAAATGTCTGTATGGGAATTTAGAGAAAAAGACTTTCTCTCCCACACCTCAAACTTCAGGAATCATGTGTGTTTTAAATGGCTACATGGTAGCAATGTTGCTCTGGCTTTAAACCATTTCTTTTAATGACAAATAGCCCATATTTCCAACAAATTTAATTACAATCTGGTAGAATGTTTTTTAAGTTAGCATACAGGAGTGAAATATCTGTCAAAGACATAAAAGGGATTGAAATAGCAACAACACATCTTTAACCATGGCAATTCAAGGCGTATTTTCCCTGTGATTAACCTTTCGACTGATAGCGATGAGCAGACACTCTGCTGCCTCCAGCTGCAGCTCCGGCTCACTCAGCAGCAGACATAACATCTCGAGTAGATGGCAGTTTCCGCAGGTGATGTGCACCAGAGACACCCAGTCTATGTAGCCTGCAAGTGTATTCAGCGTGGCCACAGCGACTCGACAGTGAGCTCTGGCCTGTGCATGAAAAAAAATGGACACGATGATGGTAATGAGAGTGACACTGAAGTAATCAAAGCATTCAATCATAAGAGGCTCAGTTTAGAAAAAAAGATGCAGTGATGTCTCCTCACCTGCAGTTCTTGTCCATGTATCAGTTTCTGTATAAAAACAAAAAAAGTCAGACAAACATTAGAGTGACTTCCCTGTTAAAGTTTTACTTTCAGCAATTTAGCTAATGTATTAATGTATCAAAAGATAAGAGTTAGAAAAATTAATCTAAAAAGGTACTGCTTTCTACAAAATGAAAAAGCGAGACTTCACTGACCACTTTACGATAGTCCTCAACATTTAGATGCAGAATTGCCATCATGAAACTGAAGATGTTGTCCATGTTTCGGGTGAGTGTCTGCTGGATGTCTCTGCGTCGCTGGGTGGGCAACGTCTGGAAGGTGATCACATCCTCCGCCAGCCTCAGCAGGATCAACATCACCAGCTCTGTCTGTGCCTCCTGTGAAGGGCACAAGTGAGTTTTAGTTTTACTTTACTCACCTTGAGGTTTCAGTTTTAAAGGTGTATAACAAACGGGATTACAGGCCTGCATCTTTTGGTGAAAGTTTGCTTGGAAAGCCCAACAACTTAGTTTTCACTGAGAAAATAATCGAGAAGTATTAGTTGCTGAAAGATATCTAACCGTGGCTGAATTGACAAGATGAAGCCTGGTATTTATTTGCATGTCAGTTATTACAAAATTGTACTCAAACAGGATGAATGTTTTACGATATAAGTGACTCACCCCTTGGCTGGTGAGAGCCTCCATCTCTTTCAGCATGTCTGGCCAGTGTTGAGGCCATTCTCTCTTTATCATTTCTACAGTGATGCGGGACAGGACATCTTTGATATGGCTCTCCTCCTCCAGGATAGAATGAGTACCCTTTTAAGATGCAAAACAAGTACCACATAAGCATCTATGACCGTGACACTGATACACACTTTGAACTTCACTTGCACCATAAGAAACGTACTTTTGACAACAGCTGCATGGCAGACTCCTTCAGCTGGACTTTCTCTTGTTGTTGCATGTTGTTCCATCGGAATCTGCAAGAACCGCAAGCACTCTTTGAAACGCAAAGCTTTCAGTAGTTTATTATTTGTTATACTCGATTTATCATCATGTTACACTCACTTGATGACATGCTCCAAGATTTGCAAACCAAAGTGTCTCACTACAGCTGGTTGGGCTTTGTCGGCTAATTGTAAGCCACACGGGACACAGAAAGAGTTCGTCTCTTTAAACTCTTCACAAAACTGCATTGGAAAATAAATCTTGTTATATGACAAACAACTAGGACTTTTTAAGGTTGTGAAATGATAGTTAAATTAAACTAATATTTCCTTACACACGTGTAAAGGCTACAGCAACAACTACCTCGGCAACATTGAAACAAATACTTGAACAGCAGAAAAGCTCCTCTCCCAACTGGCGATTAAAGCTAGATACAACTAGCAACATAGTGTAATTTATCCTTGTTAAATGCAGCTCTCTTAAAACCCTCCACAGCCCAATCGGTAGTAAATCTGATGCTACCATTTCAATGAATGAATGAAGATGAGGCGACAGTGAGGTGATCATCATGGCTTACCGGCTAGCTCGCAAGGCATCTGGCCATCCTCAATGTGAATTTAGCTAACGTTAACGAACGTGCGCGTAATGTATGAGCGATGCTTACATCATTACAAAAAATACTTTTTATTCATCTTCACGTGCACTTCATTCTACTTTTACAACAGCTCCGAATAAAAGTCAAGCTCGGCTAGCTAGGGGCTAACTAGCAAACCATAACGATGCTACCTTTAGGGCCTCCAGACGGTAAATTTGGCTTGTTTCCGCATCCATCATCACATTCACAGCTTTGATGAGCTGATCACACATAGAAGCCACCTGGTCAGCCATGGCTTCAGGTATCGTCTCACACACTGTTAAGACGAAAGCGAGGAGCTCCCTTATGCAAAACACCTGCACAGCAGCGACTTGCGTGCGCTCAGGGAGGTACCAACGTGCACAAAATGTGCTGCCTGCGTGTTTGAGCCTTTCGCTCGCCGTTGAATGGGAATTGTGGGAGATGTAGTTGAAGCGCCGTTTAAAGTCGTAAATGAATCCTGTCGAGCTGTTACGTGGTGAGACTGTTCGCCATAGCTCCACCCACTTCAACTTCAGCTTTCAACTCTTCATAAACGAACAGAGTGCGACCTCTTACATCGGTCCGATTCAACTTACGTTCATTCCTACGTTTAATGTAGGTTTAGTGTTCGGGTAGGAATATTGTTGTCCCATAGAATAATGACCAGAAGACCTGACATTTTATAGCCTGTCACTGAGTGAACAGCGGATTTTTTGCGTTTACAGAAGACAACTTTTGGCCGGTGGGGGGTGTCTTCCGTTCCACGACGAGGCGGAGCTTGAATTCCAAACTGGAATGAGTTTCCTCCCGAGACGTCACTCTGGGATAGGCTGCGAGCCACCGAGCAACGCTGTCAGTCAGCAGGGTTTCGGGCTGATTACTATCGCCTCCTCGGGTACGTAAAAACGAGAAAATACTTGCGTAGATGTAGGAATTGTCTTATTTGCAGTCTGCTCTCCAAACCTGATCATTTCTGGCGGTGCTTTGCGCTCGCGACGAGCCGTTACAAAGTTCTAAAGCGATGCCCACACGCAGCTACATCGGAAACTTTTGTCGTGAAGGCCTTGTTATTTGTTGCAACAGGTCTACGGGATACACGTAACAACATTTGTAATTTTTTTGGTTGAAGTTATAAAATGACGATGTGCTGTGTTGTTGTTTTTTTTTTATTATTGTAAACAGGACGGGACCCCCAAGCAGGAGAAAGTAGCCCTGCCCGTCGCGGGTTTAGACTCTGGGATTAAAGCGAACGCCAGTCCCGTCGCTTTCGTCGAAACTGCCTGTGGGGCTTCATGCTGTCCGTGGGTTAGCTAAATGCGGTACGAAGCTAAAATGATGCCGGTGAGTTTATGTTTTACTTACACGACTACAAGTTTCAACCCTTGTCCCATGGACCAATATGTGTGTTTTCGACACTATATGAATGCGCCAACCCGACAGTGTTACCCACTGGGACTTCACCTGGACATTTAAATTGACGTGGCAAGTTGATGCGGTGGCCACTTTGGGCCATTACTATGGCAACACAGGCTTGTGTCGCGAAGTTTATGAGCTTTGACAGCTGTGTGTGTGTGTGTGTGTGTGTGGTCGGATCATCTGGTCAGACTGTAAATTACCTAATTTATTTGCTTACTGGCATAATTCCAGGTAAACGCGGTTGTCTTGCGTGTTAACCAGTCAAACTCTCCCAGCTTCACAGACGCCGTGTTATACTTGCGTGGACAGTTCTGGGACAGTTAATATTTACACGTCACGATTAACTTAACTGCTTATTCATTCAGTTCGTTTGTGCGCATATTATAGTATAAATACGTACACCCGGCTCGCCGCACACGACAAGCAGAAGGCACCTGCCAACTACTGCTCGGCGCTGTGCTGTCCTCTGGATTCCTGCCATGTCATCACCATCATCCCCATCATCATCGTCACTGGAGGTTCGCTGCTTTTGCTGCAGTGCAAGCCTCTGTCTCTCAGCACTTCACTCAGATGTGTGCAGAGAGGCCAGCAGACAATGGTTCTGCTTCCACGTGCTCAATGTAGAGAAATAACCTTCCCCTGCAAGTAGAAATAGTGAAGTTTAATCAGGCCAGTTTGCTTCTCCTGGTGAAGGAGCAAAAAAAAAAAATGTAATGGCTGGACTGGTAACTAGTGAGCATGAGCGAAAATTCTTTTCGAAATCTCGAAATGTTCTTTACCTGAGGCTGTCTCAACAAATAAGGATGCAAATAGCAGATTTTATGATGATTAATATGTGGCTAATTCTTTTTTTTCAAAGAGACTATAATTCCATTAAATGTCATAAAAAAGTTTTTAAAAAATGCCCTTCAAAATTCCCCATAGTAAAGTATGACATATTTATTTTGCTGAATCTGTCAGACCAACATAAAAATAGTCACTTCATCGTCATACGCACCAGAGTAAAGTGGCAAATCCTCATATTTTAGAAGCTCAGGCCAGCAATTGTTTGACATTTTTGGCTTCGTTACAGACTTAATCTGTTTTCTCAAAATAGTCGCGGGTTCATTTTCTGTTGCTCGGTTAATCACCTAAGCAACTAATCGTTTCAAAACTAGTGCCATTTCAGCACTAGATGCCAGGATATCTCGTTCGTGGGGAAACAGACAGTCATTCTTGTCGCATTTATATTGTAGCGTTTGGCGAATGGAAAATCAAGTGTAATCCTTTGAGTAAGTATGCTCAGCTCTGCTAATGTTGCCTCTCTCCGCTCAGACCCGAGCTTCCAGTAAAACAGCTTGATCAGTGAATTAATCGTCTTAGCGTTGGAGTCGTATTTGGATGACTCCTGTCTGATGCGTGACCTCAGTCGGCTCCCGACACATAGTCATTTGTTATCACAGGGCATGGTTCCCATGGACACCAATATAAATTATCGCCCTTACATGTTGTCATGCACAATCTCTTTTCTTTATAGGCCACATGAGCAACCCCCTCCCCAGAGAACGTGTGTGTGTGTGTTTGAATGAGATACAGCTTCTGGTATTCGCCTGATAAATACAAAATGGCCTCTGTACATCTGATGGGGAGGTATTGTCTTAGAAATTACACCCCTCGCCCGTGACCCGGCTCGCACAGGACGGGGGCTCGGGGGTCAGCGAGAATGTAGTGTCGTAATTGCTGGCTGGGGGACGGTAAATAGGGGGTCACTGTTTCCTGAACACAATGAGCTGCAGGGGCTCTTCAGCAGCGGGTCGTGGAGAGCTCATTGTGTGCGTGTGCTGTGGCAGCATCCCGATAAGGGATGCTCACCCTTTATCGAGCCGTAGCCCACTATAACTCATTTACCCCTGACTCACTGGTGCCTCTGCTTGCGCAAGTCCTTGTTCCTCAGACACTCATGTGTGCCACATTTAGGCTCGGATCATCTGGTAGTTTATTAGCTCATGTTTAATTTTTATTATGCTTTTTTGTTGAGATGAGTTGCAGCCAGTGTGGCTCGGCCGTGCAGGCTGCATGACAGATCAAACAGGGAAGGAAAATGCGTTTGCATCAGTCAGGGAAAGTTTCGAGCTGAGTTTGGATTTCAAATGTTGCGGACACAAATCCCACACCACTTCCTCATTCCTTTCCCATGATAGGAGTTGCTCGCTGTGTAGATTTTCAAGGAGATAAACCCTCGTGCCCGCATTACTTAGTTCTGTGTTCACTGACCACACACATCCTTACAAAGTCTCAGCCGCGGCAAATCTCTCAGTCGCTGGACCTCGTGGCGGTGTTATGCTGGTGGGAAAATGAGGTGATGCTCCGGGAAGGCTGATGTTGCTTTATGTGTAAACAGAAACCTGAGTAGGCCTCCTCTCCGCCGCCACAGCCTCCGTGTTTACTCTGTGGGTGAGTATGTAGCAGTTACGTAAGCAGACAGTCACATCAGTGATCGCCAAGGACGTCCGATGGCAGTTGTTTGTCTGAGGAAGAGTTATCAGGGTGACAGTATTAGCTTGAAAGAGCGGCGTAGAAAACATCGTGGGATTGTAATGACACATTGTTTCCACGCATGCAAGTTGTTTATCGATGCAGCGTCATCATACGACTGAGTACTGGTAACATTTTGTACGCAAGCCTGATTTACTCATCACAGGGCAGAGCAAGAAATATTGGTCGAGGTAAATAAACAAAAGACCTCATGAGTGGTTGAAAGCTTAGTCTGTTGTCAATACCGCAGACAACCTGAATCACTTTCTTGAGCGTCTCTGTCTGGACCGAGCAGTGCACTAATGCCACAATACCAGCACAACGTTAGGCCGGTGTCTGAGAGAGGACCTGAGCAGTTATCGACTTACCTGCCTCGGAAAAAACTGAGCGGCTCATTTGTGAATGACAGCTCTAAGACAAGTCCCGAAAGACCCCGTTTTGCATAGCGAGGACATGAGGACAG
The DNA here is from genome assembly GCA_016785225.1 of Psettodes erumei. Classification (NCBI taxonomy): domain Eukaryota; kingdom Metazoa; phylum Chordata; class Actinopteri; order Pleuronectiformes; family Psettodidae; genus Psettodes; species Psettodes erumei. Next base: position 143,210 of record JAFBJZ010000001.1, on the reverse strand, counting down.
CGTTGCACCAAAAGGTCAAAGACTAACCACGCTGGACTGAAAGGACGGCTGTCGTAGAGAGGGGAGCGGCACGATATCGTGTATCATGGCACGGAGCGGTTGTGAACGTGAAACTCACCTTGGTGGCCCCTAAAATACAGACTCCACGATGAAGGAACTTTAATTGGAATTTGTTGTCTGGTCGTCGCTTTATTTTATCCTTTTTGATGACATTCTGATTTATTTTTTTATTATGCCTATAAGAATATATTGGCAACGACGGATGCAACAAAAGATGTGACACGGAGCAGGGCGAACACTTTTCTAGTCATTCACTCTCCTGCTTCACCACAGAATATTTAGCATTTGACAGATTAAACACCACAAAGACATGGTTCAATTTGTACATTTAGGATCACTACCTCCCGGCTGTCAATTTCCCTTTTGGAAGAAATGTTGATCAAATATAGCTTTGCATACAGTGAACTGCTGCACAAGAGGCCAGCTGTTTTCGCGATTCTGCGAACGCTACGGTTTCCACTCACTTATTTTTTAAAAAATTTAAATCTTTGTTTATTATCTCTGGGTTGCTGCGGCCTCGTTGTTTCTCTAAACGATTTCACCCTGCCGTTGGGAAGAAACGATACGTCCTCTCCCTTCTGTTTAATTGTGACTCCCATTTCCCTTATCTCTCAGATAAGCACGAAGTAGGAACTGTCTCATCACGTAGACCCCGGATCGGAGGGGTACCGCGAGAGCGCCGATCACGAAGCGATGGGCGACGTGCTGCAATGCAGACGGAGGGAAGAGGCTGTCCTGATCTGAGAGTCGCAGCTTGCTGCAACTTCAGGGTGTTGTAAAAGCTGAACGTCGCAGCATATTGAATTGAGGCTGCTGTGCGTTCTGATTCCCTATGCGCTCCGCTGTTTGCTGCCTCCTGACCTTTTCTCCCTCACCCCCTAATGCAGCACGGGGAAAGTGAGCGTAGGGAAGGAGAGAGAGAGAGGGGCTAAGAGACTATGAGGAATAATGCATACAGTCATCGGGGAGTTTTCTGCTGCCTCGCCTTTTTGAAGGACTGCTCGGACTGGAACTGTGTCAACTCTTGAGGCTGTGGCAGGGAAGGTGCTGCTGCAGTGTCTTACAAACTCGCCGTAATCAGATTCAGAGGTGACTCCTCAACGGGACCTAGTTAATTCACTCGCTTGCCACAGCAATATCTGTGATGGAAGGTGTGCGTGGACAGGAGGCCCGGCAGTCGTGAGGTGAGACCCCCGCCCCCCCCCCAGGCACGGTCAAAGACATCGCCCCCATTATCCTCCCCCGTCTGTCTCTCTGACGCTCACCTAATGTGGTCCAACTGTATCTTCCGAGGCCGGTACCACGTTACTGTGAACACATGCTGAAATGATTTCCTATTTTTATGTTTTATTTCACTGTAACTTTCACCAGGTCTTACCTGTGACTTAGGAACAAAACAGCATGACTGATGCTGTTAGTCTTTTTATAATATGGCGTACAGGTTCTCTGCTTTAAACTAAACTCAACTACAGGGTCAACGGCAGTCAAAAGATCACATATTTATATGATGAAAATTAAGTCGATTAACGTAATTCATCTTCTAATGACTTTGGTGGAAATCTTGTTGCAGTTCCATTTTGAAAATGAACATACAGAGGGAAAAAATAAGCCACAAAATTAGACACATTAGTACGTTTTAGCTTTTGTGTTTTATTACATTGATGTTAATTCCCCGTGACAGGTTTGGCTATCATTTGCTAGTTACCCTGATATTGCCGAGTAATTCCATTACAGCACCATCCCTTGTGATTTGTCTATTCCTGGGAATGGGAAACTGCAGTGGCAAACAGTTTTTGATCACTCTTAACTCGATATGCGACCAATTGCATTTGGACTACGGTCTTGAGAGACTAATGCAGCGGAATTGTCTCTCGCAAGGAGAGATTGGATTTTGAAGGTGGGACGCGGGCAACGATCTGCTTTCAGACTGATAAATAACATCATCAAAAGGATTTTCTATTCTGACTCGTTTCTCCTTCGGCCTGAACGCATTTGCATCGAGACGACCGCTTCCTGCCCCGTTTACATCCAGCGCAGCCTCTGTCGCTGCGGTGCACACATACTCTATCAGTGCGATCGGTGGGAGTGCCACGCACGCAGCATTCCTTCCTGTAATTGGCTGCCGGTATGGTGTTGATCTTTAAACTTAAAGTCATCTCGGCCTCCTCTGTCTAAACAACTAGGGAAGCTTGAAAAGCCTGTTCCCCCGCTTCAGGCCCCCCCCCTCAGAAGAGGAGAAGAGATCCAAGTTACACAGTAAAGTGCCAAATTAGCACCTTATAGGCAGGGGGGCTTCGAAGCTGATATCTTCAGTATACACAGTATCTCAGAGAATAGCCCCGCACCGCCACACGGGCACTGCAGTTTTCTTATCTCCATACAGGACAGAGTCCGTGATAACTAAAAAGAACTCATAGCGTGCCGGTCTCCACCAAGGCAGGACATTTACCCAAAAGCAGAAGAGTATCAGCCCATGCAATACGCACCCTAACCATTCAGCCATCAGGTCATCTCACTTATTTCAAATCATTCTGCATTTATATAAAATATGACTCATGTATTCAAATTTGTGAAGTAGACCGAGAGCCACATCAAAAAATGAAAATCCCTCCATTGCTTTTTTTTTTTTGCAGAATCGAGTTAACTAAGTTACAAACACACACACAAATATAACCTCCTCGACAGAGGTGAGGATGCTGGTTTCCCTGCACTAACCCAGAACAGCTGGTACAGTATATCCCTTTGTTGTTGTTTTTCCCAGTCTGTTTCAGCAGGGCAGGTCCAATGAGGGCCGCCAGCTGCAGTCACTATCCTCCCCTTAGATGTCTTCTTATTACAGTGTCTTTTGTCTGCGGGTCAGACGCTTTCATCTCTGAGAAACACACACACACACACACACACACGTAGACACCCTTGTCTGTGGTATTGTGGTCAAAACAGAGGGTCTTAAGCGTGGACCATTGGCCCCCCAAGACTGTGTCAGTCTTCCCAAGTCATCACAGTGCCTGATTTTATGGATTTCACCACATTAAACCACCACTGAACAGTGAAATCTGCTCAGGAGAATCAACACCTTTATACTGTAGCATACTTTATACAGCCCCAGTTACCCTGAAGCGTTCTTCATCTGAAGGCAGAGAAGCTGTGGCCGAGCTGCAGGCTATTGAGTTTAAGCTTACAGTTGTAATATTGAGCCAGTATTCTGTTGAAAGGCTATATTTTTATATAGCGGATTAACTTAATCCCTGAGATATAGCCCTAACGACCTAGCCTTATAGCTGCTCTGCTTTGAGAATATCTACAGTGCAGGCTGCAGTGTTCACAGCCGCATTTTTTTTTTTGCACCACCTATAATTGTCAGTTTGCAGTTCTGAGCTGTCATTCCGGTCCCAAACCCTGGGAGACAGCACTGAATCAGAAATTTATCGCTATAATAGAGTGGCAGAGGCAGCCCATCCCCTCCTCCACCCCCAGGGTGATCTCTTTGCCCCGTCTCGGGCAGGACGGGGAAGTGCATCTCAGCAGCTGCCTCTGCCGTCCGCTCTGATAGACGGAAGGTAGCCCATTTCTATCAAACCTTGTCACACGCGATCCAAATTGGTACCGCTCAGCCTCTTGGTTGTGCGAGGCTGGCCAGGGTGCCGCTGTCCGCCTGCTTTGACGCAGGCCTATCGGATTGTGATTGAGCTGTTTAATTGTCCCCGCTGTTGTATCTATGAATGTTGAATGAGCTCAAATTGACCTGGGCACATGATTTTTCAGACACCATCATCGTTCGCTTCTTTCGTTCAACAAATACAAGTGCAGTTTTTTTCCATTTTTCCATCTTTTCATTTTCCCGAAGCAATATTATTATTATCCAAAGGTGTGCGACAGTTGGCCTGATTAACTTTGACTATGTATGTATGCAGTATCCTGGCTCATAAGCTGCGGCCGGTGCCAACTCATGTAGACTCGGGGCAGGACTGGGTCGCGGACGGTCTGCCTGCATCGTTAACTTTAGTGCTGGGGAGGATTTGCTCTCGCCTTAGGCATTGCCGTGGCCCCTTTCCCACCCCTCCCACCAGTGTTTGTCTCTTACTCTCGCTCTCTTACGGACCTGCCCCCACCACCCACCCACACGCACACACCCCCCCGGACGCTCTGTTGTCTCTCTTTCACTCTCTAAATATTAACAGGGTCATTTGAATGTCCTACATTGCCGGGAAGCCGCGATGATGTCAGCCGCTCCTCGCTGATCTCTGAATGGCTTTTTTGGAATCCTTCGCCGAATGCAGACCACGTGAAATTGATGCCAGTTGGGGGTTTTCTTTTAATTACGCCATCATTTATCACGTTAACTGATTCCACTTTTGTTATTGGTTTCCAGCTCTGAACTACACGCTCCAAATGGTTATTTAAAAAAAAAAACTATCCTGATTAGCGAACAGGAAAGGACGAGTCCTAATTTTAGCTTTGTTCTGCGGGGGGGAATCAAGCATGGCCGGTGAGGAGCACGGGTCTGTTTACAGCTTTCTGTACTCTAGATTACTGACAAGGATGACTCACGGCTGATTCGCTCCATTGATGGGGATCCTTTATTTACATCCCTATGGAACAAACCAGTTGTGTCAGGTCCTCTGAGTCAGACCACCGTGAAAAAAAACAAAACAAAAAAAAAACAACCGACAACCCTCCTCGAGTTGTGCATGTTGCTACGGAGACATGTCACCTGCCCGCTCGCGCAGTACGACTCGTTTGAGAATGGAGAAAAAGCCACTTATCTTAAGTCTGTTGCACTTTGGCTCGGCCCCTCGGTTCAAAAGCAACCCAAATACTTTTTGTTCCCTGCAGCTGCTCTGCATGCTCGACCACCACCCCTCCCAAAGCCCTTTGTGCATGTGACCCTTCTGACCTGATGTTCCCGCCACGGCCCCCTTAGGCATGGTCGAGGACAGAAAGACCTGACAGTGTAACCTGGATGTTTAGGATGCCGACAACAACCATGCGGACAATTCTGCACTTCCCAGGTTATTCTAGGTCTCGCTTATCTATTCTCACGCTGCTGAAGTCGTGCTATGCCCCGGGGCGCCTGGGTTATAATACAGATTTTATTATGGCGTAATAAAAACTGCCACTCCTAACCTGTGATCAGATTACGGGTCGGAGCATTTTTTAACTATTAAAGCTTCTCAAGCATCTGTTTATGTCTACAAAGCAACACTTAGACGTTCACTCTGTGTTTGCAGAATATGACATTTCACTGCCCGATGTGCATTTTTTAAAATTGACTGTCAAGGCTTTAACTTGACGGAGCCGACTCTATTGTATTGAAAGCGTTCCAAGTATTGATCTGAGCTTTTCTATAAAATGTTTGTAGGCGGCACAGAAGCTGTCGTAGTTTCGGCAGGCGGTATGGCAGGAATGCCAGCATTTGGGAGCTTTGCTGTTAAGACAGCTCAATTTTCTGCTCAGTTTCAGTGTGTTTTTTTTTGTTTTGTTTTTTTTCTGGTGTAGCCGGAGGCTTTCACATTCCACTCCTGACAGCCTCATTGAGATAGTCCATTGCTTCCGAGATAGTCCCGCACCAGTCTCTGCCATCTGTCAGTCACACACCAACTTACGAATCCAGCTACTCCCGAGTCCTCGGCGGTCCGCTCCTTCACATCGTTTAGCAGGGCTGTTCAGTGTGTGTGTGTGTGTGTGTGTCTGTGTATTTGTGTTGGGATGGAGAGATCTCTCACAGCGGTGACAGCACCAGTTAGCAGTTAGATGGCATGGGGTAAAATTCTGGGAGCTGGCCTCCGAGTTCTCTGTTGACATGGAGGAATGAGGGTTGGGAAATGGATACTGCTATCAGTGAAGCACACGTGTCACTCTCTCTCTCTCTCTCTCATTACACACACACACACACACACACACACACAGTCAACCACAGCAAAATAAGACATCCATCGCAGAGAATATGTTGTATGAATTATGTGTTCACTCGCCTTCTACCGAGGCCTCCGGGATTCTCCATCTTGCATCGCTGTTTGTCTTCTCTGCCTAATCTGCCCGACTCTCTCTCTCTCTCTCTCTCTCTCTCTCTCTCTCTCTCTCTCTCTCTCTATCTCCCTCTCCCTATCCCTCCTGTTGTCCCCCAGATGTTCCTGACAGTATACCTCAGTAACAATGACCAGCATTTTACTGAGGTTCCCGTTACCCCGGAGACGCTGTGCCGGGATGTGGTGGAGTTGTGCAAGGAGCCGGGGGAGACGGACTGCCACCTGTCTGAGATGTGGCGTGGATCCGGTGAGTGTCGGTGCCAGATTGCGCCGCGCTGCGTTCATCCGACTACAAACCGAACCGCAGAACGGGAGGTTTTCAGTCACATACTGCTTTGTTTGTGGAACAGGGCTGTATCCCCAGGGACAGGAGGCAGTGCGCTGACACTTGTTTGTTTCTTCATTTAATGAGAGGCAAATTGCTTTTTCTCAAGAAGGCCATATATGGAGATGAGCTGTATGGTCAACTGCTTGGCGATTTCTTTTTTCCAAGGGTTTATCTCTTGAGATCTGCAATGCAAATGAAGCAGAGCCCATAATCCCCGTGACAAACACGAGCAGCCAGACATCTCCCACGTCGCTCAGGTTGGAAGGGCAGGGTGAGATTTCATGCCTGCCCCATTTTACCCATCTCCAAGAGTCAGAAAGTATTTCAGAATCACAACTCAAGGAGCCGGGCTTTGACGCCGTTCCCATGGTGATGCTGCCGTAAGAGCGATCTAAGTGCCAATTATTGTGTTTGAGTACTTCCTCAAGTATTCTGAAAAGAGAGCGCCAACCACTGCAAAGATTGTCTCATTTTACAGCCACTTTTACAGCTGCTTTCGTTGAAAACACAGCTGTGGCACTGCACCAAATCAAGATGTAAAGCTATTAATAATCTGCATGTCATAATACTTACTGATTTGATTTGCTTACAGTACGACGGTTCCATTGACCACTACTTGGGAGAAATTTGTTGGTCCGTTTATGTAATGAAATGGTCGGAAGCGGGTTGAAGAAAGTGTCTAAGGAATGGCTGATGAGCCCTTTGGCTCAGCACCAGCCAGAATAATTGAAAGCACATCAGTTGTTTTCCCTGAGGTCATAGCTCACATAGACCAGTGAGATGTAGATGAGGTTGATGAAATGAATCCCTGTAGGCACGTAGGCCATCAGTGTCACGCGCACGCTTGACCTACATACGGTAGGTATTGTCACACATGTTAAACTTTCCCAGATTAACATAATTTGAATGTTTCGCTGTTGGCTATTTTGGATGTGTTCTCATATCACGCCCAGAGGTCTGATGTTTTATTATTGTGTTTTCCATATGCAGAGCGAGCTGTAGGTGAAGGTGAGAGGATGCTGGATGTGCTCCAGCGATGGGGACAGCACAGGGCGGAAGTACGCTTCTTTCTGCGCCACAACCGAGCCCCTGGCAGGGAATCGGGTAAGTGTCCGTCTCCAGCAAACGCTTACGCCAGATTTGGGAGCGGAAGTCTTTGGCCACGCGGTTTAAGAGGGCTGTCCATGGAGAAAAGGCATTTGACACCAATGTAGTAAACTCCAGAGATGCCTGCAGCCTCTGAACATACACCCATCTCTTCTGGGGTTAAGCAATCACGAAAAGAAGTTTCCACTAACGGCCAGTTTGTACCCAAGAATGACCTGGACTACTTCTCCTCAATACACTACAGAGGTTTGGAAGTGGTACTCTTTAGACCGCCTTTATCCTGGAAAAGGTTTTACTGCACACTGGCAGTGCCTCAAATCCTTGAACAAGCCTTATTTAGCCATGATGTTGAAGGCCAAGCTGAACGCAGGGCGTCCCGCTCGCGTCGTCATAAGCCTGTTACTTTTCAGTTTTCTTAGGAACACAGAAAACTCTAGTATTTTGGTCTTGCGCTATCCTCTCAGCCCCCAGTTGCGTAACTAAACCCTTTTACCCCTCACAGCTTGAGTCTGGCCCAGGGATTAGATGGCTTTTTTCCCCCTTCCTGTTATCTCAGCCTGCTCTTTTTTTCCCACACTGTTAGCCCAGCTCTGCTCAGTCTCTGCAACATGGATACTTTCTTCTCTTATCATTTTTTTTTTTGAGGACGGCTACAGTTGGTGCCCGGTTTCTTCGTCGTGCGTGTTATTTATGGAAATACCATTGCATTCAGAGTCAGTTAGTCATTGGCACTTGCCCGATGCTGTGCAGACATGTCCTTTCTCACCGTGTCCGAGGAGAGAATTTATCCTCTGCTGAACTGAGCAAGCTCATCTCCCACTTATTGTCACTTATTAAACCCCAGCATGGTCTTATGTTCACATTAACGTTTCACCAGTGAACGTGTTTAACATGAATACCGTATGTCAAGGGTCATCTAAAACTATTATGCAAGCTAAAGTGCTCTGGTCATAGGCCAAGGCTTTAAGGATGGGATCTAGTTTGCCAGACGCTGCGTTCATACACAGACAGCCGCATACAGCACATGCACAGTTACAGGACCCACCCACAGACGGTTATGTATTAGGTTAAATCCCGAGATTATGGCAAGTCACAAAGAGCACTGATCCCAGTTGTTCCCCAGAGGAGCTTAGATCTACACCCTCCTCTGCGGTCCAGAGAAAGCCCTACACCGAAGTGTGTAGGCTACGTGGGTTTGTCAGAGATGGTGACAGACAAAAAGGCAAGAGGAAGTTCCAGTCATTTTTCACGTGTCTGCAAAGGTCAATAGTTTGTTTGGCCTTAACTGAGGCGGTCACTTTTGTCGAAGCTCTGCGGTATACTGTGACGTCTCACTGAGTCTCCTGTTGTCTTGGTTACTCAGGAGGCTCGAGAGGCTCCGAGCCGAAGAGGAATGGAGTGAAGGGCCCCCCAGACAGAAGGATGGAGAATGGGGTAACTTCCTACATCTTCATTGGCATTGGTTTAGAATTACAGTGATAGCTTCCATTGCTCACTGCAGGTAGAATACGTTTTGATACACTGTCACCAAATCGTTGTCATTTGTACTTATTTACCACTCTGTGGGTCATATTTTTTAGTACAAACATGAATTATCTGACCTGATAAGTTGTTTCTTTATAATTCATTAAATAAAAGCCAATGTGATGAAAAGCACCCTGTAGTGTATACTGCAAATGCTAATTAGAAATTAGTCAATGCATCATAACAAAGACATGATTGTTAACATAATTAAAAAGTTGGAAATGTCACCTTTTAGTCACTCCTGAAATCAAAAAAGGGTACCATTAGTTCCCTTTTGATGGTTTTGCAGCTGCTGCTGATTTTCTGACTTCAAAGCTACATATATAGCCTTGGTCTAGACCTGGAATTAATGTCAATAGACTCCCTTCAGCATGCGTAACAAAACAAGGATGAACAAGCATTCATGTCCTCTATTCACCCTTATTCCAGGTGGTGACACCCCGGATGGACATGACGCTGGCCGAGCTCCAAGAGATGGCGGCCAGACAGCAGCAGCAGATAGAAGCTCAACAACAGCTCCTCGCTTCCAAGGTGCATCAAGACGAAGTGCAAGATGAAAGCGGAGACAGGGACTGGGAGAGAGCTGGGTGGATACAGGGGGTGAAGGGATTAAGTGGCGGAGATGAAAGCAAAAGCCGGGGCGAGCAGAGACGAGATGGTGCAGCAAGATGAAAGGGAGGGTTATTGGGAGAAAGTGGGGAGATGGTGCTCGAGCAAGTGTAGTGTACTTATGGAAATGAAGATACTAAGAGGGGATTTTGTGGTTGTGACAGACAGATGAGATGAGTTGTGGATGGCTGCAGGTGAATTGTTTATAATTTGAGAAGCCTGAGACCGCTGCCTGCTTTGAATTCTCACTGCGCCAGACTCATCTTGCATTTGAGGATTTCTTTTCTCTTGCTCGGGTATCGTTTCTCACATCACTCAGGACTTAGTGGTGACAGCAGGAAAGACATTTGTCCGAAAACAGGTGTTATACGATTTAATTCTCAACTGACCGTTTTTCCTCCTATGCATTTTTTTTGGTCCTTGCTAAGACACCTTAGAATATTTCCATTCTGCTGCTCCATGCAAAGTGCCGTAGTAAGATATCTCACAAAACTTGTCTTTTTCACTTTCCCCTCCTTAAATACACCCTTCAGGGTGCGACCTGGGTCCTTGACCCACTTAAGCATTCAGATTCAAGCACTGTGTATGCCTGAGGATAATATAGCAAGCCAGGCAATGTAAACTCAAGCAGGCATGTTCACTTGCATGTGCTGTAAGTCAAGCAAGCAAAGCATTACCATGGGCACACGTGACCTCAGCGGTGCCTGATGGAGACTGCGTTGCGTCTTGGAACCTGTTCTGACCTCCATTCTTGTGTCCGCAGGAGCAGCGGCTGCGCTACTTGAAGCAGCAGGAACAGCGGCAGCAGCAGCAGGCCTCGGAGCAGGAGAAGCTGCAGCGCCTCCGGGAAAACATCGAAAACCAAGAGACGCGACTAAAGAAGGTCCGGGCCCTCAAGGGCCAGGTGGAGCAGAAACGCCTCAGCAACGGCAAACTGGGTGAGCTTGTGAATGCATGAACGGATGCCTGCTCAGGAGATGGTATGACCGGGAGCTGTAAGATTTTATTTTAGCAGGTTAAGACACATTGTCTTTCTGTGACGTCTTCATGATATTCTGTGTCTCTCCATGCATCTTTTACTCTCACCTTCTTGCCTCCGTCATCTTCACGCGCCTTCTCCCTGTCTGATGTGTCTTCTCTCCACCTCCCCCCTCCCCATCATCCCTCTCCAGTGGAAGAGATAGAGCAGATGAACAACCTGTTCCAGCAGAAGCAAAGAGAGCTAGTGATGGCTGCGTCCAAGGTTGAGGAGCTCAGCCGACAGCTGGAGTTGCTCAAAAATGGCAAAATGGACAACTTCCACGACAACCAGAGCTCCGTGGCTGAACTGGACCGCCTCTACAAGGAGCTACAGGTGTGCACAAATAAATATTACTAAATTAGAACCAGCAGCAGAACAAAATGCAACTCCAAAGACAATATTTGTTTGAAAAAAGAAATGCATGTTGAAGTCTCTGTCCTCTTTTTCCATACGTCTCGTTCCTTCTCGGTGATCAGCTGAGGAACAAGCTTAACCAGGATCAAAACTCCAAGCTGCAGCAGCAGAGAGAGAGCCTGAACAAGCGCAACCTGGAGGTGGCTGCCATGGACAAACGGATCAGTGAGCTCCGAGATCGGCTGTGGAAGAAGAAGGCAGCGTTGCAGCAAAAGGAGAACTTGCCCGTAAGTTTTATCGAACAGCAACGTCAGAGGAATATTCACATGATGCAGGACACCCTCACATATCATCATTTATGTTTTGCGAAAAGGTAATTTGTTAGTGGGACTTTCTCACACCTTGTCAGGACAGTGATATTCTGCTAATCTGCCAATAAGTGATGGAAAGGGTTTTGATCAGAGCACCCCCTAGCGGCCTTATAACAAGAAAGCTGTTCATATCTTTCTTTACCTCCAAAAGCCTCAGGTGCCCCGGCAATCAGAGCTCACCCATGCCAACGTAAGGCTCCTCAGACTTGTTATCCCCTCCTCATTTGAAGGAATCAACTCCTGCCTGTCTTTTTCCATTCTCTGACCTCTCTGTCTTTGTTAGCTGGTGGGGACTGATCATCGTTTTGATCATATCACGGAGTTGCATCTGATTTCCACATGCCCACATCTTCGCTAGGCGTTGTTTTCAGTCCCGTTTGGCACAAGCATCTCCTGAAGATAAGAGCGGAGTAATGAGTGCGGGCTGACAATGCAGACAGGCAGGAATGTCAGGGGACATGCTATCTTTACTGGCTGCACTGAAACAAGAACATGAAAATAACAAGTTTACCAAAGGCAAACGATAAAGTTTTGGCTTTATTTTATATACATATTTTATGATATAAATACTAATCTAGTTTCTGTGCTAGCTCCAGTGGATGTTAAGGTTTTGGCTCTGAGCTCTCTGCTTGGTGTCTCCCTGCTCCTCTGCTCCGCTTTCCAGGGGTTGTTTTGAACACAGGTTGCCATGGGACTGCAAATAAGAGTCAACAGACTTGTCTCTGAAGCAGACTGTGGGGAAGAAAATATTAACATGTTCACTGCTTGAGGATGAATGCTTGTGTAAGGAGGGCAAGGGTGTTGAGGGTGGCCAAAAAAAGGAAAACATAATCATCCCGATGGATGCATCCACTGGATGATGGATGATTTTATGTTTTCTGAAATTACACGAGTCATTTTGCATCTGTCCTCTATGCAGTTCTCTTAATTGTTTTCCCGATCAGGTCAGTTTCCTCTCAGACATAATTAGGGTGTCTCACTGGCCTTCAGCATTAACTTTCTTTCTTTCAGCCAAATTAACATTCAACCAGTTAACCACAAAAATGTTTTTTTCCATTGCTCCTTCAAAACTTACAAAGTGCAAAGCTGTGTGTGTTCAGAAATGTTTTTCTTCTGTATTGTGGATATGAAAAAAAATCATATGTAGCATGCAGGGTGCACTGAGCAATAAGCAATGGAGTGCACAAGATCTTCAGTGTCCTTTAAGTTAGAACATAAATAATATATGTTTTAATGGAGATTTAACACATCATTGTGAATCTCTGCTCGTAGGCTTTTAAGATAAATGAACAACATGCACCCTAATTCAAAAGGACGTGCAACTTCTCTTTTTAAGTCCTCGCTCTATGTGTAATAAAGTAGGCGCAGGACAGAGAAAGTTGTGTTGTGCGAGTGCGTTTGCAAGTGTACACACGTGTGTTTTCGGGACGAAGGCCTGAATAGGCCCTAGCGAGGAGGTGAGTTACCCACACCCTCCCCGGAATCATAATGAGCAGGCACAAAGATGCACTCCATCCAAGCCGCTCTCTCCTCCAACCAAACAGCAAACGTCTGGCTGACATCACCCAGCAAGCATGTACAGACCATGCCGACTGAAGAGAGACAGTCAGCATTGAGTCATCCCGCGACGTCTTAGTCACATAGTTCAGGAAACACCGATAAAAGGATAATACTATTTGGAGAAAAAAGGGATTCGTTTAGTATTTTTGAACTGCTGTTGCATGTTTGTGCTTTTGTTTTCTCAAGAATGGCTATCCTGGTAAAGAGAGGGCTTCAAAAGACACTCATCTTCAGGTAATTAAACTAGTATTGGAGCTCGACATATGTGTCTCTTTTCTCTCTAATCTGATTTCTTGAGTATGATTCCAGATTCCATCAGTTCTGTTTTTTTTTTTTTTAATCGCTTTGCTTCAGACCCTTGATGGGCAATGTGAGCCATGTTCATCTTATTTTGAAGAGACAGCTTGTTTGCAGTGTCAAAAGCTGTAAGACAAGCCTTTGTCCAGAAGTTGAGCTTTATTTTGAAAGAAAGTGACGTACTTATCCCCTGTTTGAAGTGGAAGCCTGTTAAGACCTGTTAGCTGGGGTTGGGAGAGCATCAAGATGTTCCATTTCTTTGATAAGATGTTGAATCTTGCATCAACATAAATATTTGATACTTAAAATTCAGCAGCAGGATTTCGCTCTTAACTCTATAAGTGCAATCCATATTTTTTCTTATAGCTATTCCATTGTAAATAAACAGAATGATTGCTAAGAAGCCTATATACCAGTGGGAGAACTAGTTCATTACGATATTTCGGTCCAGTAAAATATCACAGTTACTGCTGGGTCAATTTGATTGCATTTGTAGATATTTGTGGTCGTCAGAGAATGAATCCTGCTCACTTTTATCCCCTGGTCTGTCATCAAGCCCCACCAGCAGGTCTAAATATCCAGTTGTCCCTCGAAAATATTCGTTTAGGGTCTCATTGTGCGCAATCACCATTTGATCTGAGGAGCATCCTGGTCTCCTCCATCCTGTCACCCTCAGCAAAAGTTTAGATTTTTACCTCTCTAGTGACAAGGATCTAAGAGCGTTTAAGTTCTCTCAGCATTTTTCATCCATCATTCAATTTTTGTCATGGTCATTGCCAAAACATCAAATTATGTCATCTGTACGATCATGTGTCTCAAATGTGTTCTCCTACTGTCTACTGTTATACCAGATGTTTGGATTTACCCTGACTGGCCTTTGCCACGCTAACAGCCTCCTCCTTTTATTTTCTCTCCCACCCTTTCACTGTGCAGCAGCCCTCTGATGGCCAGGCCGGACTGCAGTCAGGTCCGTCTCGCGTGGCGGCGGTCGGCCCGTACATTCAGTCGTCCACCATGCCGCGGGGCGCAGTGAGACATGACCTGCTCGTAAAACCAGCCTACCCTGACGGCACCGCCACCCTGCCGGCCCACGACCCGCAGAGCAAGGCCGGCGCAGGTGAGCAACCGGAAAAAACCTTTCACCTCCTGGATCAAGCCTTTTCGTTTCCGACCATGACTCACTTCTCTGCTGGGGCTGCCCTGGCAGCGGGCCTTAACTTCCACCCTTCTGTCGTTTTTACGTACAATTTAGTCAGCTAAATTTGGCCGTTGCTGAGTTTGCAACAGCTCTCTCAGCAGCATAGTTAACGAATAAAGCTTACATTTCAGATCACAAATATTTAAGGAAACCAGTAGGAAAGAGTCCTAATCTCCTGTCCCTTGTGTTTTTTTGGGGTTTTTAACTGAAATGTGACAAAACTGTCCTGCTTCCAGCAGGACCAGAGGAATCTGGGCCACCTCCTGGTTGCGATGTCACTCTGAGCTCAGAAGGTAGCTAGTTACCTCCTGGATGGTGTGTTGTGACCTTGTGTTGTTGTATCTGAACCACTACTACTCTCCAGAGATTTTTCCGAACGTTTGACATGTTTGCAGTGAGTGAATAAGTTTTCAAATGTTCTTGCTTGCGCTACATCAGTCTCAGGCGTGTGTAAAGGGTTATTTATAATTATTAGTAACTTTTTTTGGATAACCTAATAAAGACCAAACAGTGATACAGAGTAAGCTCCCTGCGGGCTGCTGTAGCATGTGTGCAGTGTAATGGAGGGAAAGGAAGTCCGGCCAAACCAGCGATGGACCAGAGCAACGTATCCCGTCCCAGGAGGTTTTATATGCCGCCCTGTACGCAGTAGTTCTTTCTCTCCAACTCGCTCTCTCATCCCCAAATCAGTCCCCCAGTGGATAGTGGCTGGTGGTTGCGCTTCACGTCATTAAAAATGAATGATCCCACACCAAAATGAGTCATTACAAAAACAATAGCAGAAGGCTCGTTTCCTCCCTCACCCCCTCGTCAGCCCATGTTTTCATTCTTAAAGCGGTCCTGCGCGCAGTAAAGGAAAGTAACGGGGTTTTTTCCCAGTCTGTCATGATGTTGCACACAATTATTTCACGCATGCTGAGTTGATGTGCAGCGTGGAGAGAGAGAGCGAGCGAGAGAGAGGGAGAGGGATGGGCGGAGACACTGAGGATTCTGCTCTTAGTGCACACCCATTCCCAGTTACTCCATAGCAGGTACGTTGTGCGTAGTATCAGGCAGGCTCCTGAGGGCTGTGCTGGTCTGTGCGTGGCCCCTCAGGGGGCCCCCCGGTTGGGTCCAGCCAACAGCATGTCCGGAGCAAACGGAGACATGGAGCTCTAAGGCTACTTTGTTTTTCTCATCTTTCAAATGCCTCTTCCTCAGAAGCCATGTTCTTGCTTAAGCCTCTAAAAGAGCTGCGGGCTAAGAGAAAAGGTACACACTTTGTGTTTTCTGCGTGTGCTTGTGTGCTTCTCTGCGACTTTGCTTCAGTGTGTTTTTGCTTTTCAAGAGAGTTGTCCACACTGGAAAAATGAGGAGCAGATGAGATATCTTCTTCATTTCTCTGCTGGATCTTTGGTCCTCTTTGCCTTCTTTTGCCGCCGTTTGCGAACACGTTGACTGAGCTTTCCCTTCAGTTCTTGCTCTGCTGCTCTAAATGGGTCAGTTGGAACAAACGCATAACCTTCAGCTGAACTGACATTCTGTGTGGATTCTGACCAACTCAGTCAGGTCATGTTTGCAAGAAAAAGCGCGCGTTTTTATTGGTGTATTTGCACAACACCTCTTGAGACTTCATTACAGTCGGCAAGCGCTGCGATGGAAATCACCATGTTTTTACCATCTTTGATGCCATGCTAATCTTGCAAGTTGCAAGAGCCTGGTGCTTTTGTGGCTCATTGGGCTGTGGATGTCTGTGGACCTGCATGGCCACTGGCTGGGTCTTAGTCGATCAACCAAAAAAAGAAGAAAAAAACAAAACAAACGAGTATTAGAGGGAGGAAAAAATACTACGAAACCCACAGTTCTTTTTCAAAAATCCATGATTTGCTTTGTGTTGCGCTGTAAAGCAACACAGTGTGAACGTTGTGTCTTTCTGGACTGAAAATGAAGCTAATTTCCATTATGTGTACTGGATGCTTTATTTCTTTAATTATGCATCAAATCCTACAGTACACGCGACCATTTAAACACTCTGCCTCTCCTTTTTCCCCTCTTCTTCCCTCCTTCCTCTCCTGTGGGTTCCCCAGGCCTTCAGCCATCCAAGCTGGCAGACTGGGGCTCCTCAGGTCCAGAAGCCAACGGTCATGGACCTGCTTCGACACTGCCACGAATGACATCTCACTCCAGCTCTAACACAGAACAAGGTAAGAGAATCACACACATGGATCATGTCACCAGACTTTGCACTGAAATCCCCTCCTGTAGCTGTGAAAACTGACTGCTGATAAGGCAGAACAAAAGCTTCCAAAGGGGCTTTTGTTCTGCCTTTTTATAGAATCACACTGTGCCTGAACATGCAATGAAACTGATTACTGGCTCTACATGTGGTCTGTGGATAGATGAGGCGGAACTGAAGAGGGACAGGAAGGTCCGTCCATTTTCCATGTTTGAGCCAACAGAGGTCCCCGCCACCTCTCTCCGCAAAAACCAGAGCAGCGACGACCTGGTCAGGGATGCTCAGGTGAGAGGGAGAGAAATCACACTTACACACTTCATGTAACATCCCAATCAGAATAAATCACTAGCCCAATTTGTTAAGCATCAGAGAAATATACCCAGTTTGATCTTCTTACTTTCTCCATCTCTCCAGTCCGCCCCCAAGCCTTCGGTCAAGGTCCCTCCTCCTGTCCCCACCAAACCGAAAGGCCCTGGGGTTGTGCCCTATGGGAAACCAGGCCTCAACACAGGCACCTTCCCTAAAGCCAAGCCCCACGGCCAGCAGCCACAGGCTGCCCAGAGCCGGAGCCCTCTCACACCCTCACAGAGCCAGACACTCCCCCTCCCCTCCAAGCAGGACACCCCACCTGCAGCCACAGTGCGGCCCTTCACCCCCGAGCTGCCCTCCTCCAAAGACGCCAGCCTGAGTAAGCCCCAGACCCTAGCAGCCAGCTCCATCTACTCAATGTACACACAGCAACCCGGCTCAGGCAAGCCCTTCCCGCCTGGTTTGCAGGGCACTCTCACCAGGGCTCAGAACCGCACCAATGGATTTGTCAGTGGTAAGAATATCCTATTGTAACTGTCTCTGATGAGTTGTTGTTGAGGTGACCCACAGGAATGTGGTCATGCTTGTGTGGCCTCTTGGATAATAGACTCAGTAGTAGTAGTCTGTCCTTTCTCTTTGTACTTTGTGTGTAAGATTGCTGCTTAATCTCACCTTACATCTGAGAGGGTCCTGTGTTAAAACAAGCATACATCTAAAGACTAATGCTGGAATGAAAAAAGAGAAATTTTATGGTAACTGTAAGCATGGCAGTTAAATTATAAACAAGGGTAAAGGAAAGTAGGGTCTCCATCACTCCAGATATAATCACTGTAAGGTTAATCTGCCCCGCTGCGTTTTTTTCCTCAACAAGAAAATATTCACACGCCACCGACCAGATGAGCAGCCACAGAGGCTAAGCCATCTGTTAAGTCTTCCCTTTTACAAACAGAATCACAGGAAACCCTACCTGCTGCTTCTGACTGGAAAAGTGGAAATGAGCAATTTTCTATCCAGACATAAGTCTGTTCTAAGGATTTTGTTTTTCCAATGCACGCTAGCTCCGTAAGATGAATGTTATTTTGAAAATATGATTTCATTCATTCAATTAGATGTTATTTGCACAAGTTACAAATTAAAGGCGGCAGTTGCAGGAGCAGTAGGGCCAACTGGGCCAAGTAGTTTATACAGTAAGTAATAGAGAATGAGGGGCCACACTAAGTGACTTACCTTTAATGTTGCATAAGGATAAACAACATTGTACCTCTATATACACTGAAATCTTACCACTGTTTGTTTTGTTTGTAGTCTACGGTAAACCAGTGATCCCCAGTGGAGGCTCCCAACATCCAGAGAACCCTTACATGGAGCGCCGCTCCCCTGCCCCAGAATCTGAGGTCGACCACGGTGGAGCTAACAGCGTGGGCCCCAGCTCATCTGAGGGCCCCCAGCCGGAAACAGAGCGCATCCCGCGGCCGCTCAGCCCCACCAAGCTGCTTCCCTTCATTTCCAACCCCTACAGACATCAGAGCGAGGGCGACCTGGAGGCGCTGAGGAAGAAGCTCTACAACGCCCCGAGGCCCCTGAAGAAACGCAGCTCCATCACCGAGCCAGAGGGTCCCGCGGGGCCCAACATTCAGAAGCTCCTCTATCAGAAGACCACGCTGGCAGCTATGGAGACCACTGTGACGACACCAACCACTCCCACCTACGCAGGTGAAGCAGAGAGGGCGACAGAGGGGCCACATGTTCCCAGCTCTCTGAGCGGTGCAGAGAACCATCCGTCAGAGACAGGACAGGCTCTGGAGGCGGGACAACTCCCATCTCACATCCCAGGTGCTAATGTCCCCGCTCCGGCCCCCACCGAGCAGACCAGACCGCCTTCATCCATGCCAGACAGCGAAGACATTATCCCCCCTCCTCCCCCATCCCACCCGCCCCCCAGGCCCGATGACGCTCTGTTCCTGCCCCCGCCCCCCCCTGGCTTGGAGGACACAATGCCCAACCTGCCGCCTCCACCTCCAGAGGGCTTTCTGGAAGAGTTCCCCCCCTACCCACCACCCCCATACCCTAGTGGAGCAGAGCAGGACAGCTTGGGAGAGGACACCTTCAACATGAAGGCCCCTGAGGTCACTGGCCAGGTCACGCTGCCACCGGTACGCATCACCATCTTAAACAGCTGCATCACAATCATGATGTGGCCTGTACAGACTACCCTTGTTTGTGTTTATGCTACATGTTTTCTTAAAACCCCTCACATGTCTGTTAGTTAGTTCCACAGTAGCAGGTCATGAGTTACAGTACATTTTGCTTTTTCAGAAGCAGTGGCCTGGTCCGAGGTTATATAATTAAATGATCCCTATCAAGTGCTGCTATTGTTTCGGGAGAAAGTGGGCCTTGTTCTGCTTACGCTAAGCAGATAGCCACCCTACTTTCCCCCAATTCTGTGTTTGAAAATAAACAGCAGTTTATACTTTCTTGTCGTTAAGCTCTTAGTCTAACTCCATAAGCGGTTTTTCGTGGTGAGGTGGCAGGTTTTACCCCAAAAGGGCAAACCAATGAAATTTCAGTGTTAGGATAGCGGCTTATAACTCGTTCCCATTTGAGACCCATTTCAAAACTAAACAAAGCAATTTTTTTTTACCTCAGGGTAATTGTTCCTAATCAGGTTGCACAATGATGGATATAGAGAAATGACCTTATGTTCCACAGTTAGTGCTGGTAAACTGGATTAGCGATACACTTAGGGCTGGGAAAAAACAAGTCCCCCCTCTGCTCTCAGTCCAGATTGAACACGACAGAGAGTGGACACTTCCAACTCAGCAGGACAGACTCCAGGATGAAAAGACGTCACGTCTTTCTTAAAGTCCTGACGGCCATTTGGGATTCACCATTATGACTCTGTGTTTAGGGAAAGAGGACCAACTTGCGAAAGATTGGCTCTGAGCGCATCGATCACAGCATGAGAGTGAAGTTCAACCCACTGGCTCTGCTGCTGGACTCCTCTCTGGAGGGGGAGTTTGACCTGGTCCAGAGAATCATCTATGAAGTAAGACATTTTGCTTTCTGGTGTGTTAGTTAACTTCCTCGGCATCATCGATATTTAGATTAAACTATCTAAAAGTAGTCGTCGTATTTCAGTATTCGCTGAGCCTAAAGTTAAACCTTTTATTGAGCGTGTCTTGTAATTTTGCTATCTCAGGTGGAGGATCCCAGTCAGCCCAATGACGAAGGAATCACAGCTCTGCACAACGCCGTCTGTGCTGGACACACGGAGATCGTCAAGTTTCTGGTTCAGTTTGGCGTCAATGTCAATGCTGCTGACAGCGACGGCTGGTAAGTTCAAGTTGACTCCTTTACAAACTTGATAATGGATTCTTGGATCTGTGCCCCAGGAAAGTCTGAACTGTCAATATTAATCTACATGTTAGATTCTTTCAAGTCCTGGAAAACTTTCAAATTCTCCTGCAGTTTGAGCTGTTTAACCACAGAACTGTGAACATAGCGTACCCCGCACCAAACTCAGTCGTCAGCGAGTTTCTCCATGTTTCTAATATCATTTCTTTTCCTCTCTTGCGCTCTCTTTATTTTCCTCTCTCACCCACTCCCCCGACACAGGACACCTCTTCACTGTGCTGCGTCCTGCAACAATGTGCAAGTCTGCAAGTTCCTGGTGGAGTCTGGCGCTGCTGTGTTTGCTATGACTTACAGCGACATGCAGACAGCGGCTGATAAATGTGAAGAGATGGAAGAGGGATATACCCAGTGCTCTCAGTTCCTCTATGGTCAGTGAAAACTCACCTGTTTTACACATTAAGCACGCTGTGCTCCTTTTCATTTGATTGTGTCCTGTGTATTTACTTGACAATGACGCTTTATCCTTGAAATCCTCTTGCGCTGATCATGATTGACCATGATGATGATTTTCTGTCTCACTTTATATTCGTCTGCCTTCAGGTGTGCAAGAGAAGATGGGCATCATGAACAGGGGCGTGGTCTACGGTCTGTGGGACTACACCAGTGAAAACCCGGATGAACTGTCGTTCCGTGAGGGAGACTGCATGACTATCGTCCGCAGGGAGGACGAGGACGAGATCGAATGGTGGTGGGCGCGCATGGGCGACACCGAGGGTTACATTCCCCGCAACCTCCTCGGGGTGAGTCAGGGAAACTGTAATAAAAATAACCGTGTTTATTTCATGCAGAAGCAGTTATCTGCAATTGCGATGCTGACATGTCTCTGTGTCC
Source organism: Psettodes erumei (assembly GCA_016785225.1). Classification (NCBI taxonomy): domain Eukaryota; kingdom Metazoa; phylum Chordata; class Actinopteri; order Pleuronectiformes; family Psettodidae; genus Psettodes; species Psettodes erumei. The sequence continues at coordinate 121,986 of JAFBJZ010000001.1, read as the reverse complement.
CCAACAGCTCTACCCCAGAATAAAGCCAAGACAGAGGACCCTGGCTTAAAAAAACAAAGATTCCTGCACATTCCGGTTCACCAGAACTCTCCAAACACACACACAGGCTTTAAAAGACTGGAAAAGACAAGGACACTGCTAAAATGAAGAGACGAGGACAGACCAAACGATATGAAGGATCAGCTATGAACTCTTTCTGGCACTTTTCTGTATGTACAACTGAGGAATTCTCTCTCTTATTTTTCCAGGCCACACTGTGTACTTTGTACTCGAGGCACTAATGGCCTTGTTCTCCTTTTATTCCACTGTTTTTTGTAATCAGTGTCTGAACTTCTCTTTCTAAAGTGACAGAAACTCAAACGTTGGGATGTAAATGGAACAAGCAGTATTTTTATTTCTAGAAGATGATTTTTACACTCTTATTAAATATATTTGTTATCTCCTAACATGCTTGGGGCTCTACATTGCATGACGTGAATGAGTGGATGATAACGACGGTAATGTTTTTGAAATGCTGTTTCCATGACAATCTTTGGGGGCTTGTTTCTCGTCATCTGTGCAGCGTGACTGTGCCTCTGTATGATTTCACTGGAGGTGTTCAGTTTCAGTTTCTACCCCCTTTTTTCCGGCTAAACAAATAGAAATAATAACTTGATGAAATAATTGGTGGAAAATAGTGGTGAAGCTTTTGATTGATCTGTTGGTATTGCATCAGCACAGGGTTGAGCTGCCATAGATACTGTGTATACATGTATATCTGTCACACAAACTAGTGAAATGTTACTGTAGCAATTCTATTGTTATGATGGACTCTGGAAACTCTTTAGGGGCCCTTTGGCCTAGAAGGAGATGTTATGCAGTATGAATTTGAATATTTCATGACAGCCATTCCATGACAGTACAGTAACGCAAGGAGGCGAGCCTAATACCAGAAACCTTGACTTTTTGTAGTAAGGACTCAGATGACACATTCTGTTGTAAATTTATAGAACAACCTCTCAAGTCAAATCATCAAAAAATAAATGCAAATAACACAAATGGAATTCACATTCCCAACCATTTCCCAAACTCAACTCATCACATACCACTGTCAATGCAGATGTATTTATTTTTGTTACTTTTTTCTTTAGCCCTTTTGTCAGAAATATAACCACAAGTGTACTGTAGTATTTCAAACATTTACAATAAAATACTTTGTACTAAGTTCACACAGTCTTCTCAGTAATGACCTGAGGCTTTTGTCCTTTCTTCTCACCATTGTCCTGGATTTTAACATTAACATTTACTGCCCCCTGCTGGACAGAAGGTGCAGCTTTTACCTTCCACGGGAAGAATGTAAGCATGCCTCACACACCTTGATTCAGGCAAGTGTGGAAAAACAACACAAACTATATTACTTACAGCAACTGCTCTGCTGTAGACCACACTGAGCCTTCTGTTTGTAAAAATTCTAAAGTATAAATTGATACAGCTGCATTTAACATAATTATTGTTCAACTCAACAGTATTATCTAGGTATCAGTGATAAGTTATCACATACTGAAAATCTTGACCAAATTGTTTAGATTTCAGACATTAAAGAAAATAATTTTACCGTCTATATATTGTGAAGTAAAGAAGTTATTTTTTTAGTGCAATTTCATTGAGACATCAACATGGACAAAAAACACGAATCTTTTTTTCTGGCTATTTTTAATTAGACAGGTGTTCCTTACTAGTTTTGCCTCTGTCAAAGCCAGCAAAAACCCACATTATTAACAGTGGAAATTGTTTTCTGTCCTTGAGGAAAATTAGGGAACACATTAAAGAATGCTCCCATTTCTTTTTCCTTCCATGTCCCAAGAATAATTACCGAATGCTGAAGAATAATAACTTCATTTCCTTTTAATCACCTCAATCTCCAAATGAGAACAAACAGCACGGTCCCAACAGAGTGGAGCAAGAAAATCAAAACAATTTTGAATCCAAACAGCACCAGCATGAATCACGAGTGAAAGATGACAATCTCAGAGGGAAACAATGTAGTAATTATTGCACCATGTACTGCATACGTGTTTGTCTTCATCCATGATCATGATCATTTTGGGAGCTCCAACCTCTACGTGGTAAACAAATTACAGGGCTGTCTATGTAAGCTGAGCTTTGAGGTAGTAATACAAGCGATGCTCGAAGAAGTGGTGAAATGAATTCTAAGAATCTGTAGCCTGTTATTGAAGTGTTAGCAGCTCTGTGGGGCTGTGAGTATAGTTACCATATTCACCATGACATTTGCTAATTACAAACCATGTTTACCATGATTACCTTCTTGGGTTGTGTTGTGTAAGCTTCCTCTGTTTACATCAAGATGCATGTTGTATGAAAAATTCATGTTCATGTTCATCAATTCATGACTGGAATTGCAATTGACTGGTTTGAAGTCCTGCTGCGTGCTGTGTTTTGGTGTGTGTCATCTATGCAGAACAGCAGAGAGAAACAGGTCACCTTTCTGGATTCTTTATTGTTATTATTGGCTCTGACACACTGGGGGAAAACAGAAGTGCTGTGTCTTGTGATGTAACTAATACTCCAGTATCCACAACATACTGAACCATGCACCACACCCCTTCTTCAGGTATCTCTGTTGCCATGGTAACCAGCATCGGCGACGCCCCTGCCTCCATTAGTTCCAGAGAAGTTTTCTCTGCTCTGTCCCCTTTGTGAGCTCTGTGGCGTTAATGGTGCTGAATGTTCGAGACACCACCCCCGTGCTGCACAAATCCCCCTGTTGAACTGCAATAGGGAGTCGAGATTAAACGCTGAATTCAACATCAACAGCTGCCCACTGAACATGACTAACTGCATTCATAATTGATGCACACATTCATAATGAATTAAAAGTTCTGCATAAACGAGAGAAGCAGTAATACGTGGAGTGACAGATAGCTGCTGTTGTGTGCCTTCATAATCAGAGCTCTGGTTGATCTCTGCTCCACATTAGCATGAGCCCTTTGTGTTTTTTTATGAGCAGTGCAGAGACCTGCAGGGTGAATGCACACAGATACAGATCTGATCTGTGTTGTTACTTTTGCCTTGTACAATATAATGACTCAAATCCCACGCACAGCCCCTCTAGGCATGTTATTTCATTCGGTTTGTGTGTCTCTGGGGATAGGAAGTGATGGAGGCACCCTTCCTCACAGACACCTTCATTAAGTGTTGAGCTCCTGCGCACGAGATATGAGCTCAGCCTCACTATGAATCTTACCTACTCTTGCAAAGCAAAATATAATATTTTTTTACCAGAGGGTCTGGAGAGAAGGGAGAAAGAGGAGGGGAAAGAGATGAGGAGCTGCTAGTGCAATTATGTCTGCATGCCTGAATGTGAGTAATTTAAATCTTCCACAAGCAACTGAAAAGTTTTTTTTCAATGAGGAGAAGCATCCCAAAAATACGTTTTTAAAAAGGTATGTGCAGTCTCAAAGTTTTGCAATCAAAGTTTTGCAATATTTGAATCAAAAATCTGGTCAAAGCACACCCACTCAGTCCTGATGTAGCAGACTTGTCTTGTCAATTGTCATGTTTTTTTACTTGATTATTTGCGACTATTGAATGTTATCGAGAAGAAACTGCTAATTAGCTAAAGAGCTGTATAGACAATCCCTCCAAAAAGATACACTGAGAGTGTTTATTGGATTTATCCAGTCCAATCCAATTTTATTTGTATAGCTGTAGCTATAGCTATAGTTCACAACATACATCCAAAGGCACTTTATAGACCATGCTTCTCTAAGTCCTCCATAAGGCTCTGTAATACCAGTCTGTACCCCCCCCCCCCCCCAAAAAAAACAAACAAACAAAAAAACAACCCTTCTTTGACCCCTAAAAAGAAATACTGTACATCAACCCTCATTACGCTCGGCTGCATGTCATTCCCTCTGTGCACGCTAGGTGTCAGTGTGGCGCCACCCAGCGGCACTGAACGGGACAGGTTTGCGTTTGTGCACCTTTTTTCCCCACTTTGCCACAGACCTGGAACTGTCGCTGCGCAGGCACAAGGAGCTCACGATACACCTGTAACAACAGGGAAGGAGGAAACGTCTCATCGTCAAATAACAACCATTTGGCGGCAACAGAAGCGGACTACCTGAGTAAGAGGCCGGTGGGTGGATAAAAAAAAAGGAGAGAGAGAGAAGCGTCGTGGGAGGGCGGGCCACCTGTGACGGAAAACGAGTGGAGAGGAGCTGCGAGTCAGTGCCGCGGGCAGTAGTGTCATTCAGTGGGTGTTTGTGTGTCGGGGTGTGTGTGTGTGAGTGTGTGAGTGTGTGTGTCGGCGACTAAAGTCCAGTTGGATTATCTTGAGCGCAAAGGAGCGTACATTTCCGCATCTCCGAGGAATTTGTTCGTGATTCAGGTGAGACACACGGAACATTACACAGCCTGCAGGCTGCAGTGGGGGAACGAATAAGCTCGCTTCACTTACTGCGAGTTTAGTTTCGTACTTTCATTCCCCTTCCCTGACATATTTGTATACCGTCCTCTTCAGAAAACACTGGATAATTCACGTCTCATTGTGGGATATTTCCCCGTAAGCAGTTCACCTGCTCCTCTGCGGTCGCCCGGTTCCGGCAGGTGTAGGGATGTCGCCACCTGAGGCAAGAGCCGACGTCGTACAATTGCGCGAAATTAGCCGCATCGAAACCACCCACTGACCCACGGGTGTCCTGCTCAACTCCGACCGCATTACTGCGTTAAAAACTCAACACGCGGGGCTGCGCCGGCGGAGCGACTCTCTCCGCGCTGTCAGGTCGTCAGCGGGGGGGTGGCCGCCAACTGAAAACTGTCATTCAGAGGAAAGAAAAAAAAAACACACGAAGGGCAAAGGGTGCCAGCAGAGCAGCTCTGGTTACAACTAATGAGCCGTTAACAGGAGGGCCTGAAACACCTCTGCTCCGGGTGGTTGATCTGTGAATGATGGGTGGTCACCCATCTCCTTAACGGCGATCTAACCATTTAGCGCGCGGGGAGTGTAAACCCCAGTGAAACCACATATCTGCCTGTTTAGGGTTTTTTTAAAATCACGATTTTGTGGTAAGGTAATTTGGAGTAAATGCTGCTTTGGTATGGAACGATGTGGCCCTTGATGTTCTCTTTTCATTGTTCCCTACTTCACCGCATTCACTTGAAAGACTGGTTGACTGGTTTTCAACCCGTCCGTCTGTCCAAACATCGGTTTTGGTCGTTTGTAACTGTGCTTTTAGGAATGCTTCATCGTTTATTTATTTTTTATGGAAACAGGAAACTCAGAAATCAGTCTGTATGTTATGTAAATGAAGTTGTTAGGATCTGCTGGTTACATGTAGGCCTGTTACATCTGTCCCTGGAGATTCCTCTTCTGTGTAATGCTGATGGTCATAAATGGGGCTACACAACATTCAGTAATGCATTGACCATGCACAGTTTTTGTTGTTGTTGTTGTTGTGTTGCCTCCAGTATGAAAAGTTGGTTTTCAGAGCCCAGTGTTGCGTTCACAAAGTGACCACAGAGCGTAGTACATTGCCGAGAACAAATGAAGTTCAGTTTGGTTTTGCTTCCTTTTGTGTGCCTGTGGAACAAAAGTGTTGCAGCAGCCCGTCTCTCAGTTGAATCCCATCTCAATGGTTCAGACTGTCATCTTTTCCACCATTTGTTAGACACACACACACAATATCCAACTTGTAAAAAAAATGGGGAAGTTTGGGGTCGCCCTTTGGGACGAGTGCTGTCTGTTGATGGAGCCGTCACCGCCGTGCCCCAGTCTGTTCCATTCAGGCATCTTTACAGACACTTTATAATTGCCTGATATAAATCAATTCTCCTGAATGAACGTCATGGGGATGAGAGCCCGCAGCGAGATCAGGGGAAGACAGATTAGAGAGGTGAGGTTGTGAGTGGTGGAGTCACTGTGATTTCCTCTGGGTCTGTGCCTCATTTCATTTTCAGCGTCTCCCTTTCTGTATTTTCTCATGGTTTTGACTGGTGTGCTCAGAGGCCAATTAACAATTGAAAGCTTCTTCATTTAGGAGGTAGGAGGTTCCTCAGAGATGGTCAGGAGTAATGGATTATAAATGTCAGAGCTGGGATTGTCACAATTACTGGCTCGTCCCTTGGAGCTGCTGGACTTAAATACAGTACTTTTACATCCTCACTTGCTTCCTCTCCCTTCCTCTCCTATTCCTCCCATAATTACAAGACCGCATCAGGACCAGGACCGTGGCTGATTGATTTGCACCCCGACTGCCCACGTGAGTGAGTGAGTGTGTGTGTGTGCGTGTGAGTGTGAGTCAGATGAATGACTTGTAAAAGCAACCCGCATCTCCTCAGTCAACGTTTTAAATGCGGCTTAGACAAGGGTGGGAGGGCAGTCGACACAGCTGTAGTGTTCGACGGGCCTCAGGAGAGCCAGCACTTCTTGACAGAGAATGTGTGGCCGAAATAATTGGTGTCCCCAAAGTATATTTGCCATCCAGGGCGCAAGGTAAAGCTGTAAAAACCTATAAAAAAAAGTCGTCAGCGGTGGCGGAAAGGTAATATTTCCCTGAACGGCTGCGTTTCAGGATCTCATTAAAGCAGCCTTGCTTTCACGATGCGGTTTTTGAAGTTATCCTAAGTTTCAGAGGCCCGGACCCTAAGGTGGGTTTTCATTGCATCTTATACAAGTCAAACTTTAGATTTCCAGACCAGAAGGAGAAAGATTTCCAGCCATGCGGCTACTGGGTTAATCTCACTCCAGCCCAGTTGGAATATCCGGTCCCGAAATCCAACTCCGCGAAGATTGAGTTGACTTTACTTTCATGAATGTAAAGTCCTACATCATACAGCTCCAGCGAGTGGTAAAAGGCCATTATGGCAGTGAGAGTACTCACAGTACTCCTGTGAACAACTGTGCCTCACTGTTACCTCCCACCATTAAAAATCACAGTGTCCACACCTTCATGCTACTGCGCCTCACAGCAACATTATGCAGCTCTCGAGCCAGCCGTTGTCATGGTGTCAGCCCTGAGGTGCTTTCTTGGACTTTCTGTGCATATGTGCTAATCGCTTCGCTTTCGTTCTCTCTCTTTTTTTCTTTTTCTTTCTGTTGCATCCAGCACGCGCAAGCGTGCGCAAGTGTGTGCACGCGTGTGTGTTCACGACAGAAGCGACGTCCCCGGACGTTCTGCTGTTTAGGGCCTGTTGTGTTAAACGGAAAGCGCTGAAGAGTGCGACTGTTTACGCCGGGGTCTGGCAAGGCGTTTTAAAGACGGAGCTGGCGTTTTTATGAAGGAGAGAGAGCGTGTGTGGTGGAAAGAGAAACGGAATGAAAAATCAGTAAGAGAAAGGGAGATGTCACCGCCCTCCACCCACCAAGTAAAAGTGGCGAAGGTTGGTGCGTGTGCACCGTCTCTTCCCCTCACTCCTCCAGAAGAGGGTCTTGTTCTTTGGGAACGACATTGGCATTCACATCACCGCAGTCACGCACACACACACACACACACACACACACACACACACACACACACACACACACCTTAGAGATTATCATATTTCACAGCCGTTCCCCCTCCTGGATCTTGCTCATCTCAGGTACGTCTTGCTGTTTGAAAGGGTTTCACACCTTATCGATCTAGATTGCTCCACGTCGCTGTCTAATCCTCGAGTGTTTGCTCGAGCTATCAGCACGTAGCCTCTGTTTGACAGTCATTGTTTGGTTAATGATATTTTCGGTCATGTGTTTAGACTGGGCAGCTGCTCCTCACACACACACACACACAGACTGCGAGACCTTGCAGCACAGAGAAACAGCCAATCCTCGCAGGGCACCACCGATCTACGAAAGCAACCCATGTTTTATTGAGCGAATGCACTTTTTTGTCTCTTTCGTGTCTCTGTCGTCATCCTCGTGAAATCCTCCATCATTTATTGTGTTTGAACTTGAGCCAATCGACTTCACCCGCTTCTTCAACTTCTCCTCTGTCTTTTTGAGGTGTCGCAATTTCATGCACACCATTTAGTTTTGCTTGGAGTGTGGACGTGAGCACTAACAGTCTTCTGCGTCTTGGTGCTTTATCTTTTTCAGGTTGCTTCAGTCCTCTCTACAAGGCTGCCAGCCGCTGTTTGTCTGACCGCACGTGTGCGTGTGTGCATGCGAGTGGCAGGGTGGAAATGTTTCTGTGAGCGCACAGACCCTGGTCTGAGAGCGTTTGCCCCACGAGGCGCTCGGCAGAGATGCGTGGAGCTCGCCCGCCCGTGCTGCAGCTCCTGCTGCTGAGCTGCTGTGTTTGTGCGGCGGCCGGCCACCCGTTCAAAACGCCCCTGGACCTGGATGTGACTCCGCGCATCACCGTGTCAAGCAGCGGTAAGCATGGACAAAAAAAAAAACCTGGACTCGTTTCTGTTCCACAATCTGTTCTTATAGACAAACACAGTCCTGTCAAACGGTCGCAGTTTCACAAATCTTTATGACTATACTTTTAAACACAACACTTTTGTAGCAGATCCCTGAAGATGACTTATATATTATATATATATTAATGCAATGCTTTGGAGTCACTTTGTAAGGGATGCTGTCAGGTCTTTGAAAATAGAGAATATCTCCTTTTGGAAAGAACCTGCCCCAACACTCCTCCCTCTGTAATATCACAGCCACTGTCATCTGTCTCCTTCTTTATCAAGTTTTCTAGTTTCTTTCATTTGCTCCCTCTCTTTCGCCTTCCCTTATTATTTTACTCTCTGCTGACACAGCTCTTTTCTTTCTTCCACCCCGTCCACTGTCTTGTCACTCCTCTCAGTCGTCTGCGTACATCAGCTCAGCCTCTGGTATTGCTCACACCTGCCCCTTCTGCTCACCATGCCTTTGTCATTATTATTCATTTACCTCGTGTGAGCGATGGCATGTAGCCTGTGGCGCCACAGAGAGGGAGGCAGGTAAGTGAAGTGCTCACACTTGGATCCCCGTGGTGCATCCAGGGAGGCTGACACCACTGTAGGTAGTTGCACCGTAACCATGACAACTGTTGTATTACGGCGCAAGACGGTTGTGTACATGTTTTTTTTTTTTCTTTTGTGCAAATGCGTGTGGATCTCCTTGACTGTTTCCTGATCTTGGACTTTATTGCATAACGCACAGACACGGAGAGAAATTTTCTCACGTCTCCAGTTTGACTTGCAGCCAAATTCTCCTCTGTGATCTACTTGTAGACCAGTGCCCCTCCCCTCCTCTTCTCCTTCTCTAAACAGTCGTCCTTCTCGCAACACCTCACACTACACACTCATCACCCATCTCTCTTTTTCCACCTTACTCCTCTCGCTGTGAAATCTCTCTTGATACCTTTATCTCGGATTCTTTGCATCATGAAGCCTGCAGCCCGCTGGTCCTCCCACACTCTTCTCCTTGTCTGCCACGCCACCACCTCTCTCCTCCTCCATCCGTCTCCCATCCACACGGCTTAATTTTTTTTCCTTAAGCCTTGACTCTCTCACCACTTTTTTTTCTTCATGAGTTTCTACTTTTCATGGTTGCACTGTCCTCTTTTAATTCCCTTCCCTCAGCTTTGCTGCTCGTCTTTGTTTCTTTGCTTCCCTAAGTTTGCACATCTGTCGATATGCACACTCTTCGCTAATCCTTTTAATCTTTGTGTTTCTTAGCAACCTAAAAGCAAAGCCACCAAACCTTTTTGGGGTATTGATATTCATTCATTCACAGTCATACACGCACCTGTGTCATCTCCTCGTTCCAACTCCACTTTACGCCTTTCAGCCGTGGTAAACATATTTGCAGTAGGGAGCGAGGTTGTTAAGGGTTATTAATTTGACAAATTCTGGCTAAAAGCCGGCAAAACAGAGAGAGTGGGCCGTTAAAAGCAATAAAAACTGCTTTTTACTTTGTATATTCCGTCGGCCCGTCAGAATATCTGAACCGTAAACAAGGCTGTCGCGTCACAGTCCAATGCCTGAAGGTTCAGCGGGTGTGTGTCTGTGTGCGTGCGTCCCTGAACACTGTGTACTGTGCTGATCAGCTGAGCTTCCTCCAAGTGTTTTCTCAGTAAATAATATCATCTGGGCTTCTCTCGCTACTACTACCTTTTCGAAACACAATCATGTAAGCTGAGGCCAAAATGTGCCGTCGGATCTTCATGTATAGGTAATAACGCCCGGATAAATCTCCCTCTGCTGCGTCATTCTCTCAGTGAGGTTTGTTTCGAGTTACCTGGCCCCAGCTCTCGGGCCCTCACGCACACACAGCGGGTATTGTGTGTCCTAATACTCGGATTACACTGAGGAAACGTAAGGCTTTGTCTCTGTTATAATGCGTCGCGTTCAGCCACAATGACACACTCAAATCACGTAGTAGAAGTTATTGCTCTCAAAATCCCATACAGGTAATACCCTTCTTCCTCCTGCTGACAATGAGGGAGGTGTGAAGTAGACTATGAAGTAGACGCCTGATCACCCAGGAGCACTCTGGGACGAGAACTGATTGCTGCTGCTGAAGTGCGCAGGGTAGATTGTGCTTCGCAGCAGCTGATAGGAATCTTAATGACGGCTTACTTGATAACCATGCGGTCTTTGGTTGGGAGGGTGCATGGGTTGGCTGGGGATGCAGAAAGTCACTCTGCTCGGTTGTTTGTTTGTGTTGAGTTACTCATCGGGAGACATGAAAAGTGGCTGGCTCTCAAGTAAGACGATAGTAAAACCTGCTTGGCATTAATCACGTCAGGTGTTTTAATTAGACGTTAAATTACGACTTTGCTGTTATTTTTAACAGCACTTGAATACCTGAGTCACCACGTGGTGATATTGTTGTGGTTATAACATGCCTAAAGGTTGACTGTGATTGTGTGCGTGCGTGTGCGTAAGTGTTTGTTTAAACTGAATACACACCAAACCATGGGGAATTGTGTTACTCGCTGGGACAAAATCAACGTCCTTCATGTTACGGTCAGGTTTAGGTCAGGGGTCAAGGCAAGGAAATAAATTATACCAATTAGGGGATAGTAAAACAAGTTTGTGTGTGCGTGTGTTTGTTGACAGAGGTGGCACATTTACCCAGGCTAAGTGGAGTCCTGACAGATCACATGTTTAGAATTTACGTAACCGTCCAGCGTGTCATGACCGCAGCGAGCGAATTTGTGACATGTTTTGATAGTGCAGGTGCGTGCGTGCACGTGAGCTGCAAAGCCGAGTGTGTTTGTAAGATTGAACCTCATTAGTATATTGTCTTGGCAAACAGATGCATCCCAATATAGCCTGGAATATATTCTGAATATGCCCCCCCCCCGGACAGAGACCTCAAAATGCAGAAACCGACATTAAGCAGAAGTGGATCTCTGACATCTGTTGTTGTGTTGGGCCTCTTTTTATTATCTCCTTCTTCCTCTGCAGAGCTGGATAAGCATAATCCTGTGGATTTTATTATTCGTAGTGTAGTTGAAATTCCACTTTTGGTCACTGCTATTGTGCCTGCAGCAGCGGCCACTGTATGTAAAAATTGAGCCATCGTCAAAAATTGATGACGATTGATCTTCAGTCATCGAATCGACCAATTCAGCACTAAAAATGAAGGAAATGTTTATTCATAAGCACTACAGCTGTCAAAAAGCAGCTATGGATGAGGTATTGTACATTCCAGTTTTACCACAGTTGTTATGTATTTTTCTTATTTCTGACTAAACACGAGGGACTGTGAAGTCACGTAAACAAGTTTTTTTTTTCTGTGCAGCTACAGTACCACTGAGTTTAATAGGAGATCTCTCCTAGCAAGCCAAATGAAGAATCTCAGATTTCTACAGCAGACGCTTCAGACTCGGAGCACAAGGCCATCTCACCACTTTTCACTGACGTTTGACAATCATGAAGCGAGAAATCCATCACAGAAGATGAATAGATTTCTCTTCCTCCCTTTTTTCTCATACTGTCAGGTTTGATTGAAAAAGTGGTCACTCTGCTTTTAATATGCCACAGCCTGACAGCAATACCTTAATGTAGATTCAGGGGCTTTCTGAAGGCATTGAGGGAGAGCGGTTTACACTGATGTCCATCCGGGTGGGTTAGGGGTTGTGGTTAGGGAATTTTTTTGTCGTTGTTGTTGTGCAAATTAATTTTTAAAAAACAGCACGATAAAAAAAAATATCCAGTAATATCTTCCAGTGGTAATATAGAGGATAAAGAAGTGACTTATTTATTTGGAGCATTTAATAATATATAAATGTGGACAAGAGGAAGCATTTTCCCTCAGAAGTGTTAATAATGCTATTTACTAATAGAAACTAATTACTTATTAACCCCACAGAGACAGACCATAATCAATAGCAGCCGTCACAGTGTTTGTACTGAGGCAATGTGTGTAGCTATATGAATGAGGATCCAGCCTTTCCAACCACTTGTACTGTTTGATAATCACACAGGGAACGTGCCGCTGGAATGATCTGAGGAGCAACAGGGGGGTTTAACTGGGTTATCGTGATCATTTTGGCTCCCACTGATACGGAGTGTGTCGTCGCTGAAATATTATAATCCTCTACTGCGGTGCAGCTGATTCAACCTCTGAGAAACACGTGTGGAGGGTGTCTAAGTCTACGGACATTTGGAGCTGTTTTGCATAAACAGGTGTAGCAAAAGCAGTCAAGGGACTACAAAAGGTCAGCTTCATTAACAGCCTCCCCTCTCCTGTCTCTTCCTTTCTCAGGGCTCCGGGGCTGCAGGCGTTTCCAGTCCCCTGCCATCAACTACAGCACCATGCTGCTGGAGGCTGACAGTGAGCATCTCTATGTCGGTGCCCGGGGGGCCGTATTCGCTCTCAATGCCTCTGACATCTCAGCCAGCTCAGCTCTCACCGTGAGTTTGTTTGTGTCTCGCTGCATGTTGTGTGCCTCATCCGCCATGTCTCTTACTCTGCCACCACTTCATTTGCATTTTACAACGCAGGAACTTTTTGAGGCAACAATTTCTCATTTTGAGGCAAAAGTATTTATTCCCCCGCTGCCACTTCTGTGTGTGTGTGTGTGTGCAGTCACACAGGTACACCACAGGAGCGCTTCACTGCAAAAGAATGAGAAAAGAATGAAAACAAATCTATTTTTGTATCTTCTTTAAACAGATTCAGAATTAATGTTAATATCATTCATCATGATTAAATAGGGATACTCTCTAATGAATGCTATATATTATACTACTGACAGCATACAATCTATCTGAAATGTATTGAATACTGGCAGAACTGGCTTTACTGGCATACTTTAAAACTGATATGCTGGCCGCGCTGGTGTCACATATTTGAGTTTCGTGCTCAAAGTGTTGCAGGACGTTCCTCTATTTACCTACAGAAGCTAAAAAAAACCCTCTTCCACCTGTCATGCTGCTGCATTTATTACCTGGTGATAACCTGACATTAAGCCGCTATGCTTATTATGTTAATATGGCAGCGGTGTCTGTGGTATGGTATAACTACCGGTGCGTGTATTCGTGTTTGTGTGGGTGTGTGCAAAAACTCCTCCATATCCTGCTGTAAATACAAATGTGTTGAGTCACCTTTGGTACACAAGAGTAAAAAATAAGCCGCTGTTCAAGAACAGAGTAAATCTGGATGCTGTGATGGCCAAGTTCTTAATATATGAACATTTAAAGGGAAAAAAGAAAATATTCTTCTTTTATCTGCCATCAGACCTGTGGTATTTTGAATAAATCTGTCCAAGCCAGGGACCAGTAAACCATCCCCTCACATTCTTACTATTGTTATATGGTGTGTCATAGATTGAGTGGGAGGCCTCCCCCGAGCAAAAACGCCAGTGTCTGCTCAAGGGAAAAGACAATAAGGTAGGCATTTAGTTTTTCCACAAAGTCCTTTTGTTTCATCTCTTTGAGTTTGCTTCTCTCGTATGTATTTATTGTTTTCCCGACTACCTCCTCCCTCTTGCAGACCGAGTGTTTCAATCACATCCGCTTCCTCCAGAGGTTCAACTTGACTCATCTCTACATGTGTGGAACTCATGCCTTCAGACCACTCTGTGCATACATAGTACGTCCATGCACAACTAATTACAGTCCTACCAGTGCCGTTAAATCAATTCACACTGAATTTCTCTCTATTGCCGTGCAAGCTAACTAAATGTCTTTTTCATTACCCAAATGCTTTGTTCCTGTTTAGGATGAGAAGAGGTTTGTGATGTCATCTCAGCCTGAGGAGGGCAGAGACAAATGTCCCTATGGTCCAACAACAGGCTACACCGCCCTCATCGTAGGTAAGGCCCTTTAACGGTTTGCAATTGTTTCCAGAGTGTCAGTCAGCAACTTAATGACCAAATAAATCGTTTTCCCTCCAGACCAGCAGATGTACACAGCTTCCCAGTATGAGTTCAGGAGCTTTCCAGACATCCGCCGCAACTCTCCGTCTCCCACGCTGAAGACAGAAGATGCCCCCACACGCTGGCTGAATGGTGAGTTAATCTCCAGGAATGATTTTAAAAAGCCCTTTAACATGTTGAGAGGACAGGGTGGTCCGAGTGGTCGGAGCTTCTGTCCGTCGACCAGCTGACACCAGGGTTAGCCAGGTATCAGCAAGCATCTCCAGTACTCTGCTGACGTAGCCTGAGCAGCTTCAGTGAATCAACAATGCATTATTTTTTAATTGCTCAACTTTGGCACGAGGAAACTGGGCTACCACAATTCTCTGTTTATGGGTCTTCCAAACGAAACAATCCATAGAATACAACTTATCTAGAATTCAGCCACAGTCCTACCCAGGTCGAGAAAGGTCAGACCACATAAGTCCAAATCTTCGCTGGCTGCATGCTGTTTTCAGAATACAATTTAAAACTCCTGTCGGTCTACAAAGCACTTAATGGCCTGGCTCCATAGTATACATCAGACATGCTGTCAGTACAAGGTCCCGGCAGATCTCTCAGGTCACAAGGTGGAAATCTCCTCCATGCGCCTGGAGCACTTTCTAAGTCTGATGTGAGAGGGTTTTCAGTATTAATGCTCCTAAACAATGGAACTTGTTTGCCGGCTGTTTTCTTTTAAATCCAAACTAAAAGCTTCTTTCTTAAATAAACATGCGTTTGCGTTTATGTGTGCCTGAATGTTGCTGTGCATATTCATATTTGGCTGTTTTATTCAGTTTTTTTCAAAAGCCTGTTGCCTGTTGCCTGATGCCAACCAGTTTCAAAGGTTAATGTCACCATCTTACCGAAATTACACTCCATATATGTAAACTCTCTCAATGGGTAATTACTTGAAATTCATTTGGAAAATATTTTGTTGATGAATTTTTCAGAAAGAAGGAAATGTCACAGTATGGGTCAGTGCATCCTTTTCTCCCCCACACAGAGGCAGACTTTGTGGGATCGGCGCTTGTGAGGGAGAGTTTGGGCAGTGGTACCGGTGACGATGATAAGATCTACTTCTTCTTCACCGAGAGGAGCCAGGAGCAGACCACAATGTACAGCCACAGCAGGGTGGCGCGGGTGGCTCGGGTTTGTAAGGTGAGAGCGCATTTAAAAGAGGTGAAGCAAGGCTAACTTGAGTGAAGCCTTGGTTGATGATGGGAGAGGGTACCGTGAAGAATGAGAGGCAAGATGGAGGATGCGCTGGTAACGAGTCCCCAGTGAGATTAGAGGAATAGACTGTGTTGCTGATGAATGGGCTGCACAGTCAAAGTCCCTCAGATTGAGAAAGATGTATGACTGCAGGGGAGAGACAGAATGTTTGCCATCCTTTGCCGCCTAAAATGTGATTGATTTACATTTCCCACAGCCCAGGAAAGAGTTAAGAATAGCGAGAGCCACCTGTACATTGCAAATAACATTGCTGCTCTTTCCCTAATGGTTTGGCAGCAAATTGTTTATTTATTCAATCTCAACCTGAATGACTCGTGGAAGCAAATGTGACATTTTGGCTTTGCTGCTGGCTGAATACATTTAAAAATTAAAATCAGGGCAAGGGGATGTGAGTTTCCAAGGAGAACTGTGGCCTTGTGTTGAGGTTTTTCCATTGTACACCTGTCAGGGCATTTTTTGGATTGAGACATGCATATGTACGTTTTGCATATATATGCATTTGTGTAAGAAATTCATTCCACGCTGAGTGCTTTCAACCCGATTACAGTCTGTTTTATTTTTACCTGATATGACCCCTTTTACTCCCTCCTCCTCCTCCTCTGTTTCTCCTCCACCTCCTTACCCTCAGGGGGACCGGGGAGGACGTTTAACTCTCCAGAAACGATGGACGTCCTTCCTCAAGGCCAGGCTGATGTGCTCACTCCCGGAGTACGACTTCCACTTCAACGTGCTGCGCAGCGTGTTCGTCGTGCACGGACACGAGGCACAGGATACGCTCTTCTATGGCATCTTTGGCCTGGACTGGTGAGCGTGATTTTGTGTGTTGCAGAGATCTCTGGCCCAAGGGGGCGTTGAGGAATGCAAATGTAAAGGAGTGAGATGGAGATGAAAGGCGGTAATCGATATGCTGATGAAAGAGAACTTTTTTTATCCAAATGACGTGAAGAAAAAAACAGTTGGTTGGCGAAGACTTTGCAGAAGTTTGAGCACAGACTATCACTTTAAAATGCAGATGTAGAAGTAAGACTGTAGTCGTGGTTGATTTAGTGATACCTGTGGTTACCATGGTAACAGCTGGTGATGCCAACTCAGCCACGTCCCACCTACAACAATGCAGAGCGATAAATATTCTAAATAAATTAAATGGCTAGGGATAATTGTAGAAACTAGGTTCCAGTTTTCATTAAGTTTGTTCATTGCAAGATGTCTCAGCTTAAAAGTGAATGTTATGCCAGAGCAAAAAGGTTTGGTGTTTGAGAAAAGATAAACAGTGATTGCCTTCAGAATCTCTGTCTCTCCTTGAGCTCCACCTCTTCTGTCTCTTCCCTCAACTCCGACTACACCTCTCCAAAACCTTCTTGTAGTTCTCTCCTCCTTCCCTCCTACACGTCACAGAGATGTGTGACTTCTAAACAGCTTCATACAATCTCTGCCTGTGTTCACCTCCTCCTCTCTCCCCTGTGCGTTCCTCTCATTTGTCTCTTTCCATCCTTTCAGCTAGGTGAGCCCCTGATCTACTGTACTTCTCCCACAGTCTCTATGGCAACACTGGGTTTACTGCTGTTATTGTCCACGGCCTGTGCTCTGGACTTTCTCATCATGTGTGTGTGTGTTGATGTCTTCAGGAAAAACGTGAAGGCGTCTGCTGTGTGTCGGTTCTCTCTGTCTGAAGTCCAAGAGGCTTTTCAAGGACCCTACATGGAGAACCAGGACTCTGGCTCGAAATGGAAGGAATACACTGGAAAGATCCCTGACCCACGACCTGGAACGGTAAACACAGAAAAAAGCATCTCCCTCCACTTCAGCCTCGAAGGATTCCCATCAGAAAAACCAACAGAGAGCAGATAAAGTTGATCCAAAGTAAAAAATGCATAAAGGAAGGAAAACAGAGTCGAAGATGAAGAGGAGATGATAGAGAGGATGAGTGGCAGCCTCAAGGATGTGGCTCAAAACACAACCAGCTTATGTCACCGAAACCCATTTCCATGCCGATTAACTCCAGCCCCTGGCTTTGGTGAAAGTGGCTTAGTGTGGCAGCCAGGGCCATGGCACGGTTGGCAGGAGCAGACATTATCCACTGTAGTATCACTTCCAGCACGCCGCAGAACTTAATTTTAACTTTGCTATTAAGCAAAAACGGTCAAAGGTTTTAACTTCGGAGCATGAAAGCCTCTTAGAGGACTAGGCCGGAGTCATTTGAATAGCACAAAGGGAGAAAGGGAAGTTGTTCCCTCAGTCAGGTGCAGTGAGAGCTGAGTCGCTCGCATGTCAGCACAAGCTGGTTGCTGAGTTCACACAGGCTCATTGTAGTCGATGTGAAAAGATGATGTGACACAATCTCCCACAGGCTTGCGTTTTCTACTTGATCCCTTAATTTTTCCCTGGAGACCATCTCACTAAGCCTCATGACATCCTCTCTCCCTTCCATTTCTATTTGCAGAGACCTAATTACAAATATGTCTCTCTTTTTCCTGCAGCTCACACCATGCTTTGTTACTTGCTCATCTTTCCTCTCCTTGGCTTCTTTTCCTGCAGTGTATAACCGACGCTCTGAGGGCCAGGGGCATAAACGTCTCCACCTCCTTGCCTGATGATGTGCTGGACTTTGTGAGGAGACATCCTCTGATGTCCCAGCAGGTCCAACCATCAGACAGGCGCCCCCTTTTGTTCAGGAGGATCACAGACTACACACACATGGCTGTACACGTGATCCAAGGCTTAGATGGACAAACATACCATGTATTATACATGGGCACAGGTGTGTATTAATTCATGTCAGGTAAACTTCCATTGTGATGTGAAAAGGGGTTGTGCCGTGGACTTTGTTTTATTTCTCACATTAAGAAGATCTCCACGTCTTTCCACTCACAGAATGTTGTAACTGTGACGAGAATTGAAGGCAAAGCAGTTAATTACCTATCTTCAGCTTATTTCAGGTGTTTGCAAGTTATTTTATATTGCATAGTGAAACGAATAAATATCAGTGGCTGCCTAGGCAGTAAGAAATCAAACGAAAACACAGTGCTTATATGTTTTGAGGTCATCTATTTTCCTCATCTTTGTATGTGTAACTCAGATGACGGATGGCTACACAAAGCCGTCGAGGTGGAGAGTCAGCTGCACATTATCGAGGAGCTTCAACTGTTTGAGCAACCACAGCCTGTAAACAATCTACTGATATCTGCAAAACAGGTAGTGTGTTTGTCCATCACATGCACACACACAAATCTGATAAATAGTCCCCGTCCTGTGGCAAATAAATCTTCTCTCCCCCCAGATGAGTGTGTACGTGGGCTCTCCATCAGGTGTGGTGCAGCTGCCGCTCGCTAACTGCCGCAGATACACTTCCTGCTATGACTGCATCTTCGCCAGGGACCCTCACTGTGCCTGGGACGGAGCCCGGTGTGCGGACGTGATGGCACAGGCAGACAGGTGGGTGGTGAAGGCCGTGCGTGCGTGACACTCGATCAGGTGACCAAAGTACTCCTTGGTGCCCTTTTGTGTGTTTGATTTGGGTAACCGCGAGCATCATGGCGCCCTGTCACAGTGTCAGCTCCCAGAACTGTTGCATAATGACAACGCCAGCAGAAATGTTGGCTGATAGTAAACATAACATGCAGCAGTGTACTTGAAGGGTACTGATTAACTTGGACAGCAATGCTTACTCAATAAAAAACTGTTATGTAAGCAATAAATGATCGGGCGATACAAGTAAACCAGAAATAGAATTTAGGAAATAGAATATTTTCTTCCTTACTGTTATTTTATTTTCTCCACAGATCCGCTTTAATCCAGGATATCCAGCATGGCAACAGGGGATGTGAGAACACCCATGATGGTACGCACAAAACTCATCTGCTGCCGAAAATAAAGTTTGCTTTAAAACAGTGAATGATGAAAAGGTGGTTAAAAATAGAGTATGTTAGAAGTTATAGATGCACAGTTGTCACGAGATGGCATGAGGGCCTCTTTGAAAGTTGATTATGCGCAGTGTGGAGGCAAAATCCTCTCCTTTAATCACATTTTTACCATCTCTGGAGAGAAATCTGTTTGATATTCAAGACAGGCAAATGCCTTCTCTCACTTCACAGTTTCAGTCTGATAAAATGAAGCATCTTCTGCCCCCTTGCTGTTCTTTCTCTGTACAAGGTATCACGACTGCAGCATTTACCAGATTCCTAACTGGTGTTTATGCTTCAGATTTGGTCAGCCTTTCATGAATTTAGCAGGTGTTATGCAGTTAACATATAGAATGATTCAGAGGTGAGTTTTCTCCTGAACTTAATGTGAAATTGAACGTGTTTTTCAGACGTTGTCCAGCGGAGCCGCTCTGTGCGGGCAGGCGACGACGTGCTGCTGCAGTGTGAGCTCAGCTCCAACCTGGCCACCCCGCTCTGGACCCTGGACGGCAGCGAGCTGCAGGGTTATGGCCTCAACTCAGGTTTCAGAACGGGCACAGACGGCCTGCTGATCATTGAGGCCCGGCAGGATCAGAGTGGGCTGTATACCTGCTACGCTGTTGAGAACAGTATCAAGGTCGCCATGGTTACCTACAATGTCACCGTCCGCCTGGATCTGCCCCCTCCCCCGCCCGTCGAGCTGACTGAAGACCCGTTAAGTCTCTTCGCCACCCTGCCAGCACCCACCGAACGTCCATCCTCTGAGAGGCCCTTGCCACCGCCCCCAGCCCCTCTACTTCCGCACTCAGAGCTGCTCTCCCCCAGGAACATAGAGGCCATGTACCTGTCCCTGATCACCATCCTCGGAGGCCTGTGTGTGGTCCTCACCGTGGTCCTTGTCTACGTGGGCTTCTGCTTGCGAGTGGGCAACAGAGGGAAGTACTCATTACGTGCTGCTGCTGCTGCCTACCCGAACAGCAAGAGGCACAGCAGGAACAAAAAACAACACAGAAGCTCCTCCCACATGGAGCTGAAGACCATCTCAGGCCACTGTAATGGCCATGGCATTTGTAACGGAGATTCAAGGCAACATAACGGCGACATCCAGGATGGAGGCTTCCTCCAGATTGTTCCCGGCGAGGGTCACACGTCACCCAATAAGGAGCCCCTTCCCCCCGCCCCTCCGCTCCCTCCCACCCCTCAACTTCAGTCTCCAGAGTGCGACTTCACGAGCGGGCTGTCGGCCACGCTGCCCAGCGTCCTGCGGAGGATGAATGGGAACAGCTACGTGCTGCTGAGACAGAGCGACTCAGACAACACGTCACCGCTCTGCTACTCCTTCGCGGAGGAGCTCAATAGGATCTTAGAGAAGAGGAAACACACTCAGCTGCTGCCCAGGCCGGACGAGAGCTCTGTCTAGAAAGATGCAACTCCCCCTGTGGCGGGAGGACTGCTGTGTTTTTACCTGGGCCTGAAGTGCCTGTCATATGACTCACATATTGTTGCGGACTCAAGCAATGAGAGAGTTTTATCTGCATTTTTTTAAGGGTCCACATTGAGACATTCCAGCTTTTCGAACCTTTGGGCTGTTTCTTAACCTTAATTCCCAAATTTCTCAACAGATGTTCCCAGTGATGGAATATGAAATGGAAAAAAGTGTGATCTACCTCACCTGACTCCTATCCAGAAGAACATGTGCAGTCAGTCTGTTGTCTGATCCTAGTATCAGGGCTGATATCTCAGTCACAGGAAGATCTCTGATCCACAAAGCTGAGAAACAGACTCCAAAGAGGAGCAGAGCCCCATGGAAATTTAAGTGTATGTGAAGACTTCCGCTGTGGGATGACCATATTTGGCACAGTCCAAACTGGAGGGCAGCTAGCCAAAGTTTGTTTGCACTGACAAGTGCACAGATGGCCTATGCATTTTTAAAACATTCACATATTTTAAATATTGAAGGAACAATGGTGGTGAGCGAGGGGACGGAGTTTGGAGTTTCCACTTTTAATACTGACTTATCAAACACAAAATATCATTTTCAACACTTCTTGACACCAGCTATCACTGAGAAATGGTGAACTAATCATTATTTAATATTAATATTAACCAAAGTTGTGTCTAAGTAATTAACCAAATTGAAGATTTATTAATTTATTACATGGCATTATTATTAATTATTTATGACCTAATGTGGATTGGGAAATAATTAATTGGTCAAAACGGTAAAAATTCAAGCAAGAATTCATATGTGGTATTAAAGCAAAAACAATTTATTATGGAATTATCATCCTGGCACTGCCACAATTAACAAATTATTGGTAATTATGTGATATAAAGAGTATTTCCAAAACACACTAAGTACTTAGAGTGTCAATTAAAGTCTCAGTCGAGGCTCACTCAATCGTTCATATATGGTTAAAAACTTTCATATGTTGAAGCCTTATCATAATGTTGCAGCTCATGTCTGCTACAAATGGGAAACGAGTGGCCATTAAACATAAATATACATAAACATAGTGTCTGTATTATATGAAATAATGTGGAGGAAATGTTAAATAATGACTATTTCACCAGGCGTTAGACCTCCTGATGAAAATATGACAGTATTATTGATTTTAATGCACTTTAACGACCAGTTTTGAAGCGCTTTGGAAAAGGTGTTGGACACCATTATGGAATTTGATGCTGCAACCTGTCAATAACCAGCGGATCCTTTTGATTGGCCGTTTCTCGGCGGGCAGCAACGGCCACAGCTGCGTCCACTGGACCTTGTTTGACGGGAGCGGATTAGAAGGAAAATATTGACTGTGTTTCAGCTGAGCCTGAATCCGCTGCTGAACGATGCTGCATGAGACCATAAACACAGAATGAGCGACTGTGGGGAAGAGGAAAAAGCATCCGAGGTAAATAGTTTTTATATCTTACCAACACATCTCCTACACAGCCACTTTCGCAAAGTGCACGGCGAGTGCATCGGTGTTGTAAAGACAGGCAGAACACTAAGCGCACTGTGTTATCATATTCTTACTGGATTTAAATCCACTGGTATTCCAGCAGTTTGTTGATCTGACTGCTGGGTTGTTTATCATTTGTGGGAAAGTTTGGGTTCAGCGACGGTTCAGAGATGCCCCAATGAAAACATCTGCTGCAGTTTGTCTCGCACGCACACCTCAGACAAATTAACCATCCCACGGTATAATTCATTCATGAGAGGAGCCCAACCATGGAAGACATATTTAAACAGTGAAGCTTCATTTCTGGTGATGAGGGTGAGAGAGCAGCTTTGTGTTTATGGATTAATATGTAGAATAGACCCAGTCAATTATGCAGTCTATAAAACATTTGAGAATAGTGAAAATGTTCATCTTACTTTCTCATAGTCCAAGGTCAGTGGTTAAAATGTCTTGGAAATGGTATTTATCCATGAAAAATGCTATAACTAAAACTACGATAAAAACATATGTTTTTTATTTGCATCGCTACTTTTTTGTTATAGTAGTGGTCATTATCTCTTTCAGTCTCACTGCCCTCTCTGCATCTCACTTTTGTTCTGCTGTCAGAGGGCGGCATTAATTTAACACTTGCCTTATGACGAGTGTGACCTTACTGCAGAATGAGGGAGAGAAGAGTGAGTTAGAGATGTCCCTGGAGATTTACACTACGAAACACCCTCGAGCTCCCAATTATTTTCTCATAGACTTGGGGTCAGGGTGTAGTCGTTTACTAGCGTAACAAGCCTATGTGAAATGCTGTACTGTAAATGGGTGTGAAATGCTGTACTGTAAATGCTGCTGAAGTTTGTATAACACCAAGAAGCAGCCTTAAAAAAACAACACAAGGCGAATACAACGGCAAAGGCAGTGTTGCTAATATGTAAATACTTTGTGCTGAGCCCAGCCTGGGCCGCTCGTAATCAGGTCTGATGGTGTGTGACTGCTTTTAAAGTAACACCCGATAGCGAGGCTACAGCGGAGACACTTTGCTGACACCTGTGCCTGAATGCTTTCACCCACTCCTTCTTTTCTCTCTCTCTCTCTCTCTCTCGCTCTCATTTGCAGGTCTGATGAGCTCAGGTCAGTTTGACTGCCCCTTAATTTCCTTCCCGTCTCCCAGCAGGCTTCAGATGGTAGGACTTGCTGCAAAGATGTTCTTCTAATGAGCACCGAAATTAAATTCAGCATCGTTAAGTGGACCAGTGACACCAGAAGAGAGCAAAGAGGCTGGATAAGGGCTACGGCATCAGTCTCTGAACCTTGAACGCAGCTCTGCTCCCCCACAACTGGAATGAAAATTGTTGGCTGCAGTGTCTCACCGAGCAGCATTTGTGCTTCAGACACTCAGCTCTTTGTGTGCAGAGAGCGTCCTTGCCTCTGTCTGATGCAAACTTGTTCGACAAAACTCGACGTGTAATGACCTTTTTCTCACACTTGCTGCATGAATTATGTTTCAACACTGTTTTTTTTTCAGTCAAGGAAACGAAGACTATAACTCATCTTAATATTAATGAAAAGCGCCAAGGTTTATGTTTAAAAAGTGCTTTGTGAGCCTGTTTTATTGCAAAACCAGAAGAAAAGGATCTTAAAAATGAAGCATATTTATTTTGTAATTTTGTACATTATGTTTTGGAACTTACTGTAAATGTTGCTTTGGCACTTGTGGGACACCTATCTGTGAAGTGGGAGGGCCACAAGTTGCCTGTGTTGCACAAAATGTGATAAATATAAGCACAGTGGCCAAAAGCATGCAGAGGCTACACCAGCACCACAGAATTTAATATTTATAACCTACTAATGGGAGGAAAAAATACATCAATTCACTTTTTCATTATAGTCTATTAATTAGGGTTTTCTGTCACTCTGTAATGTCCATATATTAGTTTTGATCCCTGTTTTGCATGTCACACCATGCTTGTGCAAACTGCAAAGCAAATTATTTCACTCAGCTAACAGAGAATAACAGGGCAGTGGTTTTCTTCACAACTCAGTCATAAAATTAAAATAAAACTTTGTACTTCAGCTTCTTCCTCTCCTCATCATTGCTTCTGTGTATTTGAAGTTTGCCTCTCGCATTTCAAAGGCATAGAGAGATGAAACAAACCTTTCCCCTGTCAAATTATTGGAGCGGAGCCCTGCTTTTTGTTTTTTTTTAATAAGAGGAGGCTTAGCAAACTGTTTCAGCTGGAAAAATACCGTTGAACAGTCAGGGGAAAGAGGCGGTATCTACGTTGGTTCTGGAAACAGGCCCGAGGTCCTGCGGCATGGCACAGACTGGTACGGAAAATGTTGCTGGGAGGTTGATGTCCCAGGTTTTTGTTGTTGACAAAAACCCAAGCCCACATTTCAAATGCCGTCTCCTGTCAAGGCATTTAAGGAGAAAATGTTACTTCAGTAGCTTCGGGTTTTATAAAAGAGCAGCTGATCTTACTCTCACTCTGAGCCTTTCAAACTGATCTTTTAAAAATGCCACAGTCAAACTATAACACCCACAGATTTTCCAATCATCCACATGACCTTTTCTAATGTTCCTGGGTGAGAGGGCGACACCAAGCTTTCAGGCTGTAACCCAGTTGTTACAATACATCATCTGCAGTACAACAAAACACATAACTAGGACAGCCCGCGTCACGCACGCACGCATACAAAAACACAGACGAGCGCAGCCAAAGGGTGATTCATGAGAGTGCCAGGTACCTGCAGTGCCTACAGCTTGACGTGCGATTAACAAACTGTCATGGCTGGTGTGTTATTTACGTAATGCTGCCTCAGGTTTAATCAAGGGCAGCAGGAAGAGCTCGCTCTGCCTCGCAGGTGGCAGATTGGAGTATTTTCATTTCATTCACGTAAAATGTGAGCATTAAATAAAAAGATGCTGCTCTGATGAGATTTGTTGCATGACACCTTCTGCTACTGAACTGTACAAAATTGTGCTGCCTCATGGCTCCACTTTGGCCCAGAAATATGTCAACATCTTTTCAATGGATTACCATAACATTTTGTACAGACAGTCATGTTTCCCAGAGGATATATCCTACTGACTTATACTGACTTCTCTTGTGCCACCATGTGGTTGACATTTGTAGATTTAAGTGAAATGCCCCTTGGATTTATTGCAATATATCCATGATTTATTGCCCATAAATCTGGCACACATACCTGGGTGTGCCTCAGGGGGAAGTATTATTGCTTTGGTACTCTCTTTAACTTTTCATGTGGCTCTATCAACAGTTCGAGATTTCTGTTTGTCCAATATGTCAGTTTATGTTTCAGTACTTGCAAAACTAACGTCAACCCCATCAGCATTACTTTGTGTCGTAGCAATGCTGTGTGTAGTTTTACTTCTTCCTGCTTCTGAGAATTAATCAAATGAGGGAAAATAAGTGCTCCTTGGGTGAAGTCGTACAAACTGACCATTGAAATGGTTGTAAGTAGCCAAAATGGTTGGGAACAACTGTTACAATTTAACCAATGAAATTATTAAGGTTTTCAGCCAATGAAGATAAGATCTTTGTTGGGGTAAAGGTGAAGGGATGAAGGAGGTGAGATTTGCTTAAGGTCTGTCTGGGAGGATAAATTTTGGGCTGTAATTTGGTTCAATCCTCTTGAAAACTTGCATATGACAAAACATAGTCTTGTCAAAATAGTAAATTTTATACGCAAAATTAAGAGTGCAACTTTTAATAAAAATCTTGTAAAAGTCAATATCACCACTCAACTTACAACTGCCTGGTGTTGGTTTGAGTTGTTTTGCTGTTGTTCTGACACAATGAATGCAATTTATCTGCCTCTTTGTGAAGCCCTCCATCTCACAGAAAACTCCTGTCAGGTAGCTTGATCTGGAAAACAAAAAAAACAACAACATCTGTTTTCTATTCCTGGACTAGATTTACATTTTAGAGGCAAAATGATTTCCACTGATCTCTTTTCTTCCTTGTGAATCCAAGCTGTAGATATTTGATAAATATCATCCCAGGAGAGACAGATGAAAGGGCTCTCAGTGACAGATGAGGATAAAAAATAGATTTCAGCTTCTAGACATTAATCATATATCAAGGTAACCTTCAGTGAGACAGAGAAGAGTGTTGGGAGGTGTAGGAGTCATATCGGTGTGGTTGATAGTTCCCACCCTTCTTTTTTTTGGCTCCTGCTGTCTCTATTATGTCTGCACTTCTTTGTCTCGTTTATCTGTTCATAATTCCCATTGAAATGCTTTTGTGTTTATCCAAGGGGTTTGATAAACAATTGGAGTGAAATGACATGCCTATACACTTTAGGTGTGTGTCACAGTCACATTAAGCAGCAAAGTTCATATGGATCATAAGGCAAAGATGGTGTGACTCATTCAAACTGGGGAAAGGACAAATAGCTTTCTTGTGATTATCTATTGCGCAAGGCTCACTCAGTACACTCAC
Organism: Psettodes erumei; assembly: GCA_016785225.1. Taxonomy (NCBI): domain Eukaryota; kingdom Metazoa; phylum Chordata; class Actinopteri; order Pleuronectiformes; family Psettodidae; genus Psettodes; species Psettodes erumei. The sequence continues at coordinate 95,128 of JAFBJZ010000001.1, read as the reverse complement.
TGCTTTGTAATGAGAGAACATGACTAAGAAAGAGCTTACTTCTGAATTGATGTGTATTCTTTCTCTTTTTCATTCTTTCTAAAGGTTAATTTTTAACCTTTACTTTCCCCCCATCTACCCCAGCAACTCTCTCCACCTGATATCTGAATCCAAGTGATGTTGGAAATGCCACATAGACAAGAGATGTGGCATTAACAGTTTTGACGGTTGGGATGAATTAAGAATATTTGGAGCCCTGTTGAAGTCCAGTGCAGCTAAAGCAACTTGGACAAGTCCAAGTTGTCTTTAACTCCTTCAATGTGTTATCACATCCACCCAAATTGGATAAACAAGTATAAGAAAACCAAATGTTGAATCCATTCGGTCTGCAGGTTTAATAAAAACACTGACGGTGTCCAAAGTACACTCTTGTTTCTGTGTGCAGAGCTTGTAGGCTGTAGTAATAATGTGAGCGGCTGTGTCCACACTGAGCTGGTTTTGTGGATGTCGCCACCATGGAAAGCCTGTCTATTAAACTGACAAAGCAAAGTGTGTTACACTGCACTTTTATTCCCCCAAAACAAACAGATACTGTTGCGGGTTCATGCAAACAAGCAGCACTTTTGCCTCCTCCCGGACCGGTTTGACACCAGAGAAGCCACGCGCCTCTACTGTCACACACACACTGCCATATCAATCAACCCTTTCTCAACTTCCTCCACTTGGCCAAACCAGCTTATTTGTCCTTCTGTCACGGTTTCTTCAGACAAGAGACATGCCGAACAACATTACACAGGATAGCATCTGTAGATTAAAAGATAACCTTGACATACACCCATCCCCTTCTGAATTACCAAACTGCCATTCAAAGCTCATTGGTTATATTGTAATGTAAGCAAGGATAAACCACTTATTGGCTTTTGTTGCAGTTAAACAGCAGCAGCCAAGAAAAATCAATACAAAGGCAGCTTTTTCAGGACAACAACATTAAAAGATTTTCTGTTTGTCATAGCAGGAGTGGCGGAAGATAAAGAAGAAGGAAATTAGAGCTGCAGCCACCAGAGAGGACACAGACACACCCAGGTGGCGGCGTCCTCATGACACGTCACCGGGACAATCAGCTTGACAACCACATTCTCAGTCAGACATGTGCACACAAACACACACACGAGTGTTGCGAGTTTTCTGAGATTACATTCTCACTCCAGATTGGTGTTATGAAAGCAGCTCACTGCAGTTTCATCTGAAACTTTGTGAGTAGTAAGACTGAAACTGGCTTTTACATGTGATGTTGTCGCCCCCCCACACACACACACACACACACACACACACACACACACATCATGATCTTTGACTTTTGGACTTTTGAAACACCGATTGTGTGTAAACATCCTCCAGCCTGGCACACTTGTATGTTCTTCTGTGTATGTGTGTGTGTGTGTGTTTACCCTTTGACCAATGCTCTCACACCCTTACATTTTCATTCTCGCACCAGTGGCTCCCCCTAGCGATTCTATCTTTGCAATGATGTCAAATGTATTTCTGCAGTTTACCACTGGAGGTCATAGCCAGTCTGCTTGTGGAAAATCCTCATATCACTACATATTCAACTCTCCCCGAATGAACTGTAAAATCGCATGAAAATACACTAGAATATACGATAAGAGTTGCGACACAAGTTTTTTTTTGATGGAGCACATAAATCTGCCTCCTTTTTACAATACAACGTATTTTCCCTGTTGGCAGTGAACGCACCAGGTGGACATCAAATCAAACAGCTGTGGAGATTATCCGAAGGAGGCAAAACAATCTAAAATGTAAGTAATCTAATTGTGTTGTATGTATGTGTGGCCAGTAAAGCTCAGTGACATGTGGGCTGTGGGAGCAGGATTACTTCACTCAATATGTTTGATGCAGGGTGATTGCGGCACAGACGTGGGTCAAATGGCTCCAGTAAGTAAGGAAAGTCTTTGTTTTAACCTGAAAGACTGAGCTAAAGGTTTGTCTTTTCTATCTGGGGACAATTCGTAGTATGGCAAATAAGCCTGAGTTGTTTTCCCTTGATTGTTTGCTTTTGCTATTGCACTGTCATACTAGGGGAAAAAAAACACCATCTAGCGAAATACAACAAGGCTGCCTGTTGGCCTAGTGAGCGGGACACAGACCTTGACCCGGAAAACCTGGCATCCATCCTACATGTCAGCGAACGTCCACCCTGATGAATGTGTCACTAAACAGCAGTGAGGCAGAGCTCCTGCCAGCACCACAGCAGACCGTGACCTCTGACCTTCCTGAAAAATAACATGCCCCTTATGGAATGTAAAAATTAAACACTACAGCAGCATAAAACATATCAATGGCACTGTGAGGGATCTTTCTGTCACTGGAAGTTTTTACTTTGCAAGTTTTGCATTTGAGATTTCACAGACAAAAAATCAAACATGCTCAAAAAATGTAGCCAAAAACTGTACCTAATTACATTACTTGAGTAAATTCACTTATTTCTCTCCACCGGTGAAAAGCATGATGCTAACTTCAGATGTTAGACTGGTGGCTGTGTAACTGATCGAAAACCTCTCCTTCTCCTGTTATGTACCCTCCCTGCATAAATTCAATCTTGCAGGCAGATTATAAAATCTCTTTCAAATTGGCTTGAGCATAGACAGGTAAAACTAAATACACAAACACACAGAATCTGTCATGGCATCCCAGCTCTTGTTTCAGTGAATGTGAAGCACAATCAACACCAGGAAGGAAAGGCAATTTCAGGCTTCAGCGAAGGGAACACTTCTCTGTGTGTCAGTGTCATTCTTGTTTTGGGTAAATGGCGAAGTTAGATACAGTGTGTGTGTGTGTGTGTGTGTGTGTGTGTGTGTGTGTAAAATAGGGATGTTTAATTGAGTTAGAGGATCCAGCTCCAATCCTGGATTAAAGCTCATCTCTGTGTTTATCTCCCAGTGGACTATCTGAGAGGCAACAGAGGGGTTTGACCCAGTTAGACACACACATACATAAATGATACACAAAAGTGCAGTGCAATGCTGCAGCATAAAATAATGAAGAAATCTTTGTGGGTGTCACTGCTTTGGTGATTGATTAATAGAGACAACAGTACCAGGTGTCCAGTCAGCAGGGAATGATTAATGATTGTGTGTGTGTCTGTGCGTGCATGTGTACGAGAGTGAAGCTACTTGTTACCTTCAATTCAGACTCAGTGATGTATGTTCCTGTTAGATCTGTATTGCAGCAGTTCATCAATACCTGGTCAAACAACCAATGATGCGGTTGAGTGTGCTGGCTAATGGGAACAAGCATCATACTCCGTTGTAGATCCATCTATTTTTATGAGGACGCTAAAAGCTTTCAACTTCAATCATGAGGATCTGTGGGTAGGTCTTACATTAGCATGGCTCATATGAAACATTAGAGGAGGGGTTGAAGGAAATATGCAAACACGCAGATGTGCCAAAAAAAAGCCAGAGGGATGTTCCTCCCAAAGTTGCATTTCTGAAATAACATATAACAGCTTGTTCCTGCTGTTTGTGTTTTCACTGTTTTCTTGATCTGAAAGTGAAGGTCAGACAGTCTCTGGGGTTGACATTAATACAGTTTCGGACTTCACAGCTCCAGACTGAGACTTTTTCTTCTTTTTCCTTCATGATCATGGCTGATGTAAGTTATAATGGTATTGCAGCCTAGTGTTGGATGTGGCCCCAGGGTCGACCTCAGTAACAACACAAATATGTTCTCTTTTTTTACACTCCCAGGCCTTCTCACAAGAAATGATGTAGTGTTCCAGAGAGGCCACTTGGTGCCTTCAAGTCCCGGACAAACAGAGGAAAATAGTTGTAGGGTTCAGTGGAGGACGTGGGACGACCATGACGAGCATTTTTCAGAAAACCTGCTGCTTTACACTGACATTGGGGGACACAAGAGTGGCTTCGCAAGAATGGACAGCACAGTTCAAGTGGTTAAATCCCAACATTTATTTGATATTCGTAAATAAATAAATGACTGTTGTTTCATGAGAATGATCAATCAATTCATCTCCAGATCTCCGCCCTTTTTCACAGGCGGTGAGAAATAAATGAGGACCGAAGACTAAAACCTTCCTGCATTTCTTTCCAACCCTTGTTTCTGCATCCACACTCGCCTCAGTCCTTCCTTTGCAAATGCTAATCTCTTATGTAATAATGTTCCTCTCGCACATGCTTTGAATTATTTCTCAGGCCCCCACTGTAATGACACTTCAATATTCATATTTTTATGGCCTTCTGCTATTAATTACAGCAGCCCTGACTGACCCTGGGCTGTCAGAAAATAACTTCAGCCTTGTTGTCTTTCCTCGTCCACAGGGAGAAGCTCTCGGTCTTTGCTTTTTAATGGTAAAACACGGGCTGTTTAGTGCACACTGTGCACAGACACAAAAAAAACACTCAGAGAGAGATGCCGTAAAAAATGCGGAAGTGGTCAGGAGAAAGAGGATGGATGGAGAGCAAAGTTTTGAGGCTCTAAAAACAGATGCTCCCTAGACTGGTCCTGTCTCCCCACATTAGTGCAGTGTACTCTGCTTTTCTCTTGTCCTCTGCCATCCCTTGCTCCTCTGGCCTTTTCTCTACCTCTCACATCCACTACCTACCTCCTGATGTAAAAAGTATCCCTCAGTCTCTCCCTGTCTCTCTGATGTGACTTTTTTCCTGTCCAAAACCATCCAAAACTTTTATCCAGCAGTCCTGCTTTGAACCCTGAAGAAGATCTACAAAGGACAATATCAGTCAATTCTTTAAAAAAATGAATGCTCAAGTGTCGTCTCAGCTTTTCTTGCACTTTCGAATGCATGTCTTCTTCACTTCAACGGTGGTCTTGATTGGCCTCCTCAATGTTACTCCAACATCCACTGACCCCTGACTGTTTTACTGCCTCATGAATAAGCCATGTAACTAATTACTTTCAGGCTGCTCCCACAAGTCCTGACAAGTCTTGCAGCCTGAAATTAGCCTTAGCTCTAGTGACAACAATGTCGGTCCAGGCTGAAATATCTCCACAACTCTAAGATGGTGCTCTAAGATTCTTGGTCTCCAGAGAAGATTCTTACTGACTTTGGTGATACAATGACTTTGCCCAAGAAACAGGTTGACGTTTTTGCTTTTAGTAAAATGTCTCAACAACTGTTAGATAAAGTGCCATCAACTTTGGTATATGTATCCATGCTACCCAGGGAAGGAGTTCTCATGATAATGGTGATCCCCAGATTTTTCCTTGAGCACCACGGTCAAAGTTTTATCTACTCGATGGACTGACTTTTTTTACAGACCCTTCTGGTCCCCATACAGATGATGTTTCTTAATGACTATAGAGATCCCTTGATTATTCCTCTAGTGCCACCATGATGTTGAAATTTTGTTTCTGAGTGAAATGACTGAAGAGTGATTTGATGGATTGCCATAAAAGTTCCCACAGACAAAAGTAATCATGAGCTCATGCTCATCATCCAGACATTTTAGTTAAAATAACAATATCACTCTATTGATCCTGGTAGAAAAATTATATTGTTATTGTTATTCAAAAATATTATTATATGTAATTATATATTATTATGCATGACTCACGCTTACAGTTCAAGGATCATGCAACAACAACATTTATGGTGGGTATACTATAGCATTAGCTTGGCAAACACTCTTGTCTCTGTGTGTACGTGTGTGTTTAAGCACATCTGCTGAGTGTCTGGAGACAGTCACGCTATTTGCATCACCTCAGCCAATCCAAACATTTCCACAGCTGCTGTTTTAAACTTAGACCCCTCATTCTGTTTTCCACACCGCTGCTCACCCGTCTGCATGTGTGCGTGATTTAAGAAATTCTTGCAAGACAAAATTTTGTTGGAGATGTTATTTCACTGTATGTGGTGTGAATGAGTACGGAGACACATGTAATGCACACACTGAGGCATTTGTCTCTTGGTCTGAACACGCATGAGTAGGTGTCACATGGTGTAGAGGTGATTTAACAGATGTGCTTTCCTGCTGCCATGTCCTTGATTTGATATTAGAAACATGCGGGTAGCCTCTTGTGGCAGGGAGCAATGAGTTACCCACCATCAACATGTCACTCTGCAACCTTCAACACATTCAATGTAACACATCCTGTAACTGCATTAGCATTCATGTAAAATATAAAAGATGCACATAGTTTACAGTTTTATATAATATGGATTTATAATGAGATTCAAGTGGAAAATGAAATAAAGGTCTGTAGACAAATGCATCTAGTCCTGAGTCAGACATTTTAAAGGTCAGTAAACTTTGAATCCACCAAGGTCACTGAGGCACAAAATGTTATTATTCATGCAGTGCTGATGGCCATGAACAGAAAGTTGTTACAAGGGTTACAGAGCGTAAAATCACAATGACTTGGCTGCATGTTACGTAACTTTTGAGTCATTTGTTTTAAGTTTTTTTATTTACACCAGTATTCTCATTTATCATTTCTCAAATGTGCACTAATCTCACCAAACCTGCAGGGATGGACCCTTTTTACTCCTGCAGCCGGATTTACGCAACATGACAGTGAACTGCCTGCAGCCTTTGCCTGACTAAAATAACCATCTGCATCTGAATTCTCTGGGACACGTGCGGCATAGTGCACTGCCACTTACTACTAATTACTAACACACATAGACACACACACATGCAAACACACACATATGCAAGCTTTAATGTGGGTCAGTACACGTCCTAGTAAAAAATAAGAAGAGAAAGATGTCTTATTTTGCAAAATACAAGCTATGAACTATAGCTATACTTTAACTATACTATAAGCTGGCTTTGTCAGCTGGCATTTTTGCACGTGGTTTTGTATGCACATGCTGATGTGTGCACTTGTGAGTAATTATGACACCAGTGCCATTTATGAACACTCCATAGGGAAAAAGGTCAGGCCGTTTATTTTCGATTTGCCTGCCATGTATGTGATCTTTGAACAAACCTGTAGAGAAAGCTTCATCTCCCTCGACAGCACATGATACTATAGACTCTATGCTGTATGCAATGCTGCAGTGTGCGTTTATGTGTATGATGCATGTAGAAATGTGGGTGGGGAATAAATCTTGCACAAGCATCTGAGATTAGGATGCTGCTGTGTGAGAAGTGTAGCAATTTTAGGGCTCTACTCAAATTATTTGACAGATTTATGTTTACTACAATTTTTTGACAGTTGCCCGAGTGATCAGTGAGTATAAAATGCACACAGTTACATGGAATACATGACCCAGGTGCAGAAATACAGGCCCCCACCTATGTATTCCTTATAGCATTTCAGTGTATGACTGTGCTTGTGATGTCTCTATTATGTGTGGTTATATGCACTGTTGTGTATATGAAGAAGTGGGAAGTTGACTCAACCCATCATTTTATGTAAATTAAACCTCAAATCTAAAAGCACTTATCCCTCATATTCTCACATTCTGCGTATTCAAATGTGTCTTTGGAAGTTCCTGTCTATTTACTATGACATTTACTCACATTTTTTCCCTACCCCATATCAATAATGTAGGATTATGATTGCTCTCCTTTGAAGTGGCTGTTTAAATAATCCAGGGAGGATTGCTCTAGGCATCCCATTTTCGGCTCAGTGAAAAAAAAATTAAAAAAGGATCCTGAATCTAGATGTTGAGGCTGAGAAGCAGGAGGTTGTTAGCTTTAATCTGGTGCAGACCTGCTCTGCTGTGATTAGTTGTTACAGTGTGTGTGTGTTCACATCACAGGGAGGTGATGATTTTAATTATCTAGAGAACGCTTCAATGGTAGAAGCGTCCTACATGTCCAAGAATTACTTTCATGTCCAAGTAGTGAGTATGACCTTGTAGCATTCATCTGCTGATCTACAATACACATGTCATATGGAGAGAGCAGTGGAGTACTAATAGTGATATATTTGCATAAAGAAAAGGATGATTGTCCCTTATTGAATTTTTAACATCAGAGCAGGGACAGACAAAATAGCCCAACCCTGATATTTTCAGATGATTTTTTCTGATATCAGCTCATATTGTATGATAGTTGCACTTGAAATGCCAACATTAAGTCACATGTTTTATGCTCATCCAACCAGAAAGATCTCTGTATACCCTGTATACAGGGGTTTTGTTGAGGTCAGAGTTCAGCTGTAGTGCCATTGTAGCAGGGGATGGATGAGCATATGGGAGAGTAATTAAAATGTATGAAAGTGAACCAGGATGGGAATAAAAGGAAGATCAAAGTGGTGGCTGGCGACTGAATATATTATCCATGTGGTTATTTTTGTTGCGCTGACATACTCCTAATGAGAATTTGCAGAACAGCAGTATTAAAATAATCATCTTAAGTGTGTGGTTTGAATGCGTTTGTCCTGACTGCAGTGGCAGCAGCAAAGTATTTCAGAGAATTAAACAGAAACTGAGCTGTCGTGTTGGTTTACAAGACCAACCCTTAACAGCAAAGGGATGCGAAGCTCTGAAAAGACAGCAGTATCAAAACAGAGATGAGGCTGTTTTCTGCCCCATTTCTCTGCTTCCCAGCCACACGGATTCTCCTTGTAGACAAAGACTTCAATATTGGATGAGCTCACAGGCTCAAACCAGAGCTGGAATCTGAGGGGATAAAGTATTTCATGCTACACTGCACTCCCCTGATTTGACCATTATGGAAATATGTAAATAAACCTCCACAGAGCACTGGACATGCAGCTCTGGGATTGGAAAGCTCTAATTGGGAACATGACAGAGATGTGTCACAGTGCTTTATGAATTGTTGAAAGGGGTTGAAACAAAGATAATGGCATCATACGAAATCCCACAATGTTGTTTTGTTTGGAAGATTCGTCCTGGACGTGCTCTGAGCTTCATTGTTTATTGAACAGCTAAAATTCATCCACTTGGCAAATGAGGCATAAACTATTCATGAGTCATTAAACAAAAAGGTTGGACAAGTAAAGGGTGTTCTATGTAGAAACAGAAGAAAACAAAAAGGCAATCATGCACTAGAAGAATGCTGTCAGGTTCTTGTGATCATTTTTAGAAGTGCTCCTGGGTGCTCTTTGATATTTCTGAATCCTGTTGAGGCTGAGGGTCGGGGTTTGGTCAGGTATCTCGTGGAGGATGAAGACCCTGAGGGGACAGAGCATGTGTGAGTCATATGATCCGGGCTTTCGGCCTTCACACAGACATCCACAGACAGACCAAAGCGGATTGGCAACAAAGGCTTGCAGTGTATTATTCCTGCCGAGGCATGAGCGTGAGGAATTCTCAATTAATCTGTTTCATCTTGTTTTATGAAGGCGTTACACCAAACTGTGCGTGAGATGCATCAGTTGAGTTGTTTCTCAGAGTCCCCCCTGTGGGAACCCCCATGCTCTGTTGAGAGCTGCTGGAGGCATATGTGTGTTTGACCATCACAGCATGTGCATACTGTGCACAAACTTCTGACTCCACCACAGGCCTGTTGTTACATAACGTTGGTATAAAAACTGTTGTGCATGGTCATAAACCAAAGTATTGGAAAACTTTTGACCAGAAGATGGTGTTGAAAAGATGAAAAGTCAGGCGATCATCAAAGATATTGCAAGTAATCCTCTGAGGAACACACACATCTGTACAAAGTTTCATTTTCAACCACACTGCTAATTTTCTTGTCTTGTTAAAATGTGATGTTCTGTCAAGGGCAAAGTCTTGCTTCTTAGAATACACACTCGAACTGTACACACATGTTTTGCATGTTGTGTAAGAAAACAATGAACATGGCTTTTGTGATGCTGGAAAAATAAGTGACACTCCATCCACAAACATGAGGCCTACAACATGTTCAACTTTAATCTTCTGCAGTATAACAAAACCCCCCAAAACAAACAAAAAACCCTCCACCCATTCCAGTCTAATGAATCAGAATCCAACGGGCCCCCACTGGGGATAAGGAGCAGTTGCACTACATTTGCATGTTTCACTTCAGCTGGAAATCATATTAGCGATGCGGACTGCCAAAGCCTGAAGTTGAAATGAACCATGGAAATGATTTAAAGGAGAAAAGGATTGAGAAAGGAAAGGGCTGTGATGGGGGTGGGGTGGAGGCTGGAGGTTGAATACAGCAGGGAGAAGTGATGGGAGCTCATATACAGTAAGTGAAATGAGGAAGAATATTGCATGGAGCAGGATTAAGGAGAAGAAAAGGAGGTGGTGGTCGACATTCGTGAAGGGAGAGATGAGCAGCAGGAGAATCAGGGGGCAGAGGAGGTGGAGGACATGTTGATGGTTATGCACTTGGTGCAGGGGAATAAATTGGTATGTTGTACACAGAGGAAGAGAGGTCGCTTGGAGTTCAGCAGTGACGGGGCTCCTGCTGGCGAAAGACACAAGGTGATGCCACGGAGACTGCAGAATAATAAAACAAGTTTGGAGCTGCAGTTTGTTTAAAACTCATAATAAAATACAGATGAGATGCATCTTTCTCCCATATTTAATAAATTTGTCTTAAATATCCTATGTATATATTTACCGTGACATGCAGCTGCAGTATATCAGGAAGCTCAGGCAAATCTTTTATTGTAGCACCTGCCCATTTTGACTGGTCAGGATTATTGCACTTCAAGACCTTGTAGATATCAATCTATACATTCCCTCTAACAAATTAGGTCAGTCAGGCATTCATACAGCTCCTCTTTCATGGATGAATCAGGCATGTGGCAGTCTATTGTGGAGGGAGAGGAAAACCCCATATTGTGTCTCCAGGGTGTGTGAGCGGACAGGAGGCAGTGGGCGGGAAACTCTCTACCTGAGAGTTCAAAGCACAATACTCACCTGTGACCACCTGGCTAACTAACCAACCTCTTTGAGATAGCTAGTCTGCACCCTTTAAACTCCCAGATTCAAATTCAGGTCTACCTTGTTGTGTGGCGATGCTATTGACCACTGAGACTATATATTTTTAAACATCCTTTAAATCAAACATCCGATGGTAAAACTGTTTGTAGCTTATTGTCCATATGTGCAAAGTAAGTCCATAACTTACAAAATCAGTTGCAAGTACATCCATTTGTTTTGATGGGTCAAATCCATTACAAATGTTGACAACTACTAATCAAAGTCCATCCACATAAAAGTTAAGCAACACAACTGAGTGAGTGACTGGAATAAAACCAGAATGTTAAGCATTAAGCAGCCACTTTGACATGTTCCCTGACAAAAAAGTGTTTAAAAATCTCAGCTGTACATCTAAATGGGCGAAAACCCCACAGAATGTTGGAAAACAACATCTGTGAATAAACAATTTTACTTACTTTGTTTAAGACATGAAATGAAGAGTGAATCTCTGTAAAACGTTATATTTGCCTAACCATAAAGGGGCACCTAATTGATGGGGCCCAAAGGAGCCACTTAGCATATGGAGCTAAGCTACTCAGCTTGTAACAGATGGTTACACTAAAAACACAGCTCTGTTTAATGAATAAAGGAATACATAAGAATGAGGTGTCAAATTAATAACACGGCTCTGTCATTACAAATACAAAGTAATCGATGGATTTAAGGACGAGAGAAACTACGTCATCGGTCGTCGCAGCGCCCCCATGTTGAGCCCCTGCCCTTCCTTTCCAGGTCTTAAGCCATATCGTTGGGGATCAATAGTCGAGCCCCTTGCTGGAGAGCAGGGAGCGAGTCCGCCCCGCAGAGCAGCAGACCCGGACCCTGCCGGTGAGAGTATCAAACACACTCAGCCCGAGGAGCAGCAGCAGTGGCGGATCAGCAGCAGCAGCAGCAGCAGGGTCTATCTGAGCTGCTGTCGATTGACTGTACGGGTTTGGGGAAAAGGTTCCGATACGAACTATAGAGAAGAAAGAAGAGTAGTAGCGTTTAGCTGGTTGCAGTTTAGAAAAAAAGTTGTCTCCGCTCAGTAAAGGCGAGGGGATACAAGACGCTTACTGTTGGAGGGAATATCGCACGGACTGGTCGTGAAGAACCTCTTGTTTAAGGTGAGTGCATATTGCAGCGTGCAACAGTGATTTAAGTGGGGGCAGTCTCGCTTTTTTGTACCGTATTTCTAACAAGTTTGGTTTTGTTATAGTAGTTTTTGCGTCTTGCTTTCTTATCCCGTATTAATACCACTAGTTATGAATAAGAGTGATTTATTTGGCTATTTTTTTCGTTTCAAACATATCCACAAAACACGCGAGGTTTGTGGACGTTGATGTCAATCGGGACTCGATGCTACTACTATGGCATCGGAGGTGTTGCGTTTGGGTGCGCGTGGTCTATAAGATTAATTAGTTGCAGATAGTTTGACTCGTCCGTGAGATTATAGCACTTGAGCACAATCTGCGGTTGATCCAGTTGAATGCAATGACTTTGTTTGCCAGTTGCCTTCAGTTTGCCTTGCACTGAAATCCGTTTGTTTATTACTTAACGACTGTTATGAAGGAGATAAACCAGAGAATAAGCATTGCTCCGTTATCTCCATCCAGCTGTTTCAGTGAATGGGTTCTTCTTCTGGCTACTTCTTGCAGTTGGCACACACACACACACACACACACACATTGCTCCTGCATACCACTTGGTCTCTCTCTCTTGATTTCTGCAGCTTGTGTAATAAAGAGGGCATAGGCGAAGATGAAGAGCATGTGATGAAAAGGAAAGGTCACAGGCAAAGAGAGAGTGGCCTTAGTACCACTTGTTTTATGCTCTCAAGGCTTACTTTAATATATGGATTGGTTTTGAGTTGAACTGGAAGTGCCTGGGGTCTGATTGGACCATAAATAATCCCCACAGGAGCAGATATAAATGCTGAAGGAGCGGCAGCATGCCTGAGATGCCTCTCCATCTCCTTCTCATCCATGGTGAACAGCTTCCCTGCGGTTGATGGATGGGTTGGATGTCATGTTGTCGCAGCTATAAGACTTTGGCTGGATGCAAACGATGGGGTTACCACAAAAAATGCATGCACATTGCAAATGAGAACTCTTAAATGTTCATCCCCCAATCTTGCTCAGGCCACTGGCAATGAACCGCCCGGTGATATTTGCCTCATAGCTGAGGCATCACGCCACCTCACTGGGAGACTCTGTATCATCCCGTCCTGTCACCAGACCACATCACAGCATAGGCAAGGTGGGGGTGGAGGAGGAAGGAAGGTGGCAGGAGACATACAGAGGGAGAGAGACAGAGAGAGAAGGGGGTGAGGGGGATTTGGAGGTGGGAGGTGATAACCAAGCTGTCAGGGGATCAGGGTTGGAGCAGCTAACAAAGCGGACAGAGGGCAGGTAGGGGAGGAGGGTGTGATGCTGAGCGGGTTGTTTTTTTATCACATGGATCCTTCGCAGGACAAGAAGCTGGGGGGGGGGGGCAATATGTGTGTGTGAGGCAGCCAAGCGAGAACGTGACCAAAGTCATGGTCAATTTTTACACGATTCTGAAAATCTCTCTGCCTCTGCTGCTGACTAAACCCAACCTCTCCATCATCTCCATTCATGTCTGCACTGAGTTATCGAACACGTGAGAACCAAACCTGCAACTGCCAGCGCTTGCTCTGAAGATGCTGAAACATTAAAGACACGCCCATTGTTCCAAATGTAGCGGCTTAATTTGCTCATTAGATAATCTCAGTTGAAAATAACACATAAATGTGTGCACAGGGGGCATGTCTGTGCACTCGGGAGCACCCTTACATAAGTGGAGGAAAATCACGCATGAAGCAGCATTCAGTGTATCCCACATTGAACTAATATAGAAAGAGAGAGAGGGCAATCTGATCCCCACCTGTGATGCTCAATTAGCGAAATGCCTCTCCAGCCATCTGGGATTGAAACGATGACAGGGGCTGCCATTTCATTCTGCTGCAGTGATGATGATGATGATGATGGTGTGAATTTATTGGATGTGATTAGAAGCGTAAAAGCAGCATGTCGGCATATTTAAGCCATCCATCATGATGTGGGAAGGTAGACCCACGAAAGCCTTACGCAACCGCCTCATGCTGCTCTCAATAAACGCCACCTTAGCTGCATTTGGGAGAAGCCAGGAAGTGTCGTAATGCTGAGATCTCGTGTGAAAGGTCTTGTGTGTGTATGTAAGCATCATGGGACCCTTAAATTCCTTTGGAATCGTGCACGCAAAGGAGCCCAATGGACATGTCGTCTTAGTTTTATCCTCCGTCTCCGTCTGCAAATGGCTTCACGTCTGTGGTAATATGTCAGACAAGCTGATGGTTCTGATGCCACGCTGCAGTTCACCGTATCCCGTGCAGTCCGTGGTCATAATGTTGGTTCTGAGATCCAGCATCGCTTCTGATTCCCACTCATCCGTGGATGTTTTCTAACAGCGGGCACATCATTGAGATTTCAGAGATGTCAGAGTTCTTCGCTGTCAGCCCATTAAAACTGGACCAGAGCGTGAGCACAGCAGGGGGTGGGGAAGACAAGCTGTCAGTCAGACTCAACGCCCTCGCGCGCACACACACACACAAACAAACAAAGACTACCCCTGTATGTGAGACTGTAATTAGTAGCTGCCTGGGTTTGCAGTGACCTTTCTTTTCCTGCTTTTAAAGGCCCATTCTGGACTGCAGCAACAACACCAGTATCGGCTTTTACTGCTTCTTGGACTGAGATGCTGAACAACAGATGAATTCTTTGCATCTGCTGAAGGCGGGTTTCAGATATCCAATATTTTAAAGTTGTAACTTGTTTATTCATGTGGGCCTGAGTGAGTGCGGAATAAACAAAGTATCATAAGTTCTTAGGTTTCTGTTCATTTAAAAGAATCGTGCACTGGTTCATTTGTAGAAGCATTTCATGGACTTTCATTCCAGAGATTCGTCACTGTGGTGAGGGATAAACAAAGTCCAGTGGAAAACACTGACAGAGAAGTCGGTGCTTCTTTTGTGTCCGAGTTTAGCATTTTAGAGTTTCTGAGTAGAAAACACTGCTCTAACACTCCAGCATGTTAAAGCAGAGACAAACTTTTACCATAAACATATTCCACCAAAACAGATTTGCCAGGTTTAAGCAGCGTGAACATTTTGTTTTGTGTGAGCCTGCCGGAGCAGGTTTCATGTTTCCATCAGATTTATCTTTATGGCTTTGAATCAGGTGGAAGACATAAAACACCAATCTTCCCTCGGTCACGGTGGCATGCAGGCATTCACATGCTCGCCCTGCTACTTTAGTTCGAGTGAATGTTACTGGTCTTGAATGGAACTCGATAATAAGGCAAAACTTATCCAGACTTCTTAAGAGAGATTTATCTCAGTCCTTTATACTTATACACATGCCGGAAGAAATGGGTTGTTAAACCAGTTGATAATTAAAAAAACAACTCAATTTTTAGATTTGGATTGTTTTACTCGGAGTTGCCTGTTATGAACCTAACTATTCTGTGTGAACTTAAAGACTTTAAAACTTTAGGCAGTGGTCATGATGTCAAAGGTGCAGCTGCTGGTAAATGGTACCTTGCTGCTGTTTCCTAATGCAACTTACTGCGTCAAATTTTTAAGTTTTCTTTGTCTTTTTCTAATATGACCAAGTAGGCCTGGGTGGAGGGGGAAAATCACTGAGAGTATTGACAATGTCATTTTGGATTTCTAAAGTCAAAATGGTGACACCCCCAGTGCTAATGCTAAGTGAAGTCAGATTATGAAGCTTTCCTGACTGTAGCAGTTCAGTTAACAGTCGTGAGTGTGCACAGGCAGCTTATCCATCAAGCTGCAGGCGATCAGGTCTGCGGGGGGGATTAAAGAGATAGTCTAGTTGATTTAGTATTGCACCTCTTTCAAGTTAGGGCACTTGAAACTCAGTTTTTTAGACTGAAAATGAAGCTGTAGTGACTTTTCATCTCTAGTATGGGTAGAAGAATAAAAGACTAGATCCTTCAATTTCCATAACGCACCTCGTTCCAAAACCCATGCCAAAGTAACCCTGAGGACATTATGTGGGTTATGAGTTATGGGTTTCCGAGACGCTGAAGACACGCCACTATTTTCACAGGCTGCTGAGCTGTGCCCCGACTGACGAGCAAACTGACTTTTATGCATAAAATCGATAGATTGCCCTTTAAATTTTGAGAACATGGCTGTATCGAGCTTTGTTGTGTTTTACCTAACCACTCAAGAGCCCCTGCACACCAACACATCTGCCCAGGCTGTTCATCAACCCCAAGGTGTGGCTGTACAAACTGGGGTGGACCACTTCTGCTGTTAGTCTGTCATCATCAAGCTGTCCTCAGTTTCAGCCTGTTATTACCCCCTTTGACATTTACAGACTTAAAAACAGCCAACCGTTGCCATAAAATACCCCATGAATTTGTATGCTGCCTGGCTATCATCCTGCCTGTTTACGTTTTTTGTTTTTATAGTGCGAAAGCAGACTCAAATTTTCTTCTTTTTTGTGTGTAAGTAGATTGCAGGTCAATTAAATTGTTGTTGGAATCTGATAGCTGAGATGGCAGGTGGAGATGAGCTCTGAAAGCCCTTACAGTCTGTAAGAAGAGACAGAATCAATGCAGAGTGGTAGCGGGTCTGTGTATAATGGACATTAGTGGGCAGAGCTTTGGCACAGATCACTTTAGAACCAGGAGTGCTGAAATCTGCCAACTGCTCCAAACATCCATTAGCAGGCCAGTCCAACTGCGTTTGCTCAACACGCATGCGTTCGTTCACCTCTCCCCAAATATACTGCGGAGAAACATCTATTACTCCCTGAAATGTCAGTTTGAAGTCCTCATGCTACGGTGCAACAAAAAGCGCAGCCACTGTGTAAGTTGATATCCACCGTGATCACGCACAGAAATGTCATTTTCATCCATTGGAGCACAGCGCTTTCCCTTCCTGCGCCCGGGGAGTAGGTGAAGCAGGCTCTCGTGTCACAGGGCGTCACTTCATTCTTCAGGAGGTTGATGTATTGGGACTGAAAACGGCCAGTGCTGAAACAGCAGACCACACACGCACATAGAAGCACACAAACACAAGATTGATGGATGACGCGAGTGTTGGGTGCAGAATTGAGGCTCATTGCCTGGTAGCAGATGAAGGGTTTCGGGCGATGGGGAGAGGACCGGCTGGAGACGACCTACAGCTGCAACAATCAGATGGTTTTATATGTCGCGATCTTGTCTCTATAAGAAAACCCATTCTTGATTGGCTCAATTGTTTCATCAGGAGACATTTTTCTTCCACCAGCTTGAAGTGTAGAAAAAAAATCCTGTGAAAGTTGAGTGCGAGACGTGACTAACAAAGCTCCACTTCCTCACAAGTGTGAAAACCATCGATTAAGCTTATGGTTGATTTGTGTCTATTGGAAACCTGATTTGTGCCAACAAGGAAAGCAAAACATGTATTATTGATCTGGTATTAAAAAAAGGCTCATCAGCCTCTTCCCGGTGTGGTTTAGGGTTTTTCAGGGCAGCCTTTCAGGAATGATTCTGTCTTTACAAACACTGCGCATTATTTTCTCAGCCCTGTCCAAAACACCTACCTCAGCAGAATTGAGTTTTTCAGCATGTTACAGTGCGACACCTCTGAGCTAATAACGTAAGCAAAGATCTGTTGACACCCAGTTGTTTGGACATGTGTCTGATTTATAGATTAGATTTCCTCCACCCTCTTGGCCAGCTTGTTCCCCTGTTTGTGTGTGTGTGTGTGTGTGTGTGTGTGTGTTGTGTGTGTGTGTGTGTGTTTCGCTCGGCAGAGCGAAGCCAACTCGGAGGATGCATCTGCCAGATGACCCTTCAGC
Source organism: Psettodes erumei (assembly GCA_016785225.1). Classification (NCBI taxonomy): domain Eukaryota; kingdom Metazoa; phylum Chordata; class Actinopteri; order Pleuronectiformes; family Psettodidae; genus Psettodes; species Psettodes erumei. Next base: position 77,404 of record JAFBJZ010000001.1, on the reverse strand, counting down.
AGAATGCGTACCACAGAGCGACCCTCCCCCTTCCTGCGTCAGCTGACTAGCTTGGGTTAACTGTTGTCGGCTTGTCTCGTGGAAGTGGAGAGAGGGCGACTGGGGGCTGGGAAGTTTCAACCATGAGAAAGTGTTTACACCCTGACCCTGGTGTATCTCTGCATACTGTATCTCTCAGTGGTGAAACTTGGGGATCAGTCCCCCTCCTTTTTAATTGGTCACAGATGTCTCCACCCTCATTGTCCATGCCTGTCATCCCTTTCTTTCTCACACACGCACAGTGGGCCTCGATGTTCCCAGAATTCTTCCGGGAACCTCTGGGACCCCGTCCCAGCCGTGGTCTCGGTAACATATCTCCCGCCACCCTCTTGCCCGAGCCAGCCCTCATCCCTCAGCAGTCCCGTCACACATGGATTGCCAGGGCTCAGCTGGCCTGGAAGCTGTCCTGTGCTTATGAAACGTTTGGCAGATTTTAAACATAGTTGCAGTTTTACAAACTGATGCTGTCACTGGTTTCAGCTCAGTTTCTGTGGGACTTGGGCTCGGGCTGACAGAGCTGAATCCTGGAGGTGTTGTCTGCCTGCGTGTCACAGTGTCTTTGTCTGCTCCACATTATCCTTCAGAGAATTGGTTATGGAGGATTGTGTCCATCTGCAGAGTGAGATTTCTTGGAAGCGGCAGACAGGGCACGGATAATAAAGAGAGAGGACAGGGTTTGTCTTGTAGCTGATCAGCAGAAAAGTGAAATCCAGTCCTCAGCATGAGATAAACAGTATGTGTGTGTGTCTGTGTGTGCCTGTGTGTGCCCAGCTGAATTTTAAATATACAGTATTAAACAATGAGTCCAGTGTGATTCTTTTACATGCACACGCCCTCAAGAGCCCCCCCCCTCGGCTTCCCTCTGCGATTTGACAGTCAAAAGATATATTGTCCAAGTAAGCCTTTGATATTCATATTATCATTATAAACAGGCTGGATCAGCATGAAGCTAACTGTTTGGGGTCTTTCTGGTGTTTTTCTCCTGCTGAGGGCAGACAGAAGTAGGTCAAAGTTTAGTGGAGCGTCCTGTCTGAGCAGGAGGATTGGTGGGGTGGGGGGTGGGGAGGTGGGGGCGTCATTGGTACCAGGGACCTCCTCCTTATAGCGGGGGGCTGCCTTTTGAGTTTTGTAAAGCTGAAATGACCATTTCACCATTTACGAATAACAGTGTCCAAACGTCTTCAAATCTTAAATTATTAACTTATTAATAGAACATTCAACATTCATTCACTCATAGAACTTGACTGATGGTCAATATTATGGTGAGTTAAGCTCATCATAGCTATATCAGTTACAGTCCAGAAATGACAAACATATGATCGTTTAGAAAGTTTTGTCTCTATGTAGTAAATTCACAATGTAAATATCTATTCTTATATAACTATATTATAAATGTTTCTATGATGGGATTAACTCAACCCCCCCCACACACACACACACTCACTGCAGTGATGTAGAGGTGTACTCCAGGGTGTGTCATGTGCACCATGACATCACTGTTGCCGGGGTTTACAGGTGAGATGTGACCACACCCATCTGTGATGCTGGCTGCAGGGTCAGGGTAAATTAACATGCTGATAATGTTTGCCATGTTCACCTTGGCTTGGCATACTAACATGCTAAGCCAAGCTAACCACACGATAGGTGGCTCGGTGTTACAAGCTCAACCCTGCTGACCTCGTCGACCCAGTGGGGCAAAGCATTCCTCCACAGATTAGGTTGTTTGGGTGACAGGGTGTCTTGTGAGTAGGGATTGAGACAAGGAGACTCAGACTGTCGGGTTACGGTTGAGAGGAGAGGGGCCAATACCAGAAAGGATTTGGAATATTTATAATTGTTGTTGCAGTTTGTTGAACAGGAACGTGTCCCATCGTTACTGGTTCCTCTCTTGCTTTCCTCAGTGGCTCGTTGTTGCGTAAGAGAGCTTTTAAAAAATCAGATTTTATCACCTATACGAGGGGAAAGTAAAGTGGGAGGACCAAACATAGTTTTTCTGGGAACGTCTACGTGATTAAACCATGAATTATATAATAGCTCATCTGTCGTATATCAAACTTCCGCTCATTGTCAAGCAGACTTGGAATTGCTGGTGTGGGGATTTTAAAATGTAGCTGCATTCTGCCATCAAAGATCAGTTTATGGTGGCGATAGAGCAGTTTAGCGGCGTTTTCAGCAGGAGAAACAAAGATGAAGAGATGAAATGAAGCCAGTGTCATTCTGTCTCATTTACTATGCAGGGTTGGGAGGGGATTAGCCTCACTTACATAACTTAGTCTCCCCATCTCCCCGTTTAACTCGCCTGTCTCCCTCTTTTCACCATCCCCCACACTCTTGTTCATTATTCTGAGGATCACAAGACTGGGGCTAGCCTGTTTATCATTCAAGTATATATTTTTTTGTTGTCCTCAAGACAAAGATTTGCAGAGTGAAATTGGGATTCAGAGAGACCATAAGAAGCAGAGATGATGAAGGAAGTGACAACATTGTTTTTTTTTTTTAAAGGGTCAGGAAATAGAAACAAAAGCTGTTGAAAAAGAGAACAAATTGTAATGAAAGGTCTGCGGATAATGCAAAAGAAAAAAAGGAAATGGGAGAAAAAAGGAGTGGGGGGGCGTGGGTCCTTGGAGGTGGATTCAGTGGTCTATTTATAGTTTATCCCTGCTGTTGGGTTAGACCGCATGGCCCAGCGCAGCACAGCACAGCTCAGCATCCATGTCAGTCCTCATGTCACTGTCCATTAGCTCTATACACGCACACACGTATATATACTCAGTGGGCGTACATACAGGCTGTCACGAGACGTGGGTGCAATGACCTTTGCCACTGAAGTACAAGAAAATTACAGACTGACAGATCTGACAGTGTGTGCGTCTTTGCCTGTGTGTGTGTGTGTGTGTGTGTGTGTGTGTGCAGAGTTAACAGTCACTCAATGTCTGATTTAAATATGCTGTGAAACATGGGTGAAATCACGTGCCGCTGAGCTCAGTGGTTGAAGATTGTCCTGAAAAAATAGCTCACATCTGAGAGTGCAGGGAGTTTCATTTGAAACACATACGCCAAAGTTTTCTTTCTGCCATTTTCTCCCTAATTTTGCTTCTTGATCAGGAGAATAAATTCACTGTCCATCATCTGTAATGTCTTTTTTTTGTTCTAAGATTTGCACATCTGCATCTTGGCACAGCGACACGTGAAGGTAATTGCATGGGTTTCAGTGAGAGACTGTCAATAACACAAATTTTAAATGCAAACCGTTTGTATTTATTGTGTTTTGCGGAGATTGTATGACTAAAACCAAATGGATTTTTTTTTAGATAGTTATAATCAGCCCACTATGGGAAGTATTGCATGGGAAGATATTAACTTTGAGCTGGGAGGCTGTGAGGAACGGCCAGCTACTGTATAAGTTCCTGGATGATTCATGGAACAGTCTCGGGCTTGAACAGGACCTCGTTTGTTTCTGCTGTTTCTGCCCCCAGCTCACCCTGCTCCAATAACACACTTAACGTGGCCGTTGCTGATGCACATTCACGAACGCACATAAACCCAGGCATTCACAACATGCACATGTGCAGGCATCTGCAACAGACTATATATATTTGCACTATATTCACTCCCACTGGGTAGTGAGGGACATAGTAGAGGTTGGACTATTTTCCTCTTTTTTTAACTCCTGTCTGGCTCATCCTTTCTTTACTCCGGTTGCTAACAGTTAATAGTCTTGTGAAGAGTTTCCTCTCTGCTGTGGCACAGAGTGGCATGTCTGTGGCAGTGGTGGAAAGTAACTTAAAATATGATATCAGAACTTGTCTTCTCTCCAACCCATGTCATCTAATGATAATTACCTAACTGTATACAAAATTGTTCTCATCAGCCATTCTGCTTTGAACACCTTGCTACTGCATCACTAATAATAATGTGAATAATATTATAGTATGTTTCCGTATGACACCAAATAAGGTTTTTATGCATATTAAGTACTTTTTATACTGTAGGTACTGGTAATACAGCTATACTCTTTCACTTTCACTTGTGATTGAGTTTCTTTACGTTGTTGTTTTTGTAATATTACTCAGGAATCTATGTCTGTGAACAGAAAAATGAACTACGTATCTAACCGTCAAAGTTGTTTCCATGTGTTTTTCTGAACATCAACCACCCTGTGGTGTAGTCATGCATGGTGAAACACAGAGGAAAGAGAGAGATGAAAATCTTTCTGCAGCCACAGCTTGAAGTGCAACGACAGTGGCCCTCGTGTCGTTTGTCTCACTTTCAGCTTTCGCTCTCAATGCACAGTTCAGCAAGTGCAGCCAGATGCTGACAGGTGCTTGACTGTGTTTCTGGGAGACATTTTCAGATCACTCATCTGGCAGCTCCCCCTTCCCCCGTGGCAACTTCATCATGCACACTATGTTCCCACTCCTCTGAGCTGAGAAAGAGAAAGAATCAGTGCATGGAAAAGCCTTTGAAAAAATGGAAGCAAAGCTAAAGATGGGGAGACAGAGAACAGTATGAGAGGAGACGAAGTGTGTGAATGAAAGGAGATGATTCACATCCACCACACAGACAAATTGTTACAACAACCATGGCAGGCTGATGGAGCTGGAAACAGACAAAGCCAAGATTTAGCTTTTGGCTCTGGCTGTGGTTGCCTTGCTGAAAAGATGACTGAAAACTTTCCTCCAGTCTTTGTTTCTCATTTGTTAATTTCCCCCCACTCTCTTCACTGTACTCCCTCTGTGCGGTCACCATTTGCTCCTCCCTGCCCGACGTTCCCTCACAGCAGAGCCTCATTAGTCATCAGCTGTCTTTGAACTTATGAGATCCTTTGTTTTTAGTTAGAATTTCATAGCTGAGGTTGATCGTGTGCAGCTGTGGCTGAGCACCAACTGCTGCTCTTAAGATTGGTTACAGAGGTCGATTTGACAAGGTCATTCTACTCTGTCAGCGGTGGAAAGACACTGACTACGTAAACTCAAGCACTGGCTTTTGACCTCTTCCAAAAAACCCAGTGTGATTCACTTTTAAGTAACTGTCACATCAGCCAATATTTTACAAGAAAAGCAAAGTCCAAATTAGTCGACAGAAATCCCCCCAAGAAATGCAAATGTGTGCAGCAGAACCTTGTTTTTTTCTTCCTTCCATCCCTCATTAATTATCTCAGGACACCCAGATTTATCTTGTGAACCCTATGGGGCCTGACCCCTAGGTTGGAAACCACTGCCCTCTAGTGAACGGTAACTGGACCTACACCAAGCCTGCCCTGAGCTCCTTGATCAAAAGCCAAGTGCAAACTAACAGGACTGTAGTTTAATATATGGGATACAGCAGATAGATCTATCAGAGCAGCATGGGCAACTGCTCTTCCAATTGTTTTATTTTTTCTACCTATTAGATGAATGGCCCTCATTAATCATGGCCATTTGTCTTCGGTCGTAAGTCTAGAGGTCAGTGATTAAACCTTGCTGTCTGTAAAGTAGCCATCTCTCGCCCTCTGTCTCTCTTTCCCCCGCTTGCTTAGGAGATCAGAGGAAGAGCTGCCTTTCGCCGCAGCTCTGCTCTGCTTTCCATGGCTCTGATGTTGTCTGCCACCAAATCCCTGCTGAATAACGTTCAGAAATTGAAGCGGCAAATCATGTTTTATGTATGTGTGCTTACACAATGAAAGCCAGGGTGGAAAGTGGGCCAAGCATCACACAGGGCATATTATGGCAACAAAGCAGCTTTCCACTTTCTTGGAAAAGCGACAGCAGCAGCCGCCAAAGTGCCGGGTGCTGAGTACATTGTGAGTTTTTGGTTAATGATAGCGAAAGTGCAAGGAGAGATACAAAGAAATTGCATTACCTGACTGCTCCATTGCAGGGAAGTGTTTCACTCCTCTCATTGATTCTGTTGTGGTTTAGACACTGTACTGTTGACCTGCTTTATTATATAATAGGCATGTCTGCGGATGAGCAGGGCCAGGGCTGCAACTGGTGATTGTTTGCATTATTGGCTCGCCTGATTATTATTTTCTTGATTATTGATTAATGGTTTGGCTCATAAAGTGTCAGAAAAGAGTGGAAAATCACAATTTCCCAAAGTCAACTTGACTTCTTCAATTGAAGAAGAACTCAGTTTTGTGTCACCAACTGTCTAAAACCTGGAAATATTACAAATGTTGATTTAATTGCTTAAACCAAAAACAATAATTAGTCTGTCAATGGAAAATAAACAGGCGATTATTTAAAAAACTAAAACAAAAAAATATATATATATACATGTATAGAAACAACATGATGAATTGACTTATCTAAAAAATAACTGGATGATTAATAAAAAAAGTGTTCCTATTAAAAGGTACTATACTGTATTACCATACTAGTGTATTGATAATGAAATATAAAATGGCATGTAGTGGTGTATTGAAATCTCTGCCCCTGTTGCACACCTCTAAATATGTCTAATATGTGTGCTGAGGTGTTTAAGGACTGAACTGAGCTGAACATTTCTCTCTTCTGCACGAGTCACCTTGGCTCTGATCTGACCACGCCTTCAGTGTGACGGCAGCTTGGTTCTCCTTCACCCCTCATCAGTACATCATTGCTCTTCAAAATGAGGAAACCCACAGCAGAGACCCTGAGCCGCCCAATGAGCATAACATTTGTGATTAACAAACACCCTCAGTTGAAGTTAACGCTGCAGCAGTGGGAGTACAACCCTGAGTCATAGTGTCAGTGTATCCATATAAAGTGTCTTCCCTGCACTGAGGACATATGTTGCTATAGTGATGTAATCTATCCACCAGTGATCTAAAGGATTAATAATCTCCATCTAATCTGCACCCATGGGTTCACATTAGATGAACACACAGGCTGAGATGTCATCTGCTGATTAGAGATGGTGCACAGTTTGACCCGTGTGTGTGTGTGTGTGTGTGTGTGTGTGTGTGTGTGTGTGTGTGTGTGTGTGTGTGTGTGTGTGTGCTGCGCGCGCGCGTGCGTGTGTGTGTGTCTGAGTGACTATGCGCATTGGTTCATGAGCTCCAAACCCTTCAGAGATCACTGCAGCATCACAGGTCATGTCCTTTGGCCTCGTTATGGGTTTTATTGAAATTAAAATATGTCAAGCTGCACACTGGCAGGTCTGGGTCAGATCTATGTATTCATTTATGCATGTGTGTGTGTCTGTGTGTTTGTGTGGATGCTGTTTCAAATCATTGCTTGTAATTTTTTAAACAGTTCTTAGACACTATATCTCATATGTATAAAGTTTCTGCATGCATTATTAAAACAATAGAATCAGTTTAAAGGTGGTTAAGGCACCTGAATAAACTCTCTCCCCCCCAACAAGACCCCTGTGTCCCTGAGGGGAGACCTTGACCATCTGTCCTCCTGGGGGCTCCTCGTTAGGACACGCTGATGCCCCCCCCGCTCCCTCAATGCTCATCTCCAGATGACGAGACTGCGTCTCACTGCTGTTCACAGTAACAACTACAAGGCACATGGCCATCAAATCAGGCCTCAAACGGCTGAAACACAATAATCGTATAATGGCAGAAATCCCAGATCCTGATTGCCACTTTAATCAGTCGTGGCCTAACTGACCTCCGGATTTCACCGAAATCCATTCATAACTTTGTGAGATTGCCTGTTGACAGACTAACGCATGATTTCAGTTCCTGTTTGCTCTATATTGATGCTATCTCTGCTGCTTATGTGGTCATTTGTCAGAAGGAAATGGTTTATATTGATTTAGTTTTAAATGTTATGCGTTGTGTTCTCTTTTCCAAATGAAACTAGCATTTTTGTAGCATCCTTTCAGCTGATGATGTTTTGTGATGTGTTTGGGAAATGGCCGAGCTTCCTTTTTTCAGCTTTGTATGTGTGGTGGATGGGAATACAATGCACTCTAACCTTAACTGTCTGGGTTAACATCATTAAATTTAGACGGATACACCACTGGCTCATGCAGGAGCCACAATGTTTTCATCCGTTATTGATCGAAGTTTGACCCAATTGTTCTCTGCAGTCAAAAAAACAACTCTACAACAACTTTACTGCGACTAACAAGATTTGTCTTGACAATACTTTTTTGTAAAAAGGAAAATCTGTCAGCAGGACTGTCCTTATTCCTACAGTCTATCTGCTTTGTGACAACAGCTGTGAAAGAGCCCAGTCAGCATGCGTTTGTGGTTCTGGAAAGCAGCTCCAAGGTTCTGCTTGACAGAACTGACCCCTGCATCTGGACACAGGGGCCAGAATCGATAATCATATCATATCACTTATCGAACTGTGACAAGCTGACTGATTACCTGATCAGTCGCTTCTGTGGAGAGTGGAGAAGCGGTTGGGGGGAAGTTTACTACCACGGTGCTATAGTCATTAGTTGATGTTATCATAAATCTGAATATTTTGACAAAGAAAAACAATGGCAAAGTGGCAAATTCATTGCTTATTTCAATCTGATATAAGTTAGATCAAGTCAGAACTGTTTTGATTACAACCGGGAAAACAAAATTTAAGCTTATTCAGGATATTGCATAATAACCAAAATGAATATATTCCCAAGCTCTACTGCCTTCTCGCTTTTAATGAGTTGCAGTGAAGTTATTGATCATGCAAGCACATGCTCTCAAATTCAAACTGTTTGTTAACCATCATGTGATGGTTGATGCAAAACTAGGCTATATTCCTTGGACAAGCAAACCTCTCTTCATTATCTGTTACTGATATTTGGAAATGTGGCTCTTAGTTCGGTACAATGTAGATGCTGCCAAAATTTGTGTCATTTTGCACTAAGAGGTTAACAGCAACACTTTTTGTTTTCCCTTTGGCCAGAGCGCAGCAGACCAAGCCAGAAAAATCCAAGGTGCTGGGATGAGAGATCTCTGCCGTTTCCCCGTCTCCCCTAGACCTCCCAGAAGAGAACGCTGGGCAACACTCTGAGGTAAAAAGCCACCCGACAAAATAAAACATGTTGACCTTCAAATATTTGCTGACTCAAGTGTCCCCCACTCCTCTTACCTCTCTTGTTCTTTCTCGCTTTCTCTCCCTGCCTCCCATTCGGTGTTTTTTCACTCCTGTCTTTCAGGGTGCTGGGACGTTGATCAATGGTCAGACTCGGTGTAGGCTCAGTTTAGAGTGACCCGCTGTGGTCACTTTGTCACACAGACTCACAAACACATTTATGGAAATAGAGGTCTTGGCCTCCATCTTTGAAGTGTCCGTTTAGGGATCGGGTTTGGAAAATGGATGAAGCTGGAGTGTGTGACGGGAGGGAGGAGGGAGTAGAGGAGGAGATGAGAGGTCAGGAGGTCAGGAATTTGTGGCTGAGCCCAGCCGGGTGACAGCGATACCTCAGAGAAGCCAGGGAAGATGTGTTTGCCTTACTTCCGGAAATAATTTTTCTCCCTTGGAGCAAACATTATTTAGTCTGTACTGCAACTTTTCTTCACAAAAGTTAGTACAGAAAAAAATCAGTTAATGTTAGCTTGCATTGGATAGCCACAACAAACTTTTTGATTTGTTTGTTTTTGGGGCAGTCACACAACGCTGACTCCTGAGATTAGCTCCTTATCATTTCTGTCAGCTGAAGGCCTCACAGTAAAGCGCAGTGTTTGTAAGTGTATGTGGGCTGATAATAATGTGTGGTCAACACGGCGGCAGCAGCTGTCTTGCTCTCTTCTTTCCTCCGTCTCCATTACAGATCCGCCTTCTCCTCTGTTCCCCCCCGCTTTCCTCTCGTCCATCTCAGCCCGTCCCAGCCCAGCTGTCCCCTTCCTTCATTAACTGTCCCACCACACTGCTCACTGCCTTTGTTGGAAGGTCACTCCCATAATACAAAGGACTCAGTCTACTCAGTACCTTATTTATAGGTGATACATGTTTCGTACGAGCCAAAGCTGCAATAATCAATAACTTTATGATGCTAAACGGTGATAAAAAAAGACTGTAATGTAATATGAAAGGGGATTAACCCACAAAGAACTATCAGCAGATTTAGCAGAGCATTTGTACCATTTCAGCTAATTGTTTTAAGAGCTGCAACTGTACAGTATGATTTGACTTTTCTTCCTACTTTCTTTTAAGACCATGTTTAGCCTCTGCTCTTTTCATATGAGGGTTTCACATGCTACCATGACTTTCTTAGTTATTATTATTACCTCTTTGGAGGCTGAAATGGAATCTCTCTCTCTCTCTCACACACACACACACACACACACACACTGTCACACACATATAAAAAGACTCAAGAGCTTTGTGGTGTTGTATTGTCAGCGTGGAGAGGTGAGCTGTCCTAATGGCAGGAAAGTGCTAAGTCAGAGAGCAGAAAGCAAACTCAACTTTTCTCACTTGTTATACCACCGTGGGACCCAGGGGGAGGTACAGGGCAGTTCCAGTAAAGACACACACACACACACACACACACACACACACACACACTCCTCCAGCATTACTCAGTCCTCCTGCTGGTTTTCCATGGCAGCGTACAACAATAAACCTAAAGTGGTCAGTATTGTGTAGCACAGCAAAGCAGTATGCGTTACTGTAAATAACTTGGTGTGGCTGATAATTAGTAAATCAGTCAACCAACAATTTAACTATTTATCATTTATCGTCCCACCATTTGTTGACACTTAGTATACTTAAAGATTAAATGCTGAAATAATCCGCTGATAAGCTGATGATAAAGGGTAGTTAGATTCAGCTTTTGATAAGGCTGTAGTGTCTTGCAGCAAACACACACTCACTTTCCACCATCACCTTCTCAACTTCACCTCCAAACAAACACTTTGCTCAAAAAATTCAAGCCAAACCTCACCGTCACCTTTGGATTCGGCTCGCCGCTCATATGTTCCCTGCTTTGTGTTAACCTGCTGAACCATGCTCTGCGGTCACCTCTGTGTGCAGCGCGTGTGAATGGAAAGATGAGTGCAAATGTGTTATGTAATTTATTACCCCCCCAGTCTTTCCCTCCCTCAGTAGTGACTGCAGCGTTTGATTATTTCTCATGAGGGCTTAACATTGCTGTTATTTAGGCACAGGACAGATGCAAGCAACTCAGAGTAGGTGTCCCTCCTCTGCCCCGCTTTCACACACCCGCTAAACTGAAACAGTGGGTAAAACTGCAAAAATGTTCAGTCTGATGCAGCGACTGTGTGTGAAAGGGAAGGGGATGGATGAAGCTCAGGCTAAAAAGGGAAGGGGGTGGAGAACCAGAGGCAGAGGAGAGCAATCTGTGTGTGTGTGTGTGTGTGTGTGTGTGTGTGTGTGTGTGTGTGTGTGTGTGTGTGTGTTTTAAAGAGGGAAACTAGAGGCAGGGGGGCTGGCAGACAAAAGTGAGCGAGGGGAGGGAGGAATGAGGAGGCGGTGCTAGGAGAGGAAAGCTGAGAAGAGGAACAGTGGAGTGAAGTGAGAAGAGAGAGGAGGAGGAGAGGACAGGACAGGAAAATAAGAGGGCTTCCATTTGAAAGTCCTCGTGTTGGGATATGAAGTCCTCGAGCGGTGCAGAGGCAACGGCAGCAGGCTGGAGTGGTGTAGAAAAGAGATAGACGACGTCGGGCGAGGAGAATCCCAGCCGACAGAGAGTGGAGTGATTTGTGTTTTTCTTTTTCTTTTTTAATTTCTTTTCCGAGAGAGACGGAGACAAGCTGAGGCAGCGATGCAGGGCTCTCACTGGGGTGAGTGTGAAAGAGAGTGTGTGTGTGCTTGTGTCTGCATACAGTGTGTCTTGAATGCTCCAAACTCGGGCTCTCTTTATCTTGTCCTTTATTCAAGCTCGGCTTCCTTTACATGAATACAAATTTCCTTGAGGAAACTTTGTATTCATGAGCACTGCGAGTGTGTCAGTGTGAAGCCACTTAAGAGGGTGTCAGTTGCGGAAATGCCATCAATGGAAGGTGTAACGGAAAGAGTTTGAGACAATAGTTGCCTGGCAGGCCCCTTCACACAGAAATACTGATTTTAACATGATTGGAAACTAGTTAGAAGACTAGTTAGAATGATGGTAGAAGCCAAAAAGTTGGACTTCTAAAATCTGTATAAGTGCTGTATGTTGAAATCCCTTGAAAACTTGAGTTTCTACTCTTTTTGCCAGAGATTGAAGGCAGCTGATTGATTCTGAGTCAGCTGACAGGCATTGACCGTAAGCTAGTTTTCTGAAGTTGTTGCGATTGTAGCTGTTCCATGTGACCCTGTAGACTATTGGCCTCCACAGTCAGGCACAAACAGACCCCAGTAGTCTGGAGTTGTTGAGTTGGAATTGAGTTGAGTTTTTCTTTTTTAAGCGTGAGCCCAGCTTTTCTAATCTTGACCCTGGGTAAGCTGCTCATTATAGACTGCTGGGGTATTGATTTGAAATTTCAGCCTGTAGAAAAGCTGTTCCACCCTCTGGACAGTTGGCCTGCAGGAGGAGGAGGAAGAGGGGGATATTCAATCTGTCTGCACACACACACACACACACACACACACACACACACACACACACACACACACACACACACACACACACATTCACATTGAAGATAAGAAAGACATGAGGCAGCAAACATGCATCTTCCAAAGCAGACAATTAGTCTTCAGCTCAGGAGTGTGACCTGTAAGAAAATGTTTTTGTCACGAGGACTCGCAGGGAAGCTTGGTGTTTGATGACGAAGTGCTCTGGCAGACACAGACTGCTGCTGTTTCTCCTCTGTCTTCCCAACGCATGTAATTACAAGACTCCTCGTCCGCCCTGGGCCACATATTGTAGTTTCTCATCAACTTTGTTAAGGCCCGAGAGTGATGTGTCAGCACGTATGTTTATAGCCAGGGCGGTTAAAGCGCCATCCATTCACTCGACTCCTCGTAGTAGCTGCCTGTTTGACCGTGTCATGTTGAGGTTTCGTTTGAGAGCACGCTGGGAGAAGACTGTAATTACCCAGCCTGAATTTTGGCAGTTGGTTTAGAGGGACTGACGTTAAAGACAGTGGCTGTAAATGGGCAGGTGTCAGGATGCAAATGTTGACGTAATGTTACCTCAGGGGGCTGAGGTGGAGGGGAGCGGGAGTGGGGACAGAGATGGAAGAGATGGTTTACCTCATTTGCTCTGAACAAAACGAATGAGGTAAATGTGTGTTGCAGGTTACATACGTAACCCTTTCCAGCTGTGTTGACTCATACCTCCTGTGTGTGTGTGTGTGTGTGTGTGTGTGTGTGTTTTACAGCAGTAAAAGATAGTAAAGTAGTCTATCATAAAAGGCAAAGGGACCTTTTTCTCCTTTTGGTTTTCCCTCCCTTTCGTCACCTGTATTTGGGCTGATGGGGCTTACAGTTGGGTCCTTTTTGGATGCGGTATACGCAAATAATACACAACAAAACAACCGTGAAATGCAATAATGGATTTTCAGGTTACTTGTGGCAAAGGTACTTGTGCTAAAACATTCCTCTACTGTCTATCATTGAATAATGCTCAGTTTACCCCCAGTCTCACACCATTATCTGAGTCCAGTCAGAATCTGTGATCTACAGCAATACATTAGATGTTGACATTAGTGATATATTTAGTTGCTATTTGCAAGCAGTTGATGATACTTTGTGAAATAAAACAGTGCATATTTTTAACTAAGATATCTTCACCCCCCCACCCAACAATCAAATGATTTGATAAATAATTCCAAAGCATTCACATTGGATAAGCGGATTCGGAACTGGATTCGAGATTCAAGCTCGATAATTTTACAATGATCCTGTTGAGCAAAAATCTCACACCAGGTGTTTATGTAAAGCCTCTGGTGGAACACTGAAGGAGGGAGACAGAGAGAGGGAGCGAGAGAGAGAAAACACAGGAAGACAGAGAGACAGCGAGAGATTAGAAGTTGGCCTGGCTTCTGTTCATTCTGCTGAATGGGTGTTTTCCACGCCAGTCTGTCCCCCACCTCCATCTTTCTCGAGTTTACAACGGCGCGGACGGTATGTCTGAAGACGTCTGCACATGTGCTTCTTTGCCATGTCAGTTATTTTCTCAGATGAGTGAAACTGAATTATACATGGAGGCTGGCACAGTGGAACTGAGGCGTCGCTGCTTATGTAATAGCTCCTGTGGAACTCATTTGCCTGGCTGTGTTTAGTAGCACTGGGTGTGTGCGGCTGGCATCATATGTGTTCAAGGCTGCTTCAGCCGTGATCAATGATCTCACACTGAAGCTGTGACGGCCTTGCTGAAATGCATTTTGTTGTTGTTGGGGTTTTTTTTTCTTAGCTCTTTAAGATATCATAGCCTACGTCTCTCCAGTGAAGGTTTGTAATGAAACTGCTTTCCCACAATCGCGCATCCTGTCACTGCCACCGCCTCGGTTTCCCTCACATTATGGGTCACATTGTCAGTCAAAGTGTGGCTGCTTTCAGTGTGAGATAACAGGCTCTTTCTCTCTGCTCTCTGCCCTCTGTTAAACTGAAACAATGGGCTTCCACTGTTCATACAGGCAAAGCAGCAGGGGGGGAAGGAAGGGGAGTTTAGGAGGGAAAACTTTACTCTTCTCTCCACTGTTGGGATGATGAGAAGTCAGAGTGGCCTGAGCACCAGAGTAAACCCCAGTAAACACCATGCTAACACAGAATGAGTCACTCCTGCTACTGATAAGAAATCTAGCGGCGCCCAGTTAATGTATTGAGTCCATGGTCATTGATCCTGACAAACAGTAGTCCACTGGCCAGACTAATCCCTGTGTCTCTACCACCGGCATTCTCGGTATTTCCAGTGTCTGCGGGTCTGACCACTGACCGCCGCTGGATAACTGTCAGCGGCTGGAAAAACTTCTGGAAAATCCAACATTTAGAGCGGACCAGGAATGTCAGCCATCTTCCCCTCTTTCACATACTGTTGTCTCAATTTCCCCCAGTGCCAGCTGACTGTAAACCAACTGTCCTCAGCTCGATTGCTGTTAAAGGCTTGGCACAGCAACTTAAAACTTTTTTTTTTTTTACCGAGAAATGTGTCTATAGCACTCAGTACTTGAACCAGTCTCTGATCAGAGAGCTCCTTTTAACTCAGGATTTGAACAATTTTAGGTGTGTTTCTAAAGATTAGTTAAACTTCTTGTATTGCTGCTTGTATTTAGAAAACATTTGATTTCCCATCATTCTGACATTAGGACAAAATAGCGACCTTGAGGTGACAGTTTTACTTTGAACGTGCGCAGTAATTTGGTTCATGCAGTTTTGTGAAGCTTGACATGGGCAAAGATTTCACCTTGAGTAAGTATGCACGCTGCCTCAGCTCTTTTAATTCAGCTGATGCTCTCGTGGAAAAAACTTAAAGGACAGTGCACAGCTCGTTTCAGATTGGACCCATATATTAAGCATTTGACTGACAGTTTGTGTCCCCAAATGACCATAGGGGGTTCCACAAGGCTGTGTCGCTACTTTCATGTCAGTGACGTCTACTGCATCTCATTTCGATAGATTGGCTGGCTGCTCTCTCTGTCAACCCCCACAGGGACTTTGTGAGTTTCTCTGCAGTTATATGTGTGTGTGCGAGAGAGAGAGAATCTAGGCTTCGATCACCCCCACTCTCCAGCAGCCTCTTAGGTCTGAATTGGGGCCAGATGCTTTGAGATGCTAAAGAGCTAACCTGCCCGCTGTCAGACTGTCAGACACACACAGGACTCACTCCCACATTTACCTATTCACTCACTCTTTCTCTTTCTTTCTTACTTCTTTCCTTTCACCACCACTGCTGTTTTTCTATCTCATTTCGCCCTGTGCCTGGCCTCCGCTGCCACGGCAACGCCTCCAAACAGAGCTAGAAGCTGAAGTCTGCAACACCAACAAGTTGGTTGTAAAAGAAGAGGAAGAAAAAAAACTGGACTAAGGGAGGACCTGTTGCCAATTACTCATGCACAGACTTACTTTTCAGAAAGCTTATTTCTCCCTTTGTTTCACCACGGAAAACTCTGGTTTAATAAAGTCAGAGCCCTGCAGCGGCCTGGACGCTCGACACTCACAACTTTTGTGTAGCTACAGTGTTAACCATGTTACTTTGCCAAGGAGGACAGCACCTCTCTCATGTGACTGAAACAAGATTTGGCACTGAGGCAAAGGGTTAATGAGGACTGAGTAGGTTTGCATGCATCTCAGCAAAAACACACACACACACACACACACACACACACACACACACACACACTGTGAGACCATGTGGGGGTATGTGACAGTGAGCGGCCACTCAGACAGACAGTCATTGTGTTGGAATGGAGGCATATTATAACCTCAGGTCTTCTGGCAACACATTAAAAGACTTTCTCTCCTTTTACAGTGGAGTCGGCTGACTTCATTACAATGCCATTTTCTTGCCTGTTTGAAGTTTTATTGTGGCGTTTCAGCGAGTAGATGCGTGACAAATAAATTGGAGAGTAGATTAGGTGCGGACTGATTGCCTTGCTGAGGTATTGTGGTGTGTGTCAGTGTGCCCTTGCCTGTACTTGTGGATTTTCTTTCGTTCGCAGCCAGCAAGGATTATTGTGACTTACCTAGCCTGTTGATTTTCTCTCTGCCTCAGTCTCTGTCTGTCTTTCTCACTCTCTCCATCCACTGGGATCACTGGTCTTGGGATTAATCAAGGCCACCCAGGCTCTGTATACCAGAATGGAATATTTCTGCTGGTCTGAACAAGCTCTTGACTTCAGACCGCACTCTCTCAATATCCTGCTTTATTTTTGGAAAGTTGAAGTGCTTGGGTACTGCTGACTACTGTTTTTGCGACCAGGAAAACTCTACTAAACATTATACAAAGGCATTTTTTATGAATGGTTCTGATTATGGCTCCCATACTGATACTTTGCCCTCCATGCGGTGCTTGCTCTGATTTTACAATTTTATACTTTCCACCTGTTGCTCTGGTCTTCATGCTGGCTTTGCATTCTGTTAGTCACGCTGTGCTCTTGCTTTTAAAGAAGGGGTAGATGAAAATCTAGCTGCATAGACCAGCGAGCGGGGGTAGGGGGGGTGGAAAAGGAAAGAGTGACAGGAGAGCAGTGGGGCAAGGAAGAGAGGAAATGGTTGAAAATCAGGAACAGGAAAGAGGGATCAAAGACCAGGATGGAGGTGAAAGACCATAAAAACATGGCAGCTCATCAGGAAGATGTCGCCTGTACCAATGGGTAAAGCTACTCTAATCAGGATCAAGTACCTGTAATATAGATTATAATTACCATGACTCTGCAATTTCCCCTCAGCTTTGCTGAGCATTTTAGTATCTTTCAGCTCATTGTTTCAGTTTTATGCCCCGCAATTAGATTCAGTTGTGTCTTACATCTGACTGAATACTTCCTGCTCTGCTTTAAGAAGGACACACGCTCATGTAGCAACTAACTGGTGATTTTTTTTCAGGAGTTGGTTGAGCTAGTACTGAACATCGGACTTAATTAATGGAATCTGTAACTATTGAAAGAGGCCCATGTGGAAGGAAGATGAGAAGTGACATCAGTAACATGTTCGTTACTCAGCAGCGGAGGAAATGGTTTAGATATGTCCCCTCACATTTGACTTTGTTAGAGGAACTTCAGGTGCTCTGCAAATAACGACCAAACAGGATTATAGATGCCCGGTTTTCCCAAGAGCTCAGGCCCCTTTGGAGCCTCTCTTTGCACTACCTGGTATTGGAATTCGCCTTAACCCCCAACCATCACCCCTGCCCACCCCGCCTTTGTGTCCTCGCCCTTAAACCCTCTTCTCTTTTCTTTTTTCTTCTTCTCGCTTTTCTGACTCCGTCCTGAGCCCAGCAGAGTCTCCGGAACAGCTCATAGGGTACAAGAGGCGATCCACTGCTGCGGAATAATGGGCTTCCTCTCCTGGGTGATACTTGCATTATTAACAGACTTATCATAATGGGATTATTTCCCCATCACAGACCCCACTTCTGGATCTTGTTAGAGGGATACCTGGGAACTTCTTTCCCCTGTCAGCCCTGCTCTTACTCATCCTCGGCCAGTTGGTGCCCTGCAGAGGGTAAACTCTCACAACCCACTTGGTTTAGTTCCAGTTCCTGTCAAAGGCAGCAAGGCTGCCTTTAAGCCATTCAGCATCATTTAATAGTTTTAAAGCATCAGGATGTGATGTTAAGTGCCCCTGGTTTGACTCCATAGTAGCTGGCTGCAGCTACTTGAGGTTATTTTTGAACATCGAATCGAATGCCTTGCTGTGAGAAACGCCTCATGAAAGACTATCAGAATGATTTCAGGCACTTGAGATGTTTTCTATTTTTAGTGATGACGACTGGTTTATCTTGTGCTGCTGACAGCAGAGGAGGAGGATGCATGTAACAAGGAAGATAGGAAGGTGGAGAGGAAGTAATGAGGGTGGATGGAGAGATGGTATTTTCACTTTGTCTGGGGTGGGGGTGGGGGGTGAACTTTTAAGAAATAACCATTGAGCAACATCAGAGGGGGAAATTAGCTTTTGAGATTTGTTGCCTGAGTAGCCAGAACAAAACCAGACCCTTGGAGGTCACAGGGGTGGGAGGAGAGAATCAGACCAGCTCCCTCCACTCATCAGGGGGTCACAGGGTTAGAGCTCGGGGGGTCATGGTTGACGGTCTCAGAGGGTTGTTAATTCTATTATCCCTGCCTGAGAGGTCCTTGTCAAGGGCTGGAACTGGAAGGTGTGTGTGTGGACCGGGTGGGGTGAGGCTGGCAGGATGAAAAGGTGAAAGGAGGTTGTGAGGCGTGATTATTTTGGCATGAGAACTGATCACATACCACACATATCTCAATCTCCCTGACTCATGTGTACTCACGAAGTCTGTCTCCTCTGTTTAAACTCCCCCTCACTCCCCTGTCACAAATACAGACATGCTCAGTTTCGTCAACATGGAGTCAGCTGGCAGGAGCTGAACCACCCTGCTGACTGATCAAATAATTTAACCAACCCTCATGAATAATGGGCACTTTGGGACAGTCTTTAGGGCAGACTCTCTTTGAAGTCATTCATGGAGTTGAACTTGGTTGTTAATGTGAAAAGTGACAGGTATAGTTGTGTATAGAAGGAAAAAAGGAACTGGAGAGAGAAATACAAATGCTTTGCAAATGCTGCTGCTTTACTTTCTCACCTCTGCACAGTTGTCTTCTCTATCAGTGCCTATAGTCAGCACGGTTGTCATATTGTCTGTCTTGAAGAGTTACAACTAAAGGCATCAGTATGCTTCAAACAAAGTGCTTGTCCATAACCTCCCACAACTTTCCAGTGCTTGGGGTGTGGGGCTGCAGCTGCTAACCTAATGGAACTGGGAATCTGAAACATCCACTCCACACAGTAAAAGCAGCATTTAAACTGTTTCATCATTCGAAGCTTACTGATGCCCTCTGTCAACAATTTCAGTAGACGGCTGGATCACAGCTTATGTGTATGATCCAAGTCTAAATTCTTCCATTTTATGTAACTACATTGCTTGTGTTTTGGCCTCTTGAGCATTGAGAAAGCACGGGTGACCTGTAGCTCTATACTGTGCCTGAACCTGTACCTCCTGTGTAGACACACACAAAGCACTGAAGCTACTGCCACAGCCCTGCTAACGTGCTGCTTGCGACTGCCTCTCCAGCGTAGATGTGAGTGAAAGACGTATTTCTGAGATACCTGGCAACAAGGCACTATCTGATCTCATCCTTTTATTAAATTGTGCTTGCATAAACAAAACAACCCCCCTGTCTTTTCTGGCATTTATTTCTGAGATTATACACTTCTTTTGGGACTTTTCCAGTTTGTGTGTATTGATGTCTGTGAATGTGCACTATGGGTGTGAGTGGGGGAGTGTGTGTGTGTGTGTGTGTGTGTGTGTGTGTGTGTGTGTGTGTGTGTGTGTGTCCGTGTGTGCATGTGTATGAGTGTCAATTTGTATGATTGTGTTGGTCTTCGCAGACTGTGTGCAGCCATAGCTGGCGTGGATTATTCCACTTGGCCAGACGGATTTGGGCTTGGCACGACAGGCTCAGGATATGTGTCCCCTCTCTGTCCCCACAGGCAACTAACACTTATAATACTATCTGCAAATGGAAGACTTAATCTGCTGCCACTTACTGTGTTAGTAATACGCATCCATGTTTTTTGGATTGTTGGTTTTTCCATGTTGTTTTGGGGTTTTTAAAATCCTGTAAATAGCGCAGTGACCAAGTGAAGCTATTATTCATTTCTTCAAAGATTTCTTTGACAGGTGCGTGAGCACTGTGATCATGAAACAATGAAGTGAGTAGATTTCAAATGCTTTTAGAAGCAATGCACAAATGACTGCTCACCAGGTTCAGATAAGGACATTCAGGAAAATCACAGAGCAGCTGCAGACGGTGATGACTGTGACTCACTCTCTCTCCCTCTGTCTGTGTCATTCTCAGTTTCCACTAAATCTATCCTCTTTTTTTTTGCCTTCCCGCCTCGTTAATGACATTGACAATTAACAAGCGGCGTCACCAGAGATATTGAGTGTGTTTGATGAGGGATGAGTCTCTGTAGGGGTGTGGGGGGGCATGCTCCCCCTGGATAAATAATTCTAATAAACAGCTGTAAGGTGGCTTTGGGTAATGAGTTTCGAGAGTGACAACAGGCTGAAACAGCAATTAATAAACTGGCTTCACTGTTGCCAAGGGGATTGTTTTTAACTTCAACAAGGTAATACACGTAGTAAATCTATCACATTTTAATAATGCAAATAGCAACGATTTTGTATTTAAGCCTTTTAATATAAATTGTTTCAGAATAATGATTACCCCTGTAATTCAAAACTGTCACTTAAACCTGTGTTTGATGCTTCCACTGTCACTGGAGTGATTTTTTTTTTCGTCATTGTTCTGTAAAGCTATTCCGCTCTGAAAATATTTGGAGGGAAAAAAATAACAGCTGGGAAAATAAAACTCCATGGCAAACTCAATTCATAAACTTTACTGAGTAATACCTGTAAAAACTCAGAATTGAAACACTTTCTTTGCCTCATGTCTTAAAGTGCCTGCCCATGTTTTATTTTTTTACTAAAAAAATCAATGAAAGCTCTGGATTGATCACCTACAACCCAGATAGTTTAGTCAGGAGAGCCACTGGTGTCTCTACACTCTGGTGAAATATGTTAAAGATGTTTTTCTTGTAAGTGTCAGTCTCAGTTGTATCGTCTCTTCATCTTCATGTGTGACGGTGCTGCGACGTTCCACGCTGCTATAGTACATTTTCAGTGGTGCGGCTCTATGCAGCGGCATTATAAATCAGTCAGAATAATTTATTAGGGAGGGCTGTGTTAAATTTTAGGGGGCTAACAGACCATAAAATTGCCCATGACGTCATTGGCAGTTCAAAAAATGTATTATGTCTTATGAATATTGAATGAAAAACCTTGCATGCATGGATACAGCTCAACAGCTCACAACAGAGCATGTGTAATAGTCATCTAGAGTATGAATAAAAATCTTTTCCTTATTTTCTGTCTCTTTCATCAGTGTGTGGTGTGTCTGACGCTGTCAGGCTGCAATGGCTCTGGTTCAGGCACTACCTGTAACTGTGACTGACCACCCCAATCCAGGCCTTGAAGTCCAGCAGTGCCGGGCGCTATCATCCCACTCCCCCTCAGGCCCCTGTGGGCCCTGTAGCACTGGGACCGCCATGGGTTCTGTCAGCAGCCTCATATCGGGCCGGACGTACCAGGAGAGGCACTGCCGGGCCGCCAGCGAATTCACCACCAAACCGCGCCGCTCAACGCCAGCCACCAGTTGCTTCCGGCTTCAGGATAACACCCTCCGCAGTGGGAGCTCCCTGGAGCAGCTGCTGGTTATCAGCAACCATACGCAGCCTCAGGCCCAGGTTCTGCCTCCACCGCTGCCCACCAAAAAGCAGCCTCGGCCCGGTAACACTGCTGGAGCAGTTGGCGGTGGCGCTAATGGAAACTTTGGGTATGTGACTGATGAGGTGGTGGTCGGAGACTGGAACGACAACCTGGTGGGTGCAGCTGTGAGCCCCTGCAGTGACTCAGAGGACCAAAGGGACAACAGGACTCTGAATGGCAACATTGGGGGGCCTCCTCCTAAACTCATCCCAGTGTCTGGACAGTTAGAGAAAGTAAGAGTAGAGTGTTGCTGTTTATATTATGTTTAAAATACTGGATTTCTTTCATTTTTAAACTTCTAAAGTCCTCCTAAAGAGTGTCAGCCTCATATATCCAGCATCAGTAGGTGACCATGACATCTGACCTGCAGATATTTATAGAATAATGTCTTCTTTAATTACTACTAAAGATTACACAGTTGACATTAAACATCCTAGGGAGGACTTTTCTTTCTCTGCTCTCCCTGGAATGCACATATTGTACTCTTAAGACAATAACTCAGACGCCAGCGTTTCTGCAGCGTGTGCTCACACGTTTGACAGCAGCATTACCTCAGCTGTCTAATTGGCTATTTATTTCCATCGATCCAGAGGGAAGCTTAATCACTTGTCCGACTGGCTCAGATGTATCATTTGACAGCTACTCACCTTGCAAGACACATCATGATCAATGTCAGATCTCTCTCACATTCAGTGATGCAATTACTGAACCCTAAAGAAGAAAAAACCTTACAGAACATATGAGGAGTTTTTCACCCCATCTATGTCTTGTCTCTTTCTCGCCTCTGCTTTGACATTCTCTGCCCTTTAATTAGATTTTCTCTGTCCTCTCTGATCCCCCTCTCTTACCCATCTCTCTATCTTATATGATAAGAAAAATCACATAAGAAAATTGCTTAATGAAGCCCATGAATATCAATTAAGCCAAATTAAACTAATCGGAGCCTGGAGGGGTGACCCGCCAGCGTATCAGTCACCCCTCTCTAATGAGTTTTTTTCAGCCATTTCTAATTAGCACAGCTTAGTTTCTATCAATTACTAATGCTGTTTTTATAATTTTTTGACTTTCAGAACATGGAAAAAGTGTTGATCCGTCCTACGGCATTCAAACCTGTTGTTCCCAAGAATCGTCACTCTGTGCAATACCTCTCACCACGGCCAGGGGGCAGCAATCTGTCAGAGAGCCAGGCTAGCCTCAACCTTCTGCTGCCACTTGGAGGATCCAACAGTGCCAATGGCGCAGACCCCAATGGAGGGAGCAACAGTTCCAGCTCCGAAGGGAAACGCAACTCCTATAGCGGATGTCGCAACGCTCGGAACAGCCAATCCTGCTCCATGTCGGATTCAGGGAGGAACTCCCTCTCCAGCCTCCCCACACACAGCAGTACAGGCTACAGTTTGGCCCCCAGTGAGGGCTCCAGCTCTGGATCTGGTTCCGGGGGCCAGCTGGAGCCCGTCACAGCCCTGGGCCGAAACCCCTCAGGTGGAAGTGGGAGCCATGGTCACACTAATTCAGACAGTGGACGTTCCTCATCCAGCAAGAGCACAGGCTCGGGGTCGCTAAGTGGGCGCGGGCAGCCCCTGTCAGACAGCGGGTCCTGTGGCCACTCGCCACCACCAGTGGAGGGCTATGAGGGGGTGGTGAGGGAGCTGGAGGAGAAGCTGAGGGAACGTGACCTGGAGCTCCAGCAGCTCCGGGAAAATCTGGATGAGAATGAAGCTGCTATCTGCCAGGTGAGACGCAAACACATTCCCCTCACCACCCTGAACAAGACGTCTTTCAAAAAAACATCAAATAAACAATGTGACATGCTGTTAGTACAGATGAAGAACTCACCCATGTCTTTTGCTCTGTAAGGTGTATGAGGAGAAGCAACGTCGCTGTGAAAGAGAGATGGAGGAGCTGAGACAGAGTTGTGCCTCAAAGATGAAGCAGGCCTCTCAGAAGGCCCAGAGGGCACAGCAGGTGCTACAGTTACAGGTATGCTGAGCATTAAAAAGGCTTTCAAAACATCTACTGCACACAGAAAGAGATTTATGTAATGAAAAATTGAAATTGCGTATATGCAGGAAAGCGGTTCAACAGGTATATGCCAAAATTGAACTCAACCCCCAATCTGCAAATGTCTTGCATATAGATCTTCTTGTAAAAAGTATTATTTTTGTTATCTTCTGCTTTAGCGATGAGTCTGTGTGTTTTCAGGTATTTCAACTACAGCAAGAAAAGAAGAAGCTGCAGGAGGACTTTTCCTCTCTGCTACAGGACAGAGAGACACTGGAAAGGAGGTGTGCCACCATCCAGAGGGAGCAAACTCAGCTTGGGCCACGCCTTGAAGAGACAAAGTGGGAGGTGGGTGAGAGTCAGTGATTAAAGGGGCCGACTGTGAACTGCAACGTCCTCATTAGAGTCTGGCAGACCTTCGCTGCATGTCGTTCCCCTCCTCCTCTCTGCATACTGTTGACTGACTAATAAAAGCTTAAAATGCCCTTTAAAGAAGGGTGCTAAAGGCTTAAATTAACCTCATGAGCGCATAAATTTGTAAGAATTTGAGGTTTTCCTTTAATGGACTAGCAAATTCAAAATGTCGGTTTGTAATCTGCCATGAGAGACAGTCAGCGTTGTTTCAGCATTTCCACCTTTCTCTCACTTGTCTTCAGGTGTGTCAGAAATCAGGAGAGATCTCTCTCCTGAAGCAGCAGCTGAAGGAGATCCAGTCAGAGCTCAGCCAGAAGGCAGGAGACATTGTGGTCCTTAAGGCCCAGCTAAGAGAAGCCCGCTCTGAACTGCAAGCCAGCCAGGCTCGATCCCAGGAGGCCCAGATGGCCCTGAGGACGCGGTCTCTGGAGCTGGAGGTTTGTGAGAACGAGCTCCAAAGACGCAAGAGCGAGGCCGAGCTACTGCGGGAGAAAGTGGGCCGTTTGGAAGAGGAGTCAGCCCGGCTTCGTGACGCCCTCTCCAGTCACAGTGGACCCTCTCTGCCAGGAAGCACAATAATGAAGGGGCAGTGCATGAACTACCAGCAGAGTAGAGGTGTGGCAGGGAGGGGTGGTCCCAGTCCCTCTGTGTACCGCGATGGAGAGGAGACTCATCTGGTCTGGGGAGGAGAGAGTGATGAAGCCAAGGCTCAAAGGCAGAATGCAGAAGCAGTGTTGGGACTCAGACAACAGGTACACAATACAGTGTTGCAGTACTTTTCCATCACTGGGTTATTTCCATGTTATGCTACTTTACATACTCCACCAAATGTATTTCATATTTATAATTATTGCTCTGCAAATCTGCAGAATTGAATAATATCATTAACAGGGACATTTTTTACTGGATAAAGAATGCCTTTGATTGGACAGTTTTCTTTCTTTTTCTTAGGTGGACAGACTGAAGGCTGAGCTCATGTACGAGAGGAGGACGAGTGAGGAACAACTGTCACGGTTCGAGGATGAGAGGAGGGTGTGGCAGGAAGAGAAAGAAAAAGTAAAAAGGAGGAAAACTTATATTAACTGCATGTTTATTCACAATCAAGTCCTCATCATCTATTTTGTTCATTTGAAGAAAATGAGACATGAGGCTAAACAGGACCGCATGACAATTTCTAAAACTGATTCACAAACCCCTTCCTACTCACGTACTGTTTTTTTTTCTCCTCCAACCAGGTAATCCGCTACCAGAAACAGCTGCAGCAGAACTATATCCAGATGTACCGTCGAAACCGGGATCTGGAGCGAGTGATGCGGGAGCTGAGTCTGGAGCTGGAGAACAGGGACATGGAGGACTATGAGGTTCACAGTGGCAGCAATGACATCCACTTTGAGGAGATCACTGCCACTGAGATCTAAACACACACACACACTTGCAGTAATATGTGCTCAGAAACACGCAGGAACACAACTCACAAGAAACTCTTAAAGATGTAACCCAGACATTGAACTCTTCAACATGGCTTTACCTGGACCACTGAGTGAGCACTCACCACTTATCGCTGTCAAGAGAGAGATCTCCCAAAGGTTAATTCTTTCCTTCTTCTAACAGAGATGTACTCCAAAAAATCCATATAAGGTGTCAGCCCGTGGCACTTTTAATGGGTTTTATCCTAAAAAGCCAGCACAAAGACTTATTTCCTTCTGTGGGAGCAGAAGCAGTGGGAAAAAAAAGTTTCTTTCTCAGATTACGTTCAAATCAGGGTATCAAACAGCGATGGGAACTACAAAGCAAAAAATTTTACTAAATGCACAGTAATCTGGTCAAAGCATAGTCACAGTCCTCTTCATAGCACAGGAGGTTAGACACCCAGTCACCAGCTTGCATGTTATGATGCATCATGACGGTAGCCCCATCAACATCAACACCACAACAGCTGGCTCTTAATGATGACCTCATCTCCCGTCCAAACTCTGCTCATTGGCGATGCAAACAATCACTGGTTCTCCAAGTAACTGCTAAAGGGAAAATATCACCAAATATTACAACATCCGCTGTGTGTATTTTATGATAATCAGCGGATCAGCGGTTTGTTTCATTTGTAAAAATGTGTAAGAATAGTTCTGGAGGTATTTCCTTAGCAGTGTGTATTTGAAAAGGAATGTATGGTGACTGGTACCACACCAGAGAAATGCAGTATAAATGGTCTTCACTGGCAATGAAAGAACCCTCTCACCAGGGGAAACAAGGTATTATTTTGCACAACTTTCCTGCTTCCTCTAGTGATGCAAATCATCAGACGTAAACAAACCAGCTTTGACAACTGACTCTTGGCTTGGCTTACATGCGGAGGTCTTATTCTGTCCTGAAGCGCCGACGCCGCAGGAACCTAACATTGAAAGGAAATAGCTTTATTTGAACAATGGTCATGTTTAATACCACTACCAACAGTCATGCTCAACTCAACTCATTCACAAGCTCTGACATAAACATTTACCTTTTACAGTTATGTAGCACTTGGAAGCAGAACGCAGCACGGGAGATGTTGTTGGGATGCTGCTGATTCTCCTTTTTGTCTGTCTTCTTCTGCTCCTTTGTCTTTCCGTCTCTACGGTAAATCTGCTTCTTATTCAGCTATTTTTATAACAGTGAAAAGCACCTCAGCAGTTGGTATTGGGAAACTAAAAATGGAGCATATTCTTTCAGTTCGGTCATCATGTCACTGAGAGATTTAAGCTGGTGTTTGAACCGTAGGCATGCTTATTCAGAGTTTCCATTTAGTTCCGTTCTTTCCCTTTAGTGCTCTTTATTTAGCTTTTGGCAGCCTAAAGCCAAATAACACTTTTAAAGTCTTCATAGTCTCCCCTAGACAATAATCTTCCGTGATTACCATACAGGTAGTGAGACTGGCATGTCTGCATGTTTTTGTTATGTCAGATTTCAGAAGAAGCTGGCTCGAATAGCAGCGAGATGGGAATCAGCAGATGCAGTAGCTCCAGTACTGAATGTCCTCAAGGCAGGTCGGCTGTTAAAGCCCTAAATATAAACTGATGAGGAGGATGTTAACATTTGCAGCTGTAGTTTTGCTCTGTTTTCTCGCACTGGCATGGCGGGTCTCTATGGAAAAAAAGTAGTGGGCTGAGAACTTTTATTTTATAAAGAGTCTATATCACGGAATAATAGCTAAATCTAGTTAAATCTATATAATGGAGGAGATGTTGTATATTTTTATATATATAGCACCTGAAGATATTTTGTTGTAGTATTGCTATGTGTGAGTTTAATATACAAAGTATATTATATATAGCAATATTCAAATGACGGATCAATTCCAAATGGAGGTGGCAGCATATACGGAGTGCACCTAATACTGTAACGCATGAAAATCAGTTTACATTATATAACCTCTATGACACAAACATACACTATCTTATGACCAAACTTTGCAGCTGATAATGCAGTTGAGTGCTTTTTTGGGCTTAGATTTGACCTGTTGTCTCTCCATTATAATTGATCTTTCACTTGATTATAAGTATCATAATTTCACACTGATCCGTGATCCTTCATTGTTGCATTTTGTGCACATAATTCCTTTGTAAATGCATGAGATGGGTCATTTTTGAGTGGCCTCTTCATTAACTTGATGCAAACCCAGAAAGTGTTATGTTTCCTTTACTTGGACATTCAGTCAAACCCCTCGAGAAGATTTGATCAGTCTGTAATTTGCATGACATCACCACATTCAGTGTGGTTTAAGAGGTGGAGTAGAATAAGTCTGCACTGTGCATAAATTGTTAACGTAAAGTCCTGGGAAGTGACTTTGAATAGAGGAAGTTGGGTTTGTCCATCCATATTCACTTTGTTAACCTGACCTAGACTGTTACTCTCTTACCACAGATGCACCGCAGGTACAGAAGCAAAGGTGTTGCAAATTTTGACTCCCTCACTTGAAAGTACTGTGTGCATCCTAGACGTTTCTTCCTCATATCTCAGTTCTTTTTCTTGTTGCCCGACCGTTTTCTGTGTAAATATGTAAAACACTAAATAGTATAACAGAGTGACATTGTCTTTTAGACAAAGTTTCTATTTCAAATGTAGCCACTGTGATTAGACCAAAGCGACGTAACACATTTCTTTTTTGTGGCATTTTTTTCATCCTTTTGTGTGCATTTTTTAATGTTTTCTTATGTTGTGTCCTCATTAATTCATAAAGTATGTAGTTGTCCATGTATATTTTTTATGTGTACATTTCTTGTACAAATGACTGTGTTTTTAATTAAAGAACAAGTTGTCACACCTCAAAGCTTTTTATATCTGAAACACATTCAGGTGGAGCAAAGTTTATGGAATGAGCGTGTATTGCATTAAAGTCAAACGTCAAGTAATTTGTAATAACTCAAAGGTAAAGACACACTCAGTTTCATCTGTAAATTTAATTGCATGACCAGATTGGAACATTTCACCTTGAGATTTTCTAGCACTCATTAAAAACAAGTTTGTTCAGCATTTTATCAATGTTTTATTGTAAGGCACAATGCACACAATATCCCAGTTAACTTGCTGCTCATATCTCCTATAGCCTACTGTGATTTAAACTGTGCCACCATCTCCATTCCATGTCCTGCATTTCTCATTGACATGTTTTTCCAACTCCTCCACATGTCTGCATAAGCTCAGTCCACAGTATGGTGTAATTAAGCCTCTAAAGTAGCGGATTGCTCCAGAGCACAAGTACTTCTGCCAGAAAAATACAGCACAAAAATTACTGAGCAGCAATTTGCAATAATCCCCCCAGACATCCACTAAACCCAAACTATCAGTTTTGACATAATACAGGGGTTTAATCTGGGCATAAATCTATAAATCTCATAATGCAGGCTGGGGTAATCTCCCTCTGGCAGCCCTGCGGGGGCTGTAGGGCTTCTGGACAGAGATCCTCCAGCTGAAATGTGCAGACCACTGGCTTCACAATCAGACAGTGCTCAGAGGTCATGGCAAGGTTGCTACGTGTCAAACAGTGGCACCATTTCAACCAAGAAGGAGTTCATGACCCATGTTGTCTTATTAAAAAAGACCCTTTAGAAAACACTAAATTACTTACTTTTTAAAAATAACAAGTTTTAAAGTTGCGATATACAGTATATAGTTCAAGACAGTATTGTATATTCCTTCAAAAGTGATTTATAACAGTCTTTATCCTGATAGATAAGCTACTGCTGCTCTAGCATGTTCACTTTTGTTTCTGACAAATTTCTTTGCACTTCTTGTCACAACTCTGCCTTTAACAGGAGTGATGCTTCTGTGCGTCCATTCTTCTCCACTATGAGCAGAGCTTCACCTGTCTCATATTTTCTCTTACTGAGTGAACTCATGTTTTATTTACTCCCGCAGGACTTGCAGGTTTTGGTGTCCTTCATGCCTGAGCTGCAGTGTGGGCTGTGAGGCCCACGGAGTTTAGTCAGCAGGTCTCCTGAGGCTGCTGGGGGTGGTAGGGACCTTGACCACAAAAACCATTGGGTCTTTGGTCTTGTTGCTAAATGCACGGCGAATTACGTCCACTGCATGTTGGTGAGTCACTCCCTGCAGACTCTCACCATCCACAGACAGCAGTTCATACCCTGCCTGCAGACATGAACATGGGAGAAAAAGGTAAATTCAACATGCAAAACTCCACCAAAACACAGAATAAAAATTAGACTAGAAGAATTTAGAATTACTTATATTTCATGATTATATCTTATTATTTTCTTCCCCATGTGTATCTTTTTTTCTGCAGCAGTGTGTCTCTCTCCAAAGCAGAGACAGTTTTCATAACTCTGCAGTGATTGTGTCCCTTAGCACGAACCTGATTTATGCCAGAGAGAATTGGGGCTCTCCCATTACCTTAATATATTCACACTGAAGGCCGTCACTAGTACACATATAAAGTCTCCCCTTCAGCACAAGGTTGTGGAATAAAGAACATACACTGAGACAACGACACACACACAAAGAGTCACAGTTTGCTGGCTGTTTCCTGCAGGATGTGAGCAGAGAGTGGCAAATCTTTGGAGCCCTGAGGAGAGGAACTTCCTCTGATGTCATCAGCGTTTGCCGAGGATGCACCTGCCTCACACGCTCAACCTCAGTGAAGGTTAGAAACACATAACACAGATACATGCAAGGCCAATGGCCATTGTTGTATCTCCACGAATCACATCATTTTCCCGTTCCCTTTTCCTTTCCAGTCATTAGACACAAATAGATGATTTTTCCTTTTACTCTGTACCAGGGTATTCTATCTATTATTGTTACCCTATTGTATGGGAGGTCATTAGATCTGTGCTGTTCTGTGTTTGTCCAGGTTTTCTTACAGCTCATCAGACAGCGTGGTGTACACTAATAATCTTAGCCTTCCATGAGTACAGTATCAAAAGATTTAGATCTATTTAACCAAAGAAGAGATTAAAAAAATGCTTTTTCATTTTTGAAAAGTAATTTATTTGAATTAAATAGATCACAACCTAATCTGTCCTATCCTCTTTACAGCCATTTATGGAGCATTTTATGAGGGTTTTGTTTTGTTTTTTTCGAGCCAATGAAAACCATGATCCAAATATAACATTGCTTGTAAAAATTACTACAGATTGCAGGAAAGGATCAGGGATACATTTGTTCATTTGCTCGGCCATTAAAAATAAAGTGCATTCAACTTGATTATTAAGCTAGGCAGACGAGGCATATACTCAGTTTGCAGTTAAATGTTTCAACAGGTTTTGGTTTATTCACAACCAATATTAATATCCTGCTTTATTTTCAATCTTTACCTTCTCTTAATTTATATCTCCTTCTTTATGTGACGTGATTGGGTGCACAAAGTGTGTCTGTGTATATGTGTGGTATTTGTGTGAATGCATGTGCAGTACGTGCACAAAGACATCTGTAAGAGACGTTGTTTGATTCTGAAAGGCTGGGCAGATACGGGATCCCCCCCGATGTTTGATACTGTAGGCATTCAGGCATTAGAGCTCGGTAGCTGTTGGCAATTGATAGTTAAATGTCAGGAAGTACACGCAAATTAACCCACATAACTGCACGTGTACATATGTAACCCATTATTGCAGATATATATTCTGTGTCAGACAGTTACAACCACACACCCTTCTTTTAAAGTGCAAGTGTTTAACTGCTGTATCTTTGACACTAGAGCTAGTAATAGTATTAGCCCGTGCCTAACTGTCGTGAATGAGTGTGGCTATCATGTGTTTAAATGAACCGGGCCAAGATCACAGATGACTGTTAAGTTACTGTGCAGGCAATATATTAGCAATACATTAGCAGACCAGCACCCGTGTACCTCATCAATAATGAAGCCGATGTGCTACTTGAGATTGCTCTCCACTCATCTCCTCTCCACTCCTTATTGCACACCTTCAACCTAGACATGCTCACTTAGAGCAACAACAATTCATAACCACAGGACAGAGGTCAGACAGGTACTTAAAATACACTTCAACCAGCACGGACATCTGAAGAGCTTTAAAATCAGGGGTGTATAAAGGAAAAGTAGTATGTTCTCTAAATCAGAGGTGAGTAGACACAAGTATGTTTCAAGTTTGTTTAACCAAATTTGGTGTAAATATACTTTATATATATATATATCCATTTGCTAATCAACTGACAACCTTTTTTTCATCTACCATTACTGCTCACCTTCAGAGCCTCATTTGTAGATGCAGCTCCTCCTGGGAAGATTTTCTCAATCTTTATCATGGGCTGGACCCTTGACTCCATTCCTCCAGAGATACTAATGCCTGTAAACAAACAGGACAATGGAGAGATTGCCTGATAATATCAGATTTCCTGTGTTTAAGTTGTGTTATAGTGTGTATACTCTCATTGGTCTCTGTCAGCTAACATTAAGGCATTTAACTCTTCCAAATCCCTTTCAGTGAAGTAGTGATGCCCTGACCTCTGCTGGTTATTTTACCATTCTACTCACAGGCACATTGCTCACAGATTCAGTACTATTTCTTGTACTCACCAAGTGAATGTTTAGCCTTGGAGATGCTCAAAGTGGTGATTTCATACTCCTCAGGTGGAGTTGTTCTTCTTTTGATATCATTTTGTGAATGTCTATTGACATGCTGACTGCTCGCTCTGCCTGTGGATGGGCTCTTGTCTCTTGATGCCTCAAATACATCAGCTAGAGGGGTTCTCCCTCTCTGTTGTGAAGGAACGCGCACGCTGACCTCTGTGAAACCCTCCTGCCTTCTCCATCTGCCATCCAAGCTATCGGGACTCACCTCCCTCCTCGCTCTCCCACAGCCATTCCTCACAGGTGACCTCCCTCGTTCAGGAACCACATCCCCTCGGTCAGACACGGACAATAAGGAGACCTCATCATACCGCGACGCCCTATTCTCTCCTCTGTGTGGGGAGCGATGGGGTTGGCGCCCACGTTGGGTGCTGTGAGGTGATTCTTGGAGGAGAAAGCTGTGGGTGGCTGATGGGCTTAGGGAGCGGGAGCGTGCGGTGGAGGAGGCATAGCTGTCCACAGGTACATCCAGCAAGGGGGTGAAGGCACGGGACGGAGGGAGATGGCCTGACTGCTGCCCAGACAAACGCAGTCTCTCAAACTCCTCTATCAACTGACGCTCCCGCAGAGTGTCCTGGACCGGCTGGAGGTGAAAACCGCCCCTGTAGTCTGGACAAAAATAACAACCTTAAGTTCAGCTTTAGCCCTGCAGGTTGCAGAACTTGTGAATCATTTGCACATAAACACAGTGATGTAAAGATTATTCAGAGTCAAGGAAGTAGGTCAGCATGAATTAAACAGCACCCCACCAATTTACCAGATTGGCCACCTCTATCCTTCTAAATACTGGCACTTCAGTGATGCCCTTTCAACTTCCCTCTGCTTTCATAATGTTGAACCTTTGACCCCTAACCTCTGCCCTTAGAATGTGAGATGGCTGCAGTCAGCCTAAAGTGAGACTGTATTGATTAAGGAAAACGCTCAAAGCATCTCTGTATTGTTGAAGTGTCACACCAGCCAACTGGCCACATCTCAGGCCTTTCTGTAGGACACAGAGATGTAACACAAGCCTCAGCTTCAGCGCAGGCAAAGGAAACCTGAGATATTTTGTGCATGGTAATGTGTGTGCGTGTGTGTTTTATACAAGGTCAGGAGGTGGATATGTGTGTATGGGATGCCAAGGATGGGAACTGTTTCAGTTTGACACTACAGATATGAGAAGAGGCTAGAACAAAATGAGAAGAGGGAGGACAAATAAGACCTGGAGGGGAAGGAGACAAAAGGTTAGAGGATTAAGCCTTTTCCGTATCTCATGTTCCTCTGGGATGAGAGAAAGGCCATCAACCTGACAGAGAGGGAGAAAGAAGAAAGATGTGGAAGCCTAGAAAGAGAAAAGGTGACAGGGAGAGGAAGAGATACAGCGCATGTACCTGGGATTGGGGTGATGAGGTGACGTCGAGGGGTACCACTGCGAGGCGAGCGCAGAACTGGTGAACGCACTGGGAAATAAAGAAGTTGAAAGAAAGAGAGAAAGAAAGATATTACTGATTTCTTTGCATTTTGCCATCTTCTTCACCCATATTTCAAACTCTTGTGTCTTTCATGCAAGGCTGTAATTTCCATTATATACTCATCTTGGTCATTTTCAATTGTTACTGCACACCTACAGAAATTACAGTAAACTTAAGAGCAGGAATGAGAAGCTTTGCCTCAGACTTTTCTCAGACTAAAAGGCAAAATACAATATTTATTATAAAGTCACATTTTTTTGTTTTTTTCATGCAAACAGAGGCTGCATGAATCAAAAATCTTAATAAGTGCTGTCTTTTTTCCTTAGCTTACTAGAGTGGCTCTTGAGAATGTCATACGCCTCCAGCTCAAAGGGCATGACCATGCTGTCAAACCGGCCCAGCTCAGTTGTAGGTATCAGCATTCTACAGAGGATATGATCAGTCAGTCATTAGCACATGCAAAACAGGATTATATTGCAAATAGAGTGCATGTATCTCACCTTATTTCTCTGAGAAGAAGCAGTTTTTCTGGCCTGTCTAGGATGGCCAACAGGGGACGCACTAAGTCCTCAATCATACTGTCAGCCAAAAACTGAGGAACAGATTACAACACCAATTAGAATGAGAAAAAACAACTAGTGTAGTTTTCTACTCATCATTTACTCATCACAGGTA
Organism: Psettodes erumei; assembly: GCA_016785225.1. Lineage (NCBI taxonomy): Eukaryota > Metazoa > Chordata > Actinopteri > Pleuronectiformes > Psettodidae > Psettodes > Psettodes erumei. The sequence continues at coordinate 42,937 of JAFBJZ010000001.1, read as the reverse complement.
TATCTGCACAACTGTATAATGTCTTCAGTGGCTACAGAGGAAGTTTTGCAAAGTTTAAAAAGAAAAAAGCTTGTGCTTGAAGATACCATCCAGTTGCATCATGGGAAATGTAGAATCATCTGTCATCTGTTTTCCAGCTTGACTCATACTTGAGACTAAAAGTCTCCTGTTGCACTAGTTTCTACCATTCTATTTCAGATCTGTCAGTCTCCCAACTTTATAGAAGTGCAACAGTAAATACCTGGAGTTAAGTGTTGTTAAAATAATAACTGCTGTGTTTTCCCCAAGAACCCTACTGACCAAAGTCAAAATACATGTAGTTACAGTACATATACAAGTACATTTTCCTGATTGGGATTCTGGATGTCCTCTGATATGCTGCATGCACATTAAATATTCACCTTTCCAAGAGCACCACTACACTCTCTGTTTTCAGTGGTATTTAATTACTACATTAACAAGTTAGTCATACTGTGCTCTGATTAGACTCAATCTCCTCTGCAGTGGTGGCAGAGGGCCGGCAGAGGAGCTGATCCACTGAAATTGGCTGATGAGTGTGAGATGACCCAAGAGAGAAAAGGGGATCAGATGAAAGCTGATATTTGATCGTAATCATAAGTGACGAGCCAAATCCGCCTTTTGTCACAGCTGCTGCCAGACACATCTATCACCAAAGGACACTCAACAACATAGGGAACAATACTGCACACTTAAACCTTCAAGTAGCCTGGCTGATTTTCATTCAGCAGGAGGAAAAAAATACACAAAGTACTGAGGTGTCAAGAGATGGTCATTTCAGATGAGGAACTCACCCGCTGACAATGTCTCATCACAGCAGCTGTCTCATCCTGGCTGAGCAGTTTAACTGCCACGTTCTCCACGTGCTGCAAGGTCTCAGGTCGTGGCAGCAGGCAGTTATCTTTAACCCCAGCATGGGATTCCCTCGGGGAGGTCAAGAGCTGGAAACGATGACCCCGCTCTTTACCTTAAGAATTAACATGAAAACTGAAATTTAAAAAAAAAAAGATGCAAACAAGAAAACCTGCATTTGCTTGAAATACTTCAAAGTTGTTACAAAATAAAATCAACCAGTTCAAGATTATTCATTTCCTTATCATTTCATGTGGTCAAATTTTATTTGACTCACTTCAAATTAAATTACTTTTGCTCATCTCAATGGCAGTTTTTATTAGTTTATTTGAATGTTCAATGGAAGATTTTATCTTACTAACACAGGGATGTCCAAAAAATGTGCCAAAATCATTCTTTTGATGCTGTTCCAAAACTGAGATTTCTCAACATGTTTTGCTTCAGATGATGCAGAAAATATTTCCGGAAAGAAAATAAAAATGTCCTTGACCGCACTCTCACCTTTGTCAGGGCGGTGGGATGGTGAGTTGGAGGAGCTCTTCTCTTTACGGTCTTTCTTAAATAACAGGTTGACAAAAGTTTTGGAACGCTGCAGGCTAGTTTTACCCTCTGCCAAGCTCTTCTCCTTCTGCTGCCTCTTCTTCTTCTGTCCAGCTTCTATAGGTGGTGTAAAAACAAGACAAAATAGTGTCCATTTAATGTTAAATTAAATCATGTAGTAAACCTAAATCAATTTTCCAAACAAATCCTGTGAAATTACTTATTTTAATCAATTTCAGCTTTCTATGTGAGGTCATTGTTTTTGCATAAGTTAATCTTATCTTTAAATAGTATTACTGTGGCATAGTGGGAACAGGGCATTATATATATATTAACACAATTCATTAGGCTTCGTACTGCTCTGTGCTTAACAGTTGGCCAGCGATACTGGGTGATACACAATCTCTGCTATGAGTTTAAACTGTTCATTTCTCTTCCAGTCAGCTCCTCTCTTCGCTGCAGTAAATCTGCCACTGTGGAAAGTAACACAGTTATACTGATGAATTGCAGCGACACAAACCTGAACACACCGCTATCTATTGAGAGCACGACAGTGAAGTGCTGCAGCTTACATAACAAATGTCCAATCAGCCCTGGGCTTTGCCCCAACTCTCCGCCAGGTCCTGGAGGTTCGAATGAGCTGGATAAATTGAAAAGGAAAGGCTAATAACTCAACAGCCCCGCCAAGGTTTGAATGGATATTTCTCCATATGCTTGTTCTTATTCATTTCCCATAGAGGTACAACAAGTGAGAGTAAAGGGCAGTGATTAATCATGAGTCTGCATTAGCTTTGTGCTCTTGGACAAATTCTGTCTCGAGCTTAAATCAACTATGTGGAGAATGTTTGTGTATAATTCCTCGAGTGATAGAGAAATGAGGGGTCATTAAACCGGTTGATGCCCTGCAGAGAGACCTGTGGAGGGTTTTTGAAGGGTGGATCCCATTTCACAGTGAATGCAGGTACCATCTCAAAAATTAGCTGAAGAACTGAACCTTGTTGTGGCTCTAATACTCACCATGCAGTGAGTCTGGAAAGGCTGATTTCTCACATGAGATGGATGATACTGCTACTATAAACAACACCCACACTACCTCGCTGAGTATAGCCTGACTGATACTGGATATGTAGAAGTTTATAAAATCTGATAGTGATTCAGTCTTCAACTGCTAAATATCACAAACTAATTTTGTACTTTAATTATTGGCAGTTGAAAAATTAACTTGACAGGGTTCTCTCTTAGTCAAACTATGTGATGAAGACACTGTTTCTATATTAACTTTGATATGTTTTTTTATGAATTCATATGAGCCTGCAGGTCTCACCTGAGGCAGTAAGGTGGCTCTGGGAGCGTCTGATGGGTTTCCGTGGTCTGCTCAGGGCCATCAGCGCTGCCGTCTTAGGTGAGTGCTTCACTACCTCCTGGTCCCCAGCTGACAGCGTCCTTGTCCGTTTTCGCCCTCCTTCCCCAGCTCCTCCCATCTCCCTTGGTCCTTCCCCTTTCCCACGTATGACAGTGTCCTTTAGCAGCACTGTGGCACCTACAGTCCGGCTAGTTTCTGTGGCGACCAGCCTGTCAGGGTACGACCCATTATAGGTAGAGTGGTGGTCCACATAGTTTGGAGGGTGAGAGTCAGTCTGTATGGCGGTGTCAGCAGTTCGCTCAGTGCTGCTTGGGCGTCGGGAGCAGTCTTCTGTTGAGATAGCAACGTCTACCATCTCTGAGCCAAAGACAGGAGGGAAAAGAACCTGGGAGAGACCACTGAGGGAGCTCAGAGGGGTGCTGGAAGACAGTGAGGAGGCAGAGGAGTTGGAGTCTGAACCCTGGGAAGATGGTGCAGGGCCCCCATTGGCCACTGTAGAAAACACATTATCACAATGAAGTATGGGATTAGTGTGTTTAAAATAGTGTTCTGCAAGTGCAATAGCTTATACAACTGTCCAGTTGCTTCAACATCACACACACACACACACACACACACACACACACACACACACACACACACACACAAAAAGCTGTAAATAAGATTAAAGCAGGAAGCGTCATTTCCTTATTTTACACAATCTTTGTTTGGATCAAAACCTGTCTGCCCTCATGTCCTTTTAATCCTCTAATCTTAAGAGACAGAACATGAACCAGGAGTTCTGCTTTTTTAAAATCAAACTCCAAATCTTGACCCAGATGTCAGGTCGTGCTCTGTTCTAGACAACTGAACTGTCTCTAAGTACACTGACTTAATCCCTGTCTGTGTTCAGAAGTGCTCATATCTGTAATGTTCTGCCCCCTGACATGATGAGGATGCTGTGGACTTTCTTTTGCTGTTTTTATTTTCTTTTATTTTGTTAGTTATATGGCAGTGTGACTTCCTGTGTTTGATTGTCTGCCCCACCCTAATGTGTTACACCTGTGTCTCATTATCTCGACCTCCCTGGCATATATATAGTCTTGGTCTTTCCCTCTGTCTTTGTTGGTTTGTCTGCTCTGTTGTTGCTCTAGTTTTTGCTCATTCTGTAATGGATTTTTTTTTACTTTACATACATTTGTCAAGCCAGCCATATTCAGCCACCATCTCCTTGTATGCAGGGTATCTCCCAGCTTCCTGTTGAAGTGGGGAAACACAAAATATTCAGCAAGAAACAATCAACATAATCAGAATCAACAGAAGACAGCAAATGAAGTAGCATGTCCATGTTTTGGTGACTATCAATTCCTCAACTCAAGCTAAGGAATCAGCTCTCTGTGTTTTTAAGAGAAGGAGCCATTTGGAATCAGGAATTAGTATCCAGTAGTCTCTCAAGTCTATTTGAAGGGATTGTGCTCAAGGTCAAAGAAACACTTGCGTACATCTAAAATTTTCCACAAATTTTCCATGCCTTAGGTGATGCCCAGGTTTGAGAAAGCTTTGTAACTAAAATTAACCCTGGCTCCACTTTGTATGACGCTGACCCATAAATATGTCTCAGACAGGACAGAAGGAAGACATAAATTTAGGCTTTCTGTTGATTATAACCCGATCCCTGACTGCCTTTGAATAATGAACGTTGTACCTGGCTGTTTTTCACACGTGGAACCTGAGATCAGAGGAGTAAAATGAGTACGCAGCAAAGTTAGGGAGCTAAGAGAACACACATATACAAATGTCCTGCACAACACACAAACGGTATCTCCATTCATACACATGACTAAAAAAAAATCACAGGTTAAGCGGCGCAGCCTTGGCCATGAGCATGCATACACAGACACACATGAGGAGTTTTAGGGCTGTAAGGCAGCTGTCTGCTCTGCTGTGCAGGCTCATTCTGTCCCCACTTTAGAAGAACTGCTGTTGTTTAACCTGCTGTAACATTTATTGTTGTGTCATTGTACTTGTTGTGTTTAAAACTGTGCAAATTATTTAATCTTCCACACAAGACTGCCCAACAGATGGGGGACCACATATCTCAAATCAGACTTTAATCTGCATTAAATTATTTTTTGGACACTTGAGGGCAACAAGCTGTAAACACAGCATTGACAAATTATCATCATCATTATGTGGCTAACATGTCAGGAAATTGTTCACACAAATCTAGCAGATATGAAGTTTGTTCGTTGGTATGGATCATTTTTGTCCAATATTCCCAGCGCAGTGTGTTCATTAGAACTTTTTCGCAGGAAGCTGGGATGATGTAAGCAGTGAGAGTGAACCCAAAACAATGAGCTTCAAGAGGCTAAAATGTGACTAATGCAGCGTTAAATTTGACGCCAAGGTTGGCAAGGTTGTTGTAACTTGTCTCTCACCCTGATGGTCAACATCACGTGGGTGTGACTCTTAAGTACTTCAACTGCATTGCTGTGGGTGATGTCATCGAAGCTCACCCCGTTGGCTGCAAGGATTTGATCACCCATTTTGATGCCATGCTGTTCTGCGAGCCCACCTGGGTCCAACCTGAAGACAAAAATGTATAAAGGCAGGGTGGGTCAAACCTGTGGCTCCACCGCATGAAGAAGAAACCAGTGCTACTGTATCTATCTGATATGGATTGACACTACAAGCATAAAACAAGCTGAACGCATGTCAAACTCGACTTGGCTCCTACTTAGAAACATATATCCCCAGTCCAAACTCTTTGCCTCCTCTGATGTTGAAGCCCAAACAGTAGTCATCTGATGTTGTGAAGAGATGTACAATCCTGCGGAGAGCGCTGTCTGAACTGGCCTCGGATGGTGTACGACCACTCTCCTCCACCACCATCCGCCGGTGAATCAGATCCACCCTAAACCCATATGCACACACATGCAAAAGAGGGCATACAGTATATGCACAAAAGAAAACATGCACATAAACAGATTTCCCTTTCTCCACTGAGCTCAGGCCTGTCAGTATCAGTTAATCAAATAGCCATAAAGGTCGCAGCGGTAATCCATCCACTGCTGCCACATGAAACCAAGATACAGTTTCCCAAAAGAAAGATAACCACTGTGAGCTACAGTCAAGACTACACAAAACAAGAGCCATGGAAAGGTCAGTGGTGTTGTAATCTAAAAAGAATAAACAGTCATAATATAAAGTAACTCTCTGGTAAAGTTGTGAAATTAACTATGTACTTAGGATAGAATTTTAGCCAGCTTTGTTCACAATGACTGAACCTGTCTGGAGCAGCACCTCTGGGGTGCTTGTCCTCACCACGTGGTCTTCTCCTTGGAATAGCGGATGCCGGGAATCTTGCCCACCCGTCGTACCACCATCCTCAGCCTGTTGTTTCCTGTCAGGACCTTCACAGCGCTGCTCATGGTGATGCTCTCCAGGCTGACCCCATTCACCTCCACCAGCTTGTCCCCCACAGTCAGCCCAGCCTGCGCTGCAGTCACAGGTGGAAATCAGGATGACACGCAAGAGTGAATGACACATGTAAAGGGAAGGCAGAATGCGCAGATGCAAGGAATGAAAGATCCTCCTAACCCGCAGAGCTGTCGTCCTCCACCTTGCTGACAAATATACCGAGTCCATGTTCAGAGCCTCCGCGGACACTGAAACCCAGATGACCATCAGGACTCTTATCTACCGTCACTGTGTGAATGTCTTCACTGTCATCCCCTCCTGCAAATAAACCACAAAACACACAGACATGTACCTGCCACAAAGATCTACGAGGATTGCTGAAGTTTTTGCCAGTGGAACTGCGTGTAACTATGGTAAAAGAGGACTGTTATCATGTCCAGACCTCACCATCAACAGGTGCGTTGATGAGAATGACCCTGCCCATTGGTGAGGAGGACCTGCGTCTGTGGCGGTGCTGTTTCTTCACCCTGTAGCGCGCAGTGCTGTGGGAACCCCCAGTCTGGCCACCATTGTTAAAGTGGGGGTGCCCCCCTCCATTTGTCATCTCCCTCCAGCCAGAGGAGTGAGTGGAGTGAGCCATGCTACGTGTCTGGAAATTCTTCCCGTAGTCATCCAGACAGGAGGATATCGGGAGTCTGCTGTAAGGATGGAAGAGGTGCAACTTGGGATTTGGAGAAAGAAGGTGGGGCACAGGAGTTATAGAAAACTGGGCTCTTTCACACCCACTTGTTCAAAGTGGATGATACAGTGCTATAGTTGGTCTTCACTGGAGCAGCCAACTTACAAAGCATTTTACTTCAATGAAACCAGTTTCAGATTTAAAGAAAGCATTTATCAAGAAAATCTAAAGTGGTAGTTATACAGTGAATCGGATTCCACACATATGAATGAACAAACTATATCAATACACTCAATACACTCAATACACTCATTGCAAAAAGTAGCAGTCCTTGAATGAACCGTGGACTCTGGATTTCCAGTTTTCTTACCCCAGAATGAAATCCTACTTTTCTTTGTAGGTTAAAGAAGTTGTGTAATCCACTAGAGTCCTTTGCAGCTTCTGAGTCCATGTCCATGCAGTCCATGTTGCCTGACTCTCTTTCCCACTGCTTCAGCTGTGAGGCAGCAGGCCTGTTTGCAGAGAAGTCAGCAGTGCATGGTGATTCCCCTCGGGTCATGTTTAATTAAATGGATATCTGTTGTGAGAAGAAAAGCGAATATGCTGTGATGAGTAATGCAGGCTCAGAAGTACCAAGATGGGCTAATAAAACTCCCTTTAACCATTAACCTGGAATCTTGAATAGAAAAACAGAATAGAAAATGCAGTATCACTGCATAAGGCACAATTTATGCAGGGTTTTAAAACTATAATTAATAGCTTTATTAATGTTCAGTTTGACTAGCTGTATATATGTTAGCTAAACTTAAAATGGTACAAATTTAAAGAGAACATTACATTAAATATGAATGCTGATGCTAAAAGCTGTGTTATTACATCCTTAAGTTAAGAACTTCCATTGTTAACTTCATCTGTTGTTTAAACAAAGATGCTCCTGCATTAGCAAGCCTTGTTTAAATCAAATGTTTTGGTTACAACATGGCTGTGTTTCTATTCAGTACTGACACAGCTATACATGTTGGTAAACCATTAATAAGTACTTGGGCTTTCACACTAATTTCATCCGGTTTGCAGTTATAAATACTAGTATGACAATGATAAAGTATGTTGGGTTTCTCAGTTTCTAATGAACCATTGGCAAAACTTATTCAATCATCTGCAATATAAATTTCAATAAATCATGCAGTCCTACAATCCATCAAGTTTGCAGTTGTAAATATTAATAAGCACTTTATAAATGGGCTTTGGTCCAGACTAATCAATTAAAGAGCTAAAGAGAAAAACAAGAAAAGCCTTGTGCTGGAGGAGGATTTTACACAACCTGGCAACCCAAAAGCTGTTGATGGTTTATAACTGATCTATAAAGATTGTAAATTGTATTTTTACCACTAACAGATTAATTTAATATAGATTATAAGCCTTTAATGCATGGTATCTTATGAGTAAGTGGTGGCCTAAATTAAAATATATGAACCCTGAAATGATAATTAACACTGTACTTCTCTCATTGAACTCAATAATTTTTTTTTTTTTTTTTTTATCAATCAGCACCATGGACAGCGATTACGAGATCGTATACATGAAGTGTATTAACGTGAACTAACTAAACTTATGGATCACTTGTGGACAACGTCTGCCACAGCCAGTATCGGTAAACTTTAACGCGTCTTCTTTCAGACGCAGTTTAACCTTATTCTGTACACTGAGCCGTGAAACATTTCAAAAATAAGTAATATGACATTGCGTTCAAACTAAAGTAAACAAAGTATGGCAGCGTTTACCTGTTGTGTCCATGTTGCTGTCGGATGAGCACACTGGATCCGCGTCACTGAGGCATTAGTGGACACCTCCGGAGTATTAGTGCCAGCTCATTTGTTCTCCCGGCCACCATTATTGTCTTAAGAAGTGTAAGCCTTTTATATAAAGCCCCTGCAGCTGTGCAGCCATTAGCGCCCGACTAGTGATGATTGAGTGCACTAATTACACGACATTACAGTAACACTGACTCAAGTCCAACGCAGCTTGTCCTCAGGTAAACTTGATTATTAATGTGTTAATGAGGTTCATACTTTTCAGTAAAAGTCCAGAGAGTTGTAGCAGGAAAAAGAGACTTCAGCCGTGTGTCTTTCTGACTGCCCTCACCGCGCCAGTGAGATGGATGAATCGCCCCACCCAGTGGCCAGCGGTGTCATGCCATGCCCTTATCTCATTTGAAGACTGTGTAAGCCTTACACAGTCCCTTACACTGTAAGGGATGGCTACCCCATCCCTTACACCCCAACGACAGAGAGGAAATCAGATGCTATCAGATGTTATACAATGATGCACACGTGTGTATTTTTTGTTTATTTCTACTTCCTGCATCGATATATAGTTTCCATTTCAGCTGTTTGAAATGTAAAAGTGGAGATGTCAGCTTCATGAACAAATGGATTGCAGTTCCCATCTCCACTTTTACATTTCAGGTTTTTCAAGTTTTGCTACTGTTACAGCTGATTCTTCAGGCATTTTCAACAGTGCCTCCCCAATTTCCCTCATATTCCTAGTTTTAAATGATAGATATTCCTCTAAATCTCTCCAAACCTATGTTCGTTAATCACTCAAAGGTTATTTCGCATGTTAGACATTTAAATTACTTCTGGACAAGTTGTTAACTTCCTTTAACTGTGAAATCGCCATAGAGATGGTACGTTGTTTTTTCAACCAATCACGTGTTGTCTGTCCTCCACGCCCAGCGGTTTCCAGTACCTCATTTCCTCCGTGACAAACAGCGCCCACAGAGTGTCACTGCACAGTGCTGCCTTCAGAGAACTCTCATAAGCTCTGATTTCCGGATACTACAGCGAGCATTGACTTCTATAGTACTTAATACTTATGTTGCTCTGCCTTTCGGGAAAAAAATATTCAATATTCCAGTGCATTTATTTCATAGCAGTAGCTGTAACTGATTTACAAATGAATATATAGATAACATATGGTAATTAATTTTACTTATATTACTTAAAATATAACTCACTGTTAAGTAAATCACCAGAATTGATTTCTTTGTTTCCTGCTTATTCATTCCTTGTAACTTGGTTAGGGGTGCTTTGTTTGCTTGCTTCCTTCGCTTTTGTGAAACAATGAAAAAAGTATATAGGGAAACCCGATCGTGTCACCTCGTAGCCAATCTTTAAAAAACGATATTATTCAAATTAGCTCTACTTAAACCAACCAGAATATCAAAATTATAAAGTTGCAGCAGTAATGATCCACAATTACCTGCCAGTACTTTTTTTACTTTTACTTTAAAGAAGGATCTTGGATGCAGGTGTTTTACACTTAACTGAATATTTCAACACTGTTGCACTGGTACTGTAACTTACTTTAATCCATGTGCTTGTTCAATCACTGCGTGAATAATGATTCCCATCACGTTACTTTTGCAGACACTGCCTTTGCCGTTTACCTTTAAAACGAGTCGAGCATAACAGTGTGTACTGGTTACCTTGCCTTCATTTTTGGCGAAGGTGTGTTTTACGATAGTTTTTACGGGTACGAGAAGGCAGCATACGTCAATTCGGTGGTGGTGTGATATTGAGAGGTCATACATTTCCAATAATTAAAGAAAGCAATTCAGGTAGGTTGCCGCGTTGATTGAGTTCACATCATTGAGTAATTTTAGGTGCAATCCAACAAAGGTGATGATTAATCCGTTTCGACATGCGCTCTTACAACGCTAACTGAAGTGCTAGCATATTAACTATCTTGTAAACTACCCGGCTAGCTGTGTGGTTGACGTTATTTACCAAAAAGTGGTTTGTTTTGACGGTATGGAAACCTGTCTATAGTCCCGTGTAGCAAGACATTTGGTATCGAAGGAATTTTATGTGGTTTTAATGTCCTATGTAGCTATCCCTGTACTCCAGAGTGAGTGTTTGTTGGTTTCTTTCGTTAGCCAGCCAGTTCAGAGGAACCGGCAGCATGTCGTGACTTCTCTAAATTTATCTGTCACGGCATATTTTAGATTATGTACGCAACGTGACTCGTGTAATGACTACGGCTGTCACCAGTTAGCCTGTTCTTCGGGGGAATGTTCACAATAGATTAGGATTGTAAAGTGATTTTTAATCTGAAGTTTTGATTTGCATTTGGTCGCCAGCCAGTTTATATATAATTAATCAACATTCCAATACACACTATAGGAACGCTGCATAAATAATCACACTATTGAAGTGGTTAAGTGTTTGTACTCGCGCACACAAATGTCTCACAAGTACACGGTTAAGAAAAGAGAAACAGTATGTCGATCTACAGTAATAAGTGAAAATCTGATTAATAAAAACAGCAAACCATCAAATGTTTGATATTTCTGATCAATAGATTTTTCTTAAAAATAAAATATTTCGTAATTGATTTGCTCCAGGTCCTAAAATGTGAGGATTTGTTCTTTTCTGCTGTTTCACATGACGGTAAACATAAAAACTTTGAGTCTGTTAGTCAAAACAAGCTACAGCATTTCAAAGTCTGGGGCCTCAGATCATCAAAAGCATCAAAGTTTTTTTTTTTTTTTTATCAACGTACTGACTGTACTAGTTTAAAGATAAGCAGACCAACTAGCAGTGATACGTTTGACTGAAGAACACCACATGTAATGACCTATATTTCAAGGAGTGCTTGTTTTGCAGCATAGTGTTCCTTTATCTCCTATTTACAGCCCACACTGTTGCAGGTAGTTTGAGATTAGCCTCCTTGCTGCTGAATGCTACCAAACAGCCAACAAGACATTATTATATGTATATTTTTAAATTTGCCACAGCAAGAACTGCACATCAGAACACTTCACCAAGCTTTGACCATGACCTTTATGTTTCAGAAAGTACTGAGAAGCAGTACTTGCTGCTGAAGTAAATCCTGGCAAAAATGTAGTTGTTCTGGTTTGTATGCTGTTTAGAGATGGGGGAGGGGGCCAACTGTAGCAGAGTTATTAATGGAGCAGCTTTAGGGCATAACTTGGCAGCCAGGGATTTTTTAAATTACAATGATTTCACCTGCGGGGCTGGGCTTGAAAACATTGTCATCTAATGTCTGGGCTTAGGACTTGTAGTATTCTTTTTTGCCCTGTTTTTTTTTTTTATTAGATCAGATTTCCCATTGAAATCACAATTTTTCACAATTTTAGACTGTTTTGTATTTTGACAAAGTTCTTGTATTCATGCAAAGTTCCTTATTTGAGAACTTTGTTTTTTCAACTTTTGGGTTTTTTGGGGGGGGGAGATAAAAAGGTTTTGCTGAAATATGCATATATTTCTACACGTAAATTATCAAATCAGTATTTTTGATATCTTTATTCAAACGCATTTGTCATAACAACATTGGTATCACAAAATTTCAAATAAAACCTAGCCGGTCAAAGCACCTGTCCAGTATCTAACTGGACAGGTGCATTTTTGGTAATCCATAGGACTGTTATTCCCAAATTTAAATGTTTCAGATCAGTTGTTCCTCTGAAGATGCCAGTCCAGTGTAGATTTGTAAAAGAATATGTATATTAATTAAAATTGTTGTCGTTTGTCAAAGAAAACCAGGATGTCGGGAGAGCTGTCCCTCAACATAAATATCAAGGAGCCACGATGGGACCAAGGCACATTCATGGGGCGCGCCAAGCACTTCTTCATGGTCACTGATCCCAGGAACGTCCTGCTGTCCTCCCAAACTCTGGAGGAGGCCAGAGTGATCGTGGAGAACTACAGGTAGAAGGGCAGGAGAGTAAGGATGAGGATGGAGTGAAGAGTATAAATGATAACGTTAGGGTGGGTTGGGTAGTGTGAGACATGAACAGAAATGAGCATTGATGTGACCTGGTGATGATGTCATTATCCTTTCCTTAATGGAGTGTATGAAGGAAACAGGACATATTTTGTGTATGCATTTGTTTCACATACACTTTAAGAAGAACATGAAAAGGTGACACGAGTTGTTCATAATATGTCATATGTCTGGACTTAAAGTAAAGCAGTACTGCTGAAAATTGTGTTTTTATTTTATTCAGTGATCTTAATTAAGCATGTGAGGACAATTTCTTATGTTGTTAAATTTGTGTTTTAAGGTGTATAAAAAGGTTAAAAGGTTAAAAAATGTCTTGTGTTATAAATTACATTTGAAAGGGTCGGTCACTCCACTGTTTTGACTTTTTCAGAGCTGGGATCGTGAAGCCCGGCCAGACGGAAGATGAGCTCTGGAGGTCCAAGTACATCTACGACTCCGCCTTCCACCCCGACACGGGCGAGAAGATGTTTGTGATTGGGCGGATGTCTGCTCAGGTGCCAATGAACATGTCCATCACAGGCTGCATGCTCACCTTTTACAGGTACAACCAAGTTTCAATACATGGTTCATGTATCCTTAAATCCAGAGCAAGATTTATGAGAGAAATAGAAATACGTAATCTGGCAAAAATCTGAATAAATTCAGTAGTGTCCATGTGACTGCATATGCAGCCTTAATACAGCATGCAGCACTGCATAAAAATAGAGATTTAATCCCTGTACAGAGTGAAAATCCTCTTAAAGAATAGAAAATATAACTCACTGCTGAGTACTGATAAATCAACGGGCTGCTGAGGGGAAAAGTGAAGCCTTTTGATAATGTTAGCCTTCAGCTAGTGAGCTGGTCGGCCAGTCTTTGTGTTCAGTGATATATTTAACAGAAACTGCTTTGCCCAGATTTTCATGATAGACAGATAAAGACTTGATGAAAAGCATAACGGTTAAATTAGAAAGTCAATGGAAAACAGGGATGGGAGTTTTAAGGGTAAAGCGTTTTACGTCTATGTTTGATTAGACCTGTAGGGTATTGTTGATTTACACTTATTTTGCTCTACTATGACAGGGTTTCACAGTTTTTATTACGTTGTCAAACGTTCATCAAACGCACTGCTTTCCCCTCGTACTCGCAGGACTACTCCAGCAGTGGTGTTCTGGCAATGGGTCAACCAGTCCTTCAACGCTGTCGTCAACTACACCAACCGCAGTGGAGATGCCCCCATGACCGTGAAGTAGGGAGGACCTTCTCACCTCACTTCCCCTCTAGATCATTCCTGTCCTCCACTTAACTAGTATCTTTAAGGAGTGCTGTGGGAGCTGCTGTCTCCCCTTCCCTCACAGCGGTATTATGTTCCACTGTTAAGCATGTTCAGCCCCATGCCATCATGCACTCATGCTGACATAGGTTCAGTGCTCCTGGCTGATGTCAGGTCAACATGCGTTTCCATTCTTCCCCTTATACCAGAAAATGTGTCCATCAGATGCTTCAGAAGTGCATCAAATGCATGCATTTGGGGGGGGCTGCCTCTAGTGCATGAAAAAGCATACATTCATGGACTAAGCATGTCATTGGGGATTAATGTTAATGTGACTTCCTCTGCTTTGTGGTTATGTCTGAAATGTTCTTCCTTCTCTACTTTTGCATATTCAAACATGTTCAACATAACTGAGCTAACGCTTCTCTGAAATATCTCACTTTAATATATGTGTGAGATTGCCAGCTATTAATGGTGTATGCAGCTGCTGAAAGAGGATGTTGTACGTGTGATATGTGTCTGATGCATCTTTCTCCCTGCAGTCAGCTTGGTGCAGCCTACGTCAGTGCTACTACTGGAGCTGTAGTCACTGCTTTAGGACTCAAGTCTCTAGCTTCGGTAATGGGACACATCGATCTACATATAGTACACTAGTTTTTGGTCGTTCGAATGTGTCTCTGATTTGAACCCATCTTTGCAGCGTCTCCCTCCAATCGTTAGCCGGTTCGTCCCCTTCGCGGCTGTTGCTGCTGCCAACTGTATCAACATTCCCTTCATGAGACAAAGGTGAGATCTCTAAAGTGAAAGACAAATGACCTCTGTTTTGTTCACTCAGGAGCTTTTAGCAATTATGACTTCTCTACATGGCTTTTCTTTTTGCTTCTGCCAGGGAATTGAAGTACGGTATCCCAGTGACGGACGGACGAGAATGGAAACAGGTTAGGAGAGTCTGCTAGTGCAGCCAAGCAGGCCATCGTGCAGGTGGTGGTGTCAAGGATCGGCATGGCAGTGCCAGCAATGGGTAAAGCGTCTGTAATCAATATTCATTTGATGATAATGTGCTGCTCCTCCCAGCTTTACAGTGAGGTTCAGTTCAATGTTTAGCTATCACCCAACAGCTTAAAGATATAGTTAGGAACTAGCATCTGAACATAATGGAACATCTCAGTCATGGCATATGAAATTAGAAAAACAACCATTCTTTGTCATCCCATCCTAACTATCCAAGATCACTTTTAAACCTGATGATCAGCTGACTCTCCCTGAATGTTTTTTGTTTTTAATGGTTGATGGCATTAAAAGGTGAAAGAATGTGTGCCTGTTCTTCTTTAGCCTTTTTTGATGAAGCAGAATACCACACCTGACTTGTTTTTTTTGTTTTTCACAGCAATTCCACCTGTTATAATGAATGCTCTGGAGAAGAGAGCTTTCATGAAGGTAAGCAGGCCGTGCGTGACTGTTATACTGGTGTTCAGTCAATGTAGATGTACTGTGTGTTTTCTGAGACTGAAAATAGTCCTGTCGCCTTCCTTTTTTTACACTGATTGTTTTATTTGCCAGATTTCACTGCAAGTCTGTCTTCTGTGGTTTTGTCTCCTTATAGAGGTTCCCAGTTCTAAATGCTCCAGTCCAGGTTGGGCTCGTTGGTCTGTGGTAAGCCCCAGCAACCTATCTTTTGTCTGGTGCTGTAACAAGAACCAGTAACACTGGATAATACATCTACATAATACATACATACAATACTCTCTCTACTTTTCTAACTGTTTTCAGCCTGGTGTTTGCAACTCCTCTGTGCTGCGCCCTATTCCCACAGAAAAGGTACAGACAGCCACTTTTCACATCACTCTCAATGGAGAGGCAGGTGCCTCACACATGTTAGCATTAGCTCAATTGTAGCAGCAAATTGATCATGTCCAATAATGTCTTTGTAGCTCTATGAGTGTGAGTGGGCTGGAAGCAGATCTGCAGGAGAGGATACGACAGAACAGCCCCCACACCACCACTGTCTACTTCAACAAGGGCCTGTAGGACCAGCCAGCACACACACACACACACACACACACACAAGACATACAGACACTCACACATATATACACATGTCTGTTGTCCTGGGCAAAAGTGAGAGGGCGAAACAACATTTATTTATGTTTTTTGTGGTGTACTGCTACATTTGTGTTTTGAATTTGACTGCATGGAGCTACTCCAAGTGTAACAGTGGAGGGTAATGATTATCTGACCATTTAAAAAAAGGGGGGGGGTCACTGAAGGGAAAACAAAAACACCGAGAGGGAAATTTACTGACCATTCTCTCTGTACGTAGATGGCACTCCACAGAAAAGAAAAAGTGACTCCTGATATTTTTTTCATTATGCCATGGTGCTTTCTGTCTTCCTCTGGTTAAAACTGCCCGTCAGGTGGCAGTTCATGAAGTTACTGGTTTGTATTTCACTCATGAATGTGTCCAATGTTGTATATGAGATCATGCAATTTGTTACCCCAGGTTAAAATGAAAGCTAGTGCTTGTAAGTTGTGTATGTACTTACAGCTCTTTACTAGTCATCGTTACATTATTCAGATCTTAACCATAATATTGTGAGCAATTACACACTCACTATGGTATGTAAAATTTGTTGAAGTTAAGTTAAGAAGTGAAGTTAAGGAAAAAAACAGTGTTGATCTGTTGGTCTAAATAGCCCAAAGCTTGGTGAATAACTTTCTCTTTTCTTGTTCGCTGCCTCCTTGTTATCCAGTGAAACTTCTTATTCTCCTTAACTGTCCTTGAAGCGTACCTTCAAATTCTTAGACTGGGAATGAGCTGCTAGGTACATGTGACAAAGACAATATGTGGGAATTAAACTACAAAGACTCAAACCACAGCCATGGAGTACTTTAGTTAACACTGATGAGTGTGATCTCAGCATCACAGATATATTTGTTTTTTGCCATTGCAATGGAAGCCTGTATTTCAAGGCCTTCTATATGTGAAATCATGATATGCACAAGTGCATTCGATATCTTTTTTTGGCATATCGATTGTTGTTGGTGATAGTGCTTGTTTGGTGGTGGTGTTAGATGGAGAGGAATGGTGTCTACATGTTATTGCTAAGAGAAAATGCTGTGATCTGACCACAAACAATCTGTTGCTGCTGTCATGTGAAAACTTGTTCCCCACTTGACCAGAAGGATTGCACAAGCAGGTTGAAAGAAGTCAAAATGGCTTGGTTGTCAAGCAGAGCTATCTAATATAGTTAGATATACTGAGTTTTATGTGCAACAAATAACCAGCTATCTGCAAAACTGTCTTTTGCACTTGAATTATTAATGTCCAAGTGAGCGAGTGCCTCTCTCACTATAGGGCTCATCTGAGCTCTCTGATTATTTGAGTGAGAACACAGTCACAGGTTACTATGATTCAACGTCTGCTTGAAGTGATGTTCCATGTACAAAAATCAGAAGGCTAAACCCAACAGTAAGATTGTATGCTTAATGCGCGTGCTTAAATCTGTTAAGCATCTGCAGTCATTTGTGTTTGTTTCTGGAAAAACTAGGTTGCTTAGCCATTCATTTAAAGTGATTTGAGTGAGTGTTACCGCACTGTAGCTACTTGCACAACTGCAGCTTTTTTTTCTCCACTCTTTCTTTTTGAAGGAGCTTCTACACAGACATAAATACACAATGACTGTGCTAATGTGTGATCCTGAAATTCAATGGTTTCATTCCAAAATGCTACTCATCTCATTTTTTGAAACCTGAAATTCAGATTCCTACTCTTCAGGAGACTCCTAACTTATATCTGAGAATGTATTTGTTTTGTTTTTGAATGATGGATATGTCACTTTTGGTATGAAACCCTTCTTCTGCCACCCTTGTATTGTCTTTCATGTTTCCATTTAAACATTTAACCCTCAGAGCAATAATCAAACTCTTATGTATCATATAGTAAACAAACGGTAGCTGCTGTCTAAGTCCTCCTTCTGTAACACTGAGACCATATGCACTGCAGGACAGTGTTTCAGAGTTAGCATCACAATTGTATTCCAATATTTGTTATATACCGTGACTACATCATTGAGACATTTTTCTTTCTGCTTCAGTGTTGATGGTAGTTGTTGTGTGTTGTGTTTGGGGTGTTTTCCTGCTGATGGTAAAAACTGCACTATATAACCTTTGCTCTGCTGCTGTAGGACCTAGTTGGGTTTGTGTTGTTTTTAAAATGTATATTGAAGATTGTATTTGTTTATTGTGCTTCGGTCATTGTCTGGCAGCTTTCATTGCTCATAACCAAGTGGCTCAGTTTCTGCTTTTTTCCTTTTGTTTATCGGCTCTTTGAATTGTGGCGTAGAAATGCTAAGAACAAAACTGGACAGTTTCAGTGAGCATTTACACATATCTGGAAACACATTATCTCAGCTTGTGGCTGTACTGTACCAGTGTCATGTATTGCATCCACAGATCTAGCCAAAGATGAGATGGGTATGGATTGTATAGGATTGAGAGGGGGACGTGTGGAGCTTTTTAAAGTTTTCCTTTCAGCTTTATCTTATGGACCCTTTTGCTCTGCTTCTCTCTCTGCAGAATTTTTTTTTTTTTTCTTGATGTGATCCTTAGCTTTGTTAATGTAACACCAAACTTTTCAGGAATTTCACAAAGAGTTGTCAAAACACAAGTTAACAGATTAGAGACATAAATAATTCCCAGTAGGCATTTTAGTCACAGTCTCAGTCATATTTTTAGGCTTGATTTTGTTGACATTACTATACAGTCCCATAATAAGCTTGACTTTATTCCACACAGTTAATTCTGGCGAGTTAGTTGAGCACCAATTCATTTAAACTTTGTTTATGCACACATGAATGTCTGGTTATTTCATATACATACTTACATACAGTACATGTAGTCCTGTCAGTATTGGTTTTCTCCTTCTATTTTGTATTGTGTTCAAATATGTTTCCTTGATGTAAAATGTATTTTACTCAGAACAATAGAATAAAATGTGTAACAATATCTAAACCCCTTTCGCTTAATGTGACACTATAGCAATGTGTATTTTAGCTGTTTTTAAAAATATATTTTCACCCTCCTACTCTCAATGAAAAGAACTTTAACAAGTGAATATGACCATAGAAAGTAGAAACCTGGTGACTTTTGTCATGAGTTAGTTTGTTTTTCAGCCACAGAGATGAAGGGAGACCCAATAAAACTAAAAGTAATCTAAGTATGTCATCTGAACACTTACGTGGTATGTTTTGGCCAAACACACAGTTCCTAACCCAGCAAAGAAATAAAAACAGATTATAATCCAACTATACTTACTGATAATGAGTGTATTGTTTTAGAAGTCTGAGGATAAAAAAGGATTAGTGATTAGTGAACACACTATAACATGTTTGGACCAATCGCCAGCTTCAATCAAGTTATTTCGCTGCTCTGTGGTATGGTTAGGATTAGTGCTTTCCCAGCCACACTTCACATCAAATCAAAATAAAAACAGGAGCATAGTGAAGATACAGTGGTGATTTCTTTATTGTTTTCTGCAGCTAGTATTCACATGTACACTATATCCCTCGCTGTCACACACATGCATGCTTTAAAGTGACACTCCTCCTCATGGTGGCGGTGGCTAAAGCTGTGTGTGTGTTTGAGGATCGAACCTGCTCCTCTCGTAGTTGAGTTTAGAGTCAGGTTGTCATTATCACACACAGCAGCCCACACACACACTTATCCACCATGCTGGAGGCCCATTTATGTGCCTGGCCAGGAGAGCCAACAAAGATAACACAGGAACATTATTAAAAATGTATCACTGACAGATGTTAGTTTCAAGTGGCCCTAAATTTAATGGTCGAGAAACCTAAATGAAAATTCCGCCATTTATAGTCCTTTACTACCTGTTTTTAATACCCGTTTAAAAGAAAGTAGCTTCTGGTGTCTCCAGAGGTACAGCGTAATACTCTGAGACAAACCTTTTGACCTGCATTTGCCAGTTCTATTCATGAGCAAAAGACAAAGATATAATGGTAATATTTAATGGAAATAAACCAATATCATTATATCAGTATTTCAGTGACTTTGACTGCACCTCAGCATGACATATTCTTAATTGACTTAATTCTAGTTTAAATTTTAATACAGTGTTTCTGCTCTGTGTCTAATGCCAAAGAAATCTATTTCACTGGAACAATTTTCTTGATAGCCTCTAAAACATCTGCGGTATCCACTTTATTGCCAAACTCCTTCTCGCGGTGTTCCAGGAGAATCCCCTGAAAAACACAACATGCAGTTAAAATATAAACACTTGTTTTGTAAAGCTCTGTTTAGTCTGAATTTTATCTTAGTCTATGTGTGGGCTGTGCTACCTGGTCTCCTGGACCGATGACAAACAGGCCCCCCAGGATGAAGCCCTCGCCATTCATGTTGCCCTGGTATCCGGACCTCCAGGCCCGCATGAAGTTCTGCCACACTCCGAGGCGAAAGAACCCTAGACCTCCCATCTTCCTCTGCAGCGGGCCGTAGAAGAGTTTCTGCAATCACACAGTTTAATTTTAGTCTGCCTGACCAAAGTAAAAGGTACAATGCAGGAATTTTCTTATGTTCATGAATTCAGGTACGATTTTCTATTATTTTCTGATATGATGAATTTATTTTTGAGACTGTTTTAACTGCAAGTGGTTTAGACTGACTGACATTAGTACATACTACCAATCACATTCTCTTGAAGATCTAATGCTGTACCACCCCTAACCTTGTCATCTATGTAAATGTCCCCAGCAAAGTGCGTTCTGAAGTCCTGGATCTCTGTGCCGATGTTCTCCTTCACCACAGCGACCAAAGGGACCCCGAGCTCCTCAAGCTGGGGCTTCAGAGAGGACAGCTCAGTGGCCTCCTACAGAGAGAGAGAGAGAGTCTCTCATACCATCACATACCCTTTTGAGGTGGTTAAAACTGCCCCTACTCTCATATTCAGAAACATTTTGTATCACCTCTCTGCACAAAAATCATCCAGGTCGTCGTACAGCCATGACCACAGCCCCGTTCTTCTCCCAGAGGCTCTTTGCTTTGATGACTTTGTCATCTGCAGACAAAATTAATTGAAATAATTCATTACATAAAAGATGCCGCCTTCAAGTGGAGAAAAATTTAAATATTCCTGCTCCTGCATAAAATATCCATAGGTTGAACATGCTTATTACGAATAACATAAGGAACTCAACCTTGAGCCTCAGGTCTAATCTCTAATACCAGCATATTTGAGAAAGCAGCTTTGCCTTAAATGCTACACAAAGCCTCATTCACTGCATGTAGAAGGCATGGCAACATGCAACACTAAAGAAAACTCAGAAGTGCCAAGTCTTGTGCTGATGTATTGTTAATTCTCCTCCTAATGGGATTAATAAACTGCCATTGTTAAGAAAAACTGTCTTAACAGAGAGCAACATTGTTAAACAGCCAATCAGAGAGTTTGCCTACCATCTATGGTGGAGCGCAGGTCAGCATCTTCAAAGTATTCCAGCGATGCCTTGGCAACTTTAGGTAGACACAGATCAGTGTTAGCCAAGAAGATCCCGGCTAAGGCGGCTCCGACAGCACCTACACCCAGCGACCACATCCCCATCCCAAAGAACTCCCACTCCTGCCCAGACAGCACTGCAATTCAAAGAGTGACAACATAGAGAACTGTGTCACTAGTCTGACATTATCATAATGTGTAAAACCTTTTAATTTTTTGCAGTTTTCTTTCACACTGCATTTTGTAGCTGCTCTGCTAGATGTGCAGACGTGTTGATATTTGTATGTTTGACTGCATAGCTCTTACTGTTTTACCACACACAAGGTGACCTCAAAAACACCAACAAGATCCAGCACACAGATTATGTCTTGTGTTTGGGTGAAGTCCCATATCAGTTTTTCAATCTTTTCACTACCATGACGTTTTCTCTCCCTGCTTTAATCTAAACCTTAGCAGTGAGATGGAATAGCTCACATATTCTACTTACTGATGAGAAGTGATATTATTCAAGATGATGAGATAACAGTTTTGAGACGCTATTTTTCACAGTATCTTGCTTGATTCTCAAGGAGTCACTCTGGGACAACCAGTCTTTTTTTATGTCCATAGTTATGCTTTTCCATAAATGATCTGCCATAAATTCTTGAAACCAGTGGTAAAAAAAAACTGTTTGGTCTATCAAATGTCAGAAGACACTGAAAGTTTACCTGGCATACAAAGCCAAGAAAATCAGCAAATATTTAAGTTTAGAAGGTGGGAGTAGTTTTTTGTGTGTGAGTTGAAGCATGGAGTTTGGGTTGAAACAGACAACACAGACTATGTAATCAGTGAAATGTGTCCTTGCCTGAAGTGGGCTTGTTTGGGTCAGGAGGACTGGCTTTGGCTTTACTTTGGTGAAACAGAGCAGTCTGGAGTCTTAGAAACTGGGGCCTGGCTGTGGTGGAGGACTGACTGCTCACGGCAGCAATCTCCACAAAGAGGGTAGAGCAGCGCAGGGAAAGAGTCCACCTCAAAGCTGGCGAACATCTGCACAGAGCCAGCATCGTGACTGTAGCGTCTGACCCTCTGACTACACACACCCTCAGGAAAGAAAGCAAGAGAGAAAGAAAGAAAGAAAGAAACAAGACTTTTCTATGACAGTTTAACCAGTTCTGCCATTCCAGCATCAAGACAATACAATCCATCTCTGCTGCAAGCCAGACGTTCATTGAACTTGCATTTGATTTCAAAATTCAACACCTACCCTTAAACCAATAAACCAGGATTCACTTGTGCTCACAATAACAATTTATCACCCACACTGCTTTCATTTAAATGAACATAATTAGAGCATAAAGAGGAAACAGTGTGGTCGGAGTATGATGATTCTCTAAGTGTGAATAACCTTCCTATTCTTAAACTTTCAGCTCTCGTGTGTGGTAAACATGGCAGCACACAAAGTATACTGAAAACACAGAGAAACACAGAGAAATTCATGTATTGCCAATATAAACATGACCAGTGTGTCCTGCAGATATTACACAAGAAAAAAAGACACATTCTAATTTTAAGAAGGCTCAAATCTATCTTATGTCTGTGGAAAAACTGGCAAGTAACAAAATATAATATACTAACTTGTCTCCATTTCCAAAGCGACACGAAGCTCTTTTTCTCTGGAGTCTTAGCGCATACAGTAAGCCAGCAAATGCACTTGAGATCGGAAACTTTATATCTGGGAGGACAAAGGGCTAAAAAAAAACCCAAAAAAATTGCAATCGGCAGCCCACAGGGAGACGCCCACACCTGCGACACAAGGACGCGTCTCGATGTGTCCGCAGATGAAGCAGTGAAATCTGAGAGCCGTCAGCACTGGTGCTGACAAACATGATGTAGTGTTGCACAATGCACAATAGTTATTCATATTTTTTTTGTTTAAAAAAAGGGGAGTCATTATTTTATTTATATGGCTGTGCGATGCTAGGATGAACACTTTTATAAAGGTACTTTACTTTAACATGCCTATTCCTACATGCTACTTTTATACTTCTTTCCCGCATTTAAGAGATTATTGTATTGTACTTTGTACTATCGTGCGCCACCACTTTTATTTATATCTATAGCAGCTGGTTACTTTGAGGATTAATCTACTCTTAAATTATAATCACTTGTCACCACCCAGGAGTATCTAGTATGTTACTGGCTATAACATTACATGTAAAGACATATGTGATAATAATCTAATTGTTGTTTATATAGTCCAGTGCAAAAGTTTTAGGCATTTTAGATTCTTCACGCAATACCATCATGAGGCATTTTGCAGTATGAGAACGAACACAGACACACAGAGCTAGTGTCGAGCTTTCTTCAGCAACAGGAAAAGCAGTCGCCTTTTTTAATGTTGTGGTTGATCGGTGTATAACTTTAGTTGTACTTCTGGCCATATGGCTGATGATAATTATCTGGGGCTGTGAACACTTGCCCCAGTGATGGCACCGCCCGCCAGTCCCCAGGAACACAGACAGAATGAGGACCTTGATACTGGCGATTAGTGAGCGATGCCACTAACCGCTGGCTCTACAGGCTGCACATACAACTGCAGCTAAATTGGACTATGATAAAATGCGAATTAAGGTGGCATGGTGATGACTGTTGTATAATGTAAGCAACCATAAAGCGCCCTACAAAGTTACTGTCCCGGGACCGCGATGCCGTAAGCGTTCGATAAATTAGCAGTTAGTCCGGCTAACGGTTGAATCTTCGGTTTCTCGAGTCCGGGCCCGGAGCTGGTACGGTTCGCTGCAGCAGGTGCACTTGACTAGCAGCTCCCTTATAACGTGACAGAAGTAGTTTCGTAATAAACGCACTCACCAGAATCAATGGACCGACAAGCAGCGCCCCGTTCTCCTCAAACGTTTCGTAAACAAATTTCGGCGCAGGCGTACTAAACAATCCAGAGAAAAACAGCAGGCGAGACCAATCGAACAGGACGCCGAGTACGTAGATTCTTCAACGAAGAAAGTGAGACGAGGGTCAAGACAAAACAGAACACACCGGTTAATATGCCGAGAAACGTACCGCGGCCGTGGCTGGCGCTTGGGTTTATTAGGTGTCAAACTCAAAATGCACTTCATCGCTACAGCGGTTTATTCTGCAGCGTATCAGGCCAAAGCCTGTCTTGTTAAAACTGTTGGATTTGTGGGTTGACATCAGAGCTGTTCTCTCAGCAGAGTTTAGAAACAGATCTTCATTAATACACACAAAATACCATCACACAACACAAGAACAGATGTGCAGAGAAGTGGATCATTAAACAGTTAAGTTGCACATTTTAACCACAGAGTTGAGGCCCATCAGCACAGCAGCCACACTGGAGTCATGCTTTATGCAGTTGCAATGTGAGTATATTGAGTTTAACATGTGGCCAACGATGCAAAAACATTGTGGCTTTGTCTGAAAGACATATGGGTAATAGAAACACAATTTCACACTAACAAACTGTCCAATCATTCATATGTTGAGATCTATTTTGCCATGTTGTCTTGCATTTGACGGGCTGTTCTGAGTACTGCCAGCATATTCACTCTATCCCCAAACTCCTTCTCCCGGTGCTCCAGTAGAATACCCTGAGAGGGAGGAGACAAAACACAAACGTAACCCAGGAAACAATCCAGATGCAACTTGTCAGAAATGTAAATTCTTCATACCTGATCTCTGGGCCCAATGACGAAAACTCCACCCAAGATAAGTCCTTCACCTCTTAGGTTTCCCCTGAAGCCCCTTCTATAAGCCCGCCAGAGGTTCCTCCACACACCAATTCGCAGAAACATGGAGAGAAACATCCATCGCTCTTGAGGGCCGTAGAAATTTCTCTAAGGGTATAATATGAAAGCAGCTTATTGGCTTATATTATGCAACCCTCTGTATTTCAATTAATGTCTTAAAAGCTTTTGTTTTTGTAGTTGAGGGATTTTGCAAAAACAGACCTGCTGATCTACATAGACCTTCCCAGAGAAGTACTTCTTGAAGCAATCCAGCTCCTTGCCAAGATTTTCTTTCACCACAGCAAAAAGAGGGATTTCAAGGTCCTGCAGCTGGGACTTTAGAGAGGACAGCTCAGCAGCCTCCTCCAAAGAAAGAAAGACAGAAACTCATATAGCACGAATTAAAGTTGTCTGATTAGACAAATAATGCATTCTAATTACTAATATATGTATAAGCATGAGATGTCATACCTCTCTGCACAGTAATCATCCAGGTCGCCTTACAACCATGACGACAGCTCCAGTCTTTTCCCACAGAGTTCTGGCCTTGTGTCGCTCATGAACTAAAAGAGACGGAGGGATAAATCATGCTGGATTTTAGATCAGCCTTTGATCAGGGTTAACCTCAGTCCAAAGCCTTCATTAATGTTGTGTGTTACGACTGCTGGGTTTTCAGGCAATCTTAATTAATTCCAAAAAGTTCAGAGGGATTAAAAAGATTGCTTTATTTTTCAAGTGCTGTAATCATTGTTCCTGTTCCCACTTGAAGAGATCCTATCCTGATGCATTCACAGAGGTTAACATGAGTTAGACAAATCAATTTGTTACAGATTTTTTATTACAAATTTCCCACTTTTTCATTTCTATTGATAGTTTCCTTTTTGAGCTGCAGTGGAATGATAGTTGAATGAAAAGGGAATTTCAAAGTAAAACATAATTTGTAACTTTGCAGTGCAAAAGTGCAACATTAACAATATTATCTGCATGCTGCATGCTTCTGTTATCTGACTCACTGCCTCCAGTGGTCTTCAGCTCTGTCTCCTCCAGCACTTCCAGGTTCGCCCATGCTGGTTTGGTCTGGAACCAGTCTGTGATGGAGCTGATCAGGTCTGCAACAAACAGGCTCAAAACCTTCAGGACTGTGGTCACAGCAACCATGACCTTTTACTTGCTCCACAGGCCAGCTACAGGGAAAACGTAAAAAGGTTAAAACTCTTAATAAATATGCTTCTCCTTCAGGAACTTGTAATAAGATTAAGATGGTTTGACCTCATCAGTTAGATCACAGTTACTACTTTATTTGACTATGTGCATGAGAAATAGGTGAAATTATGCATGCTTTGTTAATTTGTTTATCTTATTTTTTTGTACTGAATTATCAGCGTATTTGTCTTGGGTTTCTGAAGAACCTTAAACACAAAGATCGTTCAGAAATTTTATGTTATTGTTCAGAAAGCATGAATGCCCTCTGCCATTTGACAATTTGATACACTGGATTAAGAACATGCATAAATTCAATGTAGACACAAAAGAACAATACCAATAACAGTCATGTTTTTATGGCCTATCATTTGATGATTTACAGTATGATGACAAAAAATGTAAAAAGTTGATACTCACCAGCCTGTGCCTCTCTGCTAATGTGGAGGAATCTGATGTTTTCAAGCTACCCCTTAAACCCTCTAAACTCGGATCAGTCCAATCACACTGAAAGCCTTGCTTATGTGAACATAACATGACAGGAATTTTCTCAAAGGCTGCTGTGAAACAAAGCTCACGTTGAGCTGGATCCTCAGTACCAGGTTCTGCATGGTGCAGAGTGGGACGCTCATCAAAAGAGCAATGTAACATTCATTGACATTTTTTTTGTGTTTATTTAATGAATTGTGTTGTCTTCATTCTGTTCGAGCTGTTAATATCTGTATTTGAGAATCTTATCTATTTACACGATCCTTCTGTCTCCTTTTATTTTTAAATTGAGTTGATTTAGACCCTGTTAAGTTATTATTTTAATTGCAGAAATATAAACAAATCAAAAGTGATGATAATAATAAATAGACTTTTGAAAGATTTGGCTTTTCACTGTCACTTCAGGTCAGTCCCAGAGGAGCTGCAGAGGCCCTGAGATCATGCTCGAGCTGTCAAGGCTCATACGTAGACTGACACCTACAGCAGGTTAGTGACATTACAGAGCTGATACACTTCAGCTCTGCAACTGAAAATGATTTTCACTATTGATAAATCTGACAATTACAGTCTCAGTTAACTGACTCTTTGTTTTGTGTACATAATGTCACATACAGTAAAAGCAGTTTTTGATTAATTTTCGGTCAATTCATTTCTGCAACATGTTTTTCCTGCCCTCGAGTTTATCTCTGTCTGGGATTTGGACTGTTGATCTGCCAAAATCAGACATTTTCAATTTTCAGTTTTTCAAATTATTAATCAAGAAGATAATCTGTAGATTATTTGATAATGAAAAGATTGTTAGCTGCAGCCCTATATGCTGAGTTTTCACTTAAACATGTTCTTAGCTAATAATAGAATTCAAAATAACAGCCCTAAATGAAATCCTATGTTTGTGATATTTTTAATGTTTTGCTTTGCCTGTCACAATTTCTATGATCCTTTTCAAAGCCACCACCAGTGGAGATAGTAGCTTTATAGGAGGATCTATTGATAAAAACCGGAGTACGCCCCTGTGCCGTGTAGTAAATGTGGTTCAAGGTTTCATACACAGTCTATGAGTTCAAAGTATGTAGTGTGTGTGTGTGTGTGTGTGTGTGTGTGTGTGTGTGTCTGATGGGGTGTGAAAAAACATTATCACTCTCACTCCATGTCAGAGTTGTATTGCTTTTTCAGTCATACTTTTTTATGTGGTATCATTGGCAGGCGAGTGAAAGGAGCACATAGAGTAGTCTTCCTCCCACATGTGTGCAATGAAAGTGAATTGCTAGAATGGTATTGTGGTAATATTTCAGTCATTGGTGGCAGCTTCACAGAGGAATGTGCTGAGGGTCCAAAATGGGCTGGAACAGAGACGTGATAGGATGACACTCCACCAGACCAGCTGCTGCCCTCTCTTTGGCTCTTCAGCAATAAGCTGCTCTGTGTGTTCTGTGGGACGGGGTCTGCCTTGATGCTTGCTTTTGTTTTTGTAAACAATTTCAAGTCATCTACTGTAAAATATAGAAAATGACTGCTATCTTTTTTTTTGCAAACTATATGATAAGATGAGGCTTGTGTTTATGATAATCAGCCAAAAAAAATGCTAAGACAAGTCAGTGTGCAGTAAATATTTCACATCTCATCATAATTGTGCCTTTTTTTGTTGTTTTGGTTTTTTTGCTGGCTTTCTCATGGTTCACAGGCATGGATGTGTACACACAAATCAGCCTCATCTTGTACGGTGCTGCTCTCTGTGGGGAGTGTGTGGGACCAACAGCCAATCACAGCTGGAGATTTGCACCCCACCTCCTGTGTGGCGTTCTCGCCCACAGACATTGGTTGATGTGTCAAATAAAATCTTACTGTGGCCATGAGGGCAGTCAGATTGGAAGAAGGACAGGGAGTTCTATAATAATTACTGCCTGAGTTCATCTGAGAGGAGAAATCCACCTTTGAGTTTGTTTTGCATCACTGTTTGCTTGGCAAGGATAGATTTGCTTTGTTTGGTTTTGAGTGCACTTGCGTTTGTGTGACGAAAACTGGTAATGTTGTTATTACTTTAATGCCAAAATACCACCTAATAAGACTATGATCGGTTTTCAAACAGAACATTTAGATAGTACAAACAAGAACCCAAAAATGAATACAGAAAGAAATTAACCTGAACAAAGACAATCAGTCAAAGCTATAAACGCTTGTAACAACACTGAACAAAGCTGAACGATGCTGTCAACACTGTCAACACTTACACATTATCTACTCTCTATTGATATGTTATTCTTTTTGGGAGAGGTACACATTAATCACTAAACCAGGTCATAACTGGCGAGATCCAACTTATTCTGCCTGCTCTGACTGCATCCAGATAAAACTGGCTCATAACCAGAAGAGTAAAGACGATCTGCAGAGGTAAACTGTGTGGCCTTGAACCTGGGGAAAGACAAACAGGTGTTAACAACCCCTGAGGCTGACAGGGTTTATTTATCTCATCCTGTTCTGTCAAGTTTGAGTCTGACTGACTCACATACTGCAAAGTGACACTGAAACCCCTGACCCCGGCCTTTGAATGCACCAAGATGAGGTGGGGGTCAGTGTGACACACATTTCATGTAGCCAATAGGGCAGGAAGTGGAGATACTGTCATGTGCCATAATTTATTCAAGTGGCTTTGTTATTGGTGCAGAGACCTTTGTGTTATTTGCAACAACACAAAGGTCATCAGGGCTTAACCAGATACAGCTCTGTGGATAAATGTTCAAGAGAATTTGAACTTTTCACTTTATGTAGAGTCCCCATTAGGTTCCATAAATTCACCTGTTTACACTGTCCTATTAAACTCATACAGAGAGGGCCTGTGGAGTGGCAGCAATAGCCTTAATTTCCGAATATATTGAAAAAAATCTGCTAGTTCACTCTTTTTCTGTAGCATTATGTCAATTGATTAATTGCTGAATGTGGAGTGGTTACACAGCACTCTGTTTTGATTTTCAAACAATGAATATTGCACACAGATGGAGACCTCTCACTGAACATTTAGACCTTGCATTTAGTGATTTGTCTTTTTTTCAGTGGGAAATTCAAAGTTAAATCTGTGAGACCAGTGATGTTGTCAAATACAAAAAAAAGTGGCATTAATTATTATGGAGCCAAAGTTGTTGGAAATATGGCCTATTCCAAATGCCTTAATTTGAGAGTCAGTAGCACACATCAAAACTCAGATAGCAGTTCAACACAACTGGAACCATGTTGTTAGTGTTAAAAAGAAAAAGATCCCTAGTTCTGGTCAGTCATTAACAGATGTTTCCAGGCAAACCTCACAAACTCAGAGAAAACTCAGTCTTTCTGTTTTTTCAGTGTGAGTGCGGTGTGACACGTTGACTCTAGTCAAGCCAAAACAAACAGAGGTGTATCATTTGGAGGTCACTCACTCTCTCATCCAAGTGGCTCTTTGCACTCTTTGGCATCAGTCATGGTGTTAATTTAGTTTAATCGAGTTAATGTTTGTTTCATTTAACCATCCCTGTCTGCTACAGGCAGGAGCTGTGTAACATTTCCAGCACTGCAATATTTTTTCATACAGTCAAACTGTTTTGATATGGTCAAGTTTGCATTACTACCACAACCAGTTGGAGTGGCAATAGCTCAACCTTTCAGTCATTTAAATATTACTTTTAGCAATCAAATGCAACTGTTACTGAACTATTTCCTTTGGTTAAGTATGTCAACTTTTGAGCTTTTTACCTTTAGAAGGCAATTTAAACCACATCCTTTACATCATATGCAGCATGCAGCTCCTGCTTCTCCACATTTGATTTGACTCTGCTTGCCTGAGGTAAGATTAGGTCAGCTTGCTATTTGCTTAGGTGTAATTTATTTTCAAATGTGAGCAGTTGTTTCTCCCTTAAATTAGCTGTGTAACCGACGTGAAGCCATGATGTCCTGTGTGCATGTATAACTACAATTGAGCCAGAACCTCACATCAATTTGTTTTTGTTATACATTTTATAATGATGATAATGCCTGCAGTGCTCTCACATCATGACTTTCTGTTCCTTTTCTATAAAAAACTAGACAAGCTCCATCTACTATAGGCCCACACAAAAGCTCTGACATGCTAAAGGTATAGCCACTTCTAGACCTACCATAAAACTGTGAAGAAAAAAGGTCACACAAACACTATTGTGAGGCTAAAGCCAATTAGAGCTCTAAAGGTATAAAGCTGTAATTGGCTTTACAGTCGATATGGTTTGTGCTTTTTTGTTGTCTGGTCAGCTATGCTTTAAATTAGGCTTAGGCTCTACAATAAAGAGCGATTTTTTCATCTCTCACCGCAGAGCTTGAATACCAAAAAAGAGAAAGATACAGAGTCTCTGTCTGCGTGTGGTTGGTACTCAGGTGTATGTTTGTGTATGCACACATTACTGTGTTTGTGAGCATCACTGGCAGAAACAGTCCAATACGATCCCTTGTTTTCTGCAAAAGCACAGACACAGTGAGTCACCTGAAAGGCTATGAGATATCTCAGAGACACATCTTTGTTATTTGATCTTCTCTCAGGAAATGGCTCAGGCTTTTCTGCAGTTGTTTACAGACACAGCAGCCTTAGGCTGGGACTGGGATGGAAAAGAGCATTTAGACAACAGGTGACTGCTTTAACCTAATAATTCAGTGATGGAAAGTAACTGAAGTACAAATTTGCAGTACTTTTATTTTCCGTTTTTCTTTAAACTTATACCCCACTGCATTTCGAATGTGCTTTTTACTACTGCATTATTTCAAAGTTGCAGTCAATAGTTTTTTTGCATATCAAGATATTACATGCGAACACAGTGCCCGAAAGTAACTAAGTACATTAAAGCATTTATGCCATGTGATGGCCACTGAAAATTTTCACTTCTGATGAATTGAGTGATTGTGAATTATGTGTATAACCAGTCACCTATGATGCAGGCGTTTGTATGCTATTACAGTTGTGGAGCATAAAACTTGTCAGACTCTGACAAATATTTTCTCAATTAAACACTGAATTATCTGGTCTACAAAAGGTCAAAATGCTTGTCATATTGACATCTGACAGTTTAAAACATGACTAATATTTTACTTATTTTTTAAAATTAAATATTACTCAGGTTATGTAAAATCTTTAATCTGTAAAATAACTAGTTAATGTTTCTGTCACATATACTGTGTTGTGGAGCAAAAATTAAATTAAATTAAATATTTTTCTCAGAAATATAGTGGAAATGTAGTGGAAAACACTCACAAAAATAAAAAATAAATACATTTCAGGTACATAATTTTTTTTATTTAAGTACAGTTCTTAACTGGATGTACTTACTTACTATATCTTACTATAATATACAGAAAATCGCAAATTTCTCACACTTCAGAATCTGCTAAATTTACTCAAACAATTACTCTTTTAATAAAATAGTTACTGGTTTTCTTCTGGTCGTTGCAGCTACTCTCTACTCTAATATTTCCCATTCATGTCATTATTTTTCATTGCTTTCTGGTGCATTTACTTTATAAACTATTGACCAGATTCTGCTCAGAGCTGGATGTAAACAGGAGGAATTGCATCATTTTAGCAACTGACAAGTACCTTTTTTGCCCTTCCTCTTTCTATAGGTTTCCCCAACCTGGCCAAGTCCTAGCAGACAGAGCTATCCCACCGGTGTGATGGGGTAGGTGAACCCTGCTATTTCAGATGATCCTGCTCCCACTCCAGAAGCATCACACCCTAAAGCAGAGCTGTCAAAGCAGAGGTTATAACTATAAATACAAATTTGAGCATCATTCTGTACACAAAGGGTTAACAAGCATTTTCCATAAACTGAAATGCCCTCCCATCATTCAACCCCCCCGCTCTGGAATGGACTGTCCCACGGATTCACATGACATATGAGTGTGTTTGTGTGTGTGTGTGTGTGTGTGTGTGTGTGTGAGTGTCAGAGAGTGAGTGTGTGTGTGCATGTGTTCCCTTAGCCATATATATTGGGCCATGTGGACACAGATGTGCAGTTTTGTAGGATAGACCTGGTATTGGCTGCAGAGCTGTTTGCCCCCCACCCCTTCTTAATTTCTCTCTTAAAGAGAACCAGCAGGAATATAAAGCAGCTTTCAGAACTCTCTGGACTCCTTGTTGGTGGGAACTGAGGAGCCTTTTCTCCCTGTGTGTGCTGGGTCTTTCGCCAAGTACCTGTTCCTGTAGAAAAAATGAGTGATCTGCTGCAAGACGGCTCTTTTATGTTCACGTCGGAGTCCGTAGGAGAGGGACATCCAGGTGAGTCTTCAGTCAACTTTAGCTACCTCAGTGAGCTTCAGTTCACATGGATTGAATTTTATTCAAATGTGCACCTGATGACATTTCAGAACATGTCCAAAACACCCAAAAACATACACTTTCAAAGAAATACTTATTTCTCACCTGTACACAGATGAATACATTTAATGTTTCTACTAAATTTCCATGTGATTTTTATTTATTTTTAATTTTTTGCAAACTTTTTATTGTCTATATGAACAAACTTTATGCAAGTTAGACCATATGTCCAAAATAACTCCACAGTGCTGCATATTTACTCTCCAAGCATGGTTGGTATTCCATTCAAAGCAACATGTGCTTACTGCCCCTCACTTTCACTGTCACTTCTGTGCAGCAGGCCGTGAATGTGTGTGTGACAGGTTGGTGTTAGGTTGCATTGCTGAAGAAAAAGTGACCAACAAAAGAGAGAACAGAGTGACATGTGGGCTACACGCTGGTTCTGGGGCACATGTTTCATGCTGACATCAGTGTGCAAAACGGGATAATCAAATACATGTCAGTTGAAATTACTGCCATACGGCAACCTTGTCCTGTAGCCTTAACCTAATTAAAATGACCTTTCATAGTGTCTCTGTGGATTTCCTGTTGTTATGAAAAGGGATTTTTTATTTAATGAGAAAATTAAGAGATTGTGTCTATGCATCTGGTTTTATATGCCGATCAACGCTCAAGTCCAGAAAGTAACACTCCGATGTTGGTTATTTGTTGATTTATTGATGTATTGGTAAAAGAATCTCCATCATAGGAGCATTTATAACTGCTGACAAATACTGTATAATAATAAACCCTCTATCGTTGAGTACAACTACATTACAGTGTGCTGTTGTGTACTGTTTATTAAGGCTAAACAGTGGTACTTATAGACACCCACATGTTCTACACACACCTGGGAGAGCTCATCTGTCTTAAACACTAATGATAAAAGTTCAAATGTACTCTACCCTCTACACAGCCGCCCCCCTCCTGTCAGTGTGTTGTAATCCTTTCACAAATATGTAACCTTACAAAGTCCCCTTTGCTAAATTGATAATCAGTAAATGCTGCTGAGTCAACCAGTTCAATAGCTTCACAGATCATGACAGAATGTGACAACTGTAAATGTAAAATGTAAATGAACTGAAAAATAAACTCTCCCAAATGTCTCTTAAAATAGCATGCAATCATTGTGTTATAATAGCATTGGTGGGAAGAAAAGGCATTGCATAATTTTCCAGAAAACATGCTTAACAGTAACAATAACATTTCTTTTTGTTTATTACTGCATAATCATTCCTTATACTAGCAGAAGGCAAAGCTGCCAGTCCAAAACAAAGTTGCCCACATGACACTGTAACACTGACATCTTCTTGGAACCTCATTGTTTAGTAAAAGATTTCTCTTTTGGGAAAATCTTGATATTGGATTCTGTTTTTGCTTACCATGGAATGACAGCTAAATATTGTAGTAAGGAAATTCATAGGGTTAAGACTTTCCTTACGCATTCACAGAGGTGCGTAGCCTTGGCAAAGGGTTACACACACCTTTTGATTTGATAACATACTTTGAGGTCTGGCCTGTTCCCATGGATAGTGGCTATTTTTTGGCATCAGAGTCAGGCCTGTCACAATTATATGTTGTCCCACACCTCCATACTCTAAACCAAAGATTAAAAATAGTTGTATATTATTTGTAATGATTTGTGTTTTGAAATCCTGTGTATTTCCAGGTCCTGGGTGTACTGCAGTCAGTACAACCAGATGTTGATATTGTGTCTGATGTAACACGTGTATTGCATTGCTTCAGCAGGATGACAGAGGGAGATGAATGGGGTGTTTGTGAGGCATTGTCCTGATGCTACACTCAAACCCAACTGGTCCAACTAAAATAAAGCACTCCTCCTGTTTGAGATATTGGCATTTCAGAGAAATATTTTCCAACTTAGCTACTCAAACTATCATCTTCTCTCTGTTAATATTATAAACAATATATAGCTACAATATATACTTTTTCTATCCTTCAATCACAGGGATTCCTGTCACAAAAGCTTGTCTATCTCAAATAAACAGGGCTCAGAACATTTATGAATTCAAATCACATAATCTCTGTT
The DNA here is from genome assembly GCA_016785225.1 of Psettodes erumei. NCBI lineage: Eukaryota > Metazoa > Chordata > Actinopteri > Pleuronectiformes > Psettodidae > Psettodes > Psettodes erumei. The sequence goes on along the minus strand of JAFBJZ010000001.1, from coordinate 7,697 downwards.
CTCTGAATCTAAACATTTAGCTTAATACTTAATACTTACTTAATACCACATTTTCACAGACAAGATTTGTGATCAGATCAGTGATGCTGTCCTGGACGCTCACCTGATGCAGGACCCAGATGCCAAAGTGGCCTGTGGTGAGTAAACCAGAATTCAGATTATCTTAATGCCTTTCTCCTGGAACATAGAAACACAGTGAGAGAGGCCTTTGTAAGTATCACGTCATTTATAGGTATAAAAAAGTCATCAATGACACAGGGCATCATGTGGTCAGTTTAGACATAGTTTGACCTCCGAGTGTCACGAAATGACTGCTTGCGAGCGCAACCCTGTGAACTTGCTGATGACAGCAATTAGGCTGTGTCTAAAAGCCTATGTTTCCAAATTAGTTTTTTTGTTAATCTCAAGATATTTAAAACCAGTGCATATGTAATGTGTTGATTGTATGAATAGAGACGGTGTGCAAGACTGGCATGGTGTTGCTCTGTGGAGAGATCACCTCTCGAGCCAATGTGGACTATCAGACGGTGGTCAGAGACACCATCAAACACATCGGTTATGACAACTCTGACAAAGGTGAGAAAATTATGTGGAAAAGGACACAAAAGGTAATGTATGCTCTGTTTGTCAGTTTTTCTCTCATTCACCTCCCTTCGGTAGGTTTCGACTACAAGACATGTAACGTGCTGGTGGCTCTGGAGCAGCAGAGTCCGGACATTGCCCAAGGGGTCCACGTTGACAGAGAGGAGGAGGACATTGGAGCCGGAGACCAGGTAGGACTGTTGCAACAGGACTATGTGTCCTTGGCTCATGGCTCGAGGGCTGGGTGATAATGACATCAAATATCACAGTTTGTTTGACTCAGTCCTACAATGTTAAAGATCTGAGTCATGGTGGAAGGAATGTTGTTCATTTCATTTCACTGCTAGAAATTCATCAGTGCTGTAAGAAGTTCTCAAATCTTTTACTAAATTAAATACTTTATCACAAATAAAAGTCCTGTTTTTTAAATCTTATTTCAGTAATAATACAGAATTTTTTTTATTAGCTAAATGTACTTTAAGTATCAAAAGTAAAAAAACTTCATTCTGCAGAAAAAGGAATGGCAATGTTAGATTCTTAATACCAGTGCATCAGTGCTCATATTTTACTATTGTAGGTATTTGAGGTGGAGACAGTGTTAACTACAGTTAGCTATCTTAGTCCGCAGTTCTCTACCAAGAGTTTGGATGCAACCGAAAGGCAAGAGACAAAGCTGAGGGGCCATGAGATGATTCATTGGGTTTGAAAAGAAGGAAAAGAAAATCTCCAGCAAAATGCATTTATATTTTAAAATTGTTCTTTTATCTAATCTTTGCTTTTTTGTGAAATATTGGATTTTTAAATTTATTTTTTTTTTTTTTACCATTTTGGGCTCCAATTAGTAACTGAAGCGAAACCACATGAGAGATTTACAGGTGAAATCTCTGGTGGAACAGCTTACAGTTCAGACATCTGAAGCATGAGAAGAGGCCTCAGCTAGAGCTAAACCCAGTTTTTTTGTTAGGGATCCCGAGACAAAAAGGTTGGAAGCTAGCATATTCTGTAAGATTATCATATGTGCTCTATGTACCATTTTAATCTGTAATATAGATAGTGACAGAAAGTCACAAGGTGACAAAAGTGACTGAACTACTGCAGCTTCAGCATCCTTCTCTTACTTCTCTCTCTCTCGCTCTCTCTCTGTCTCTCTCTCTGTCTTGCTCCTGTACAGGGCCTGATGTTCGGCTATGCCACAGATGAGACAGAGGAGTGCATGCCTCTCACCATTGTCTTAGCCCACAAACTTAACGCAAGGATGGCTGAACTTAGGCGCACCGGCACCATCCCCTGGCTGCGTCCTGACTCTAAAACACAGGTGAGGTTGCACTATGTGTACTTTACTGCAACAATGATTGATTGAAGCAGAACCAACACAAAAGCAGTCACAGCATGAATTAGTTTATTGTTTCTGCACTGGGTGTCTTCCAAGAGATTAATTTTGGTGCCAGCAGACAAAATCGGATCAACTGTGGCTGCTGCAAGCATTTAAGATAAAGCTGTCTGTGTTGAAATAATAGACTTTAACTGATCGAGACGCAGTTAGGCGCAAACACAAATGTCTAATATTTTTTGTCCCATGTTAAATGTAGGCTGTGAGAACATCAGGCAAAAAGAGTAGGTCAGATTTTCAAACCAGGTATGTGAAGATAAAACTTATAGATAGATTTATCTCACATGGTTCTGAGTACATGGTTTACTATACCGAAAAAGTATTAGTAATTAAAGTAACAATCTTATTATCTGATCTCAACAGCAGAAAAATACTTGCCATTAGCAGCTTCATAAATCATTGACTATCTCAGATATCACAGCCTCTTTTTGCTAGGATGTTAGAAGATATCAGGTCAAAATTTCATTCAGATTTTTAGGTGAGGTTCTGTGCAAGAGAATAAGATTCAGTTACAGGAAATTAGAATCATCCTATTGGTCACCATAGCTGCAGTAGCAGCACAAATTAGATAGTGAGAGTCAAAGAGGGAGTACTAAAAATTCAGAATGTAAATCGAACAAATTGCAACTCTGTGTACCAACTGCTGACTTCTGGTCTGTTACACAGGTGACGGTGCATTATGACCAGAAGGAAGGAGCTGTGGTCCCCAAAAGGGTTCACACCATTGTGATCTCTGTCCAGCATGATGACTGCATCTCTCTGGAGGAACAAAAGAGGGTCCTGAAGGAGAAGGTAGAGCCCCATAAACATGCCCAAGTGGGAAAACTGGCTGAAGGCTTAGTAAGTCATCTCTATGGTTCTAATTTGACAGGTGATCAACACAGTGGTTCCAGCTAAATATTTGGATGACAATACCATATACCACCTCCAGCCAAGTGGTCGTTTTGTCATTGGAGGACCCCAGGTGATTGTCACACTCAAACACCTTATTTCATCTATAAACAATTTGTAGAATGACAGAAAAAGAGGTAAAAAGTCTTATCTATTTTGCCCACCAGGGTGATGCTGGTGTGACAGGCAGGAAGATCATTGTAGACACATACGGAGGATGGGGTGCTCATGGCGGAGGAGCTTTCTCTGGCAAAGACTTCTCAAAGGTTGACCGCTCTGCTGCCTATGCTGCTCGCTGGGTGGCCAAATCTCTGGTCAAAGCCAAGCTGTGCAGGAGAGTTCTGGTTCAGGTGAGTGTGCAGCTTCAGTCACTCATTCATGCAAACATGCACAAGGGCTAAGAATCTTAATCAGTGACTAGTGTTTGGAGCATCAAAATCTGCAGATAAAAACATTTCTATCTACCTGTCTGAATGTGTTACAGGTGTCTTATGCTATTGGAGTGGCCCAGCCTCTGTCTATCTCTTTGTTCACCTATGGTTCCTCTCAGAAAACAGAGTCAGAGTTGCTCCAAATTGTCAACAAGAACTTTGACCTGCGGCCAGGCGTCATTGTCAGGTAAACACATGATTTTGTGTTTTTCAAATGCAAAGCAAGGCAAAACTGCGTTATTAAGACACTTTGTGTTTATTGTTAAGTGATTCAAGTTAAAACAAGCAGCAGATTACTTGATGATGAAAATAATAATAATAACTGCAGCCTGGTGAAAATGTCTTCTGCGTTCTTTTGGATGTCATATAATAGGTAGGTATAATAGGTATAAAATGTCATAAAAAATATCATAGCATAGTAAGGCAAAGCAAGTATTTGTTTTAGTTTTGATGAAAATAATAATGAAAATCTGAAATATTGAATATCTCAAATATTTCCTAAGCTCAATCAAAAAAGCATATACAATACAGAACATAACACATACATAACACAATACAGAAATGTCCAATTTATGCTTGGTTTGGGCCCCATTACCACAAATTACTAATCAAGAATTTTTAAATAACTGATGGTAAATATTTTTTTTTCATGATAGTCATTTTTTTAATATATTGTGTACTATGTTATAAAATATGTCAATGTATACTAATGTATAACAACACCTCGAAAAAGGTTACAGTATAATGAGTTGTACACATATAATGAAAATGGCATAGTAAAATAATGTATGAAAACATCATAAAAAATAGTATAGTATAGTTTAGTGTATAGTATAGTATAGTGAGATATAGAAACAACATGACAAAATGTCATACACAAAAGTGTCCTTAAGTGTGGAATGTTTTTAAGGGCCGTGATACCAATCAGAAATTATGCCAAATGGAAAGAAACAAAATTAAACGTACAGCATTGGGATCATCCTGTGATGTAATCACCCTCTGTCCTTACCTCGGATGTGTTTCTTCTGTGTCCTCCCCCAGAGAACTGAAGCTCAAGAGGCCAATCTACCAGCAAACAGCCTCTTACGGCCACTTTGGCCGACCAGAGTTTACTTGGGAGATGCCCAAGAAGCTTGTGTTCTAAGTACTTCACCTGCTTGTCCCGATCAACAAGTCTTTGTGGCAAACTCAAACCACTGATAAGACACATTTTAACAGGAAAAACTAAAGCCAAAGTTAGGAATCAGTCAGCTTCAAAGACGTGAGAAGATAGTGATAAGAGTGGAGGTTGCCACTGAATGTGTAATGGGACATTTTCCCACTGAGGAGAGAGGCATGGTAGAGGACATCACAGTTACGAATTCATTTTCTTGCCTTCAAAATTTCCATTTATTGGTGCTTTGGAAATGTATGAACCATCACAAGTTAAAGCTCCTCCCAGGTAATGTAAAGGAACACCACACAAATAAACTACTCTGAAGATAAACACTTCTACACTATTGGAAGCAAATTGTTATGTCTCAAACCTGTGAAGGTTCCTTTACAACATACAAAAAAACCTCAGTACTTCATTTTCAAAAGGTGCTATTGACAATGACAATTATCAATGACTTTGATATGCATTTCAGACATTTAATTGTTAATAAACCAAAGGCTTTACTTTAGGAGAAATTGTAATCTTTCTGTCTTGACTATTGCATTGCACTGTTACAATCACCACTATACAAGAAAACAGGCCATTCAAATGTGGGGAGAGAGTTTATCTGTTAAGGATAATGGATGTTACAATGAATCACATGTAAAATAGCAATGAGGTCTTGTTTTCATACTGCTCTTCTTCTCTGTTATCCTTTTCAGCCCCACTTTGTTTTAAAACCTAGCCTGCTTTGATAGCTGTTCAGCTCACCTGCTGGCTGATTTGTATCTTCATTTCTTTTCTGTGTTTTTTACTTACAGAATTACTGCTGTGACAGTGTCTGTAAATGTGATTTATTTGAGCAAAATACAAGAAGTCTGAACTCTAAATTCACTGTGAATCAATTTCCACTGAGCAGTCAATTACCAGGCTGTGCTATATCATATGAGTCCACATCTGTCAGCATAACTTGTAACACATGGATTTCCCTCATACATCTTGCTTGTGTCTTATTCAGTGTGAAGTCTGCTTTATCCAAACATATCTTGGATTGCTTAAAACTTACCCTGAACCTCCACACTGCAGGCCAAGATTGTCTTTGTGGATAGAGAGGGAAAAGGGAGCATTTATTAATATATTTCTGACAGGGTATTTAGAGAATTAAATTCAAAATCATTGTTCAATCATGAAGTATTTAAAGTATTTAAGCTAATTCTTTCCCTGTGAAGGGGATTAAAGAAGCTCCTCCGAAACCATCATGTCTATAGTGGTTTAGACCTTTTGTGATGAGTGTAACAACCATGCTATACATCAACAGCCAACACTGATTTTGTAAGTGAAGTTTTCCATTATTTAATGTGTTGATCTGGTTCATCTTGTTCAACCTTGTTGACAGAAAAAGTAAATGATGTAAATAATTAAAGAATTAAATAAGATGAAAGATATGAACTTAGGTTTTTCCCGATCCATTGCATAGATATATATGTGTGTAACAATGTATGCGTATGTGTGTGTGTGTGTGTGTGTGTGTGTGTGTGAAGAAAGGTCTGAAAAAAGCAAAGAAAAGCCTCACTATATTATGTTTATAACATGGCCTAAAAATGCCACATAATGTCATGGAAAGGTGTTTTATAAACCTTCCATAGAATAAAAGGTGTTAAAATGCCAGAAAAGGTCTTAATATGGTATGTCATAAAAATGCAAAATGACACCATAGTATAAATATGTCATAAAAAAGCAAAAAAAATGGCAAAACTTAACATGGCCTAAAAACACCACAAAATGTCAAGAAGGGCTGTTTTATAAACACTCCATAGCATAACAGGTGATAAAGAGGTCATAGTATCTTATGTCATTGAAACTTTAAAAAATACCATAGTATAATATGAAGTAAAAAAGCAAAAAATCGTCAAAATTAAAAATCACCTGGACAAAATGTCCAGAAAAAGCGTTTTCTAGACACTCCACAGCATAACATGTATATGTAAATATGCAAAAAGTCATATTATTGTATGTCATGAAATCTGAAAAAGCACCATACTATACTATGTCGAAAAATTATAGAAATGTCAAAAATTAACATGCCTGAAAATGATCCAAAACATCTTCGAACACTCTTTTATACGCACTCCACAGCATAAAAAGTCTTAGAAATGGGAAAAAAATCATATTTTAGTATGTCATGAAATTTGAAAAAAAAAACCCACCATACTATACTATGTCGAAAAATGCCAAAAATGTCAAAAAATTTGACTTGTCTAAAACTGCTCCAAAATATCTGACAACAGGGTTCTATCAGTACTACACAGCATAAAAGGTCAAGAAATGCAAAAAATGTCATATTTTAGAATGTCAAAAAATAAACTAAAATATCATGTATCATGTATAATATCAATTTCAAAATGCCTCAAAATGCCTCAAAATGCAGGAAAATGTCAAAGAACAATGTTTTATGAACATTACATAGAATATTAGGTGTTAAACATGCAAAAAAGGTCATATATTAGCATGTCAGAAAAAGATGAAAAAAACCGACATGTCGAAAAAATGAAAAAAATTTAAAAATTTCAAAATGCCTCAAAATGCAAGAAAACATCAAAGAGCACTGTTTTATGCACACTCGATAGCATATTAGGTGTTAAAGATTCAAAAAAGGTCATAATTTAGCATGTCATAAAAAATGAAAAAAGGACATACCGCGGAATGTTGAAAAAATGCGAAAAATGTAAAAATTTCAAAATGGCTGAAAATGCCTCAAAATGCGGGAAAATGTCAAAGAACACTGTTTTATGAACACTAGATAGCATTTAGGTGTTAAAAATGCAAAAAAATGGTCATAGAATAGCATGTCATGAAAACTGGAAAAATCGTCAACCCGCGGTATGGCGAAAAAGTCAAAAAATGGAAATAATTAAAAATGTCTAAAACTGCCAAAAAATGCATCAGAACATCAAACAACAGTGTTTTATGAACACTCCATAGTATAACAGCTGTTAGAAATGCCAAAAAGGTCATAGAAAAGCATGTCATGAAAACTGGAAAAATTGTCGAAAAAGTCAAAAAATGGGAAAAATTAAAAATGTTTCAAACTGCCAAAAAATGCATCAGAACATCAAAGAACAGCGTTTTATGAACACTCCATAGCATAATAGGTGCTAAAAATGCCAAAAGGGCCATAGAAAAGCATATCAGGAAAACTGGAAAAATCGTTGACCCTCGGTATGGCGAAAAAGTCAAAAAATGGAAAAAATTTAAAATGTCTAAAACT